>OV702283.1:482693897-483893897 GCA_916181665.1 Avena sativa
GGTGTTACAGGGGGATTTGCATGCCCATAAGAACCGATATATTTTTGAGAAATATGACAATAATTGTTGTTTTCGCGTTTATGGACGTTTTCATGAGGAATTGCCCATAATTTTGGGGTTCAATGGAGATTTGCATGTCCAATAAAACCGGATACATGTTTAAGAGTTATGACCAAAGAGTCATCGTTTTCGTGATTTATGGTCATTTTCTTGAGCTATTTCCCATAGTTTTGGGGATTCCAGGGCGATTTACATGACTCGTAACACCCGGTACACGTTTGGGAGTTTATGAGCAAAAACTCGTCGTTTTCATGTTTATGGCCGTCTTCATCAGATATTCCCCATAGTTTTGGGGTTCTAGGGAGATTTACACAACTCGTAACACCCGATACATGTTTGAGAGTTATGACCAAAAACTCGGCGTTTTATCGCCGTTTTCATGTGCTATTCCCACAGTTTTGGGGTTCTAGGTTGATCTCGTAACACCAGATAAACGCTTGAGAGTTATGACCAAAAAATCGATGTTTTCGCGTTTTATGGCCATATTCATGAGCTATTACCCACAATTATGGTGTTACAGGGCGATTTGCACTACCCATAACACCCGCTACATGTTTGAGAGATATGACCAAAAATCGTTTTTTTTCGCTTTTATGGACGTTTTCAATAGCTATTGCCCACAGTTTTGGGGTTCAATAGGGATTTGCATGGCTAGTAAAACCTTATATATGATTGAGAGTTATGACCAAAAACTGGCCATTTGTCACGATTTATGGACGTTTTCATGAGCTATTACCAACCGTTTTGGTTTTTCCAGGGAGATTTACATGGCTTGTAACACCCGATACACGTTTTAGAGTTGTGAGCAAAAACTCGTCGTTTTCATGTTTTATGGCCCTTTTCATGAGCTATTACCCACGGTTTTGGTCTTCCAGGGCTATTTACAAGGCCCAACAGCCCCAATACATGTTTGACAGATATGAGCAAAAACTCATAGTTTTCGCGTTTACGGCTGTTTTCATGTGCTATTACCCACCGTTTTGGGGTTCTAGGGTGATTTACACGACTCGTACACCTGATACATGTTTGAGAGCTATGACCAAAAACTCAACGTTTTCGCGTTTTATGGCCTATTTCATGAACTATTGCCCACAGTTTTGGTGTTCCAAGGGGATTTGCATGGCCCATAAGAACCGGTAGATGTTTGAGAAATATGACCAAAAATTGTTGTTTTTGCGTTTATGGACGTTTTTATCATCAATTGCCCATAATTTTGGGGTTCAATGGAGATTTGCATGTCTAGTAAAACCGGACACATGTTTAAGTGCTATGACCAAAGAGTCATCGTTTTCGCGATTTATGGTCATTTTCATGAGCTATTGCCCATAGTTTTGGGATTCCAGGGCGATTTACATGACTCGTAACACCCGGTACACGTTTGAGAGTTATGAGCAAAAACTCGTCGTTTTCATGTTTATGGCCATTTTCATCAGGTATTTCCCACAGTTTTGGTGTTCCAGGGAGATTTACACGACTCATAACACCCGATACATGTTTGAGAGTTATGACCAAAAATTCGGCGTTTTCACATTTTATGGCCCACGGGGTTCAATGGAGATTTGCATGGCCAATAAAACCGATTACATTTTGAGAGTCATGACCAAAAACTCAGCGTTTTCTTAATTTATGCTTGTTTTCGTATGCTATTGACCCCTGTTTGGAGTTACATGGCGATTTTCACTACCCATAAGACCCGATATATGTTTGAGAGATATGACTATAAATCATTGTTCTCGCGTTTATGGACGTTTTCAATAGCTATTGCCCATAGTATTGGGGTTCAATAGGGATTTGCATGGCTAGTAAAACCGGATACATGTTTGAGAGATATGACCAAAACCTCGTCATTTTCACGATTTATGTATGTTTTCATGAGCTATTGGCCGTAGTTTTGGGATTTACGAGCGATTTAAAGGACGCGTCACACCCGATACGTGGTTTGAGTGTTATGAGCAAAAACTTGTCGTTTTATGGCCGTTTTCGTGTGCTATTGCCCATAGTTTTGGGGTTCTAGGGTGATTTACATGACTCGTAACACCAGATAAACGCTTGAGAGTTATGACCAAAAAATCGATGTTTTCGCGTTTTATGGCCGTATTCATGAGCTATTGCCCACAATTATGGTGTTATAGGGAGATTTGCACTACCCATAAGACCCGATATATGTTTGAGAGATATGACCAAAAATCGTTGTTTTCGCGTTTATGGACGTTTTCAATAGCTATTGCCCACAGTTTTTGGGGTTCAATAGGGATTTGCATGGCTAGTAAAACCGAATACATGATCAAGAGTTATGACCAAAAACTAGCCGTTGTCGCGATTTATGGACGTTTTCATGAGCTATTACCAACCGTTTTGGTTTTCCAGGGAGATTTACATGACTTGTAACACCCGATACACGTTTTAGAGTTGTGAGAAAAAACTCGTCGTTTTCATGTTTTATGGCCCTTTTCATGAGCTATTGCCCACAGTTTTGGTCTTCCAGGGCTATTGACAGGGCCCAATTGCCCCAATACATGTTTGATAGATATGAGCAAAAACTGGTTGTCTTCACGTTTTACGGCCGTTTTCATGTGCTATTACCCACCTTTTTGGGGTTCTAGGGCGATTTACACTACTCGTAACACCTGATACATGTTTGAGAGTTATGACCAAAAACTCACGCTTTCGCGTCTTATGGACTATTTCATGAGATATTGCCCACAGTTTTGGTGTTCCAAGGGGATTTGCATGGCCCATAAGAACCGATAGATGTTTGAGAAATATGACCAAAAATTGTTGTTTTCGCATTTATGAACGTTTTCATCAGCAATTGCCCATAATTTAGGGGTTCAATGGAGATTGGCACGTCCAGTAAAACCGAACACATGTTTAAGAGTTATGACCAAAGAGTCATCGTTTTCACGATTTATGGTCATTTTCATGAGCTATTGCCCATAGTTTTGGGATTCCAGGGCGATTTACATGACTCGTGACACCCGGTACAGGTTTGGGAGTTATGAGCAAAAACTCATCGTTTTCATGTTTATGGCCGTCTTCATCAGATATTTCCCACAGTTTTTGGGGTTCCAGGGAGATTTACACAACTCGTAACACCCGATACATGTTTGAGAGTTATGACCAAAAACTCGGCGTTTCACGTTTCATCGCCCACAGTTTTGCGGTTCAATCGAGATTTGCATGGCGAGTAAAACCGGATACATTTTTGAGAGTCATGACAAAAAACCCAGTGTTTCTTGTTTTATGTCTGTTTTCTTGTGCTATTTCCCACCATTTTGGGGTTAAATGGGGATTTTCCTGGCGAGTAAACCCTAATACATGTCTGTTTGAGAGTTTTGACCAAAAACTCGTCGTTTTCGCGATTTATGGATGTTTTCATGAGCTATTACCAACCGTTTTGGTTTTCTAGGGCGATTTAGATGACTTGTAACACCCGATACACGTTTAGGAGTTATGAGCAAACACTCGTCGTTTTCATGTTTTATGGCCCTTTTCATGAGCTATTGCCCACAGTTTTGGTGTTCCAGGGCGATTTACAAGGCCGAACAGCCCCAATACATGTTTGAGAGATATGAGCAAAAACTGGTCGTTTTCGCGTTTTATGGCCGTGTTCATGTGCTAGTACCCACCGTTTTGGGGTTCTAGGGTGATTTACACAACTCGTAACACCCGATACATGTTTGAGAGTTATGACCAAAAACTCAATGTATTCGCGTTTTTTGGCCTATTTCATGAGCTATTGCCCACAGTTTTGGTGTTACAGGGGGATTTGCATGCCCATAAGAACCGATATATTTTTGAGAAATATGACAATAATTGTTGTTTTCGCGTTTATGGACGTTTTCATGAGGAATTGCCCATAATTTTGGGGTTCAATGGAGATTTGCATGTCCAATAAAACCGGATACATGTTTAAGAGTTATGACCAAAGAGTCATCGTTTTCGTGATTTATGGTCATTTTCTTGAGCTATTTCCCATAGTTTTGGGATTCCAGGGCGATTTACATGACTCGTAACACCCGGTACACGTTTGGGAGTTATGAGCAAAAACTCGTCGTTTTCATGTTTATGGCCGTCTTCATCAGATATTCCCCATAGTTTTGGGGTTCTAGGGAGATTTACACAACTCGTAACACCCGATACATGTTTGAGAGTTATGACCAAAAACTCGGCGTTTTATCGCCGTTTTCATGTGCTATTCCCACAGTTTTGGGGTTCTAGGTTGATCTCGTAACACCAGATAAACGCTTGAGAGTTATGACCAAAAAATCGATGTTTTCGCGTTTTATGGCCATATTCATGAGCTATTACCCACAATTATGGTGTTACAGGGCGATTTGCACTACCCATAACACCCGATACATGTTTGAGAGATATGACCAAAAATCGTTTTTTTCGCTTTTATGGACGTTTTCAATAGCTATTGCCCACAGTTTTGGGGTTCAATAGGGATTTGCATGGCTAGTAAAACCTTATATATGATTGAGAGTTATGACCAAAAACTGGCCATTGTCACGATTTATGGACGTTTTCATGAGCTATTACCAACCGTTTTGGTTTTTCCAGGGAGATTTACATGGCTTGTAACACCCGATACACGTTTTAGAGTTGTGAGCAAAAACTCGTCGTTTTCATGTTTTATGGCCCTTTTCATGAGCTATTACCCACGGTTTTGGTCTTCCAGGGCTATTTACAAGGCCCAACAGCCCCAATACATGTTTGACAGATATGAGCAAAAACTCATAGTTTTCGCGTTTTACGGCTGTTTTCATGTGCTATTACCCACCGTTTTGGGGTTCTAGGGTGATTTACACGACTCGTAACACCTGATACATGTTTGAGAGCTATGACCAAAAACTCAACGTTTTCGCGTTTTATGGCCTATTTCATGAACTATTGCCCACAGTTTTGGTGTTCCAAGGGGATTTGCATGGCCCATAAGAACCGGTAGATGTTTGAGAAATATGACCAAAAATTGTTGTTTTTGCGTTTATGGACGTTTTTATCATCAATTGCCCATAATTTTGGGGTTCAATGGAGATTTGCATGTCTAGTAAAACCGGACACATGTTTAAGTGCTATGACCAAAGAGTCATCGTTTTCGCGATTTATGGTCATTTTCATGAGCTATTGCCCATAGTTTTGGGATTCCAGGGCGATTTACATGACTCGTAACACCCGGTACACGTTTGAGAGTTATGAGCAAAAACTCGTCGTTTTCATGTTTATGGCCATTTTCATCAGGTATTTCCCACAGTTTTGGTGTTCCAGGGAGATTTACACGACTCATAACACCCGATACATGTTTGAGAGTTATGACCAAAAATTCGGCGTTTTCACATTTTATGGCCCACGGGGTTCAATGGAGATTTGCATGGCCAATAAAACCGATTACATTTTGAGAGTCATGACCAAAAACTCAGCGTTTTCTTAATTTATGCTTGTTTTCGTATGCTATTGACCCCTGTTTGGAGTTACATGGCGATTTTCACTACCCATAAGACCCGATATATGTTTGAGAGATATGACTATAAATCATTGTTCTCGCGTTTATGGACGTTTTCAATAGCTATTGCCCATAGTATTGGGGTTCAATAGGGATTTGCATGGCTAGTAAAACCGGATACATGTTTGAGAGATATGACCAAAACCTCGTCATTTTCACGATTTATGTATGTTTTCATGAGCTATTGGCCGTAGTTTTGGGATTTACGAGCGATTTAAAGGACGCGTCACACCCGATACGTGTTTGAGTGTTATGAGCAAAAACTTGTCGTTTTATGGCCGTTTTCGTGTGCTATTGCCCATAGTTTTGGGGTTCTAGGGTGATTTACATGACTCGTAACACCAGATAAACGCTTGAGAGTTATGACCAAAAAATCGATGTTTTCGCGTTTTATGGCCGTATTCATGAGCTATTGCCCACAATTATGGTGTTATAGGGAGATTTGCACTACCCATAAGACCCGATATATGTTTGAGAGATATGACCAAAAATCGTTGTTTTCGCGTTTATGGACGTTTTCAATAGCTATTGCCCACAGTTTTGGGGTTCAATAGGGATTTGCATGGCTAGTAAAACCGAATACATGATCAAGAGTTATGACCAAAAACTAGCCGTTGTCGCGATTTATGGACGTTTTCATGAGCTATTACCAACCGTTTTGGTTTTCCAGGGAGATTTACATGACTTGTAACACCCGATACACGTTTTAGAGTTGTGAGAAAAAACTCGTCGTTTTCATGTTTTATGGCCCTTTTCATGAGCTATTGCCCACAGTTTTGGTCTTCCAGGGCTATTGACAGGGCCCAATTGCCCCAATACATGTTTGATAGATATGAGCAAAAACTGGTTGTCTTCGCGTTTTACGGCCGTTTTCATGTGCTATTACCCACCTTTTTGGGGTTCTAGGGCGATTTACACTACTCGTAACACCTGATACATGTTTGAGAGTTATGACCAAAAACTCAACGCTTTCGCGTCTTATGGACTATTTCATGAGATATTGCCCACAGTTTTGGTGTTCCAAGGGGATTTGCATGGCCCATAAGAACCGATAGATGTTTGAGAAATATGACCAAAAATTGTTGTTTTCGCATTTATGAACGTTTTCATCAGCAATTGCCCATAATTTAGGGGTTCAATGGAGATTGGCACGTCCAGTAAAACCGAACACATGTTTAAGAGTTATGACCAAAGAGTCATCGTTTTCACGATTTATGGTCATTTTCATGAGCTATTGCCCATAGTTTTGGGATTCCAGGGCGATTTACATGACTCGTGACACCCGGTACAGGTTTGGGAGTTATGAGCAAAAACTCATCGTTTTCATGTTTATGGCCGTCTTCATCAGATATTTCCCACAGTTTTGGGGTTCCAGGGAGATTTACACAACTCGTAACACCCGATACATGTTTGAGAGTTATGACCAAAAACTCGGCGTTTCACGTTTCATCGCCCACAGTTTTGCGGTTCAATCGAGATTTGCATGGCGAGTAAAACCGGATACATTTTTGAGAGTCATGACAAAAAACCCAGTGTTTCTTGTTTTATGTCTGTTTTCTTGTGCTATTTCCCACCATTTTGGGGTTAAATGGGGATTTTCCTGGCGAGTAAACCCTAATACATGTCTGTTTGAGAGTTTTGACCAAAAACTCGTCGTTTTCGCGATTTATGGATGTTTTCATGAGCTATTACCAACCGTTTTGGTTTTCTAGGGCGATTTAGATGACTTGTAACACCCGATACACGTTTAGGAGTTATGAGCAAACACTCGTCGTTTTCATGTTTTATGGCCCTTTTCATGAGCTATTGCCCACAGTTTTGGTGTTCCAGGGCGATTTACAAGGCCGAACAGCCCCAATACATGTTTGAGAGATATGAGCAAAAACTGGTCGTTTTCGCGTTTTATGGCCGTGTTCATGTGCTAGTACCCACCGTTTTGGGGTTCTAGGGTGATTTACACAACTCGTAACACCCGATACATGTTTGAGAGTTATGACCAAAAACTCAATGTATTCGCGTTTTATGGCCTATTTCATGAGCTATTGCCCACAGTTTTGGTGTTACAGGGGGATTTGCATGCCCATAAGAACCGATATATTTTTGAGAAATATGACAATAATTGTTGTTTTCGCGTTTATGGACGTTTTCATGAGGAATTGCCCATAATTTTGGGGTTCAATGGAGATTTGCATGTCCAATAAAACCGGATACATGTTTAAGAGTTATGACCAAAGAGTCATCGTTTTCGTGATTTATGGTCATTTTCTTGAGCTATTTCCCATAGTTTTGGGATTCCAGGGCGATTTACATGACTCGTAACACCCGGTACACGTTTGGGAGTTATGAGCAAAAACTCGTCGTTTTCATGTTTATGGCCGTCTTCATCAGATATTCCCCATAGTTTTGGGGTTCTAGGGAGATTTACACAACTCGTAACACCCGATACATGTTTGAGAGTTATGACCAAAAACTCGGCGTTTTCACGTTTCATGGCCCACAGTTTTGGGGTTCAATGGAGATTTGCATTGCAAGTAAAACCGGATACATTTTTGAGAGTCATGACCAAAAACCTAGTGTTTTCTTGTTTTATATATTTTTTCTTGTGCTATTTCCCACCATTTTGGGGTTGAATGGGGATTTTCCTAGCGAGTAAAAGTTAATACAAGTTTGAGAGTTTTGACCAAAAACTCGTCGTTTTCGTGATTTATGGATGTTTTCATGAGCTATTACCAACCGGTTTGGTTTTCTAGGGCGATTTACATGACTTGTAACTCCCGATACACATTTAGGAGTTATGAGCAAAAACTCGTCGTTTTTCATGTTTTATGGCCCTTTTCATGAGCTATTGCCCATTGTTTTGGTGTTCTAGGGTGATTTGCAGGTCCCAACATATCCGATTGCGTCACACCCGATACGTGTTTGAGAGTTATGAGCAAAAACTCGTCGTTTTATGGCCGTTTTCATGTGCTATTACCCAAAGTTTTTGGGTTCTAGGGTGATTTACACGACTCGTAACACCAGATAAACGCTTTAGATTTATGACAAAAAAATCGATGTTTTCGCGTTTTATGGCCATATTCATGAGCTATTGCCCACAATTATGGTGTTACAGGGCGATTTGCACTACCCATAAGACCCGATACATGCTTGAGAGATATGACCAAAAATCGTTGTTTTCGCGTTTATGGGCGTTTTCAATAGCTATTGCCCACAGTTTTGAGGTTCAATGGGGATTTGCATGGCTAGTAAAACCTTATATATGATTGAGAGTTATGACCAAAAACTGGCCATTGTCACGATTTATGGATGTTTTCCTGAGCTATTACCAACAGTTTTGGTTTTTCCAGGGCGATTTACATGGTTTGTAACACCCGATACATGTTTTAGAGTTGTGAGCAAAAACTCATTATTTTCATGTTTGATGTCCCTTTTCATGAGCTATTGCCCACAGTTTTGGTGTTCGAGGGCGATTTGCAGGGCCCAACAGCCCCAATACATGGCCGTTTTCATGTGCTATTACCCACCGTTTTGGGGTTCTAGGGTGATTTACATGACTCGTAACACCCGATACATGTTTGAGATTATGACGAAAAACTCAACGTTTTCGCGTTTTATGGCCTATTTGATGAGCTATTGCCCACAGTTTTGGTGTTCTAGGGGGATTTGCATGGACCATAAGAACCGATAGATGTTTGAGAAATATGACTAAAAATTGTTGTTTTCACGTTTATGGACGTTTTTGTGAGCAAGTGCCCGTAATTTTGGGGTTCAATGGAGATTTGCATGTCCAGTAAAACCGTATACATGTCTAAGAGTTATGACCAAAGAGTCATCATTTTCGCGATTTATGGTCATTTTCATGAGCTATTGCCCATAGTTTTGGGATTCTAGGGCGATTTTCATGACTCGTAACACCCGGTACACGTTTGAGAGTTATGAGCAAAAACTCGTCGTTTTCATGTTGATGGTCGTTTTCATCAGCTATTTCCCACAGTTTTGGGATTCTCGGGAGATTTACACAACTCGTAACACCCGATATATGTTTGAGAGTTATGACCAAAAACTCGGCGTTTTCACGTTTCATGGCCCACAGTTTTGGGGTTCAATGGAGATTTGCATTGCAAGTAAAACCGGATACATTTTTGAGAGTCATGACCAAAAACCCAGTGTTTTCTTGTTTTATATCTTTTTTCTTGTGCTATTTCCCACCATTTTGGGGTTTAATGGGGATTTTCCTAGCGAGTAAAACCGGATACATGATTAAGAGTTATGACCAAAAGCTGGCCATTGTCGCGATTTATGGACGTTTTCATGAGCTATTACCAACGGTTTTGGTTTTCCAGGGCGATTTACATGACTTGTAACACCCGATACACGTTGTAGAGTTGTGATCAAAAACTCATCGTTTTCATGTTTTATGGCCCTTTTCATGAGCTATTGCCCACAGTTTTGGTGTTCCAGGGCGATTTGCAGGGCCCAACAGCCCCAATACATGTTTGAGAGATATGAGCAAAAACTGGTCGTTTTCGCGTTTTATGGCCGTTTTCATGTGCTATTACCCCCATTTTGGGGTTTTAGGGTTTTACACGACTCGTAACACCCGATACATGTTTGAGAGTTATGACCAAAAACTCAACGTTTTCGCGTTTTATGGCCTATTTCATAAGCTATTGCCCACAGTTTTGGTGTTCCAGGGGGATTTGCATGGCCCATAAGAACCGATAGATGTTTGAGAAATATGACCAAAAATTGTTTTTGGCGTTTATGGACGTTTTCATGAGCAATTGCCCATAATTTTGGGGTTCAATGGGGATTTGCATGTCCAGTAAAACCGGATACATGTTTAAGAGTTATGACCAAGGAGTCATCATTTTCGCGATTTATGGTCATTTTCATGAGCTATTGCCCATAGTTTTGGGATTCCGGGGCGATTTACATGACTCGTAACACCCGGTACACGTTTGAGAGTTATGAGCAAAAACTCGTCGTTTTCATGTTTATGGCCGTTTTCATCGGGCTTATAGCTCCTATGGGACGTCTTTACATGGAATTGGAAGGTAAGCGACATCGTTGAAAAGAATAGCTCGCATGCGACGGATTTGAGGCAACTAATATCCCAGGGCCACATGGGCCTTAAATCGGTCGTAAGGACACATTTAACTTTGTTCCAATATTAGGGTTAAGCCAAACCGGTTGGTTGGGACAGCCAGTCAAACCAACCGCTTCCGACCGAGAGCGCGCGTAACACTGACTGTAGCTTCCCTGACGGCGGCGGCGGACCTCACCCATCGTTCTCGGCGCCGGCAGCGGTGGCACGGTAATTAATTTAGGCGGCGGAGCTTTCATTCGACGACGAAGGTGGTGAGTGCCATTTGAAAGCTAATTCCTCTCCCATTCTTCTCAATTCGAGATCTGAGCGTGCCCATTGATGCTAGATTGTGGAGGCGAGGGTGTGCTGAACGGGGTGAGGGGGAATGATATGGAGCATGGAGAGGGGACTTCTAATCGGTATATCCCGTATCTCTGCACTTAATTTCTCTAAGGTTGAGCTCTCTGTTCGCTTCCGCTAGCTCACAGTGCCCGCCAAAAATAGGGGAGACGATGTTGCGCGCCAAACCTTCGAATTTCGCATCAATTTCTTTCCCTCTAGGGCTGTTTTAGTTGATGGAAGCACGCAGATCATTGAGAGAGACACGGTTGTTAAATGGGAGGTGGAATTAGAACATGTTGATCCCCAAGAGCTAATAAACATGGGAGAGGAGGCAGTAAGGAAAATGGTGGAAAAAATTGGGGATAGTGTGGTTTGGGGGCCAGAGCAAGAAGTTTCTTTGTTACGATTTGATGATTGCAAATGTGACTATGTTAGGGTTGAGACAGGGGAACATATAGTTGATGAAATCGATGAGAGAAACGGTTGGACAAGCAAAACTGTTCTGTTTTTAGCAGAGCTCATTGATCTGAAACCTGATTCGAGGGTTGGATATGTGGCCTCGAAGCTAGCTGCTCAGATGGTCGAGGATGATTGGGCTGCACAAAGGCAAGTAATGCCTATACTTACTGAGTTGGAAGTGTTAACAGTGGAGGATGATGATGCTAATGCACAAGGGGAGGCTGCAGATGGTAATGCCCAAAGGATTGTAACTGTTGATTGGAATTCAGTTGAGATACATGACCGCACTGATTTGGTCATTGCACCAATAGATGACATTGAAATGGCAAAGCTTTTTGGCATTCCTATAGATGACAGAGACAAGGAGAAGAAGAGGGATGAAGCTGCAAATGATGGTGACAACCATTTAAGAGATGAAGAGGCAGATATAGATCTAGAGTTGTTGGAAAATGCTGCAGTTCATGTAGATGATGCACATGATGATGAGCTAGTAACAGTTTATGACAAAGAGGACCCAGTTATTGAAGTTGGGAGATTGTTTCCAAGCATGGATGAATTCAGGATGTGTTTCAGGACATATGCAGTCAAACGTGAGTTTGCTACCAAGACTATGTGGACTGATAAAAAGAAGTTCTATGCAAAATGCATAGGTTATGATGGTGGTGCCAAGCCTTGCAAGTGGTATATATCTGCTAGACGCCAACCTGATGGAAGGACAATAAGAGTGAATCAA
The DNA here is from genome assembly GCA_916181665.1 of Avena sativa. Taxonomy (NCBI): domain Eukaryota; kingdom Viridiplantae; phylum Streptophyta; class Magnoliopsida; order Poales; family Poaceae; genus Avena; species Avena sativa. The sequence goes on from OV702283.1 coordinate 482,706,087, forward strand.
ATTCCAAAACCTCATACTTGCATTACAAGTTCTCAAACAGTTACAAAGATGACATCACAATTATGGGTTGCAGAAAAGATCAAGCCCATTTAGCCACAACACCAAACAGCACTGCAAAGAGACTGAAAATAGACTTGGAAAAGCAGTACCCCATTAAGCTGAATTATACTACAGTGTGGAAGGCAAAGCAAAGGGCAATGAAAGAGCTATATGGAGATTGGGCAAATACCTTTCGAATGCTTTATAACTTCAAAGCAGAAGTAGAGAAGAGGTCACCTGGCAGTGTTGTGGAGATAGATACTGAGGTAACAGCTGATGGGAAAGTCTTCTTCTCTAAATTCTTCATGGCTTTAAAGCCTTGCATCGATGGCTTCAAAGCAGGTTGCCGTCCATATTTGAGTATAGACTCATCTTTCTTGACTGGAAAGTGGAATGGTCAACTAGCAGCATGCAATGCTTTAGATGGACACAATTGGATGTTCCCTATAGCTATTGGCATGTTTCAATCTGAGACAGAGGCATCATGGACATGGTTCATGATGCAGTTGAAAAGATGCATAGGGCCAGTCTCTCCATTGGCAGTGCACACAGATGCATGTAAAGGTTTAGAAAATGCAGTGAAGATTGTTTTCCCTCATGCTGAGCAGAGGGAGTGCTTCGGCCATATGTGGATGAATTTGATCAAAAAATTCAGAGGAGATGATTTTGGACGCATGTGGCCAGCAGCAAGATCTTACACCAGGCAGACACATTCATATCACCTTGAGAAGATTAAGGCGGCATGCTCTGAGGAGGATAGGGTCAAGTTTTGTACATGGTTGGAAACCTACCATTCTCTTTTATGGTACAGGTCTGGTTTTAACACTGCCATCAAATGTGATCATATCAACAATAATTTGGCAGAAAGTTTCAACAACAAAGTGAAGGAGTTAAAAGACTTGCCTGTCCATGACATGGTTGACCAGATCAGGATCATGATCATGAGGTTGTGGGAATTGAGAAGAAGGCTTGGTGATGTTCTTCAAGGAGATAAGCTTCCTGATGTTGTGCAGCAGGTGGTCAACAGGAGCAGAAATCTTGCACATTTGCGTGTTGAGAAATCCTCATTGTGGGGTGCTGAAGTCAGAGATACAAAGACTGGCAGGAGGCATGTTGTTGACACTCAATTGCATGAATGCACATGCCTTGAGTGGCAACACACTGGGAAGCCTTGTGAGCATGCCATACTTTTCTTGGCCTCCAAACACAAGCTAAATATGCACCCATATTTGCATGAGTATTATTCTGTAGCAAAATTCAAGGCTGCATATGGAACACCAATTCCAGCACTTACAGATCAGTCTCAGTGGCCTGAAGTGGACATTCAGTTCTCCTTGTGTCCTCCTTTGATGAAAAGAAAGGCTGGCAGGCCCAAGCAGAGTAGATTCAAGGCTTGGTTTGAGAAAGGTGGGAGCAGCAAGAAGGGAAAGAAAGATGAAAAGAAAGATGCCAAGCCAAAAAGGGCCCAAAAAGGTAACAAGAATAGATGCAAACTCTATGAAGAACTTGGACACCGAGCTGGCTCTACCAAGTGCAGATACACTGCTGAAAAGCCAAAGTATGTTCATCCAAAATATATCCCATTTCTTGTTGACGATTTTTCTCCCCCAGCTAAATTGCTTGTTTTCAGGAGGAAGCGTGGAGAAAAAGGCCCACCTCTTGTTGTTGACGAATGCTGGCCAGTGAAAAGGGCAAGAATCAATGGCCAAAGAAAGAAGAGAACTAACCAGATCATGTTTGGTGCTGCTGAGGTGCAATCTGAACTTGTTTTGGAGGATGATGTGCAAACTATTGAGGCTTTAGGGCACACCGTTTCTGATTTGGAAGCTCTGGTCCAAAATGAGGGGCAAAATGAGCCTGTTGTTGAGGCTCTAGTGCAAAATGAGCCTGTTGTTGAGGCTCTGGTGCAAAATGAGCCTGTTGTTGAGGCTCTGGTGCAAAATGAGCCTGTTGTTGAGGCTCTGGTGCAAAATGAGCCTGTTGTTGAGGCTCTGGTGCAAACTGACCAAGTTGTTGAGGCTTTGGTGCAAAATGAGCCTGTTGTTGAGGCTCTGGTGCAAAGTGACCATGTTGATGAGGCTCTGGATCATGATCATGAGGTTGTTGAGGAGGTGCAGGAGGTGAAGGAGACTCTTGGACGTGCTGTGGGGAGGCCAGATGGAAATGGTAAGAAAAAGAAGAGCATAAACCTATTGTGTGGTGTGAAACTTGTGAAGGAGAAGAAAACGAGGGGTAAGAAGAGCCAAAAGAAATAGACATTTGTTATTGTAAACATTTGTTATTGTTGTAAACATTTGACACTTGTTGTTGTAATAATTTGGCACTTGTTGTTGTAAACATTTGTTATTATAATAATTTGTCACTTGTTGATAATTTGGACAAAATTCAAATATGATGGTAAATTTGAATTTCAACATATGTAGCTATGTCACTTTTCTATGTTTGTATGAGATTCCAACGTTTTTCTCATGTACAATACAACTCATCCTCACCCTGATCCCTTTTGTGAAGTACAACTCACCCTCACCCAAAATGGGGTAGAAATGGGCTCCAAAGCTAGGGTAAACCACCCCATTTCTAAGCAAGTTTTTTTTCGACCATTTCTAAAACCAAGTTAGATATTTTTCCTCAGAACTATGTCACATAACATGACACCATGCGAAGGTTTTGTAATTTTTTGATTGTTTTTGAATTAGTTATGCACATTTGAATGTCTGGTCAAACTTGAAGGGTTTTCATAAATATTCTTAGCTAGGGGCTGAGGCTCGCAAAACTAGCATTGGAACTCTGATGAAATAGCATGTTGTGAACCTAAAAATTATTTTTACAAAAAATCATCAGCATGGAATCATGTACCTGTAGTTCATATCTTACCCACTTCCAGCCGATTCGGCAGGATTTGTCTTTTTCACCATGGATGGAATAAAAGGCTTGAGATACTCAGGTTGGGAAATTGTACATTCTAGGTGGTCTAGTATTTTTGAAAAATAGGATGCTACCATTTTGAAACTTCAATTTGGTGGTTGCTTCACAAATCCCCCCCTCTTTCGGCACTCAGAAAATAGAAAATGATTTTTCTGTGCGTCGAAAAGGAAAACTTTGTGCTACAACATTGTTAGTCATCCCATTATAGACATGCATGCCAAATATGGGCACATTATCACAAACTATGCCTTGATTCTAGCCATATCATTGGTCATTTGACACGAAAGCCAGAAAACCTCGGAGGAGATAGGTCATTTTGTGAAGGGTTTTTTGAAATATGATCAATAGACCAAGTTTGATATTTTTCCTCACAACTATGTGACATAACATGACACCATGCGCAGGTTTTATATTTTTTTGATTTTTTTTGAATTAGTTATGCACATTTGAATGTTTGGTCAAACTTGTGAAACCCCGTTGACTGCATCCTAAACCCCGCTAACCCTAAGGCCGAATGAGGACTGTAGATCTAACCCTAGCGCGACACTGTGGCCGTCCGATCGTGTCTTCTAGAAGGATTCCGCGGGTGGCTCTGGGCGATCCGTGGAAGGGCTTGTTCTGCAACCTGATTGGTTGGCGTCTCTTAGAAGGATTTCGTGGCTAGCTCTTGGCGATCCGTGGGATGGATGATTCTGGAATCTGATTGGCTTCATCGTTTTTACGTGCAACAGCGTGGCATGCGAGCGTGGAAGGCGAGGGCGCTGGGCGGGGCGGGCTGCACCATGCGGGCATGCAGCTGCCCCTAGCGTCGCAGTCTAGCTATTTTACGTCCAACAGCGCTGCAGCATATTTACTCCCTCCGTCGCATTAAATAAGTTTACGTGTAACAATTTTCTCCAATCAAACTTACTCCCCTCAGGTTCATTGTAATAAATGAGACTTTGCATGATACCACATCTATGTTATTTTGGCTTGTGGATAGCCTTAGGCTGGTCATAGTGCTAAGTAACTAAGACTAGTAACTTGCACATGTTACTAGTTGATGTTACTACCTTCATAGTGGGTGATAACATATGTATGGTGTCATGCAAGAGCTAATTAATTAGGTTGTAGACTCATATGATCTTGGTATGTGTGATGTTATGGTAACTAGCTAAGTTACTACCTCTCTCTCTTTCTTCATTAATTGTCATGCCATGTCACCAATTTGCCTAATTGGCATTGCATGTACATGCATGTTACAACCTAAGTTACTCCCACTATGACTAGTCTTATGGACTACTTTTTGGCTTGTGGATAGCCTTATGGACTACATAGTGGAAAGGTAGAAATACATTTTTTGTGGACAAATTTTGAAGCCAAACGTACACTTATTTGTGGACAGAGGGAGTATGCATGTCACTATGACCAGCAGAAAAAATATCAAAATCTAAAATATGTAATAAATATAATGTACAGCGTTGGCACACTCGAGACCGTTGGACCGAGCGTGGCATGCGAGGGCGCTGGGCGGGGCGGGCTGCACCATGCCCGCATGCAGCATGCAGGGTCGGGGGCGGCGGTGCAGGGGTTACAGTACGTCGCATCCTAGCTATTTTTTTCTCTCTTTCGCATTGATCACGCCCGCTTCCCACACGCAACGCAGCGCACGCGTCTCGTCTCGGCGTCTGGGCGGGCTGCACCATGCATGCAGCAGCTGCCACTAGCGTCGCAGCCTAGCTATTTTGCGTGCAACAGCGCTGCCCCATTAAATAAGTGTACGTCGAACAACTTTCTTCAGTCAAATTTACTTCCATCTGGTTCATGCGCCATACAAAAAATCAATATTGGTACTAGATTCCTGCATTTATTACCGAAGTAAATCAAGGCCAAATTATATTTTCCCTTTTATTTTTCACTGCCAATGAACAACTACCTTGGACGTTTTTTTCTCTCTTTCGCATTAATGCACATGCATGCATGCAGGGGCGGGGGCGTCGCATCCTAGCTATTTTTTTCTCTCTTTCGCATTGATCACGCCCGCTGCCCCGCTTCCCGTCTCTTTCGCATTGATCATGCATGCAGGGGCAACGCGGGCGCACGCGTCTCGTCTCGGCATCTGCGCCAACGCGACGCTGGATTCCCACGCCGCCCTTCACACTCCGCCCTCAATAAATAGGCAAAACGCCTTTGCCTCCTCATCTCATCTTGCCCCTCATCTCTTCAACCTCGAGCCCGTCCCTTTGCCTCCTCCCAGCCGCCCCCCAAACACTCCGACCATGGCGACCTCCCCCTTCCGCCTCCCTTCCGACGAAGAACTCAGCGACGAGGACAACCACCCGGACCACAAGCAGTGGTGGGAGCAGCCCACGCGCCGCCTCCGCCCCAAGCGTGGCAAGAAGGAGAAGTCCCCGCCCTGCCCCTGGGGAGACCAGGGCCCCATCGTCCACAACCCCGTCCCCAACCTCCCCGGCGGCGGCGACCTCCCCTCCGAAGCCTACTGGGCTAAGGCGGCAAAGGAGGAGGAAAGGGAGGAGGCTCGCATCGCCAAGTGGGAGGAGAAGGCGGCCCAGCGCGCCTTGAAGAAAAGGCGCAGACAGCGGGAGGAGGAGCAACGGGAGGCCAATGGCCGGGCCTTCTGGGAGGAGCAACGGAAGCGGGACCAGCGGGAGAGGCTGGCGGTGTGGAATGCGGCCCGGAATGCGGCTGCACCAGCACCGCCTCCACCGCCGATGGAGTAGGGGGTTAGGGTTTAGGGGCTAGCCCAGGGTTTAGGCGGGGCGCCTATTCCGCCCCTTCTATATTATTGTACCTTTTTATTTTTATTGTAATGTTATCGATCCCCCCTATCTAATATAAGTAATGTTATCTGTGTTTTATTGTAATATTATTGCGCCTATTCCATCCCTTGTTTCATTGTAATCTGTGTTTATTGTATTGTCATTTGTCAAAACACCCAAAACAACAAGTGTATAAAACAAAAGACACAAAAACAAGTTCATATAATACTCGTGCAATATTTATATATTTACAAGTGTATAAAACAAAAGACACAAAAACAAGTTCATATAATACTCGTGCAATATTTATATATTTACAAGTGTATAAAACAAAAGACACAAAAACAAGTTCATATAATACTCGTGCAATATTTATATATTTACAAGTGTATAAAACAAAAGACACAAAAACAAGTTCATACAACACATGGTTCATTTTCAAATAAGACATTTACATATTTACATAAGTTAAAGGAGCGCCCAAGTTATGTTAGTTAAATGGATGTCCTTGGACTTCATTTATATATTTATTTTTGCAAAAAAAAAGATTGCAACCTGAGCACGAGTATCTGCAGATCCACACGTTCCTATTTAGATTGTAACGTGAGTACCATTTTTTTTGCCCAATCAACATATAGTTACTATTGGGCCTGGATACGTCCATTTTGGCATGGCTAAGTTATATTTGGGCCTGGCCTTTTTCAATCCTCGTCAATTGTTTTTTACTTTTCAACCCCTCCCCCTCCCCTGCACACGGGCGCCCCCTGCACACTGATAAAAGGAACACTGACGAAACTGACGAAACTGAAGAAACACTGATTTCGAAAACAGAGCAGCTCAAAATTAGCCCGAATTTGTGTTGCATTTTATTCAAGCCAAAGACATAGACCATTACATCCATTACAAAGCATCACTCGAACACTGACTGCCCTGTCTAATGACTAACGATGAGGAGATAAACTAATCCGAGAGAAATTACACAAAAATAAAAAAACCCGGCCATCAGATTGTCCTGCTTCTTCAATTCGATGATTTGCCTTAGCTGCTTGTTCATCTTCTTTAGCTCGGCCTTCACTTCCGCATCCACCGTAGTACCAGCGGAAATGGGGTTGCCACATCCCAATTGCTCCACCACGGACAGGTTTTCGAGCTCCCGGGATGCTACCTCCACCCCAATTCGCTCGATGTACTCATCAAGCCACTCAAAATGCCCACATTTTGGCAGTTCCTGAAATCGCAGAGATGAACCCTAAATCCCAAATTCGATGAAATGCATGAAATTTCGAAAGAAAAGCGAGAAATTGGCGCTCGGAACACTCAGATCTCACCTTTCCCGGCTTGGGCTTGCTCTCACACTTCACAAATTCCCGACCAATGTTGTCGTTCTTGTCGGTGGATGTGACAAGCCGCTTCAGGGGCGCGGTACGGGGGCAATCGGGGCACCTCCTCATCGGCACCGCACCATACCGAGGCCATGAGCGGTGGGAGGAAGCAGAGCTCGACATCCCTCGCCGGCGTTGCCGCACTTGCTCGCCGGAGAAGAAAACAGAAGGGGATGAGATGCTGGAACAGTGGCGGGAGTGCTCGGGTGCGGGGACGGATCGGGGCCAATGTCTCTCTTCAACCACAGGGTGGGTCCCACGATATGAGGTGGACATCAGGTGAGTTCCGCCGTGACGTGGAGAGGCTGTGGGTCCTATTGTGCTCAGCTGATTCGAACTCGTTGACGGTCTCGTGGGGTTAAGTGGAAGTGTCGCACGGGAGCTATTTGCCGCTTCAGAAGTGTCGCGTGCGAGCTATTCTTTTCAACGATGTCGTGTTCCTTCCAATTCCATGTAAAGACGTCGCATGGGAGCTATAAGCCCGTTTTCATCAGCTATTTCCCACAGTTTTGGGGTTCCAGGGAGATTTATCAAACTCGTAACACATGTTTGAGAGTAATGACCAAAAACTCAGCGTTTTCACGTTTCATGGCCCACAGTTTTGGGGTTCAATGGAGATTTGCATGGCGAGTAAAACCGGATATATTTTTGAGAGTCATGACCAAAAACCAGTGTTTTCTTGTTTTATGTCTGTTTTCTTGTGCTATTTCCCACCAATTTGGGGTTGAATGGGGATTTTCATAGCGAGTAAAACCTAATACATGTTTGAGAGTTATGACCAAAAACTGCCATTGTCGCGATTTATGGACGTTTTCATGAGCTATTACCAACGGTTTTGGTTTTCCAGGGCGATTTACATGACTTGTAACACCCGATACACGTTGTAGAGTTGTGAGCAAAAACTCGTCATTTTCATGTTTTATGGCCCTTTTCATGAGCTATTGCCCACAGTTTTGGTGTTCCAGGGCGATTTGCAGGGCCCAACAGCCCCAATACATGTTTGAGAGATATGAGCAAAAACTGGTCGTTTTCGCGTTTTATGACCATTTTCATGTGCTATTACCCACCGTTTTGGGGTTCTAGGGTGATTTACACGACTCGTAACACCCGATACATGTCTGAGAGTTATGACAAAAAACTCAACGTTTTCGCGTTTTATGGCCTATTTCATGAGCTATTGCCCACAGTTTTGGTGTTCCAGGGGGATTTGCATGCCCATAAGAACCGATAGATGTTTGAGAAATATGACCACAAAATTTTGTTTTTGCGTTTATGGACGTTTTCATGAGCAATTGTCCATAATTTGGGGGTTCAATGGGGATTTGCATGTCCAGTAAAACCGGATACATGTTTTAGAGTTATGACCAAAGAGTCATCGTTTTCGCGATTTATGGTCATTTTCATGAGCTATTGCCCATAGTTTTGGGATTCCAGGGCGATTTACATGACTCGTAACACCCGGTACACGTTTGAGAGTTATGAACAAAAACTCGTCGTTTTCATGTTTATGGCCGTTTTCATCAGCTATTTCCCACAGTTTTGGGGTTCCAGGGAGATTTACACAACTCGTAACACCCGATACATGTTAGAGATTAATGACCAAAAACTCGGCGTTTTCACGTTTCATGGCCCACAATTTTGGGGTTCAATGGAGATTTGCATAGCGAGTAAACCCGGATATATTTTTTGAGTCATGACCAAAAACCAGTGTTTTCTTGTTTTTTGTCTGTTTTCTTGTGCTATTTCCCACCATTTTGGGGTTGAATGGGGATTTTCATATCGAGTAAAACCTAATACATGTTTGAGAGTTTGGACCAAAAACTCGTCGTTTTCGCGATTTATGGATGTTTTCATGAGCTATTACCAACCGGTTTGGTTTTCTAGGGCGATTTACATGACTTGTAACTCCCGATACACGTTTAGGAGTTATGAGAAAAAACTCGTCGTTTTCATGTTTTATGGCCCTTTTCATGAGCTATCCCCCACTGTTTTGGTGTTACAGGGCGATTTGCAGGGCAAAACAGACCCATGCATGTTCGAGAGATATGAGAAAAAACTGGTCGTTTACGCGTTTTATGGCTGTTTTCATGTGCTATTGGCCACGGTTTTCGGGTTCTATGGTGATTTACACGACTCGTAACACCAGATACATGTTTGAGAGTTATGACCAAAAACTCAATGTTTTCGCGTTTTATGGTCTATTTCATGAGCTATTGCCCACAGTTTTGGTGTTCCATGGGGATTTGCATGGCCCATAAGAACCGATAGATGTTTGAGAAATATGACCAAAAATTGTTGTTTTCGCGTTTATGGACGTTTTCATGAGCAATTGCCCAAAATTTTGGGTTTCAATGGGGATTTGCATGTCTAGTAAAACAGGATACATGTTTAAGAGTGATGACCAAAGAGTCATCGTTTTCGCAATTTATGGTCATTTTGATGAGATATTACCCACAGTTTTGGGATTCTTGGGCTATTTACATGACTCCTAACTCCCGGTACACGTTTGAGAGTTATGAGCAAAAACTCGTCGCTTTCATGTTTTATAGCCGTTTTCATGAGCTATTTCCCAAAGTTTTGGGGTTCCAGGGCGATTTACACGACTCGTAACACACGATACATGTTTGAGAGTTATGACCAAAAACTCGGCGTTTTCACGTTTTATGGCCCACAGTTTTGGGGTTCAATGGAGATTTGCATGGCCAATCAAACCGATTACATTTTGAGAGTCATGATAAAAAAAACTCAGCGTTTTCTTATTTTATGCCTGTTTTATTATGCTATTGACCCCCGTTTTGGAGTTACATGGCGATTTTCACTACCCATAAGACACGATATATGTTTGAGAGATATGACTATAAATCATTGTTCTCATGTTTATGGATGTTTTAAATAGCTATTTCCCATAGTATTGGGGTTCAATAGGGATTTGCGTGGCCGGTAAAACAGGATAGATGTTTGAGAGATATGACCAAAACCTCGTCATTTTCACGATTTATGTACGTTTTCATGAGCTATTGGCCATAGTTTTGGGATTCCCGAGTGATTTAAAGGACGCGTCACACCTGATACGTGTTTGAGACTTATGAGCAAAAACTTGTCGTTTTATGGCCGTTTTCAAGTGCTATTGCCCACAGTTTTGGGGTTCTAGGGTGATTTAGCCGACTCATCACACCAAATAAAAGCTTGAGATTTATGACTAAAAAATCGATGTTTTCGCGTTTTATGGCTGTATTCATGAGCTATTGCCCACAATTTTGGTGTTGCAGGGTGATTTGCACTACCCATAAGAACCGATACATGTTTGAGAGATACGACAAAAAATCATTGTTTTCGCGTTTATGGAAGTTTTCAATTGGTATTGCCCACAGTTTTGGGGTTCAATAGGGATTTGCATGGCTAGTAAAACCGGATACATGATTGAGAGTTATGACCAAAAACTGGCCGTTGTCGCGATTTATGGACGTTTTCATGAGCTATTACCAACCGTTTTGGTGTTTCAGGGCGATTTACGTGACTTGTAACACCCGATACACGATTTAGAGTTGTGAGCAAAAAATCGTCCTTTTCATGTTTTATGGCCCTTTTCATGAGCTATTACCCACAGTTTTGGTGTTCCGGGGCGATTTGTAGGGACCAACAGCCCCAATACATGTTTGAAAGATATGAGCAAATACTGGTCGTTTTCACGTTTTATGGCCGTTTTCATGTGCTATTACCCACCGTTTTGGGGTTCTAGGGTGATTTACATGAATCGTAACACCAGATACATGTTTGAGAGTTATGACCAAAAACTCAACGTTTTCACGTTTTATGGCCCATAGTTCTGGTGTTCCAGGGGGATTTGCATGGCCCATAAGAACCGATAGATGTTTGAGAAATATGACAAAAAATTGTTGTTTTCGCGTTTATGGACGTTTTCATGAGCAATTGCCCATAATTCTGGGGTTCAATGGAGATTTGCATGTAAAGTAAAACCGGATAGATGTTTAAGAGTTATGACCGTCATCGTTTTCGCGATTTATGGTCATTTTCATGAGCTATTGCCCATAGTTTGGGGATTCCAGGGCGATTTTCATGACTCGTTACACCTGGTACACGTTTGATAGTTATGAGCAAAATCTCGTCATTTTCATGTTTATGGCCATTTTCATCAGCTATTTCCCACAGTTTTGGGGTTCCAGGGAGATTTACACAACTCATAACACCCGATACATGTTTAAGACTTATGACCAAAAACTCGGCGTTTTCACGTTTCATGGCCCACAGTTTTTGGGGTTCAATGGAGATTTGCATGGCGAGTAAAACCGGATATATTTTTGAGAGTCATGACCAAAAACCCAATGTTTTCTTATTTTATGTCTCTTTTCTTGTGCTATTGCCCACAGTTTTGGGGTTCAATAGGGATTTGCATGGCTAGTAAAACCGGATACATGATTGAGAGTTATGACCAAAAACTCGTTGTTTTCGCGATTTATGGACGTTTTCATACGCTATTACCAACCATTTTGGTTTTCCAGGGCTATTTACATGACTTATAACACCCGATACACGTTTTAGAGTTGTGAGCAAAAACTCGTCGTTTTCATGTTTTATGGCCCTTTTCATGAGCTATTGCCCACAGTTTTGGTGTTCCAGGGCGATTTGCAGGGCCCAACAGGCCCAATACATATTTAGGAGTTATGATCAAAAACTCGTCGTTTTTATGTTTATGGCCCTTTTCATGAGCTATTTCCCACCGTTTAGGTGTTCTAGGGTGATTTACACGACTCGTAACACCCGATACATGTTTGAGAGTAATGACCAAAAACTCAACGTTTTCGCGTTTTATGGCCTATTCATGAGCTACTGCCCACTATTTTGGTGTTCCAGGCGGATTTCCATGGCCCATAAGAACCGATAGATGTTTGAGAAATATAACCAAAACTTCTTGTTTTCGCGTTTATAGACGTTTTCATGAGCAATTGCCCATAATTTTGGGATTCAATGTGGATTTGCATGTCCAGGAAAATCGGACACATGTTTATGAGTTATGACCAAATAGTCATTGTTTTCGTGATTTATGGTCATTTTCATGAGCTATTGCCCATAGTTTTGGGATTCCAGGGCGATTTACATGACTCGTAACACCCGATACATGTTTGAGAGTTATGAGCAAAAACTCAACGTTTTCGCGTTTTATGGAGTATTTCATGAGCTATTGCCCACAGTTTTAGTGTTCCAAGCGGATTTCCATGGCCCATAAGAACCGATTGATGTTTGAGAAATATGACCAAAAATTGTTGTTTTCGCTTTTATGGACGTTTTCATGAGCAATTGCCCATAATTTTGGGGTTCAATGTGGATTTGCAGGTCCAGGAAAATCGGACACATGTTTAAGAGTTATGACCAAATAGTCATTGTTTTCGCGATTTATGGTCATTTTCATGAGCTATTGCCCATAGTTTTGGGATTCCAGGGCGATTTACATGACTCGTAACACCCGATACACGTTTGAGAGTTATGAGCAAAAACTCGTCGTTTTCATGTTTATGGCCGTTTTCATCGGCTATTTCCCATAGTTTTGGGGTTCTAGGGAGATTTACACAACTCGTAACACCCCATACATGTTTGAGAGTTATGATAAAAAAATCGGCGTTTTCACGTTTCATGGCCCACAGTTTTGGGGTTCAATGGAGATTTTCATGGCGAGTAAAACCGGATACATTTTTGAGAGTCATGTCCAAAAACCCAGTGTTTTCTTGTTTTTTGTCTGCTTTCTTGTGCTATTTCCCACCATTTTGGGGTTGAATTTGGATTTTCCTGGCGAGTAAAACCTAATACATGTTTGAGAGTTTTGACCAAAAATTCGTCGTTTTCGCGATTTATGGATGTTTTCATGAGCTATTATCAACCGTTTTGGTTTTCTAGGGTGATTTACATGACTTGTAACACCCGATACACGTTTAGGAGTTATGAGCAAAAACTGGTCGTTTTCATGTTTTATGGCCGTTTTCATGAGCTATTGCCCACAGTTTTGGGGTTCTAGGGCGATTTACACGACTCGTAACACCAGATACATGTTTGAAAGTTATGACCAAAAACTCAATGTTTTCGCGTTTTATGGTCTATTTCACGAGCTATTTCCCACAGATTTGGTGTTCCATGGGGATTTGCGTGGCCCATAAGAATCGATAGATTTTGACATATATGACCAAAAATTGTTGTTTTCGCGTTTATAGACGTTTTCATGAGCAATTGCCCATAATTTTGGGGTTCAATGGGGATTTGCATGTCTAGTAAAACCGGATACATGTTTAATAGTGATGACCAAAGAGTCATCGTTTTCGCAATATATGTTCATTTTCATGAGCTATTGCCCACAGTTTTGGGATTCCTGGGCTATATACATGACTCGTTACACCCGGTACACGTTTGAGATTTATGAGCAAAAACTCGTCGTTTTCATGTTTTATGGCCGTTTTCATGAGCTATTTCCGAAAGTTTTGGGTTTCCAGGGAGATTTACATGACTCGTAACACCCAATACATGCTTGAGAGTTATGACCAAAAACTGGGCGTTTTCACGTTTTATGGCCCACAATTTTGGGGTTCAATGGAGATTTCCATGGCCAATAAAACCGATTACATTTTGAGAGTCATGATCAAAAACTCAGCGTTTTCTTATTTTTTGCCTTTTTATTATGCTATTGACCCCCGTTTTGGAGTTACATGGCGATTTTCACTACCCATCAGACCCGATATATGTTTGAGAGATATGACTATAAATCATTGTTCTCGTGTTTATGGACATTTTCAATAGCTATTGCCCGTAGTATTGGGGTTCAATAGGGATTTGCGTGGCCAGTAAAATCGGATACATGTTTGAGAGATATGACCAAAACCTCGTCATTTTCACGATTTATGTATGTTTTCATGAGCTATTGGCCATAGTTTTGGGATTCCCTCGTGATTTAAAGGACGCATCACACATGATACGTGTTTGAGAGTTATGAGCAACAACTCGTCGTTTTATGGCCGTTTTCATGAGATATTACCAACCGTTTTGGTTTTCTAGGGCGATTTACATGACTTGTAACACCCGATACACGTTTAGGAGTTATGAGAAAAAACTCGTCGTTTTCATGTTTTATGGCCCTTTTCATGAGCTATTGCCAACAATTATGGTGTTACAGGGCGATTTGCACTACCTATAAGACCTTATACATGTTTGAGAGATATGACCAAAAATCGTTGTTTTCGTGTTTATGGAAGTTTTCAATAGCTATTGCCCATAGTTTTGGGGTTCAATAGGGATTTGCATGGCTAGTAAAACTGGATACATGATTGAGAGTTATGACTAAAAACTGGCCGTTGTCGCGATTTATGGACGTTTTCATGAGGTATTAGCAACTGTTTTGGTTTTCTGGGGCGATTTACATGACTTGTAACACCCGATACAGGTTTGAGAGTTGTGAGCAAAAACTCGTCGTTTTCATGTTTTATGGCCCTTTTCATGAGCTATGGCCCACAATTTTTCATGAGCTATTGCCCATAGTTTTATGGCCCTTTTCATGTTCCAGGGCAATTTGTAGGGCCCAACAGCCCCAATACATGTTTGAGAGATATGAGCAAAAACTGGTCTTTTCGCGTTTTATCACCGTTTTCAGGTGCTATTACCCACCGTTTTAGGGTTCAAGGGTGATCTACACGACTCCTAACACCCGATACATGTTTCAGAGTTATGAACAAAAACTCAACGTTTTCGCGTTTTATGGCCTATTTCATGAGCTATTGCCCACATATTTGGTGTTCCAGGGGGATTTGCATTGCCCATAAGAACCGATAGATGTTTGACAAATATGACCAAAAATTGTTGTTTTCGCGTTTATTTACGTTTTCATGTGCTATTACCCACCGTTTTGGGGTTTTAGGGTGATTTACATGACTCCTAACACCCAATACATGTTTGAGAGTTATGACCAAAAACTCAACGTTTTCACGTTTTATGGCCTATTTCATGAGCTATTGCCCACAGTTTTGGTGTTCCACGGGGATTTGCATTGCCCATAAGAACCGATAGATGTTTGAGAAATATGACAGAAAATTGTTGTTTTCGCGTTTATGGACGTTTTCATGAGCAATTGCCCATAATTTTGGGGATCAATGGAGATTTTCATGTCCAGTAAAACCGGATATACATGTTTAAGAGTTATGACCAAAGAGTCATCATTTTCGCGATTTATGGTCATTTTCATGAGGTATTGCCCATAGTTTTGGGATTCTAGGGCGATTTACATGCCTCGTAATACCCGGTACAAGTTTGAGAGTTATGAGTAAAAACTCATCGTTTTCATGTTTTACGGCCGTTTTCACGAGCTATTTCCCATAGTTTTGGGGTTCCAAGGCGATTTACACGACTCGTAACACCCGATACATGTTTGAGAGTTATGACTAAAAACTCGGCGTTTTCATGTTTTATGGCCCACAGTTTTGGGGTTCAATGGAGATTTGCATGGCCAATAAAACAGATTACATTTTTGAGAGTCATGACCAAAAACTTAGCGTTTTCTTATTTTATGCCTGTTTTCTTGTGCTATTGCCCCATGTTTTGGAGTTACAGGGCGATTTTCACTACCCATAAGACCCAATATATGTCTGAGAGATATGACCATAAATCATTGTTCTCGTGTGTATGGACGTTTTCAATAGCTATTGCCCACAGTATTGGGGTTCAATAGGGATTTGTGTGGCCAGTAAAACCGGATACATGTTTGAAAGATATGACCAAAACCTCGTCATTTTCATGATTTATGTACGTTTTCATGAGTAATTGGCCACAGTTTTGGGATTTCCGAGCAATTTACAAGACTCTTCACACCCGATACGTGTTTGAGAGTTATGAGCAAAAACTCGTCGTTTTATGGCCATTTTCATGTGCTATTGGCCACAGTTTTGGGGTTCTAGGGTGATTTACACGACTCGTAACTGTTGGAGATATGCCCTAGAGGCAATAATAAATGTAGTTATTATTATATCTTTGTGTTTATGATGAATGTTTACATTCATGCTATAATAGTATTAACAAGGAAACATTAATACTTGTGTGATTTGTAAACTTAAATTGAAGTCCCTAGTATAAGCCTCTATACATCACTAGCTTGTTGGTTGATAAATGATTGTGGTTTCCCTATCATGGACATTGAGATGTTATCGACAACAAGATCATATCGTTAGGAGAATGATATGGTGTACATACTCCTATAGATAAGCGTAGCATAAAGATCAAGTCATTTTAATAGTTCAATTGCTATATGCTTTCTGATACATAGTAATCTAATTCCGTCGACCATGAGATCATGCATATCACCTTTCCCGGATGGATGCTTTGATGACATCAAACACCACACCGTAACTGGGTGGCTATAAAGGTGGCATTGAGTAGTCGGAAAGTATTGGTTCAAACACATGGATCAAGAGTGGGATTTGTCCATGCATATGACGGATAGATATACTTTGGGCCCTCTCGGTGAAATGTCATCCAATTAGCTTGCAAGCATGTGACTGGCTCACAAGGGATCACATATCACGGGAACGAGAAAAGAGTACTTATCGGTAATGAGGTTGCACTAGGTATGCAGAGATACCGACGATCATAACCTCGGATAAGTAAACTATCGTGAGACAAATGGAAATTGATATCGTATGTAAGTGCTTCATTCGATCGCAAAGTAATCGTAGAAATATGTGGGAGCCATATGAATTTCCAGATTCCTCTATTGGTTATTGTTCGGAGAAGTGTCTCGATCATGTCCGCATAATTCACGAACCGTAGGGAGACACACTTAAGGATTCGACATTGTTTGAGTAGTTATGGAAGGATGAGAAAGAGACCAAATGTTGTTCGGAGTCTCGAATGGGATTCGGGATATCACGAGGAGATCCGGAATGGTCCGGAGAATAAGATTCATATAAGGAAAGTCATGTTTCGGAGATGGAGAATGGTTCCGGTGTTTTCATCGGGAATGTTCTAGAAGGTTCCGGAATGTCCGGCACTCCGGGGGGGAAGGGTACATGAATGTGTTATATCAAGTTGATATGATTGCATCTTGTACTCGGTGTCACTGCTGTTCAAAATAGAGGGTTTATTCAAATCCTAGTTTGAAAAGTCAAACGGCTAGTTTGAAAGTCAAACGGCAAGTTTTGGAAAGAGGAGGAGGAGTGGGAAACCGAGTTGGGGAGGGTTTCCCTCCTCCAACCGGCGGCGCACCACCCAAGCCGAGTTGGGGAGGGACTCCCCTCCCTCCCCTTGGCCGGCCGGCCCCTCCACCTATATAAGGAGGGGCAGGGCTCCCTCCTAGAGACACACAAGTCCCTTGCCCCGAAAACCCTAACCCTAGCCGCCGCCGCCCTCCAAGCCGCCGCCGCCTAGGGATCTCCTTGCCGCCGACTTGGGCACCACCAAACCCCAGTCGCCGGCTCTAGCAGCTCTTCCTCGGCGTGTCTAAACCCTAGATCATCGAGGGATTTCTCATAGCCCACCATACTCGCTCCAGCTTAAGGCGAAGCCTTGCGAGATCTCCCCTCTACTTCCGATACCACGCCGTTGTGCTGCCAGAATTGCGAGGAGAGTGCTACAACCTCCCCTGCCTGCTGGAACAAGGGAGAGGAAGGTCTTCGTCGAGTACCGAAAGTGTGACCGACTGCGGGAGCGCTGCCGGAACGCAGCGCCGAAAGGATCGTCTACGCGATCTTGAGATCGGGAAGAGTACGACTACATCACCCACGAGAATCCGCTCTCGTTAAACACTTTGGAATCTTCGAGGGTGAGTTATTCCATCGACTCGTTGCTGCAATCCAGTAGATAGATCTTGGCTTGTTTCTTTGTATGCGGTAGAAATTTTTTGTTATCCATGCTACGAAACCCTACAGTAACACCTGATAAACACTAGAGAGTTATGACCAAAAAATCGATGTTTTCGCGTTTTATGGCCGTAATCATGATCTATTGCCCACAATTTTGGTATTACATGGCGATTTGCACTACCCATAAGACCCGATACATGTTTGAGAGATATGACCAAAAATCGTTATTTTCGCGATCTATGGACGTTTTCAATAGCTATTGCCCACAGTTTTGGGGTTCAATAGGGATTTGCATGGCTAGTAAAACCGGATACAGGTTTGAGAGTTATGACCAAAAACTCGTCGTTCTCGCGATTTATGGACGTTTTCATGAGCTATTACCAACCGTTTTGGTTTTCCAAGGCGATTTACATGACTTGTAATACCCGATACACGTTTGAAAGTTGTGAGCAAAAACTCGTCGTTTTCATGTTTTATGGCCCTTTTCATGATCTATTTCCCACAATTTTGCTGTTCCAGGGCGATTTGCAGGACCCAACATACCCAATACATGTTTGAGAGATATGAGCAAAAACTGGTCGTTTTCGTGTTTTATGGCTATTTTCATGAGCTATTGCCCATAGTTTTGGTGTTCCAGGGGGATTTGCATGGCCCATAAGAACCGATAGATGTTTGAGAAATATGACCAAAAATTGTTGTTTTCGCGTTTAGGGGCATTTTTATGAGCAATTGCCCATAATTTTGGGGTCCAATAGATATTTGCATGCCCAGTAAAAACGGATACATGTTTAAGAGTTATGACCAAAGAGTCATCGTTTTCGCGATTTATGGTCATTTTCATGAGTTATTGCCCATAGTTTTCGGATTCCAGGGCGATTTACATGACTCGTAACACCTAGTAGACGTTTGAGAGTTATGAGTAAAAACTCGTCGTTTTCATGTTTTATGGCCGTTTTCATGAGCTATTTCCCATAGTTTTGGGGTTACGGGGCGATTTCACGACTCGTAACACCCGATACATGTTTGAGAGTTATGACCAAAAACTCGGCGTTTTCACGTTTTATGGCCCACGGTTTTGGGGTTCAATAGATTTGCATGACCAATAAAACCAATTACATTTTTGAGAGTCATGACCAAAAACTCAGCGTTTTCTTATTATAGGCTTGTTTTCTTGTGCTATTGCCTCCTGTTTTGAGTTACAGGGTGATTTTTACTACCCATAAGACCCGATATATGTTTGAGAGATATGACCATAAATCATTGTTCTCGCGTTTATGGACGTTTTCAATAGCAATTGCCCACAGTATTGGGGTTCAATTGGGATTTGTGTGGCCAGTAAAACCGGATACATGCTTGAGAGATATGACCAAAACCTAGTCATTTTCACGATTTATGTACGTTTTCATGACCTATTGGCCATAGTTTTGGGATTTCCGAGCGATTTACAGGACTCTTCACAGCCGATACGTGTTTGAGAGTTATGAGCAAAAACTCGTCGTTTTCGCGTTTTATGGCCGTTTTTATGTGTTATTGCCCACAGTTTTGGGGTTCTAGGGTGATTTACAGGACTCGTAACACTAAATAAACGCTTGAGAGTTATGACCAAAAAAAATGATGTTTTCACGTTTTATGGCCGTATTCATGACCTATTGCCCACAATTTTGGTGTTACAGGGCGATTGGCACTACCCATAAGACCTGATACATGTTTGAGAGATATGACCAAAAATCGGTGTATTCGCGTTTATGGACGTTTTTAATAGCTATTGACCACAGGTTTGGGGTTCAATAGTGATTTGCATGGCCAGTAAACATGGATAATGTTTCAGAGTTATGACCAAAAACTCATCGTTTTCGCGATTTATGGACGTTTTCCTCAGCTATTACCAACCGTTTTGGATTTCCAGGGCGATTTACACGATTTGTAACACCCGATACACGTTTGAGAGTTATGAGCAAAAACTCGTCGTTTTCATGTTTTATGGCCCTTTTCATGAGATTGCCCATAGTTTTAGTGTTCCAGGGCGATTTGCAGGGCCCAACAGACCCGATACATGTTTGAGAGATATGAGCAAAAGCAGGTCGTTTTCGCGTTTTATGGCCGTTTTCATGTGCTATTGGCCACAATTTTGCGGTTCTAGGGTGATTTACACAACTCGTAACACCCGATGCATGTTTGAGATTTATGACCAAAAACTCAATGTTTTCGCGTTTTATGGCCTATTTCATGAGCTATTGACCACAGTTTTGGTGTTCCAGGAGGATTTGCATGGCCCATAAGAAACGATAGATGTTTGGGAAATATGTCCAAAAATTATTGTTTTCGCGTTTATGGACGTTTTCGTGAGCAATTGCCCATAATTTTGGGGTTCAATGTGGATTTGCATGTCTAGGAAAATCAGACGCATGTTTAAGAGTTGTGACCAAATAGTCATTGTTTTCGCGATTTATTGTCATTTTCATGAGCTATTGCCCAGAGTTTTGGGATTCCAAGGCGATTTACATGACTCGTAACACCCGATACACGTTTGAGAGTTATGAGCAAAAATTCGTCATTTTCATGTTTATGGTCGTTTTCACCAGCTATTTCCCATAGTTTGGGGGTTATAAGGAGATTTACACAACTCGTAACACCCGATAAATGTTTGAGAGTTATGACCAAAAACTCGGCGTTTTCACGTTTCATGGCCCACAGTTTTGGGGTTCAATGGAGATTTGCATGGTGAGTAAAACCAGATACATTTTTGAGAGTCATGACCAAAAACCCAGTGTTTCTTGTTTTATGTCTGTTTTCTTTTGCTATTTCCCACCATTTTGGGGTTGAATGGGGATTTTCCTGGCGATTGAAACCTAATACATGTCTGAGATTTTTGACCAAAAACTCGTCGTTTTCGCGATTTATGGATGTTTTCATGAGCTATTACCAACCCTTTTGGTTTTCTAGGACGATTTACATGACTTGTAACACCCGATACACGTTTAGGAGTTATGAGCAAAAACTCGTCGTTTTCATGTTTTATGGCCATTTTCATGAGCTATTGCCCACAGTTTTGGTGTTCCAGGGCGATTTGCAGAGCCCAACAGACCCGATACATGTTCCTGAGATATGAGCAAAAACTGGTCGTTTTCGCGTTTTATGGCCGTTTTCATGTGATATTGCCCACAGTTTTGGGGTTCTAGGGTGATTTACACGACTCGTAACAGAAGATACATGTTTGAGAGTTATGACCAAAAACTCAATGTTTTCGCGTTTTATGGTCTATTTCATGAGTTATTGCCCACAGTTTTGGTGTTCCATGGGGATTTGCATGGCCCATAAGAACCGATAGATGTTTGAGAAATATGACCAAAAATTGTTGTTTTCGCGTTTATGGACGTTTTCATGAGCAATTGCCCATAATTTTGGGGTTCAATGGGGATTTGCATGTCTAGTAAAACCGGATACATGTTTAAGAGTGATGACCAAAGAGTCATCATTTTCGCCATTTATGGTCATTTTCATGAGCTATTGCCCACAGTTTTGGGATTCCTGGGCGATTTACATGACTTGTAAAACCCGGTACACGTTTGAGAGTTATGAGTAAAAACTCGTCGTTTTCATGTTTTATGGCCGTTTTCATGAGCTATTGCCCACAGTTTTGGGGTTTCAGGGCGATTTACATGACTCGTAACACCCGATACATGTTTGAGAGTTATGACCAAAAACTCAGAGTTTTCACGTTTTATGGCCCATAGTTTTGGGGTTCAATCGAGAATTGCATGGCCAATAAAATCGATTACATTTTTGAGAGTCATGACCCAAAACACAGCGTTTAATTATTTTATGCCTGTTTTCTTGTGCTACTGTCCCGTTTTGGAGCTACAGGGCGATTTTCACTACCCATAAGATCCGATATATGTTTGACAAATATGACCATAAATCATTGTTTTCGCGTTTATGGATGTTTTCAATAGCTATTTCCCACAGTATTGGGGTTCAATAGGGATTTGCATTGCTAGTAAAACCGGATACATGTTTGAGAGATATGAGTTTTGGGGTTGAATGGGGATTTTTCCTGGCGAGTAAAACCTAATAAATGTTTGAGAGTTTTGACCAAAAATTCAGCATTTGTGTGGTTTATGGCCGTTTTCATGAGCTATTGCCCACTTTTTTTATGTTCCGGGGCAATTTGCATGAGTAAAACCTAATATATGTTTGAGAGATATAACAAAAATCTCGTTGTTCTCGCCTTTTATGGCCGTTTTCATGTGCTTCCCACAGTTTTGGGGTCTAGGGTGATTTACACGTCTCGTAACACCCGATACACGTTTGAGAGTTATGAACAAAAACTCGACGTTTTCGTGTTTTATGGACGTTTCAGGAGCTATTGCCCACAATATTGGTGTTCCAGCGCGATTCGCATGGCCCATAAAACTCGATAAATGTTTACGAGATATGACGAAAAATCGTTGTTCTCGCGTTTATGGACGTTTTCATGAGCTATGGACCACAATTTTGGGGTTCAATAGGGATTTGCATGGCCACAATCATCTACTATTTTCAAATTTTATGGCCGTTTTCATCTACTATTTCCCACGGTTTTAGGGTTTCAGGGCGATTTACACGACTCATAACACCCGATACATGTTTGAGAGTTATGACCAAAACCATGGCATTTTCACGTTTTAAGGCCGTTTTCATGAGCTATTGCCCACGGTTTTGGGGTTTAATGGGGATTTGCATGGCCAATAAAACTGGATACATGTTTGAGAGTTATGAACAAAAACTCGACGTTTTCGCGTTTTATGGCCATTTTCATGAGCTATTGCCCATAGTTTTGATATTCTAGGGTGATTTGCACGGCCCATAAGACATGATACATGTTTGAGTGATATGAATAAAAATCGTTGTTTGTGCATTTATGGACGTTTTCATAAGGTATTGCCTATAGTTTTGGGGTTCAATGGGGATTTGCATGGCTAGTTAAATCGAATACATGTTTGTGAGTTATGACCAAAAACTCATCGTTTTCACGATTTATGGACGTTTTCATGAGCTATTGGCCACAGTTTTGGGATTTCAGGGCGATTTATAGGACTCGTAACACCCGATACGCGTTTGAGAGTTTTGAGCAAAAACTCATCGTTTTTGTGTTTTATGGCCATTTTCATGTGCTATTGCTCACAGTTTGGGGATTCTACCATGGTCGCGAGGAGCTTCGTCCGAGAGGAGATGTTGCGTAGAGACCACCATCACCGTACAGCGTAGGGCGCAAGCAGGGAGCACCACACATCTTCGATACCGTACCGGCTCACACAGATCTCGCCATCGGCATCCAGTTCTTCCCGCCACCGTCATCGGCCCCTCTCAGTAAGCACTGACGCGCCCCACCTCTCTAGCCTAGCTTGCCTCAACGCAGAGCGCGCCGGCCGCAGCCTCTCCACTTCACCTGCACCCACGACGTGCCTGCTCCCCAAGTCCTCTCGTAGCCGGCAGCAAACCTCCATAACACCTATAATTTTTAAACTCGTTGTTTTCTGTACGACCTAGAGATCCTAGGGCGAGCCTCCTTCCACAGATCTCTTCTAAGAACAACCGGTGACCATCAGGAGGAAATGGTGCATGGAACGATGACCCCAATATCTCAGAATCTTCCGACGAAAACCAGCATTTCTTCATTTTCTCGCTGACGAACTGTCGTCTTAGTCTGTGAAGTCGACCTTTATTCATCGTATTTTTCCCAGCTCTACAATCAACCTATGGCGCCTACATCGACATTTATCTAATCTCGGATATACCTTCTTTCTTCCGCAGCACATGGCGCATGAAATGGTGTCTTAAATCTCTCGAAACTTTCTATGAAAAATCGAGCAAGCTAGTTGTTTTCGTGCTAAAGAATTCAGTTTGCCTGGCTATTGTTCAAATAGCTCCTAGTAGTTTTGCACAAAGGCCCTGGAGCTTTTATTTTTATCAACCCGATGTTTGTCCCTATGACCCACCAGTTAGACACCCGTCCCCACACCTCAGCGGCTAAGTGCAGATTTGAACCCGTGAGAAAACCAGAAATGTTTTCAGATTCGGATTTAAACTAACACTACTAAGGAAAATCCTACTCGACGCGCATATGGAAAGCCATTAGATTCGCATTAGGGATGCGCCTCCAGCGCCGCTACTCAAGTATTTGTTATGCGAGTCGCATTACACATGCGCCTGTATTATAGGAGGAGCACATTGATATGTGCATCACATATGTAGCTTATACAAGACGCATGTGTAATGCGACTTTCGTAAGTTTACAAATGCACCTCAAATAGAAATTTCAAATTTCAAAAAAAGGTGGCTAGATATTGCGGGAGGTGGGGGTCGCCGGAGGAGGGCTAGGCTAGGACGGAGGTGGGTGACGAGGGGGCTCGCCGGAGGAGGAGTAGGAGGAGGAGGAGGAGGGGTAGCCAGAGAAGGTCACTGTGGTGGTCGTCATCATCATCATCATCGGAGGAGGAGATCACCGGGGTAGAGGAGGAGGATCTTACCGGGGTGAAGGAGGAGCTCACCAGGGTAGAGGAGGAGGAGCTCACCGGGGTGGAGGAGGAGGAGGAGGGAGGAGCTCACCGGGTGGAGGAGGAGGAGGAGGAGCTCACTAGGGTGGAAGAGGATGAGGGAGGATCTCACCGAGTGGAGGAGAAGGAAGAGGGAGGAGAATGGGAGGAGAATGGGAGGAAGAAGGGAAGAATAAGGAAAGAAGAATTGGAGGGAGGAGAAGTGTGGAGGAGAGGAAGAGAACTAAAGGAGGCGGGATTCAAATTTTCTCCCCCTTTTTTATTTTTTTGCAGAAAAAAACTTCTTTCTGCCATAACTTTTTACTCTTTTAGAATGTGTAATATGTAAAATCTTCAATGGGTTTTAGCAGTTGAATTCGAGTAGGAAATTTTGAGACGATCATTTTGATATATTAATTTTTTTTCCGACATCGTATGCAAAAGTTATGTCCGTTTTACCATTCCATAATCTATTTTTGCAAAATACATCAAAATTCATGTTCTTCAATTTTGTCTACAACTATACCCTAAAAAATAACTACATCTCAAATGTATTATTTTTTTAAAGTTATTATCGTTTTTGTTTATTTTTTAGAAAACTTAAAAGGCGATCCATGGCGGGTGGGATCTGTTTACTCGAGGAGCATCCCATTAGATATGCGCCTTGTATACATAAAATACCTGAGGCGCATGTCTGGTAGATGCGCCTCGAGTGTCTGGCGCCTGCCACCCCCGGACCCACATCACTTACTCGAGGTCCATGTCACAGTGATGCGCCTCCAATATTGAAAAATGCTTGAGGCGCATATCTGCTGGTGCACCTCCTATATTGTGACACCTACCACCACTGGGCCCACTCACCTTACTCGAGGCGCATCTGATCCATATGCGTCTCAAGTAGTTGAAGTAATCGAGCCGCATATGGACCAGATGCGCCTTGAGTAAGGGGAAGCCAGATCTGTTCGGTACATGCGATATAAGAGACACATCTCTCAAGAATGTGCCTCCAGTATTAATATATAGGAGTCACATCGTTTAGACATGCGCCTTATATATTTAGTGGAGGCGCATGTTTGAGGGATGCGCCTCTTATGAGCATGTCTCCTATAGGCTTTTCGCTAGTAGTGTAAATTTAAAACAATTCAAACTTTGACCAACATTTAAAACAGTTATGTGATGTATTTCAGAAAAATGAAAGCATGAAGTGTGCTTGTTTTTGAATTCTAAACATGAATGTGACCTTGGTTTATTTTTTTCAAATATTTCAAAATGGTATTATTTTTCGTATATGAATAAATGCTTTCATAATTATCAAATGGCATCTTTTAATTAATAATTCTAAATACTACAAATGATATATGTTTTCTCATCATAAATATGTAGGGATTAAAAATATGACCTCCGAAATAGTTTCTGGGAAAATAATATTTTGAAATTGTTTTAATGTTATTAAATGGTCTTTTCTTACATAATTCATATCTTTAATTCTGTAAATCAAAATTCAACAAATAATATGTCTAAATCGATCAGCGCGATGAGTGCTTTCCGACCATGCATTTCATACTTGCAATTACATATTACATCATGGAGAACTTGTAAAACTAGAATATGCAAAGGAAACATGATGAATAAAATTGAAAAATAATGCCTCAGTATTGTTATATCATTAGTGTGCTAAGAAAATGAAATGTTTTCAACATGGTTTGCATCATTAACTTGCCATGTCATGCAACATATCATGATCATGCCAGTTCTTCCGTATTAGTTCAAATTGTTGCATCGCTTAATGATACGTCGGAAATGTATCTATAATTTTTTATGTTCCATGATTTGTTTAGTATCTACTTTGCTTTTCTTTATCTACACTTTGAGGTGTTTTTATATGTTTTCTGGAACTAACCTATAAACAAGTTTCCATAGTGCCATTTGCATGTTTTCTTCTGTTTTTGGTTCCAGAAAGGCACAAAATCAATATTCTCGGAATTGGACGGGACAAAAGCCAAAGTCAATATTTTACCGTGGGCAACACGAAGCAAGAAGATGAGACGGAGGAGGGCCTCGAGGGGGCCACGCCCCCTGGCCGTGCGGGTGGGCCCACCCCGTGCCTGGGGGGTGCAGTCGCCTCGGGCACCCCCTCGGCCTCCCTCTTCGCCTATAAGAAGGCCCCGATGCAGAAACCCTAGGCACTCAATCAAAAGTCCACAAAACCGTTAGTAGCCGCCGCCACCATCGTCCCTAGATCGGGGGGATCTGAAGTTCCTCCCGGCACCCTATCGGAGGGGAGATCATCCTAGAGGCCTTCTTCTCCGGTATGAAGCATGAGTAGTTCCACCTTGGACTACGGGTCCATGTAGTAGCTAGATGGTTTTATCTCATCCTTGTGCTTTCATGTATAGATCTTGTGAGATCCGTTCATGATCAAGATCTAATATATTTGTAATCATGCATGTTGTGTTTGCGGGGATCCGATGGATATTGAGATTACTATGACATATTGATTACAGGTTTTGTCTTATTGATTCTATCATGTTTGTGTTGTTTGTGATCTTGCATGCTCTCCGTTGAAAGTAGCTATCTTGGCCAAGTAGTTGCTAGTGACTCCAAGAGAGGGTATTTATGCTCGATAGTGGGTTCATGCCTCTAGTTTCTAAGGGAAGTGATAGTGGGTTCATGCATCTTGTATTGCTTAGTTTACGATGGTAGCATTATAAGATGATCCCTCAAGCACACAATTTCAAGTTTTAAAGTGTTCATCCTTAGTTAGCACCGTTGCTAAAGCTCGTTGTTTCGAAGCACCACGTGATGATCGGGTGTGTTAGATTCTGCGAGTGTATACAACGTGAGCAAGCCAGATTTGCTCATGCAGAAGCTAAGGTTTGATCTTGACGAGCCTAGCATGTACAGACATGGTCTCGGAACACGGATCACCGAAAGGTAAAGCATGAGTCATATAGTAGATATGATGAACATGTTGATTGTTCGCCATTGAAGCTACATCAACTCTCGTGATGATCGGTTTTGATGTGGTGGATTTGGTTCGTGTGATCACTAAAACAATGTGAGGGATATTGTTTTGAGTGGGAGTTCAACGGCGATATGATTAAAAGTTGAACACTATTTATCATAAATTAAATCAAAGTGAATTTGCATAGTTGTTGTAGTCATTGGCATCCGTTTACCACCTTGCGCTTAGTTTTAATTGAGATGATAGAACTATAGAATTCTGGTTAGTTACTTTACAAACTGGTATCGTATTGTTTTGAAGTGTTAATCTAAAGTTTAAAAGTCCTATTGCAAACTTTCAGTAAGTTCCGGTTACTCCATGAAGTTTAATAATTGGTATTAAAACAAGAGTGACAATTCCAAGAGTTAGTGTATGAGTATCATGTTTGTCTCCATGATTCTTGATATTCAAAGGATTGTCTTATCAAGGTTATCTAGGATCTGAAAGAGTTGTTTCAGAAACCATGATGTGTGGAAGATATTGTGATATCTGAAACGAAATTTTGGTTGCAACATGATAGAGTATAATATGGTAAAAGACGTGTTCTCATATTTGATGAGAATTTGCAAAAGGTTGGAGACACTAGTTGTCCTAAACCTCCCAAAGGTTTTGGAGAGCAACATTATACTCGCGATTCACCGTTACAAGCTAAAAGTAGCTTGATCATGGATAATTCCATGATAAGGGTGAATATTTGATGTAGGTAAAATTCTACACCAAGATATTACTAAAGAATGGAATTTGAAAGCACCCCAAACATTTGATGATGGTGATCTACTTCAAAGTGCAAGTCCAAAGACATTGGTATTTAAATATACACGCTTTGGACTATGTGTCATATGTATGACTCCACTATTGATGTTGATAGATTCTTTCAAACAGAAAAGGAAATACTGAAAGAGAATCTCATAAATATATGGCAGAAAAGAAAAGACTAGAATTGTTCAGTTTAAGTATATAGATGATATACATGTTATGGCTATATTCTTTGCTTATTAAACAATGCAGTTCTTAAGTATTTGATACTGAATTTGTTGGTGTGAATCGTCATATACCAAGATTTGAGAGTTAAACCATTATTTGACAATAATGATCTGACTACATGCAAAGAATCGATGATGGGCCCTGACTCCGTCAAATGGCTTGAAGCCATAAAATTCGTGATAGTTCCATATACGAGAGATCAAGCTTTGAACTTGAAAGACCCTCTGGAAAGGTACAAGACCTTACAGTCGTATTTGGATCTATAAAGAAATAGACATGGATGTTTCACATCTATGAAATAGTCGACATGTTGGGAAAGAGTTCACAACAATGTTCAAAGGTTGTATATGACAAGATTTGATCTTTCATAGCGATATTTAGTCTAGAAGGATTAATGTAGCAACCACTACATATAATTTTGTTATATGGTAGTTGAATAAACAAAACAAGTTCTTCTAATAGAATTGTTACCTAGGACATGTGCATGACACGGTCCATAGGGTTTTGTTAATTCAAAGGATGCTAAAAGCATATGCAAACTTCAATGGTTGAAGTGAGCATCGCGGAGTTGGAATCTTCACAATGATGAAATTGTTAAAAGAGTTTAAATTCATCAGAGACGATGAAGATGCTTGCATTTGCAAGAAATTAAGTGGGAGCGCTAAGACATATTTCTAATACATTATGTGGAAGAAATATTGTTGATTGGAAATGATGTATCTTTTATTAACACATATTAAGAATTTCATCTCGATGAAAGGCTTAGGCAAAACCCAAATATTTGGCATCAATAGACGCTAATATAGTTGTGCCAAAAGTACATAGATGATATATTGAATGAGTTCAATATAGAAACTACAAGAAAGGTTCTTGTTGCACAGAAAGGATTGAATAAGTTCAATATTGATGATATATTCAAGTGTATTGACACTTGGTAAGTGAAACAAAGATTCAAGTATAGATTGATACTTTATGTATGAAATCACAAAGAGTATTTATATCAATCATACTATGATATGTACAAATCCAGATATGTCCTGTACTCTAAATGTTATGAGCATATACCAGAATGATTCATAAATTGATCATTGGACAGTAGTAAGGATATTCTTATGATCTTTTGGAAGAACTAAGAGTATATTATTTGTAGAAGTGACAAATAGATGGTTAGTTCATTGTAAAAGTACTACATTGATACTAGTTTTGTCGCAAAGTACAAATTAAGTTTATCTCAATCTAAACTAAGGGTGGCACAATATAATGGAAAGTAAGTTCCATAATGGATTTGGATGAGTTTCAAAGTTAAGACATTGTGACAGATACTACAACAAAAGTCTAAGTATATGACTGCTATAATAGCAGCTAAGGAGGGCATTTGTGTCAAGTAGTTTGTTATCAAACTAGGTGTAGTTCACAGCGGGATAATACTATGAAGATATATTGTACGACAATATTATCAACATGTTTTAACCCCAAAGAACTAAAGGTCTCACCAAAGGACCAAAATTATACAAAGCCATCTCATTAGAGAATGAGTGATGCGTAGAGACGCAAAGACATGCAATTACACACGGACCTGGAAGTGTCAGATCCGGAGATCAGTTGACCACTAGCAATCGTGTACATACAACACCAGAAAGCCATAGGTGTTGAATACACAAAGGTTTGAAACTAGATTATTGACTCTAGTGCAAGTGGGAGACTGTTGGAGATATGCCCAAGAGGCAACAATAAAGTGGTTATTATCATATCTTCATACTTATGATAAATGTTTACATACCATGCTATAATTGTATTAACAGGAAACATTAATACTTGTGTGATTTGTAAACATAAAAGAGTCCCTAGTAAAGCCTCTTGCTAAACTAGCTTGTTGGTTAATATATGATCATGGTTTCCTGATCATGAACATAGAGATATTATTGACAACAGGGTCATATCATTAGGAGAATGATGTGATGGACATACTCCTATAGATAAGCGTAGCATAAAGATCAAGTCATTTTAATAGTTCAATTGCTATATGCTTTCTGATACATAGTAACCTAATTCCTTCGACCATGAGATCATGCATATCACCTTCACCAGAAGGATGCTTTGATGACATCAAACACCACACCGTAACTGGGTGGTTATAAAGGTGTCATTGAGTGTTCGGAAAGTGTCGGTTGAGACACATGGATCAAGAGTGGGATTTGTCCATCCATATCATGGATAGATATACTCTGGGCCCTCTAAGTGGAATGTCATCCAATTAGCTTGCAAGCATGTGACTGGCTCACAAGGGAACACATATCACAGGAACGAGAAAAGAGTACTTATCAGTAACGAGGTTGAACTAGGTATGCAGAGATACCGACGATCATAACCTCGGATAAGTAAACTATCGTGAGACAAAGGGAAATTGATATCGTATGTAAGTGGTTCATTCGATCGCAAAAGTAATCGTAGAAATATGTGGGATCCATATGAATTTCCAGATTCCTCTATTGGTTATTGATCGGAGAAGTGTCTCGATCATGTCCGCATAATTCACGAACCGTACGGAGACACACTTAAGGATTCGATGTTGTTGAGTAGTTATGGAATGATGAGTAAGAGACCGAATGTTGTTCGGAGTCTCGGATGGGATTCGGGATATCACGAGGAGATCCGAAATGGTCCGGAGAATAAGATTCATATAAGGAAAGTCCTGTTTCGGGGTTGGAGAATGGTTCCGGTGTTTTCATCAGGAATGTTCTAGAAGGTTCCGGAATGTCCGGAACTCCGAAGGGGAAGGGTGCATGAATGTGTTATATCAAGTTGGTATGATTTGCATCATGTACTAGGTGTCATCGCTGAACAAAATAAAGGGTTTAATCAAATCCTAGTTTGAAAAGTCAAACGCCAATTTGAAAAGTCAAACGGCTATTTTGGGAAGTGGAGGGGAAGTGGGAAACCGAGTTGGGGAGGAGTCCCTCCTCCACCGCCGGCCCACTTGGGATCCGAGTTGGGGAGGGATTCCCCTCCCCTTGGCCGCGCCTCCCTCCTATAAGAGGAGGGGCAGGGCTCCCCTCCTAGTACACAAGGTTGCCCCCTCTAAACCTAACCCTAGCCGCCGCCCACCATAGCCGCCGCCTAGGGTTTCTCCTCTAGCCGCCGACTTGGGCACCTCCAAGCCCTAGCCGCCGGCCCTAGAACCCCCTCCTTGGTGTGTCTAAACCCTAGAACACCGAGGGCTCTCTCATAGTCCACCATACTCGCTCCGGCTTAAGGCGAAGCCCTGCGAGATCTCCCCTCTACTTCCGGTACCACGCCGTCGTGCTGCCGGAATCGCAAGGAGAGTGCTACAACCTCCGCTGCCTGCTGGAACAAGGGAGAGGAAGGTCTTCATCGAGTACCGAACGTGTGACCGACTGCGGAAGCGCTGCCGGAACGCAGCGCCGGAAGGATCGTCTACGCAATCTTGAGATCGGAAGTATACGACTACATCATCCACGAGAATCTGCTCTCGTTAACCGCTTTAGATCTTCGAGGGTTAGTACTCTGTTGACTCGTTGCTACAATCTAGGAGATAGATCTTGGCTTGATCATAGATTAGATCTTGATTGTGTGTTCATGCGGTAGAAAATTTTTGTTTTCCATGCTACGAACTCCTACAATTTATACCGAGTTCACAAAAAAATATGTAAGGAATTGCCTGGATAAACCTATTGATGTTCATGTTTGGTAAATGAACAATAAGAAGCCAAAGATGGTTAGAATGAAGATGTGAGCTGGTTCAAATGCAATCTTGACGAATGAATGGGAGAAGGTTGTGAGAAGTTTCAACTTAAAACAATATAGCATTGTCCTTTTTTAGTTTGATGAAAAATATAATGGAGAGGTAGATATTCGTGTTGATCAACTTTTAGCAGGGGCCCATTATGCAATGCTTGTTGTTAGAGAGTACTAATTATTCTTGTTTGATGTATGGACTCCACTTTGTATGTATTGTCATAAAGTAATGGTGAATATGTATGGATTTCAACAAGTATCAGGCTAAGCTTAATTGTTAATATAATGGTATTCTTTTGGCTAGCTGCTAAATACTTGAGCTAATATGTCTATCTATTTTTTGGCTGATGAATCATAATTATGTGTCATGTCTACTATGATTTAGTTTAATAAGAATGTTGTGTCCAATTTAAAAGTATTTATACATACATGATATGGTCACTTTAACCAGCCGCATCAAGTTACATAATGTTGGAGGTGGCCATAAATAACCACCTCTTCGAGGCGTCCTTTATTCTAGAGACGATATTGATTTAAATTTGACTCCGGGTGCCTTATTATTGGAGATGGTCCCTAATAGAAGCCGATCTGAGGGTGAGGAGTTTTTTTAAGTATTATACTAATAGCCGTCTCCGGGTCGCACATCTTAGAGATGTTTACATTTTCGTACCGTCTGAAGTTGTGTATCTTAGAGACGGAATAGAAAACTGGCTCACGTTGGTGCGCTCTTAGAGACTATAAGTTTGAGCCGGAACAAGAAATTGGCTGAAACCTATGGGCTATAAGCGGCTCTAAGTAACGTGTTTGTACTAGTGCTATAACCTTTGTGCTTGCATGGGTATCCTACGAAAACAAACCTAGTGGATTGAGGGCTGAGTTTGTTGTTGGTGGTGACATACAAACTGGGATAACAAAGACACCCGAAAATTCAAATATGATAGTATGTGGGATATTGGCCTAAAAGGCGAAAATGTGGTGTGGTGTGATTGATAACATGATTCATAGTGCTGATGAGACACTCTTCTTTCTTGTTGTGTGGAGAAGTATGTGGATAAGATAGGCGATATGAGATTCCGTTGGTGGAGATGAATGAGCAAAACTCAATGTGCACACACTGAATAACAACATGAAATTGTGTCTTGACATATGAAGAAACATTGCAAGGTTTGGGCCGTATCTGACTTATTTCAGAGGAAATGTCCATGGATAATGGGAGTAATCATCTAATACAACTAAGTAGTAATCAACACCAGAAAATCTAGAGAGTGGTGATGTCTAAAGGATAGAGTGAGTAAGTTGAAAAAGGAGCAATAGTAAAACTACATGAATGCGAAAAACAGAGGCGAAGATGTCGCCCTAATTGGCATGTGATACAATGTAAACGTATCTATAATTTTTGATGTTCCATGCTTGTTTAGTATCCACTTTCCTTTGCTTTGTCTACACTTTGAGGTGTTTTTATATGTTTTCTGAAACTGGCCTATTAATAAGATGTCACAGTGTCAGTTGCCTGTTTTTTGTTTTTGGTTACAAAAAAGCCAAAAAATAAATATTCTCGGAATTGGACGGGACAAAATCCAAAGTCAATATTTCATCGAGGGGATCATGGAGCCAGAAGACGAGACGGGAAAGGGCCTCGAGGGGCCACACCTGTAACACCCTCAGAATCGACCCTATGCAAGTTTCAGCGCTTCCCGCCAAACCCGCATAGAAACGATTCAAAGGTGTCCACCAGGCACTTTCGTGCGGGTGGAAAACGAAGTAATAACATTACACAACAGTCCTCGATGGGACCCACAGAACAGATATATATACAACAGCGACTCAATGAGTCAAGAATACAGATATAATATACAAAGATCCAAATCACCTTGAAAATGATAGAGCGTCCGACTACGGACAAGATGCAAATGGGGCTAAGAGCCCTGAAGGATAACCAATGGCGTCCATAACCCTGCCCAGGCCGAGCCGGAAGGGTAACCCTGCTAACGACGTCGATCTCAAAACCTGCTTAAACAAAAGGGGTGCTGACAAAGGGCAAAGGAAAAAGAGGAGCGTCAGTACTGAGGCCAGTACACGGCGAGACTAGAATTCGGCGGTCCTCGCCTACATAGGTATGGTGGACTGAAGCGGCAGCGCAGCATGCACTAAACAACCTATAGAGACTCGATACAACTGGCGGCTATCAGAGAGGGATAAGAAAGACCTGTTCGGAACTAACATGATTCTACCATCAGATAAACCCATCCTGGTGTTCCCCCTCGAGACCAAACGAAGAAGTCGACCGACGAACTCACCCAGTTGGCAGTTTTATTTACTCTATTATCGTTGCACCAATTACTAGTCAGGTATAGATAGTCATCCTGATATAATAAGCAGTGGGCAATTTTAGTTAACCATTCCGTTGTAGTTGCATCACTTACTAGTCAGATACAATTAGCATGAGATATCCCAAAACCCAGCAGTTGTTGGTACTTTTATTTAGCCATTCCGTTATATTTGCAATATTTACTAGTCAGGTACAATGGTCGCAAACGACAACCCCAGCAAGCAATTGTTGGCAGTTTTATTTAGCCATTCCATTATAGTGAAGCTGATTAATAGTCATTATAAAGTCAAATTTATAGCACTACTTTAGTTATAGTTGTCTATGATCGAGATACTGTGCTCCAAGTCGTCCATAACCGCGGACACGGCTTTCAGAAAGTTTTACCCGGCCGGGGTGCACAAATAGCAACACACACTCGATCAACCTCGGAAAAACCAAATCAAAACCCAACGAGGCCTTCACGACAAAGCAATCACAAGATTCAGAAATATTTCAGGGGGCCACCCCTTAAAGTAGACCAGCAACAAAGCCGGACGGCTCCGAGACGGACTCAAGGTTGTGGGGACGGCTGTAAACGACTGGGAACCCGAAAGTGTGACTGGGCTTGTCGATACCGCGGAATCGTGCCACGATCCTAAACAGTACAGTGTGCTCCTCGCACAATCGTAAATAAAGCGGTAAAGCATGGCATAAGTACAGGATCGTAAATAAAACCTCAAACTAGTTTGTGGCCCCAAGAAATAAGACGGAATCAAGCTCTGGCTCAGGGGGGTCCCATAAGCCTCCCGGATGTGGATAGCGCGAATATTCAAGGAACAGGTATCAAGTACTCGGGGTCCTACGGGACACAAGTGGACGGTTAACAACCAAATAACATCTATTGCCCGCCTGTGCCTCTGCTTACTTACTTCAATTTTAGTTGTTAAACAGTAATTAAAATGAACAATAATTAAAGCCATGATCATCTCCAACATTGAACATGCGGCAATACTCCAACAACTGTGGTACTTGACGACACGCAACAGCACTTGAGCAAGCGACTACGACACGCAAGTCCAGCTATCTACCAAACAACAGGTAATAGGCGGTGTCCAAGGCAATATAAGGCTGCAAGGGATAACACGGGTACGAAAACTAGAGCATCGCAACACAGATAGCAATAGATCAACAGGAGGGAATAAATATTATAAAAGTAAGATAGGTAGAAAGGGGGAGATGCTCGCCTGAAAACATTGCCGAAGGTTCATCCGAAGATAGGGTCGACACTCGCATCAACTCAACGGCCTTATCCGCGAAGAAGCAAAACACTAGAATAAACACAGGATGCAATATTTAATACTACGGCAAAAGATCGGGCATGATGCATGTATGATGCACGACATGGCAAAGATGCGATGCAATTAGGTCATATTAAGCGGAACCGGGGTCCCGACAATTAATTAAACGGTTCAAGTTATTGATCTACCCCGCAAATTAAATGTTGTAATAACAGGGCAAGATAAGTTACCGGTTCGCTACGCAAATTTAAATGAGGCCAATATAAGACTAGATTTGTCCGCACATGGGCCCCATATTTAATTATGAGGTGAATCGGCATAAGGCTCCCAAACCACATGACAATATGCATGCAAGTATGACAATTCAATATGCATCAATTTGTTATTTCATTTATAAAATAGGGCTCGAGAAAAGGGGTCACACATTAGAGTTCGGCAGATCTTGGGGTTCCGAGGGTTCGGGGTCCGGTCTCAGGGTTTAGGGTTCGGCGAATTCGTTCTCGACGGAAACGGCGTCCGGGAAGGAGGACTTGGTTCGGTGTCGGGGGGCGCATCGGATTTGCCCGGGTCAGTGCCGATCTTGTCGTCGCGAAGATCTTGTCGTGTCATAGTATCGGATCGGTCTTGCCATTCGGGGCGAAGAACTTGGCGTATCCGCGTCGGCGACCTGGGCGTCCGGGTTCTCGGGCGTCAGATCCGGGACGAAGTACTTGTCGCATCTGGGGTCTTCGGATACGGGGGTCTCGGCGAACTTGGCGTGTCGAGGTTGGGTTTTCGGGTCTGGCGCCGTGGTCTTGCATAGTTTCCGGGTCTCGACTCGTGTCGGTCTTGTTGTTAGCCGAACTTGGCGTTCCGGGATGGAGGACTTGTCGACGAGCCCAAATCTTGTCGTTGGAGCACCAGCATAGCCATTTCGCCAAGAAGCTCCCGAGGCAGATGACAGGGCGGTACATTGTTTACTTTCTGTGCTTGATGTTGGCCTTCGCTGCACCAAGTCATCTCCAAGTGAACGCATCAGCATGGATGAAGTGGCTTCCAAGCAAAGGCTGCGGCTGTTCACGGGAAGAGCAGGATGCCGGACCGGGGACCTCTGGCCGTGGCAGATGCAGGGCAGCGCCGGCGAGGTGGGTGAGGCACGGGCCGGCGACGGGGAAGGAGGACGCTTGCCGGAGCGGGGCCCGCGGCGGAGGAGACCGATGGCGGCGAGCTTGAGCGGGGCCCGGGGCTCGCGCAGGCCGGCGAGGAGAGGAGGGACCGCCGGCGACGGCGAGGCGGATGGAGCCGGGGCGGCACGCAGACGGGCCGGAGCAGGCGATAGGTGGGAGGCTCGGGCGGTGGAGGAGGGGAGGCCGGCGAGGTGGTAGGTGGGGGAGGGGGCGAGCGGCGGGGCGGAGCTCGGTGGAGGGGCACCGGCGAGGAGGAGAGGAACGGGGCGGCCGGAGCGAGCTACTGCGGGCGGAGCCGAGGGGGTTGAGGAGGGCGGCCGGAGGAGTGGCGAGCCGGCCGGAGGAGAGGGCGGCGCTCCGGGGCGGAGCCGAAGAGGGAGCGGCGGGGCCGGCGGGGCAGCGGAGACGGGCGGCCGGAGAGGAGGAGCATAGGCGGCCGGCGGGAGCGGGAGCGGGCGGTAGCCGCGGCTGCCGGAGAGAGGGAAGAGGCGGAGCGAGCGCGGTGAGGAGAGGAGGGGGGCGGCGAGCGGAGAGGGGGGGTGGAGGGGGCGGCCGGAGGAGGCCGGCGCGGGCGGCGCACGGGAGGAGGAAGGAGGAAGAGAGAGGAGCGAGCGGGGGAGAACGTGGGGGTGGGCCGCGCGGTTGGGGTGTGTGCTGGGGCCAGGCGGGTGTGGGACCTGGGGTGGGTCCCGCGGGCAGGGGCGGTTGACCAGGGGAGAGAGAGAGGGAGCTGTGGCCAGGGAGTGGGGTCGGGGCCAGGTGAGAGTGGAGCTGACGGGTGGGACCAGGCGGCGGGGCTGGTGGGGATTCGGTGTGGGGAGGTGGCGTGGGTGGGTGGTATTGGGTGTTTGCTGTGTGTGTGTGGCGTGGGGCCAGGGTGTAAGAGAGAGGGGGGTAGGTGGGGCTGTGTGAGAAAGAGAGAGAGGGGGGAAAGAGGGGGATTGATGAGGTGGCAAGGTGGGTAGGGATTGGGTCCAGGGGTGAGGTGGCGAGCTGTGATTGGTGGGTAGTATAGGATTGGGTGGGAATAGGATTTAGAGTTTAGGTGGACCGATTTTATTCTGGGGGTGGTCGACTGGGTCGAATCGGCCCGTTCGACTGCCCCCCTAAAAATAATTAAATATTTTATTTATTTCAAACAGGGCTTTTGCAAACCGATAGCACAAAATAAAATAATCCGGAGACCCGGGTTTTGTGTTTGACAAAGACGGGGCGTTTTAGAAAACAAATAGGTTTTTCCGAAATTAGTTTTATGCAAGCAAATGCAAGATGATGGCGATGCTCAAATGCAATGTGGCATGATGACATGAGCATGCGGTCATGATGATGCAATGCACAAAAACAACGCGATTTTCTATTAGTGGTTTTTGCGGGATGCCACAATTCGACACCACTAACAATGGATCTCGCCCTCGAGATCCGCCTCATGGTACCGGAAAGAAGGTCGGTGATCTGCATCTTCTCGCTTCGTGTAGATCTTCGCGACACCACTAACAATGATGCTTTCTTCGTCTTGAAATCGGCAACACCACCAACAATGATTCGTTGCCAATGATCGTCGAGAGAACGCCCCGGATAAACAACGGACGAAGGTAGAGGCCTCAAAAGATAGGACCACCTCTAACTTCAGCGGAAGGAGTAAAAGTTGCATCGATCCACCATTCAATATACAAAAGCAAATGATAAGAGTAGTGGTATGGTCGCGACTCCATCCCGCACTCAAAGCATTACTATGTACGCGAATAGATAGATTATGCAACCAACCCTCAGGATTCAGACTGAAGATCTCGACAAACAAGGTTCGGAACAAAGGGGTGATGCAGACTCTGCATCGGATCTAGCGTAGATGATGTCGTCGCGTCGGAAAACACCGGAAGGCACGAGAAGGAACAAAGAGGAGTCCACCAGACGAAGGATTCCTCGGATAGCATGAAGACCAGATGTAGCAACACCGATACCAAAGGAGAAAGTGAAACCCTGAAGGTACGACGGAACCCACCCACGAGAAATCCTGGACTCGAAGAGAGAGAAGAGAGCGGATTCAAAACACGCAGAGGTGAGAGGAGAGCAGCAGAGGGGTAAGGAGTAAAATCAGACCTAATCAGAACTATCCAACCGATTTTGCAAAAATAGTTTTGACACTCTACTTCGGCCGTTAGCTAGGTTATCCTACAGGCTGGACTTGTGGGGTATCGCAACTACTGAGCTCTGATACCACTCTGTAACACCCTCAGAATCGACCCTATGCAAGTTTCAGCGCTTCCCGCCAAACCCGCATAGAAACGATTCAAAGGTGCCCACCAAGCACTTTCGTGCGGGTGGAAAACGAAGTAATAACATTACACAACAGTCCTCGATGGGACCCACAGAACAGATATATATACAACAGCGACTCACTGAGTCAAGAATACAGATATAATATACAAAGATCCAAATCACCTTGAAAATGATAGAGCGTCCGACTACGGACAAGATGCAAATGGGGCTAAGAGCCCTGAAGGATAACCAATGGCGTCCATAACCCTGCCCAGGCCGATCCGGAAGGGTAACCCTGCAAACGACGTCGATCTCAAAACCTGCTTAAACAAAAGGGGTGCCGACAAAGGGCAAAGGAAAAAAGAGGAGCGTCAGTACTGAGGCCAGTACACGGCGAGACTAGAATTCGGCGGTCCTCGCCTACATAGGTATGGTGGACTGAAGCGGCAGCGCAGCATGCACTAAACAACCTATAGAGACTCGATACAACTGGTGGCTATCAGAGAGGGATAAGAAAGACCTGTTCGGAACCAACATGATTCTACCATCAGATAAACCCATCTTGGTGTTCCCCCTCGAGACCAAACGAGGAAGTCGACCGAGGAACTCACCCAGTTGGCAGTTTTATTTACTCTATTATCGTTGCACCAATTACTAGTCAGGTATAGATAGTCATCCTGATATAATAAGCAGTGGGCAATTTTAGTTAACCATTCCGTTGTAGTTGCGTCACTTACTAGTCAGATACAATTAGCATGAGATATCCCAAAACCCAGCAGTTGTTGGTACTTTTATTTAGCCATTCCGTTGTAGTTGCAATATTTACTAGTCAGGTACAATGGTCGCAAACGACAACCCCAGCAAGCAATTGTTGGCAGTTTTATTTAGCCATTCCATTATAGTGAAGCTGATTACTAGTCATTATAAAGTCAAATTTATAGCACTACTTTAGTTATAGTTGTCTATGATCGAGATACTGTGCTCCAAGTCGACCATAACCGCGGACACGGCTTTCAGAAAGTTTTACCCGACCGGGGTGCACAAATAGCAACACACACTCGATCAACCTCGGAAAAACCAAATCAAAACCCAACGAGGCCTTCACGACAAAGCAATCACAAGATTCAGAAATATTTCAGGGGGCCACCCCTTAAAGTAGACCCGCAACAAAGCCGGCCAGCTCCGAGACGGACTCAAGGTTGTGGGGACGGCTGTAAACGACTGGGAACCCGAAAGTGTGACTGGGCTTGTCGATACCGCGGAATCGTGCCATGATCCTAAACAGTACAGTGTGCTCCTCGCACAATCGTAAATAAAGCGGTAAAGCATGGCATAAGTACAGGATCGTAAATAAAACCTCAAACTAGTTTGTGGCCCCAAGAAATAAGACGGAATCAAGCTCTGGCTCAGGGGGGTCCCATAAGCCTCCCGGATGTGGATAGCGCGAATATTCAAGGAACAGGTATCAAGTACTCGGGGTCCTACGGGACACAAGTGGACGGTTAACAACCAAATAACATCTATTGCCCGCCTGTGCCTCTGCTTACTTACTTCAATTTTAGTTGTTAAACAGTAATTAAAATGAACAATAATTAAAGCCATGATCATCTCCAACATTGAACATGCGGCAATACTCCAACAACTGTGGTACTTGACGACACGCAACAGCACTTGAGCAAGCGACTACGACACGCAAGTCTAGCTATCTACCAAACAACAGGTAATAGGCGGTGTCCAAGGCAATATAAGGCTGCAAGGGATAACACGGGTACGAAAACTAGAGCATCGCAACACAGATAGCAATAGATCAACAGGAGGGAATAAATACTATAAAAGTAAGATAGGTAGAAAGGGGGAGATGCTCGCCTGAAAACATTGCCGAAGGTTCATCCGAAGATAGGGTCGACACTCGCATCAACTCAACGGCCTTATCCGCGAAGAAGCAAAACACTAGAATAAACACAGGATGCAATATTTAATACTACGGCAAAAGATCGGGCATGATGCATGTATGATGCACGACATGGCAAAGATGCGATGCAATTAGGTCATATTAAGCGGAACCGGGGTCCCGACAATTAATTAAACGGTTCAAGTTATTGATCTACCCCGCAAATTAAATGTTGTAATAACAGGGCAAGATAAGTTACCGGTTCGCTACGCAAATTTAAATGAGGCCAATATAAGACTAGATTTGTCCGCACATGGGCCCCATATTTAATTATGAGGTGAATCGGCATAAGGCTCCCAAACCACATGACAATATGCATGCAAGTATGACAATTCAATATGCATCAATTTGTTATTTCATTTATAAAATAGGGCTCGAGAAAAGGGGTCACACATTAGAGTTCGGCAGATCTTGGGGTTCCGAGGGTTTGGGGTCCGGTCTCAGGGTTTAGGGTTCGGCGAATTCGTTCTCGACGGAAACGGCGTCCGGGAAGGAGGACTTGGTTCGGTGTCGGGGGGCGCATCGGATTTGCCCGGGTCAGTGCCGATCTTGTCGTCGCGAAGATCTTGTCGTGTCACAGTATCGGGTCGGTCTTGGCATTCGGGGCGAAGAACTTGGCGTATCCGCGTCGGCGACCTGGGCGTCCGGGTTCTCGGGCGTCAGATCCGGGACGAAGTACTTGTCGCATCTGGGGTCTTCGGATACGGGGGTCTCGGCGAACTTGGCGTGTCGAGGTTGGGTTTTCGGGTCCGGCGCCGTGGTCTTGCATAGTTTCCGGGTCTCGACTCGTGTCGGTCTTGTTGTTAGCCGAACTTGGCGTTCCGGGATGGAGGACTTGTCGACGAGCCCAAATCTTGTCGTTGGAGCATCAGCATAGCCATTTCGCCAAGAAGCTCCCGAGGCAGATGACAGGGCGGTACATTGTTTACTTTCTGTGCTTGATGTTGGCCTTCGCTGCACCAAGTCATCTCCAAGTGAACGCATCAGCATGGATGAAGTGGCTTCCAAGCAAAGGCTGCGGCTGTTCACGGGAAGAGCAGGATGCCGGACCGGGGACCTCTGGCCGTGGCAGATGCAGGGCAGCGCCGGCGAGGTGGGTGAGGCACGGGCCGGCGACGGGGAAGGAGGACGCTTGCCGGAGCGGGGCCCGCGGCGGAGGAGACCGATGGCGGCGAGCTTGAGCGGGGCCCGGGGCTCGCGCAGGCCGGCGAGGAGAGGAGGGACCGCCGGCGACGGCGAGGCGGATGGAGCCGGGGCGGCACGCAGACGGGCCGGAGCAGGCGATAGGTGGGAGGCTCGGGCGGTGGAGGAGGGGAGGCCGGCGAGGTGGTAGGTGGGGGAGGGGGCGAGCGGCGGGGCGGAGCTCGGTGGAGGGGCACCGGCGAGGAGGAGAGGAACGGGGCGGCCGGAGCGAGCTACTACGGGCGGAGCCGAGGGGGTTGAGGAGGGCGGCCGGAGGAGTGGCGAGCCGGCCGGAGGAGAGGGCGGCGCTCCGGGGCG
This sequence comes from Avena sativa, assembly GCA_916181665.1. NCBI lineage: Eukaryota > Viridiplantae > Streptophyta > Magnoliopsida > Poales > Poaceae > Avena > Avena sativa. The sequence continues at coordinate 482,748,774 of OV702283.1, forward strand.
GAGCCGAAGAGGGAGCGGCGGGGCCGGCGGGGCAGCGGAGACGGGCGGCCGGAGAGGAGGAGCATAGGCGGCCGGCGGGAGCGGGAGCGAGGCAGAGAGGAGCGGGCGGTAGCCGCGGCTGCCGGAGGGAGGGAAGAGGCGGAGCGAGCGCGGTGAGGAGAGGAGGGGGGCGGCGAGCGGCGAGGTGGGGTGGAGGGGGCGGCCGGAGGAGGCCGGCGCGGGCGGCGCACGGGAGGAGGAAGGAGGAAGAGAGAGGAGCGAGCGGGGGAGAACGTGGGGGTGGGCCGCGCGGTTGGGGTGTGTGCTGGGGCCAGGCGGGTGTGGGACCTGGGGTGGGTCCCGCGGGGAGGGGCGGTTGACCAGGGGAGAGAGAGGGAGCTGTGGCCAGGGAGTGGGGTCGGGGCCAGGTGGGAGTGGGGCTGACGGGTGGGACCAGGCGGGAGGGCTGGTGGGGATTCGGCGTGGGGAGGTGGCGTGGGTGGGTGGTGTTGGGTGTTTGCTGTGTGTGTGTGGCGTGGGGCCAGGGTGTAAGAGAGAGGGGGGTAGGTGGGGCTGTGTGAGAAAGAGAGAGAGGGGGGGAAAAGAGGGGGATTGATGAGGTGGCAAGGTGGGTAGGGACTGGGTCCAGGGGTGAGGTGGCGAGCTGTGATTGGTGGGTAGTATAGGATTGGGTGGGAATAGGATTTAGAGTTTAGGTGGACCGATTTTATTCTGGGGGTGGTCGACTGGGTCGAATCGGCCCGTTCGACTGCCCCCCTAAAAATAATTAAATATTTTATTTATTTTAAACAGGGTTTTTGCAAACCGATAGCACAAAACAAAATAATCCGGAGACCCGGGTTTTGTGTTTGACAAAGACGGGGCGTTTTAGAAAGCAAAATAGGTTTTTCCGAAATTAGTTTTATGCAAGCAAATGCAAGATGATGACGATGCTCAAATGCAATGTGGCATAATGACATGAGCATGCGGTCATGATGATGCAATGCACAAAAACAACGCGATTTTCTAGTAGTGGTTTTTGCGGGATGCCACAACACCCCCTGGCCGCGCGGCCAGTCCTGGGTCTCCCTCTTCGTCTATAATAAGCCCCCGATACCTAAACCCTAAGTGCCCGATTAATCTTTCACGAAACAGTCTGTAGCCGCCACCACCATCGTCCCTAGATCGGGGGGATCGGAAGCTCTTCTCGGCACCCTGCCGGAGGGGAGAGATCATCCTGGAGGCCTTCTTCATCACCATGCCAGCCTCCGGTATGATGCGTGAGTAGTTCCACCTTGGACTATGGGTCCATACAGTAGCTAGATGGCTGTTTCTCCTCCTTTGTGCTACCATGTTTATATTTTGTGAGCTCCATTCATGATCAAGATCATCTATTTGTAATCATGCATGTTGTGTTTGCGGGGATCCGACGGATATTGAGATTCCTATGATAATGACCACCGCCGTGGCCCTACTACTAGTGCTCATAATCGTTATGGCCACGGTCACCGACACCATGATCTCCATGTGGGCACTCCCGGGCCATGTGGCCCTGTTCGTTGCAGCTATAGCAATTTCTGTTGAAGCGCGATCTAGAGCCAGTGGATCCATTGAGGTGTAGGATCTGGGAAGTCCCCTTTTCCTTGGTCGCAAGTTTGATCTTGGCGAGCTGCAGTCGAGACTGTGCCTGCATGAAGGAGGGGAAGGGCTTAAGTGATTCAAGGAGCTCATGCTGCACCTTGAACTGATTGTCGAGGTCGTCGATGAGATGCATGGTGAGCTTCTTGTCGAAGACCGGGGCCCCGACGTCAACGAGCTGATCGGCGATGCCCTCGATCTTGTGGTTGTAGGCCACAACGGACATGTCCCCTTGCTGTCATTTTCTAGAACTCTTTGTTAGGTGGATCTTGAATGCTTCCAAGTTCTCGGTGAAGATGTGTTGAAGGGCCTACCAGGTGGGACAACACCAGGATGATGTCCTAGAGTTCATCAGAGATGGTGGTGTAGATCAAGAGAACTATGTCCACGTCCGCCGACCGCCATTCCTCGTTGGCCAGGTGGGGCGAGATTTCCTCCTCGACGTGGTCACAGACATTGTACTTGGTGAGGACGAAGAGGAAAAAGTTTCTCCACTTGTTGTAGTTGCCGGCCACAACGTCCATCTTGAACTTGATGTAGCGAAGGATGTCGACACCATTGGTGCAGAGGGGAGAGGGGATAAGCTGGAGAGTAGTGCTTGTGAGGTGGCCGGAGATGAGCGCATCAGAGACATCATCATCGACAGAGCAGGAGATGGGCATGGGGAGGAAGAAAGGGGAAGAGACTCTGATATATCAAACTGAACTGCCGTGCATCTATTCATCTGATCTGTTACATATTTATATGGAGGTGCACACTCGTGCACGTTATGTGTACAATTGACTCGTGACAGTACACATTGTCACGTACTTCAACAAAACTTTGTATTGATATTATTTTATCAATAAATTGTTAAGCTGAACCGAGGCATAGCCCGGATGGTTGATACCTGTCCTATCCGCGAGATCCTAAGTTTGAGTGCTAGCGTCCGCCCTCTCGCCGCACACCCGAGAAAAATCTATTTTGAACTATTTACAGGGCCCCTTGCTACCCACCAAGTCGTATTTTATCAATAAATTGTTGAGTTCTAAAAAAAAACAGTTGGTGATGACGCGGAACTCGATCGTGGCATAGCAAAGAGATAGAAATTTAACTCGTAACAAACTGTCTCCCGTTTTCTTATCTTAGCAAGAAGATAGAAATTTAACTCGTAACAAACATGGTCACGTCCGTACGTCCGTAAGTCTAGGGTTACCGATCTGTACTAGTATATATTTACCTAATAACTTCTTCCGCCGTTCCTCTAACTATTAGTATATACTAGTGCAGAAGTACTAGTATTACTTCCAGCCAGGGCGCAGAATCCATGGCGGCGGCCACCACCACCGATCCTCTTGTTCCTGCGATGGAATCCATGGCGGAGGGCACCCCAGCAGAATCAGATCCGCCTGTCCCCCGCAGCCTCCCGGATGAGATCCTGATATGGGAGATCCTTGCCCGTCTGCCTCCCAAACCTCTCCTCCGTTGCCGCGCCGTCTGTCAGAAGTGGCGCCGCGTCACCTCCACCCGCGACTTCCTCCTGGCCCACCACGCCCGCCAGCCCACCCTTCTCCTCATCTGCGACCACCGTCCAACCGGCATCGTCGACATCATCCCCTTCGACGACCACCGCGCCGACCAGCTCCAGCTCCAGGCCGTCGCCCAGCTTGACAACACCGCCGAATTCAGTCTCGAGGCCTCCTGTGACGGCCTCCTAATCCTCTACTACGACAAGAGGCGATTCTCCGTCTGCAACCCAACAACTCGTCAGTATGCTCCCCTCCCCCCGTTTCTCGAGGACGACGACGACGACGATGACCGTGACTACACGATCTTGGGGATGTACGCACACGGCCCTACCGGCGAGTACCGGCTTCTCGTTGACTTGATGCACCGCCGCCGCAGCGAAGACGTCTTCAACCAAGATGGCTTCTGCGTCATCACATTGGGCTCCCCCGCCAACCAGCTGCCAAGGAAGATAATTTGCCCCGAGGGATTCCAACACATAGGCGCCCCACCTGTCCTCTTCCGTGGCAGCCTCCATTGGTACACTGGCCAAACCATAACGGCGTTCGACACCGCCGACGAGTCGTTCCGGCAAATGCGCTCTCCCATCGCTACGTGCAATGTCGACATGTTTGAGACTGCTGGCATGCTTGGCATGTCTGTCTTCCATGAGCGGGCCGTAACATTGGATATCTGGATGATGGAGGACTACCAAGGCGAGACATGGGCATTCAAGCACAAGATTGAATTTCCGTCTGCGGAGCTCACCCTGCAGTTTGGAGACTTCAGATTTGACTGGAGTGTGGTCGTTCCATCTTCATCTTCGGGTGGTGGTGGTGGTGGCCAGCAGCATGTGTCTGTGCTAGCGAAATTCGGGGACTCGCTAATTCAGTTAGACGTCCATGGCAAGATGGTCGCCACTTTTCATGGTGAAACCCTCAGTCTTACTCCCTTTCTGCTCCAACAAAGTCTTGTTTCACATGACTTCTTTCCAACACTGGAGGGTTATGTCCTCAATGCTTCGCCTTTTATCTGAAGCAAAGCATCAGCATGCATGGTGTGAGTACCTGGTCTCCTTCTGATAGAATTGAAATTGAGCAATCTACATGTGTTTCCCTATTTATTTATTTTTGTTCTTTCTGTTGTTGACTGATTGACTTTCAAATTGCAGGAGCGCTGCTTGCGTCAGGGTCTATTTCTTTCCATGAATAAATTGCATCTGGTTACTTATGGAGATTAACCTCAGCACGATCAGCAATAGTCTACGGTAGCAGATTTTAAGGATTTTATTTTTGTTTTTCCGAAAGGTTATCTAGTGGCCTTATACTATCATTTAAATTTAGCAGTCTACATGTGTGTTTCATTTTTCTTTCTCTTGTTCTTGCTATTATTCAAAGTTGACTTGCAAGCTGCTTCCAGCACCTGCTTTTAATTTTGTAACTATTCGATCGGGGCTTTACTTTAATTGCATCAGAGTCTACTTCTGTCCATGAATCAATTGCATCTCGTTATTTATGGAGATTAACCTCAGCACCCACCAAGATTCTAACGCTACCAAACTTGCTGGTTTTATTTGTTTCATTTCAAGCACTTGTAGTATTTTACCTGTAGCGGAAATCAAAAGAAAACTTGCGTTGCCTCAAAGTAGATGACCCGTAGACCCAGGAAGTATGTGGAAAGAAAGTTGTAAAAGCAAGCTGAAAATTCACTCTACTAGTTACTTCACGTACCTATGTTGTGTGTTGTTGAAAGATAACCAAATTCAGGCTACTAGATATAACCAAATTTTCTACTAGTTACTTCATGTAGCATTTTGCCTTCCTGGTAATATTTCGCACCATCGATATCAAGATCCAGATTTCGGGTCAAATGACCAATGTTATGGCTAGAATCAAGGCATAGTTTATGATAATCTGTCCATATTGTGCATGCATGTGCCTCATGGAATGGTGAACAATGTTGCAGGAGGAAGTTTTTCTTTTCGTCGCACCAAAAAGCCATTTTCTATTTTCTGAGCGAAAAAACGAGAGATTTTATGAAGCAACCACCAAATGGCTAATTTAAAATACTACCACCCTATTTTTCAAAAACAATAGACCACCTTAAATGGACAATGTCCCAACGGGGGGATCTCAAACCTTTCTGTCCACTCCAGGTGAAAAAGACAAATTCCTGCCGAAACGGTAGGAAGTGGGTCAGATATGAACTACAGGTACATGATCTGATGGGCATGATTTTTTACAAAAATAATTTTTAGGTTCACAATATGCTATTTTATCAGAGATCCAGTGAAAGTTTAGAGAGGCTCAGCTCCGAGCTAAGAATCTTCATACCCGTCGTTCGAAAAAGTTTGTCGATAATTTAAAAGAGTCATAAACAATTCAAAAACGATCAAAACAATGCAAAACCTTCGCGTGGTGTCATATTATGTGACATGGTTGGAAGTAAAAATATCAAACTTGTTATATTGAATATGTCTCAAAAAACCCTCACAAAATGACCTATCTCATTCGAGGTTTCCTGACTTTCGAGTCAAATGACCAATATTATGGCTAGAATCAAGGCATAGTTTGTGATAATATACCCATATCGTGCATGCATGTGCATTATGTAATGGCGAATAATGTTGCTGAAGGAAGTTTTCCTTTTCCTCGCACCAAAAAGCCATTTTCCATTTTCCGGGCACAAAAAACGGGGGGTTTTATGAAGCAACCACCAAATGGATAATTCAAAATGATACCACCCCATTTTCACAAGATTATATGGATGTCATATTTGGATTCCTCACATTTTTCTGATCGATTTAGACATTTTATTTGTTGAATTCCGATTTACGGATTTAAATATATGAATTATTCCATATTAAATAGAAAAAGGAAATAAAATAAAACCATTTTATTTTTTATTTGGATTCAAGATTATTATTATTTTTCATTATTTTTTACTTAAATAATTGTTTGGAATCTAAAATTGAGATGTGTGACATCATGGTCCAAGAGTTAATATCATTGATATGGAAGTATTAGCAACAAGGTATGATTTCTTTCTTGGTAGCTCATTCGGAAGGAACGAAGAAGTTAAGCGTGCTAGGCCTAGAGTAGTACTTTTCAAGAAGACACACGGCAAAGACACACGGCAAAGACAGCTTCTTTGCCATGTACTTTTCAAGAAGACACACGGCAAAGAATAGACACCGTCATCTCCGCGGGAACCGTTATCTTACTTTACTTTGCCGTGTCTACGCATGAGACACACGGCAAAGCCTTTGCCGTGTCTTATTTAGAAAACACACGGCAAAGGGCCTTTGCCGTGGCGAACGTTGCCGTGTGGCATTTGCCGTGTGTATACACACGGCAAAGCCTTTGCCGTGTTCCGAAAGGCCTTTGCCGTGTCTTTTGCCCACACGGCAAAGAGCCTGTGTGCCGTAGTGAGATAAGTGCAAACCTAGACAAATTCAAGTAATAGAAAAAATATGTTGCTAATATGTATAATAGAGTTTTCAAATTTTAAAATTTGATTGAGGACAATCCTAAAAGGACTGAGCTCACGACCTCAAAGCAAACAAAATTGGCCTATTTTGCCAAAATTCGACTTCGCCCGACACATTGCCAAAAATCTCGTAGCAAAAAATTTATACTACTGTAGCAACACCACAAAATGGTTGTAGCTGAAAATTTGTGTTACCATAGCAAAAGAAATTTCGGAAGGCCCTCCCATGAGATTCTTATTATGCCCTGGTCACTAGTACGCAACCTGTTCCCCTCCCCTCCCCCGAGCTCCTGCTTTGAGAGTCGAGAGTAGGTGGTCGGGCCGACCCCGAGGCCTCTCCGCCGGCGCGGCCGGACGGAGATGGCCAAGGGAAGGCGCCAAAATAGGATTTAGGTTTAGTTTTTTAGTGTTTGGCTATTTGCCGATAGTTTGGAGCTGGTCCCTGGATCTTGGCGCCCAGATCTGGGGAGTAGGTTCCCTGTTCTTGTTTCTTGGTCTTCTCTGGTTGGAGCTGGGCGGCGAGAAGAGGATCACTGTCTCCTTCAATAAACTTGGGGCTGCGGTTGTTCTGCTGATGCTGCTGAGGTGCTAGGCTGCTAAGGTCCTCCTGGCTGGCTGTGGAAGCAGGGGGAGGAGCAAGGCGGTGTGGCCAGGCGCATGGAAGGGATTCTCCTGGCCGGCCATGGAGGCGAGGAGGAGATCCGTTTCCAGGTGTTTTTCTCGGCGGTATCCAGCAGTTTGTGTCACCGGTTTCTATGGAGTTTTGCCGGCGTGCTACTCCTTCTCTCGGCCGGCCGAGGAGGCGAGGGAGAGAAGCTGGGTGGTGCGGCGGCTACGACGATGCGAATCCGGCGCGGGATGCTCGTGGAATCTGCAGCATCTGCAGCAGCTCCCAAGCTTCGGCTCGTTTTGGCCGGCGCTATCCTTGGTCATGGGCATGGCCCTGCTGCGCCTGAGCTGGAGTGCTCAGGCTTCGTCTCCCTCCTTGAATGGAGGGTCTTATTGGATCCTGCCGCGGCGAACGACGCTGCCTCTCCATCAAGTGGTTCTGTCCCCGATGGAGGCGCTGGCGGCCGTGGGTGGTGGTCCAAGCTCAACGGCGACGAGGGACTTGATCGCATTTTTGTGTTTCTTTGTGGGGTGTTTGCTACAAAAGTGAAGGGTTGTGTTCTAATTCCTTTTTTTCTAGAGGTCCTTCTTGTAATTGTTCACCCACCGCCGTTTTAATGCAGATTCCAGGCTCTTCGGGGCCTTTCCCGTTCAAAAAAAATGAGATTCTTATTATGCAAACACTATAGGAATCGAGCGAGGCGACGACGGCCGGCAGCCCTCGGCATAGCCACGATCGGTCGTTGAGTCTGTGCCAAGGGCTGCCGTCGGCGTATTGCCTCGGTGCACACACGATGGCCGCCGCTGCGTCGAGACTTTTCGAGGGAAAGAAAAGAGCCGAGGAGTTCGGGCTCTCTACTACTCCTCAAAATCGTTGATATATTTAGGTCAAGCCAAATAGTTTCTATTTATATTTAGTTTTGTGTATATATAGCAGTATAGTACTTATTAGGCCTGTATAAGTTCCGCTTCTGTAAATACTGTTCTTCTTAGTATCACGATTTTGGTAAAAGATACAACTATACGATTTGGTTTCCAAATTGACATGGACATGACCCGGCTGGTATCCTTCCAACTGGTCTTTCTTTCTCTCCTTTTCTAGAATTATCTTATGTCAAATACTTTAAATTTGACTAACTATTTTGAAAAATATAGCCGTGTTTATTACACTAAAAATGATATCACTAGATCTGCTTTGAAGTGAAGTTTTAAAATATATCAGGCTGATTACATATAGTTCTTTTGTCATGTAATAAGTGATTTGAATTTGACCAGATTCAAATGTATCAGCTAGATGCTTTTCAATATTAGATACGTGCAAACCTGGAAAAATTCAAATCACTTATTTTAGGATAGAAAAAATATATTGCTAATATGTATAATAGAGTTGTCAAATTTTGAAATTTGATTTAGGATAATCCTAAAAATATAATTATTTGTAGACGAATAGAGTATGTAAGAAGAAAGGTGCTGAGCGTCCCTGGGACTGAAAACCTTGCAACCCGTGGGTATTCCTACCGACACGTCTCTCCTTTTACCCAAAAGTTTCCATTTGCTTTTATTTAAGTTTTCATTTGATTTTATTTAGCAAAACATTTTCCTAAAGTAGCTTAACATCGAGCTTGGCCACACTACAGGAAAGAACTGGCCGGCTACGCCGACGGCCAAATGTCGGAGCCGTCGGCGTAGCTACCTTTCCTGGCCAGCTGACCAGCCTGGCCGTCGGCGTAGGGACGGCCGTCGGCGTAGGTGACGGTGCCAAGGGTAGCCGTCGGCGTAGCGTGGCCGTCGGCATAGTATAGAGGGTTGTGCCGACGGTGGCCCTCGGTAGGTACAGCCCTCGGCGTAACCCCAGTTTAGACACGGCGATAAATACGGCGTTAGGCGGATAGGCTGTGCCGACGGCCTGGCCGTCGTTACAGCTCTTTAAAATTTTTTGTTTGGTTTGTGCCGATGGCTTAGCCGTCGGCGTAGGCCTCCAGATTTTTTTCCTTTTATCTTATTATTTTTTGAAAAATCATAACTAAATCATTCTAATTTAGAAAAATACAAATAATATATCAAAATTTGCAAAAAAATAAGACCTATCTATCTACACTCAAATATTACACATTTATAAAAAAATAAATGAAACATAAAACATTATATATAGTTTAAAACGGGCATTATAAATTCAAAAATGATCCAAACAACGTGAAACCTTCGCGTGGTGTCATATTATGTGACATAGTTATAAGGAAAAATATAAAACTTGATATATTGATTATGTCTCAAAAAACCTTCATAAAATGACCTATCTCGTTCGAGGTTTCTTGGCTTTCGGGTCAAATGACCAATGTTATGGCTAGAATAAAAGCATAGTTTGTGATAATGTGTCCATATTATGCATAAGTGTGCATCATGGGATGGCGAACAATATTTTAGGAGGAAGTTTTCCTTTTCGTCGCACCAAAAAGGCGTTTTTTATTTTTCGAGTGCAAAAAACGGACGGTTTTGTGAAGCAACCACCAAATGGCTAATTCAAAATACTACCGTCACATTTTTCAAAAATACTAGACCACCTTACATGGATAATGTAATAACAGGGGGATCTCAAATATTTCCGTCTATCCCTGGTGAAAAAGACAAATTTCTGCCAAATCGGTAGGAAGTGGGTCAGATATGAACTACAGGTACATGATCGGATGCTCATGATTTTTTACAAAAATCATTTTAGGTTCAAAATTTGTTGTTTCATCATAGATACACTTCAAGTTTAGCAAGTCTCGGCCCCGAGCAAAAAATCTTTATGTGTGTCGTTTTAAGCGGGAAAATGAAATTATGATAAGAATCACGGCATAGTTTGTGATAAGTTGATATTGATATCATATTTGGATTTCTCTCATTTTTGTAATCAATTTATACATATTATTTGACGAATTCCGATTTACAGATTTAAAGATATTAATTATTCCATATTAAATAAAAAATACAAAAAAAAATATTTTTATTTTTGTTTGAATTCAATAATATTTTTACTTATTCACTGTTGTTTACTTAAATAATTGCTTATAATTTCAAAAAATATAACCATGTGAAATGATAATATAAGAGTTAATAGGAATGATATCATAGTATTGACAACAATGTGTAAATTGCTTTGCGGGAAGAGATTCAGAAGGAACGAGAAAGTTAAGCGTGCTAGAGCTAGAGTGGTGCTAGGATGGGTGACCGACGGGTACTTTGACTAAGACTGCAATTTAATCAATTATTAACTATAAATAGTGTTAAGATTAAAGCGAGAGATTAAGGAGTCAAACAATTCAAAGATTAAAAAAATAAAAAAAGTATTTTAGGCTATGCCGACGGCCTGGCCGTCGGAGTAGCTCCATTCCTGTGCCGACGGCCTGGCCGTCGGCGTAGGCGTAGCTCCAGGCTGAACCGTTATCGAAGACGGCCGTTGACTAACATGCGGGACCCACTAAAAGACACTATGCCGAGGAGGATAGGGGGCTATGCCGACGGCAGCCGTCCGTCGGCGTAGCGAATCTTTCCTGTAGTGACATGAGTGTCTTCCAAAAATAGCTCATAAATTTGACATTACGGTCGGAGACGAAGGCTCTTGGCACACCGTGAAGACAAACGTTTTTTCCTAAAAAACAGATTTGTGATATGTGAAGCATCATCGGTCTTATGGTACGGAATAAAATATGCCATTTTGGAAAAACCGATCCACTATGACAAATATGGAGTCATGACCATGCTTAGACTAGGCAATCCTAACAAAAAGTTTATACTAATGTCCGACCAAGGTGCATGAGCCAATGGCATATAAAGACCAAATGGATTAGACTTAGACTTAGCTTCGACACATGTAGTGCATCGTTGGACATGGCGCTCCACGTCGCGATTTATCTTTGGACGATAGTAGTGAGTGGAGAGAATGCCATATATCTTTTCACCACCAAAGTGACCCATAAGCCTCTGCCATGAGACTCTTGGAGAAGCAATTTGGAGAGACAACTTCGGAATACAAAGCTTGTTTTGTTTAAATAGAAAGCCCTTATGCATATAAAAATCATCAACCCCTTTGTCTATGGAACACTTTGCAAAAATTGGTCCAAAGAACGTGTCGGAAGCATATAAAGTTTTTATGTCATCAAGACCTAACGTGTTTACTTCGAGGCGTGTAAGAAGGCTTATGATTTTACGAGACAAAGCGTCTGCAACTATATTATATTTGCCTTTGTTATACTTGATGATGTAGGAAACGATTCCACGAACTCATGACACACGCTTTCCCTCCCACATGGTTGTTGTTTTGCCACCCTTTGTCCTTGGCGATTTTCTCGGTCTAGCCGGCCTCACATCGTTTTCCATGGTGAGACATCAATGATGACTCCAAGACCATGTAGGCATACATTGGTTGGTTGCAAGTATGCTAGAGCATGATGGATTGTCCGTGGGTGAGAAATCCTAGGATCAATCCGGTCAAGCAGCGTCATCGTAGCATTTCTTTCTAGAAACAATTTCTTGGTATGTGATGATTCGGCGACATAGGAGCGTGGTTGGATTTCTCCAACGGTGGCGGCAACATTTTCATCGATCTGACGATGTCGGTTTTAGTTTCTCTTTCCTTCTCTTGTTTTGTCTTTTGGGTTTGATTGTGTTGTTTGCACCAGCAGGCGTACCTAGTTTTATCGTGTGATTGTTATATTAATATAGTAGGACGAAAGGGCTTCAAGAGGAATAGAAAAATTGAGACAATATACAGGATAATTGCGATATCAACTGTAGGCGCGGTCCATTTGAATTTGGAATGCAAGAATGACGTTTTAGTTTGCGTATGACATGCAAACTTATGGAGGAATCACGCATGTGGAATTATTTCATTCCTAAAATTGCCAAAAGTTATCGTTTCAACGATACTCGGGACAATTAATAATGTATTTTCCTTGTCTACATATGGAGTATATGGTAATTCAATCTATTTGAGTAGGAAAAAGTAGAATCATTCAAGTAGCTAAAAAAAGAAGTAGAATTGAATTCACGGGATTATTGCCTCAGCCCGATTGACCGACTTAGTGGCGGCATATAAATAGGGCACTGCTAGAAATCGAATCAACAACCAGATCAATCAATCAAACCTAACGTACGTGGAGAAGAAGAAGAGGAAGCCGGCGGCCGGGACTCCTTCAACTTATTCCAGCCGCCATGAAGAAGATCCGTGGATCGATCTTACATGGCCATGTCCATGCATGGCCGGGATCTGAGAGGAACCGCCATCTCGCCTGAGCTGTGCACCGTGAAGAAGATGGCCGGCCGGGATCTGAGAGGGATCGCCAAGATCTGCGGCCGGATGACAGCCAAATCACCTAACGGATCCCGGGTTCTCCTGATTCCTCTCGTCAGCAGCGCCTTGGACAGCACCGGGCGCGGTTTGACTGCGCCCGCCGTGCGGCCATAGTACAATGGTCGCTTGTCTTTTTTTTGAGAAAAAATAAAAATCAGGGTCCACATCGATGTCCACAGATGCAAATCCGTGAAAAAAGTCAACAAAGATCTCATCAAGATCTCTGATGCGTAGTTTGACGCATATTATAACACCGTCGATCGATATGCATCGTTTTCACTCTACTATTGTTTTTGTCTTCCAACTGAGGTGGTGTAGATCTGCGCGGTGAGACCATTGTCAATTTGTCATGATCTACTCGGCAACGCTAAATGCCCTTCTCGAGACCAAGCTAATAAGCAAGTCCGCCTTCCTTGGCCTCGATGATGAGGAAGGCGGGCTTGCTCAGGTTGGTCTCGAGACGCGCTTTAAGCATTCCCAAGATGGTCATGGCGATGATTTCCACGTGTCCCGTCATCAACATGTCAACCACACTTGGAAAGACAACAATAATAATAGCATGTAAACCATGCATGCATCACCATCGGCATTGTTATACTCTCACACGTGCGAACCACCATACCAGGGATCTGGATGAGTTTTTTCTTTTCCTTTTTCACGGAATTGCGGCTGTGCACGCCCATGTCGGTGCCTGATTTTTTTTTTGGTCCAAAAAGCATGCTCAAGAGTAGAGTTACCATGTCCTCACGGCCTTAGGAAGGCAAACACATACCTACTGCCTGAGCGTCGCCGCCTTACTCGAGCCACTATTCGGATCGCGGCTGAAGTTGTCGAGTTGCCTATTCCATATTAGGTATTTCGTATTCGCACATCTTCTCTAAAGCAAATCGGTTCAATTCATTAGACTTCCTTTATTCAGAATGTGAGCGAGCATGCAGTTCTTTCTTCAGTTCCCAAGCTTTCCTATTTCTCAATTTCGTAGCCTCATCAGTTTCGTCAGTTATTTTCAAACACCATCGCTGCTATTGTAGCCAGCAGCCCTTTGCCGATGGCGATTCCATGGACAGCAAGCACATCGAGTCCGGACATGACAGCACAGCTCCGGCCTCAATATTTCAAAGTGAAGCCCGGATGGTGCTTGACGATATTTCAAAGTGGTACATTTTTCCCTTTTCTTCCCTTTCGTCTCAATTTTTTACAGTAAGATTGTAATCGTGAGTCGTTCTTATTGTTCTTATTTATATTAGTTGTGCAGATGAGGAATGCTCTTGCGGTTGCATCTGGACAAGCTATGACCGATGAAAATCCAGCGCCAAACATTTTTCTTGACTTGCCAACTTAGACTCTCAAAAAGAATTGCTAAGCATGCCAAGTGTTGTCTTCATGTGCATGACTCGATTGGTATTGACTGCCCGGCCCATTCATTTCGGTAATTTAGTGGAAGATAATATTATGCATACAGAACCATGGAAATACAACAGAACATTAGAAGGTCACATTGGTCCCACGTACATGGCAAGAAGTGGGTGTCGGGGTCTCCTGGCATTGACGGCGTCGGCGTGGTCAACGCTCGGAAGAAGCTCGGCTCGGGGACTGTTGGTGGCCTGAGGTGCCACGTGCAAATCTCAGAGCTCCGGCGCCAACGACGATGGTGACCGTGGGTGACATGACCCTCTTAAGTACGTTGCTGTGGCTACCCTCTCCGCACTAGGGCTCCGCGTGAAAACCCTAGACCTCTGTGGTCTTGATGATGGCGGCGCTTTAGTGCGTTGTTTACCTCCTTGGGGGCATTGTCGTGGAGCTCTGGTCTCCTTGGTCTCGACGGTGTCTTTGGTGGCAAGCTCGATGTTTCTTAGTTTTTATTGTTTATATTTGATCTACTTGTAAGAGGCTACACTCATCACTTTGTATCGGGGTTTGGCGGTTGGGTTTTATTTATAAAGCGGGCGGAAATGCTGTTTCGATCAGTTGAGTCGAGAGAAATTCAAACCATAGTAGTAGTAAAAAAAAAAGTTGCAGGTAAACAAGCAAGATGCGATAATTTCCCGAAATATAGAAAGGTCATGTAATTGATTTCAAGTTAAGTGAGATGCGCGGATTCCAAGTTCAGATTGGTCCCGGTTGTGGGTGTAGGGTAATTGGTGAAATAAAAGTCGAGGTAGAGGAGTTGACCACCCTGGGTTATTCAAAGAAAATTTGATAAAGTAAGGAAGGGACGATCCGATTGAGAGAAGATCTCGGTTCCTCCGACTCCATCACGGAGTCCAGTTCCGGCGTCACGGCCAGGCTCTGCACGCCGTGGCGCGCGGCACCATCGCTCTTCTCCCCAGCGGCTGCCTGCCCGGCGTTCTCGCCATGGCTTCTTTTGCAGTGGTCAGATAGATCGTGCACACCACTGTTGAATTCCGATGCATCTCTTCTTTCAAGGAGCTAGAAGGCGAGACGGAGGGCGCAGTCGTACGATCTACCGGCGGCGGCAACAGGAACTTGGGGCTTAGTGCGGATGGCTCGGCCACGTCGTCGACGTTCTCACACCGGAGCCTGTCACCCAGCTCCCTGCTTGCTTCTCACAAGACGACGTTGAGGTCACGGTGACTTCCCCTTCATCTCCTCATTTTATTCTCCTTCAAATGCTCTTCACCTTCAAACTATGATTGCTCAAATTCCTGGCAAGGAGTGGGAAGCAGTGCATATATATTCAGGAACCATCGATCATATATATCTACGTATAGCTGAGAAGCATTTCAAAACACGTATTAACTGTATATGCTGAACAAGAGCAATGCATTAACATATAATATATTACCTGCCGCCTGCTGCTGATGTTTGTCTCAATGCTGTAGGGCTCGCTTGTGTAAGTTAGGTACCATTTCTTCTCAATGTCTCCATCATCTGCGTAAGCCTCCACATGCCGGAGATGCCTGAACTTGTTCCACTCAGAGCCAGAATTCCCCAAAGCCATGGAAGCAAGTACCTCTGCGTTGCAGCGATCTACCAGTAAAATACTGGGATTTACACTCTGCAGGTACAATGGAAGTTGTTTCTCGCTGTAAGAAACTCTTAGCCAGAGTCTCCGGAGTGCACTCATCTCCTGCAGCAGCTCCACCTTTGGGCAGTATAGGATCTCAAGTTTTTGCAGTTTGGGGAAATTGGACACCCTAGTCAGGACTGGGTTGTTATACAGCTTGAGCTCCACCACGGAAGCAAAGCCTTCAAGAGATTGGATACCATTGACACCCCGTATGTTTAAGATTTTCAAAGAACTTGCATGGAAGGAAAGACCAGGAGGAATACACCTCAGTTTGCAAACATTGATCGTAAGTTTCTCCAAGGCCGGCATAGCTTGCATGTTCTCTTCCCACTCCCACTCCTCCCATTCCCCCATTTCAACTAGGATCATACTCTGCAATCTTGGAAAACCAACAAAAATCTGGGATGAAGGTTGTTGATAGTCACTATTGGGCTGCACAAATTCAGGTCCAACTTGCTTGATTGCCGAAGCGGTCTTGACCACTAGGTACTCCAAACAAGGGAGTTGACACAAGACATCGGGAAGTTGGGTGCAAAAGGGCAACCCTATGATCTGCAGAATCCGCAAGCAACTGAGGGTCACGGTTGCTGTCGAGACCATCCATATTGGGAGTCGGTGCCCAAAATATTGTCCGATGAATACATTTTGTATGCAAGGCGGGGGACAGAGCTCATCAAATACTTCCTCTATTATTCGTTGATGCTTCTCACAGACTCTATATGTGATCAGTCCATCATTTCTCATTCTCGTGTTGCAATTTAAGGCTATAAACAAAAGATGCATCTTTTCACAAAGCCTGGCCTTTGTGGCAAACGAGCTTGCACTTACATTCTTCAGACCAAATAACTCAGCGTGGCGAAGATTTGGAAGAGACCCAAGATCTTCCAAACTACACCAATCACCATCCATGTGTGCTTGAAACCCAAGTAGCGTCCTAAAATTTGTTAGAGCACATAAACCCCTCGGCATAATATCTACACATGTGCCTATAAGGTCAAGAAATCTGAGCTCCCCCAACATTGCAATATTATCAGGGAGTTCCACAAGATTCTGACATCTGTTAAGACTAATATGTTGTAAGAATCTCATCTTGTGAATGTTCTCTGGCAGACTTTTTATATCATTGCAACGTTCTATTGCCAAATACCTCAAATGTTTGAGCTGATGCAAAGATTCAATCAAAGGGGAAAATCTTGTGGAGTCTACATGTAGAGTCCGTAGACTTGAGAATGTAGTCAAAGAATCACCGGACTGAATTTTCAAATCTCCAATTGATATTATGGATCTTAGTGATTTCTGCTCTTGTAAACTTCTCCACCCAAATTGATATGATTCTTCTTCTTTGGTGTCTATAGACAACCTAAGAAACCTCTGCGAACTAAGTTTGCTATTGGCAATTTCTCCATTGTGAGCCACTAGTGCTTCATCTCTAGCCACAAACTGAGCAAATGAATGAACAACATCATGCATGTTACAATAATATTGGCCAGGGTGTTCTGAATATGGCTCTATAAGGTTCCTCAATATTAGCTGATTGTAGTACTCACTTCCTAATTCTTCTAACCTATTTGTGTTCCCATGAACAAATCCTTCACTAATCCACATGTCAATAAATTCCGAAAATGTTAGCCTTTTCTTTTTAGGCTTAAGGGAGAAGTGTAGAAAGCATTGTTGTAAACACGGGGACAAATCCTCATAGCTAAGATATAATGCATTATTGAGCTCTTCTGGCATTTGAGATACTGACCATATAGCATCATTCAGGACATTTTCCCATTCGTGTCGTTCTTTCTCCCTCTGGCATAGGAGTCCTCCAATCACTTTGATAGCAAGTGGTAAACCATCACATTTGGCTAAAATTTTCAATCCAATATCCTTTAGCGTATCAATATCGGAATCAGTTTCCTCATTGGTAAGAACCTGTGAGTAGTTCACAAATATTGAATCAATAAGGAACACATAATCTCTCGTGGTTCCTAGTATTGTATTCTTACTCATCAAGTAAACCAAGACTAGTGAGTGAGTAATACAAAAAAAATTGCCATATACTCCCTCTGTTTCAAAATATAAGATGTTTTAGCTTTTGTGAAACGAATGTATCTAGACCCATTTTAGTGTGTAGGTTCGGAGTGAACTTGCACACTAAAAAGGGTCTAGATACATTCCTTTCACAAAAGCTAAAACATCTTATATTTTGAAACGGATGGAGTATGTACTTATAGTTGTCACCATGTATGAATTTTGATAGATACTTCCCTCCTTATTTTAAAAGGGCATGTATAGCATGCCATATAAAATATGACACTACTGAAATTTTTTCCTCTACCCACCAGCCTCAACTGACTGGCGCCTACGGGCTGTTAGCAGAGATTGACTGGTGGCTAGCTCCTAGCTGGTGGATCCTATACTAACGGGTGAGTACTGCCCATCTGTAGAGGCTTATTTTGGGCACGCCACTGACAGAACCATGCAACAGATAGGCTCCTGTAAGACGGGCACTTTTTGGCCCATCAATGGTGTTTACTCATCAACTGCATATGGAGATAAACTCACCAATGAAGGTACCACATGCCACCACAAACATCGACCCCTCCCTTCCACTCCGATCCACGGCAGCTCCCTCCAGCTCTTCTTTGCAGCGTGTGGAACCCTTTGTAACCTCCTCTGTTTGTGTATCCAACCCTCCCTTTCAGAACCGGCATCTCCTCCTCCTCTTCCCTTGATGCACACAGATGTGGCAGCATGACGACCTCCACCGTCCTCTCATCCCACCATGCACAGTTCGTGCAGTACGGTGAGGTCATGCCGGTGGTGTGCTGACCACAATGGTGACCAACATCTAACGATTTTTAGTGTTCTAACAATTGTAATTAAATTTACAGCAGTACTTTTTTCCAGGCACGAAGCGAGAATGAGATCCCCAACGTCCAATATGTGAATTTCTTGGTTGTGATACTTTTAGGGAATGCGGAAAAGGGAATTGAACCCACGAGTGGAAGGGTTAAGACACCCATTGGTGGAGAGCCAATCTAGGTTGTGTAAGATTTGTTAGTGAATTCCTCTGCACAAATTGATGGCTTGGCCTCTGAAATAACAAGTAAAATACATGCAACAAAAATGATGAGATGACAGTATTGGTGCCATCTCAAGGGATTCTTGTTGGTGTTGGAGTTAAGAGAGAAATCTAAGAAAATGCATTCGGAGCTAGTTTATTGAGGTGGACAATAATCCACTCCTAACAAGAACCCCATATACCTTAAAGTATACGTGAGCAATCAAGCATTTTCAATTAAGCATTAAAGTGCATGAAATTATGGCTAGTGCTCATTAAGACAAATACTCGCACGAACTTGTGTTAGATGTAGCTAGGAATGAGCATGCTTCTTGAGGAATGCCTATGGTTCGTCGTGCTCTATTTTTTCAACATGGTGTTATGGATGCATGGCTTTGATGTCTCAGACAACAGTAACATACATTGTGAGGAATCAGCTAGATAGATACCATGGGCACCATGGCTAAAGGGAGCTTTTAGCAGAATATTCCATCCACTGTGGTTCCACATGTTGTCCAAAACAAGAAAGAACTTTTTGTCTCAGATGGCACGGGCAAGAGTCAGCACAAGTAGAAGGAACCACGACAATAAGTATTAGGGACATATCAAATATAATACCACACTAAACATTATGTAAAAGGAACGACAGCAATAAGTACTAAAATTTTCATGAAAATATGACTGGCGCCCATTCATTGAAGATTATCACTATTATTTACTTGAATTGGAGTTAAATACTTACCTGCTTCTTTAGTAATGACCAACTATCTTCAGACTCCAATTTGTCCACATGATGATAGGGATGGAAAGCTTTCATGCTTCGGGCAACAGTTTCATGTCTTGTTGTGATGAGGACACGACTACCAGGGGCGCCATGGCTAAAGGGAGCATTTAACAGATTGTTCCATCCAGTGATGCCCCACATGTCATCCAAGACAAGGAAGAACTTCTTGTTCCTGATGGCGCTTTCAAGAGCAGGCACAAGTAGAGACTTTACTTGAGTCCCACCCTCAGGAAGGTTTCCTTTAGCGGCGATGATGGCCACCTTCAGCAGTTCAGCCTCGCTGAACTCTTTTGTGATACTTAGCCATATCCTCGTACTGAACCCATGCTGGATAGCCTCATCATTAAAGATGTTCTTGGCAAGAGTTGTCTTGCCAATCCCACCGACACCCACAATGGCGAACACCATGATGCCAGCAGTACCATTTTTGTTTCTCAACTTCTCCACCAGGGCTCTTGTATCCTCTTCAATCTTCTCCCCCACCACACCCGACCGCTCCAACACCGGATCTGTCTTCCGGTAATCAGTACTAGGTCGAGCCGTCCTTCGATCCTCATAGGAACCGAGATTGAGGAAGCTAAAGGCAGCACTCCTCTCCTTGATGTCGTCGAGGCTCTGGTTGAGCTTCTTGATGCGGCCACCAATTTCATGTGCGAATCGTGGATTCCGCAAGCAGAAGAGCAAGGGGTTGCAGCATCCCAAACCCGGCGTCAGCGTGGATGATCCCCGCTCCATGATCTTGAGCTGGCAGAGGTCGAGGATGTCGGAGGCCTCGTACATGGCGCGCTTGAGCTGCGCCACCCACTCCTGCACGCTCGTGTCGGTGATGCGCCTCCTCTCGGCATCGGCCAGGAGGTTCTTGAGGTCCTTGAGCTTCACGCCCATCTTGTCGATCTCGCCGGAGACGCCGAGCATCACCCCCAGCTCCTCTTCCGCCACCTGCTTGAGCAGGTCCCCGAGGTAGGACGCGAAGGCATCCAGCACCATCGCCATGAGTTCTTCTTCTCAGAAATAATTGGGTAGCTCGCAGGTGGTGTGGAAGGCGTACGTAGAGTTGCAATGCAGCATTGCTGCATTTTAGTAGGTGGCTCGCTTGATGCTAAGAGTGGCTAGGAAGCAAGATGTGTGTCCTTAGTTAGCTTGAACGTGACAAAAGATGATGCCATGCTTTTCTTGTATGGATGCCCATGGCTTCTTCTTCCTTTCTTATTTTGGCAGGGCAAGAAAGGAACTGCTTCCTTCCTTCCTTCCTTCCTTCCTCTGATCTGCATTTCAATTTCTTATTAGTTTCTGTTCTCTCATGCCAAAAGGAAGAGTGTCTGCAGTTTCAAAACCTGAAAAATAGCCTCGATACCTTGCTTGTTTCCTTATAGAATGATGAATCCAGAGAGCAAACTTTATTTGACCAACATGCGACGCCACGCCACAAATATTTTTCATGGTTATCTGAACTTGTACCGCATGATATACACCTGATTTACAGCAGGTTCTGAACTGACGGCCACCACCATTTGATCTTCAACAAATCTGCGTATCATCTGTCCCTATATCAAGTTACCAACACTGCTGAGAGTGGATCAGGTTGGATACAAGTGCATGGATAAGCTAAGCAAAGTTGAGGAGAACCTAGAGCCATCTCTTGCATACAGGGTACTCACCTGATCTGAAATGGGGGATGAGGCACGCCCCTATGACGTGTACAACCACACAGTGGCAGCCCGACAGACATCTTGCTTTGCACAAGAACAGACTCCTGCCTGATTCTTCCCTCTGAATTCCTAGGTTATACTCTACAATTACCAATCAGTGCAGAATCTAAATTACAACACCCTACTTAGTTCACATTCATCTTTACATATCCATCGTACAAATTGATCATGAGACAAATTACACCCCTCACTTTCTCGGCAATAAAAGATGCATGATGTAGCTGACAGACCAACAATAAAGATCATCAAGTCTTCTCTCCAACTTGAACTGTAAAACTGACTATGGGATCAAATGAACAATGTTTCAGCCTAGAACAGTGAAAAATCCGGTGGCGATGAAATCAGTAAATATGAAAGAATCGTTTCAAATGAACTAATGTATCATCATGATTATTATACAGAAGGGCTCACGACTTCGGCTCATGCCAGTTCAGCCGAAAAGCCCTTTGGAACAGATGCAGCAGCTTCAATGACCGATAGCTGCCCACTAGCTGAAGATGGAGATGGATCTATGATGGACGTTCGCTGCCGTTTGCGTCCCCAGCATAGCCGGTCGATCTTAGTTTTGCTCCTCAAGTTAAAAGGGACCTCTATACAATTGGTCCAGGGTAACAAGTGGGTCTCCGGTTTGAGCCTCGAAGGGGAGCAGTCGCCCTCGTTCTCGAGCGCTGCGGCGGCTGTTTGGGCGCCCTGTGTTGGATTCTTTAGTTGGATGCCCAGGTATCCTTGGCAGCTCTTTGCTCCACAATTGCACTTGACCTTCTCCCCAAAATGCACGAACCTGTAAGATCGTGGTAAATTATCATTTTCCCGTACAAAATATTTGGTCATGCGAAAAAAATCGTTAAAGGAGTAATTCAGCGGTGTAATTCAAGGAGTACTCGGTTCACTCAAAGGTGGAAGGTGGATGTAAAGTGGAATAAATCTCATCTAATATGCTCCCCTGATTACCATACATTAAACCATGCAGAACGACTATATCCTCTCTGAATAACATCCAAATCTATCTACCAAAAGACTAGTTCAGACTAGGGAACAATAGGAACAACCAAACTGTTGCGTGGGTCTAAGAAAAACATGACATCTATCAGGTCAAGTGAATAAAAACAAATTTGACACTTTGCATTAATAGATTACGAAATATATCACTATTTTTAAATAATAAAAATGTCTGTAAATACCTGTAGTCATAGGTTAAGGGTTCTCCAACTTGAATGGAACAAGAGGCAAAAACACCAACTCTTGTCTCGCCCTCAACTTGCCTAATAAACCATGCATATAGACATTCAAGAACATCGCCATTTAAAAGAAACCTTAACATTACTGAATGGAACAAGCTTTCTGATTCAGAAATTATTACCATTTTTCTAGTTTACAGTTGGGATCACAACTATGGTTTAGGAAACGTGAAGTGTTTCCTTTAAATGTCGCGTCTATTGTACAGTCTTTACTGATTTCACACATGTAGAAATTCTTGTCACCACGCCGTTTCATCTCCCAAAGCCGTTGTTCACATGTTGCGTCATTGATGACTGAAATAAGGTTTAAATGAGTATACAGAAGGACGGCATTAGGTCATCACAGCAGATTTACAGAGGATAACTCAGGACTAAAACCACAAGTTAACTATTCCCTTGATTTAGAAAATATGACCTCTACATTCAATGGCATGCAAATATCACTCAGTTAAAAACACAAAGGGTACCTTTAACTCTACCTATGCAATGAAATGTTCTCAAAAAAAAAACACAAAGGGTATAATAGGTTCAAGACAATTGTTGGCAATATGGATTCCATATATGGTACAGCAAATGCATAAATGAATAAAAAGAACATGTCACAGCCTGAAGATAATGTGGTACAAATAATAAATTAGTGCATGTGCTCTTAATTGTAGCTATGCCATATTTTCACAGCTATTGGTGCAAAATTTTCCCTTTTTTCACTAATCAGACAACTTATGGAATTTTCATCAGATGATAGTATGCCACTCTTTCAGTGGTCTAAAAGATTCATTAGTGAGGTCAGTTCAGGTTAATGAGATATCCAAACTGTCTAATGGAGTAACATTCCAAACTAGTTAGACTAACTGAAAACAATACACCATTTTTTTAAGCTAAAAGATTAAATCAAAACGAAAATTCCTCACTCTCCAATTGCCAGACTGACTGAAGAATTTCTATTTCTCATCAAAATAATGCCACTTTTCAGTCTCATAATGCATTGGACAACACGTCTGTTGAGATTATGTGCAGCCATATACTAACTGCTTGTTATTTCTATTAGAAATATTTAACATGGCCACAAAACTTGTACCTTCACCAACATACTCGATTATAAAATCGCCTTTCTCCAATGGCTCCAATGCAACAGCACCCCATCCACAGCCTTCTGACTGTAAGGAAAAATACTGTTGTGATTGTAGTCAAAGTAGTAAAATAAACATATTTTAGCAAGCATGAAAACCAACCGATTCTCAAAAACAACCCTATCATGGCCACATGTCATTTTGCATCCAATAATCTAGAAAGAGGGATTTCTGGGGCAGTGCCGCAGTGGGTACTTTGGCAGCTACCAAGGAAAAACAGAACTAGCATATGCATTGCATTGTTTAGCAGTGAATAAATTAATGGAAATAAAAGTATAATATGCAACTTCATCTGCGTTTTGATAAATTAGACAACGGCAGTGAATAATTGGCAAGTGAGCTCATCATTTGCAAAAGAGAACTACCTTGACAATTTTAAATTTCTTATCCTTGCGGAATGGCTTGTTGCTACAAAGGTCTGAGCAGCGGCAATTCTTGGAACAGCTCATAGAAAGACCCCTGATAAATGACAGCCAAATTCCAATGTTAAAATAAATACAAGTTGCTGGGTAAACATTTTTGTTCAGTGTACACATGTACAGAATTTATACAAGATCGGTTATTCAGCAATTTGTAATATGCACACGTAACAGTAGTCCAGCATTAATATTCGAATAAAAACAAGAAAACACACTCCATTTCTGTAGTATAAAGAAAGAATCCAATACTATCACACCTTTTGGCACTATGCTCCCATGTATAAAGAAAGAATCCAATACTATTGCATTGACAATACATGAATCTATAATGCAGCATTTGATTCCAAATTCGATCCATGCATCAAGTCACAAAAGGAAAAAATTCTGTGATAGTATTTTAAACTTCTCCATTTTAATAAGGTATATTAATCAACATAGATGACAGTGTACTTGGTTTTTTCCATGTAACCGACATGGACTGACAATCAGCAAATGTGAACGAACATGGGTTCTGTGGTATTCCAATTTTTTTTTATAGTGGTGGTATTCCAATTAGGAGCCAATTATAATATATATACTGAGGTCTTTTGGCAGCAACAATTTCCTCTCATTCTCCTAGTGCTCTCTCAATGCATCGCTCCTGATCCACAATCTCGGTTAGTATGGTCAATATACTTGAGTATCGAGGCAACTTTAAGTACCCATAAATGCATATGCGCTCTTTTGCCATAAAGCTATGTCAGGTTCCATCTTAAGAACGCAATGAAACATTCCACATATATAAAACTAGAGGTAGTTTTGTTAAAACTTCATTACTCATGTATGCGCCTGAAATGTATCAGTGGAGTTAGGAAGAATTATTATAAAAAAAATTAGAAAGAATACCTGCATTCACAATCATCACTGCAAACAGAATCTGCTCTGCAATTTCTGCACCCAGTCTCGGCACTTGAATCAGCGCGTTTCTTCTTGACTAAATATACATCTTTTACAACATTAAGAAAACAATGACGACGTGTAGAGGTGGAATGCAGATGAACATGAAGCTCGTGAAATGGAAGTAAATAGATCCAAAAAGCTCGAGTCAAGTATTACTTTAGGATACTGCGCCTGATATGTGTGTATGAGGGCGGTTTACATACAATCGCCGAGAAATCCCGAATGGTTGAATCAATATTGAATTCTTCATTTACATATGGAAGAGGTAGTCGACAGAAGGCTTCCTATCAAACAAGCATGTTAGCATTACTTATGAAAAGAAAATTTAGGTAGGCAAGAGACGTATTCTTCATGAGAAAATATAAATTTATTTCTAGGGCATTCAAGAATTAATGGACTAAATAGGTCCCTCGTATCTGTATTGATCCAAAATACTGTAACTCTCTCATTATAAAGTGATACTACCTCCGTCCCAAAGGTTAAGGCATATTTTTTTTTTGAAAAGTCAAGTTACGGAAAGTTTGACCAAACTTTTAGAAAAACTATTAAGAACTATGATATTATATAGATACCATGTAAAAATATGTTTCATGATGTATCAAAGGCTATGGATTTCATATTGTAGATATTAATATTTTTTTCTAAAAACTTGGTCAAACTTTAGTACTTTACATAGTTTGACTTTTGAAAAAAAAAAAGCCTTAAGCTTTGGGACGGAGGTAGTAATATTCATTTCATTTCAGTCTCCAATGTACATTTACAGCCATAGTAGTATGTAAAGTTAAACAAAAAGATAATATGGAAATGTTTTTTATATGTAGCTAATCTTAAACAAATGACCTAACACGTCCCAAAACATCAGCTATTTATCATGCGGACTGAGCATAAGACAACAATCTTGCTCTGCTTAAAGAGAATTCAGGAGGATCACCAGATAAAAGCATCCTAAAGCCTAAAGAGCATTATCACTCTAAGGACAAATATTTGTAATGCCAGCACTAACCTCTATGTTGTTTGTCAGGTCAGCATTCTGTCACCATCAAACAAAGTATTCCTGTCAGACACCTCAACCATTACAAATATTAACAAAATGGTATATGGAAATGATCTGTGGTGAAGCTCTCCAATCATAAACTCAAAGTGGCATCCAACTCGTTCTGGTAATATTAATTAATAATCTAGAGGTGAAATAGATCTGATTGAAAAAAGTACTGTAATGATCAGAAGTGAGCACGAAACCATGAACCAAGCTTATCTATAGTTGGAATAGAACTAACAGAAAAATAAATGCCACTTGTTGTAGAAACTTTTGATTTTATTAAGAATGAAATCCATAAATTGATCTATTTCTGTTGGAACGTGGCTTTGTACTTCGTTAACAGAAGGAAGAGCCACACAGCCATGATAGTTTCATGGATATAATGGTGAAACATTAAAAAACTATAAGACAACACAGAGTATGAGCAAATTTTGGAGGCACATTGATACGATTTATCACGGTTATATGTTCATGGATACTTGTACCATCTACCATTTATGGAAGAGGCTACGAGAGAAAAAAGTGACTTGATTTGAATGAAATGCATCAGAAGGGTTGCAGCTTTCAGCATAGTTGCATCAACAGAACTCAAAAGTGCCTAAGAATACTTGCACTGGATTCCTTCTTCTTGTGAAAATACTAAATGATACAACCTCCAGCCGTAAATAGATGGTGTCCTAGAAAGTGTGCAGTCAAACATCTACAATGTGTATTGCTAACATGAAGAACATTTAGATCAGTCAAGTGAGAATAGTACCACGAGATTGGTTATCAAAATATTATGATTGTACCACTTTTACTAAAACATTAAAATTAAGCGTAATGGTCAAAGTTGTATGTGGGGAGTGTCTGTGTCCAAAACTTCATCAATTTATGGAAAGAGGGGCTAATAAATTAGAGGGTGACGTAGTTACTTCATTCACGCCTAGCAATACAAACTGAGCAATCATAAGGAAAAAAGGATAGACCTCGTTTTGAAGGAGCCAATTGGAAGGGTGCCTCCAGCAAATTGCGCTTCCTTGGTCATTTTTTAGATGAATTAGTGGCCACGGCGCACATTTTGTATGTGCTGCAACTGTACAACGTCCACATCGCCAAAAAAACATCTTCTGCTTACAAACCATGCAACCCTAATTATAGAGAAGGAAAGTTAAATTAATGTGCAGAAAGTCTTACATACATATATTATTAACTACTGAATTCAATTTGGCCAAATAGCTCTGGGCTTTGGTTTGCTGTAGGACCTAAAACTGAGGCATGCTATAGTTGCCTAAAATGTATCCTTAGCTGAAACATAATGTTTCATTTCATGACATGTCGACCCAGGCCATTGTTAAATTTGAAGATCTTTCAATCAAAAGGACCAACATAGGATTAAAAAAACTGGGACTACAACAGGAATTGACCTTTTACAATATCTTCTTTATACATGCTGCAAAAAGATATACTGTATTATTTATTTACTTCTTCATTTACATATAGTAAGCCATGTGGCGGTCATGAATTGGTCATGCATCGACAAACATAACTATCAGCCTATGAGACTAAAATACATTTGAGTCATTTGGAAATAGATTTTATCTTAATATGAAATGTAAGTGTGTCTACTTATAATGCACATTGCATCTTCTTTTTCAACCCATCTGGTATAGCACCTATGCTGAATGTAAAAAGTATCCATGTTGACAATACATTGCATATTAGGACAGGATAGGCATACTCAAGTATGACAGGTTGACAAGCCCAACAACATCACAACATAAATTTTTTAAGCTACATAACTTGCAATTTAAGGAAAGCCTTATGTATTTCCCACATAAAATATACCCATTTCATAACATTCGAACTTACATGTTGAGGACATTTGAAGCTTTCAGCCGTGAAACTTGCAGTATCTTCCACCACACAGGACAGATGGAATGCTTGTTCACAACGGCTAACTGAACATTTAATTTCCTCCAAGGGATGGATAAGCTTATAACACAGACGACATTCAGCCTGTTCACATATGAAGAAGCCAAAGATGCTAAGCCAATAAAAAATGATCAAAACTGAAACCTGGCCCCGATGTTGATCTAATAATAGATAGAGAAATGACGACAGCATACTATCTAAAGAGCATTAAGAATTTGTGAGCTGTGGCTAGAGGGGGTAAAATATGTGTAAACGTGGTGGCTTTTATACGTTTGACTTGTCTACATCAAACTGCTCGAGCACTGGTTGATCTTGGCTGCATCAATGTATTACAAACGAGATGTCTGGGTTGCATTTTGGTAGAATATGCAGTTCTGGGGATATTTACATTTAATGTATGATGACTTAATGTGTTTTTGCTTGAGAGGTGATATGGGGTGTGTGGGTAGTAGCCCTCCTGTAATCTATTCATCATTATCTCTGTGTTGTATGAGTGTTATTTATTCTTACTTGACCAATACATAGCTGCAACAATGTATTACCAATTGAGATGTCTGCGTTGAATTTTGCTAGGATATACAGGTGTGGACATATTTACACTTGAGTCTGATAATGCACAGAGTAATCCCAGTACCCCATAGCCCTCCCACACAAACAGACAGTTCATTCGGGTCAAACAGCAATTCTAAGCAATGCTGGAGCAACAATCGGCAAATTGAATCAATCATTAGGAGGAACAGAAACATTACTTACCGCTTTGGGCGCTCCGGTTAGGAATGGCAGCACGCAGTGGTGCGATGGGGCACCTGACGCTGCCTTCCTCGCCGCCCACTCCTTCACATAGTCCTCTAGTCTCCGACCCGACGCAGACACCAGTGCCACCACAGACGAAGGCGAAGACGATTTACTGTTCCCGGTGCCATGGCCAACCTGAGGGTAGGCGGTGACAGAAACCACGCCATTGTTCTCCTCGATCATCCCGCCTGGTGCCGGCACCTGCGATGGCACTGCCACCACGGATGAAGGTGCCTGAACCCAAGACGACTTATTCCTGTTGTCGTGGAACACCTCAGGGTAGGCGGTGAAAGGAACAGCACCGTTGAGCATCGGTACCAGCGCCGGTGACGGCACTGCCACCACGGATGAAGGTGCCCGAACGGAAGACGACTTATTCCTGTTGTCGTGGAATACCTCAGGGTAGGCGGTGAAAGGAACAGCACCGTTGAACATCGGTACCAGCGCCGGTGCTGGCACTGCCACCACAGATGAAGGCGCCAGAACAGAAGACGACTTATTCCCGCTGTCGTTGAACACCCTGGGGTAAGCGGTGAAAGAAACAGCACCGTTGAGCATTGGTGCCAGCGCCGTTGCTGGCACTGCCACTGCTGATGAAGGTGCCAGAGCAGAAGTCGACTGATGCCCGCTACCGTGGAACACCTTGTTGTAGAGGTCGAAAGAAACCATGCCGCTGTACTCCTCTAGCACCCGGCCTGGCGCTGGTACTGCCACCGCTAATGAAGGTGCTGGAGCGGACAGAGACGTGCCCCCGCTGCCATGACCCGCCTCGAGGTAGGTGGAGACAGAAACCGCACCGTTGTTCGCATAGCCCTCGAGCATCAGACCTGGTGTCGGCGCACACGAAGTTAGGGGTGCAGGAGGAGAGGACAGCGTGTCCCCGCTGCCGTGGCTCAGATCAGGGTAAGTGGCGACAGGAAGCGCGCCCACATAGTCCTGGACGGATTCCGGCGCTCCTGTGGGCGCTGGCACCATGGATGAAGGTGCCGGAACCGAACACGGCCAGTTCCTGTTCCCGCTGCCGAGGCACGCCTCGGGGTAGGCGGTGACAGGAACCGCACCGCTGTCCTCCCCGAGCATCTGGCCCGATGGTGCCGGCACGGACGAAGGTGGCTGGGCGTAGGAGGGCGACTCGTTGCCGCCACCGTGGCGCGCCTCCTCAGGGCACGCGTTGACGGAGAGCGCGCGCCCGTTCACGTTGTCCTGGAGCTCCACACCGGATGCGGCCACCGGTGCCCGCCGCAGCGGCCGAATGCGCCGCCGTGGCGTGCTCCAGGGGAGGGCGTCAGTATCGGCGCAATGCTCTGGGCAGAAAGTCCGCCCGCCCGCCCGCCCGCCTGCCTGCCTAGGGCCCTTAAGCGACCTGGACGGCGGCGAGACGGAGGCCGAGGTCGAGCAGCGCGGCGGCGAGACGGGGTAGATCTGGTTGAGTAGGAAGTCGGTAGACGCGGGGGTGCGGCAGAGGGCGTGGCCGGTGGTGGGGAATGGAGGCAAGCGGCGGAGGAATGTGGGAGGCGACGGCGGGGATGAAAACCCTAAGCCAGCCGAGAGCTGGTCTGGTCGGGTCGGGTCGGGTCGGGTCGGGGGAGAGAAGAGAGACGCAACGCAACGCTTCGATCAGTGAGTTGGGAAGACAGTGAGTGAGTGGCCTTCCGAGTAAATGGGCTTGTAATGTCGGGATAACTGGGCCAGACCCCGAACTGGCTGGCCCATAAGGCTCTCTGCTCTGCTCTGCTCTGCTCTTCTCTTCTGTTCGATCGCCTCCGACTCCGACTCCGACTCCGGTGAGCCGAGCCCCCTCACCGCCGGCCTGCTGCCTCTGTCCGAATCAGAAATATACTCCATCTGAGAAGGTGAAGCTCGTCTCCTGCGCTGCGCTCCTGCATCCTGGTCGGTAGCGTTTTCCCCTTGCCCCGCTGGTCAGAAAAGCACGCTCGCGTTCCTCCTGGTCATAAGCTGGATCTAACCCTAACCCCGCCCTGGCAGGTGCTCGCGATGGCGGCGAACGGGGGGGACAAGAAGAAGCCCGCGGAGGAGTTCGACCCCAGCCGGAGTAAGCAACCGGACTCTCCTCTCTCCTCTCTCTTAGTTAGGTGCCCGGCGATTCGCGGCGTTTGCGTTTTTGGTCTCTATACACATAGTACTTACATACTTGAGGTTCTTACCTCGGTTAACAAGGAATCTGCCTAGGATGATGATCGTTTCTTAGGGTGTCTTCTACTTGTACCCATGAATGATCCATGTTCGTTTCATTCGTGGTTGGTTTGGGAACTACAATACCTTACTTACTTATGTATATGTTGACGACTCGGGTGTTCTCGAATTGCCTCACTGAGTCCTGAGGTTCCTAAAGCGCTCAACAGCAAATCGGATGTATTTGATGCTGTCTTAAAAGAGTCTGTATATGTATTGCCATGATTGACAGTGTTTTCACAAATTACCTAGTAGTACTTTTTTGCTACCTACAACCACCCCCAATCGAATTCACCAGGCACTCTTCGGCACCAGCACCAAGCACACAAGGTTGTCCAATACTAATTTTGCTAGACTACATTATACTACTGCATTGTATGTACGGTTCCATCTACTACAGCATCTTTTGGATTTTTTACTCTCTCTCTCTCTCTCTCTCTCTCTGTTCTATTGCTAGACATTTACCACATCTTCATCACATGATAATTTGTATCTATGCTTTCAAGTAGTGATGGGCATCATCAAAAGGAAGGCGCTGATCAAAGAGCTAGCTGATGCTTACCATGCCCAGTGTGTCGCAAGCTGTAAAGAGCTACTGCAGCTACAGCGAAAGTGGGAGGAGGTCTGTATCTCTCCTTGATCTCGTTTCCACATATGCTGCGATTCCCATTTGTTTGTTCTGAATTTGCAATCATAGCAGTATGCTTGCCTGCCTGCATGTTGCATTGTTTCCAATTTGATTGTTGTCACGTGACTGTAGCTGCACGAGGTGGGCTTAAACATTTTTAACTCCATGGGGGTGAAGCGCTATTGTTGTATTTGCTGGATTTTATCATCATGAAACCAAATGATCTATTTCCGGAAATTACTCTGCATTTGCTCTGTTTGCGCTGTCAGTTCCTCCCTTGTTCAGTTTCCCCTTTATCTTAGTGCTCCTTGTCCAGCAGCTCTTCTTATGCTTAAGTAGCAGATTCCAGGCTTCCACTGGTATGACAGCTGCTGTACCAGTTAGTGAAATCTTCAAAACCTTTCTCTAGGGCTGCATGTCTCGTCGTCTGTAGTATAATTTCTTTGCACAGAGATTTTTCTTACTCATGACAATGCACTTTCTTGATTTCTTCAGACAAGCCATCTCTCACCTGTGTTTTGCCTCTCTGCAGGAGCAACATGTTGAGGCTAAGATGCCTGAAGAACTGAAGGTGTCGTCGGCAAAGCCCTCAAAGCGCAGGAAGAGGTAGTAGCGTTGGAAGACTAATATACTGATTGTCGTCTTAGCTTCCAGGAGAGATGAAAATCGATAGTCAGTGTGTTTGCTGTATTGGTTTGTTAGCTTAGTCGAGACAGTAAAGGTGAAGGCAGACGTTGCGCTGAGATGAGATTGTTTTCACCATCTTATAATTGTAGCAGAACATAGTAGGAGAGTAGTGTTACTAATATGAACTGTAGAGTTGAGGAATAAGCCACGTGTACCGGTGCTGAACCTTGTCATTCGTGTAATCAAAGCGGGTCTGGAATTCGGTGGAACCGAACCGGTCCGTTCTGCGCCTAGCGTCCATTCGTGTGTTCGGTTGGAAGAAAGGAATGAAACCAGGTAGTTCCTCAGAACGGAATATTCCTCTAACTAGATGATACCCCGCGCGTTGCTGCGGTATTTTTTAGTCAACATTGGAAGTTTAAGTCTAACAAAAAATATACATTTTCCTTCATTCCTATTGGATAGCCAATGCTTTCTTACCATGGGATTACCTTATGTGACATTGCAGTAAAATAGGGTGCAAAGATAGTTTTTTTTTTTTTGCGGGTAAGGGTGCATGGATAGTTGAGAGCTCTGCATGAAAGAAATGGGTGATCGATGCATGCAAAATAAGATGTATTTCCGTTCTGTTTAAGTGACTTCATTGACAAAACAAAGAGAGATTTGTTGATTTCGTAATTTTCTACTCTTTCTAGATCGACCACCGAAATATGGACAAATGAAAGATGATTGAAATAGCTAGCTGCATGGACCTAAACAATGTCACGGATAGCACCTCCATGGAGATCACATGTTAATTCGATGAGAGGCTATAAGATTGTGAAGACATGGTTAAAAGTAGAAAGGAAATCTCATCAACTTGATGCCAGCCTACGGAGACTATTGTCCATCCGGTACAATGGGTTATTTTTCAGGAAAACGTATAATAGTTCTTGCAATGACAGATCGCTAACCACGAAGAAGACAAATGGCTAATAATAAATCGTTTCCCTTTTCAAGAAGGGAGCAAAAAAGATCGCCAACCAGATATTGTGGACTATTTCTTGTCTTGGTCATAAAAAACCTGTAAAAAAAAATACTTGAGAATATTTTAGATAACCTCTTTTTTATTTTAGATAAACTCAACTTACGACAAATTTCATGTACATGCATGCACCAAACTCGTTCGTTGGCATGAAATCACAAATCATGATAAGACGATATAAAAAGATGTACTCCCTCCGATCCACATTAGTTGACTTGGATTGGCAAAATTTGGATAAACCTATATCTAAATAGTGTCTAGATTCATAATTAAAGTCAACTAATATGGATCAAAGGGAGTATAAAAAGGTATCTAGCACTGTTACATAAGCTAGTCTATCTAGCCTCATATAACCTAATACTTTCTTGGCCTTTATTATTGTGATGCCTATGTATAAACAACCTCAACCTGTATCATAAGTTTTTCTATGATCTCACAATCAGCCACGCTCAGCCGCATGCAACATATAACAGGCATGTGTGAATGCGGATAACTTGCATGATAGATTAATCTGGTTGGATATGTAACGGTGGCCTGCCCTGCAAAAAAAACACATGAAAAGAAGCAAGATGATGAGCAAGATGACCGGTTCATGCATCGGTCAGAAAATTCTTATCATACACACCATGGAGATTGGAGGAAGATGAGGAGTACCGGTCTTGCTGCTTAATTATTGCAACTAAATTCATGTCATATCTGTCAAGCTTCATGCACTAGCCAACGCAACCAAAAGTCCGAACTGATGCAAATGGTTAGTGCAATCCACTTATACACTTTAACGCCCCCTCTCACGTGTGATGGACGGAGAGAAGTCAGCACGTGCAACCGGAAGAGAGCGACGGCGCGCGAAACTCACGTATGACTCAAGAGGCCTATACGTGGACACAGAAGGGTCAACAACAATTTTAGAATAAATTGCGAAAGTCAGGACTCGAACTCGAGACCTTAAGCTCTGATACCATGTCAAGCTTCATGCATTAGCCAACGCAACCAAAAGTCCGAACTGATGGAAATGGCTAGTGCAATCCACTTATACACTTAAACAATATCGATGCCCATCCCAAGCTAGCGCCAAGGACGAAGGATGTGTAGCATGAATATCAAAAGGAAACCCACATATCAACCTGCCATAATTCATCAAAAAGGAAAAAAAAAAAGTAAATCACATCACAGAGAAAACGAATCAGCTGCGATGGGATAGGTAGGAGGATTTTGAACCCTGGTGGAGGAAGAAATCCGCAAGCCACCGCTGGCTCTGGGACTGGGAGGGTGTCCAGGTTTTCCGATGATGATCGACATTGGCACCGAACTCACCCCTGATGTTTGCCTGCCTGGCTCTGCGCGCATGTGTATGCGATGACTTTCATGTTCTGCTGAAGCAAGCCAATCTCATCAGAATCTCCATAGCTTTCTCAAAAAACCTTTGCCTTGTCTTGGTGGAGCGAGGCCTTCTTTAATAGAATCGACATCATCCCTTTGGCTGCCCCATTAGTTTCTTCCGTGCATGTCTCAATTAATCATTTCCTAAGAATGATTAAGGCGACAACGTGGAGGAGATGAAGGGATTTGACGACTTGCGGAGGTTTCTGGAGGAACACCAAATAAATAAATACGTGACAATAAATAAACCAATTGGAGAACTGTTTTTGGCTGACATGGTACACATGCTGAGGTGGATAGGCTGCATGTTGAGAGAAATAGGTTAGTAGGGTTGATCTTCTTAGTTATATAGGATATGCGGAACGAGGTCGTCCGGCCGAATTGGTTGGATCACCATGAGATTTGATCACCATAAAAAATTAGGGGTTGATTGGCTGCAGCAGTGTGGTGAAATGCGGTGCAGCTGGGTGACAAACACCATGAGATTTGATCACCGTGGTCAATCCATTGTGCTCAAGGGCATTCAATCCAAGGAGCAAGGATCGTTACACAGGAACTGCCACTAGAACAATTTATTATATCTAAACTAATAATATTAAAAGACCCTGAGGGTCTGATCCGATGCATCTTGACCGTACAACCACATTGATCCAACACACCATATTGCTCCCGTCTTTAGCGGCACAACATTGTCCGCTTGTTCGCGTGACGGTTCCCCATCGCTTCTTCCTCTGCTCCACGTCTCGGTGCTTCTTCCTCTCCTCCACTTCTTCTTGGCCTAAGCAGCGCCCAAATCGCCGTCGCCGCAACTCGCCCCGCCCTCGAATCTTCCACATTGCCGCCCCGCTCACCCCAACCCACACCTCTCCGCCTTGCTGCTGCTACGCCACCCCCAAACCACGAGACACACTCTTCCACGCAGCTCCTCCATCACGATCTGCACTGCCCTGCTATGCCGCCCCTTCGCCTGCTACGCCGCCGTCGCTGCACCACGAGCCGCACTCCATGCCTTCGCCTCCCGGCGTCTTTCCCGCCACAACTCCGGACCGCATCCTTGCGTGAGAGGTAGACTGTCGACGTCTTCCCCATTATCTCAGGATTTTGCCACAATCTGTTTCGATCTAAGTTTTCTTTCAATTGTTTCTCCATCGTTTCGTCTGCGTCTCTTTGCTTAATTTTTTGTGCCTGAATAGCTCCGTCAACTCCTTACCTCCAAGAAATTTATTGCGCTTGTATGCTGAAATATCTCATCTTCTCGATCATGCAGGTACTACTTACAGAGGATACACAGGTGAAATGATTCGGCAGTACGTTGTATTAATTGCGCTTGTATGTTTGATCTCCTCCTGCAGCAGCGGCAACTTAGAATACAAGGGATTAGCAAAGAGATAGGTACATATCTCCTGACCATTTCATAATTCCTGTTGCATTTTTTAAATTTTTGTTTTGCTATTATATTTTTTCAAATTTTATTCATGATCTTGGTAAAAAATAAAGAACAGTCATGACAGTTTAGTCTGCACACTGGACACAACCACGAACCCCCTTATTTTTATTCGAAGCAATAGTTCTCATGTGCATCATTCAAAAGGATAAAATGTTAGTATGCCCCGTTAATGTTTCATCTGCCACCGCATATGTCTTCAGACTGAATATGGTTTGTCTTCTTTAATAGATTGTGTAAACAACAAGCGATCTTCTTGTATGTAAGAATGCAGGAAGGGATTTCCCTGTTCATTCAATATTTGCAATGCTCTATCTTTGACACATTCATCTCTGACGCCGGTGCACGGACAATTTCTTCAGGTTATACCTTTTCAGGTTCTTATTACTGACCTGCATCCTGAGCGCATTAGTACTTAAATTCAGCATAATTTCTCTCCCCGATTCAGTGATCAGGTTGTAGTGAAATTCAGTGAGGAGGGTAAATCCTAATTTTCTAGGTTCTACTATCACTGTTCTGGTAGTTTTGATAACATTTATATGATTGATCGATAGATCAACAATGGCAATAATCTTAATCACTAACAAGGTATTTTTTTTATTGCACCGTACTCCCTTCAATCGTGTATGACTATTGTATCCTCTCAAACAGAAGGGTGTTCTTTTTACGGGGCACATTGTTGGACATGTATGTTTTTGTTCTACTCCCTTTGTTTTAAAATATATCTAGACTTATATATTTGCTTCACATAGCTAAAACATCTTATATTTTGAAACGGAGGGAGTATTAAGAATCGATTGTATGGCCAGACTGAAGAATGGATTCCTCTGGTGTCCATGTGTATTCTTCGCACTCATTCAGCTTCTTTTTTTTAATCCAGAATTTTCATATCATTTCTTTATGATACATGGCATACTTTTTATAGAATATTGTAGTAGGGATTCTTCTATGTGTGTGCACGCATATATGACAAACAATTTTTATTGCTGTAAATACTAATACACTGCTTGCTCCGGTCAAAGTTCATGTGAACTGCTTATTTAGGTTAACTGCTTGTTCTGCCTACCAATTAACGGGAAGCAGCGTGAAACTTCCCGCTGGAGCTGTTTCAAAGCCACGGATGAGTTTACACCTCCTGATGTCCATCGAGCTGAAATGTTCGGTTGTTTCTCTTGTGACTGTCCTTGCATCCCACGAAACCAAATGGAGCCTGGGTGAGTCTGTTGTACAAGAAGCTTCGTGGTCTTCCTTGGTATTTGTAATGTTGTGAGTGTAATGTTACTGAAGTTTGAACGTGAACATATCCAATTGTTCTATTGTGCACGTGCTCGATTACTAGTGGACTAAAGGGAACGACATATGGTCAGTTGCTGTGCTTGAGCAGGCTGGGAGCGCGTCAGAACATCAAGCACTTCCACCACAAATTTAGTCTATCTTGGACAAGTTTCCCACGGTGTTCACTGAGCTAGAAGGTCTGCCTCCGCACAGGGAATATGACCACTCCATTACCCTGCAACCTAACTCTACGCCAGTGAATGCCAGACTATATCGCTACTCACCAATGCACAAAGATGAACTAGAACGGCAAGTTGATGCAATGCTGAAGTCTGGGGTGTGAGCCCATTTGCATCTCCTATCCCGTTGGTCTAGAAGAAGGACGGTGAGTGTCGTTTCTGCATCGACTACCGACGTCTCAACAAGCTTACCATCAAAAACACTTTCCCATGCCAGTGATTGATGAGCTGTTGGACGAACTGGCGGGAGCTCGTCTTTTCTCCAAGTTGGATTTACATTCAGGGTATCACCAGATACGGATGCGAGTCGAAGACGAGGAGAAAAATAGACTTCAAAACACACCAGGGGCATTATCAGTTTCGTGTGATGTCGTTTGGCTTATCCAAAGCACCGACCGCGTTTCAGTGTGTGATGAACACGATTCTCAGCTTATGTCTGAGAAAATATGTCCTTGTTTTCATGGGCAACGTCTTGATTTATATCCCGTCAATAGAAGAGCACGCGACACATCTCGCCACAGTTCTGCAACTTCTCCAGGACAATCAGTTCTTCGTGAAACCATCAAAATGCTCATTTGCGTATACATCATTGGAGTACTTGGGACACATAGTGTCAGCAGCTGGTATGTCCACGGAACAACGTAAGACTCAAGCTATGCAAGACTGGCATAGACCTACTAGTGTCACTGAATTGGTGGATTCCTAGGCTTACACTAGTAGAGAACATGCCTTTGATTCGGAGCATCAGTACCGATTTTGTTACAAACCGGGTCAAGTGCCCCATTTTGAACGGCTTGAAACGGCCACCGGGTACGGCATCCGCTAGTCTCGGTTCGTACGGGGCCTTTAATACCGGTTTGAGACACGAATCGGGACTAAAAGGTTTACGGCGGCCTACGGGCTGAGCCAGACCCTTTAGTCCCGGTTCGTGTGTCCAACCGGGACTAAAGATGGAGCTTTAGTTCCGGTTGGTTTCTCCAACCGAGGCTAATGTCCCTCCTATATCGTTTTCCTCTCTCTGTCCGAGCCAAACTCCATTTCAAGCTGCCTCCTCTCCCTACTTCCTCTCAAGCTCGACTTCATCCTCTTTTTTTCACAAGATTTCTCAAGATTTAATGGCGCTTCATCTATCCAAGGGTTTCTAAAAGGTTAGCAACTTAATCCTTTTATCTTTCATTGCTAGTTTAGCTCATTTCATGCTTTCAAAGTAGAGGGATTTGTGGGTTTAGTTTGGGAGTAATTTTTGCAAAAATAACATGAGATGAACTTGTATTAATTTGGATTTTATCTATCTTGTGTTAATGTGATGAACTCAAAGCTCAATATCATTTTCAATATGTGGATTCTATCTATATCTTGTTTTGGCACATAGTCTCGAAATGCATTTTTTTCATAGAAGCATAGAGATACATGAGTTCATCCTAGCTATCTACTACAACTACTACATCACAAAGAAACATTGGTTCATCCTAATACAACTACTCACAAATGCATGATGCCACCATACAACAGCAAAATGCCTTTCTTCTTCTACATGGGTTCAACAAACTCATAAATTTTAACGAAAATAGGGTTAATTCATAAAAGCTTCATAAGAATACACACTATCTCAGTACATCTTCGAGAAGCTCCTCGAGATCAATATATGGGAGTGCCTCAGCTCCTCAAAGATGTCTGAGGACGGGATCCTAAGACATATTCGAGAAGCTCCGCCGTAGTGGTGTCCCTCTCGCACTATCTTGCAGTTTATAACTTCTCTAGCTAGATCAATACGTCGGGGAGCTAACAAATTTCACATATTAGGGAGTGCCTCTATGGTGATCTCCTCGAAGATGTCTAAGGACGGGATCCTAAGACATCATCGAGAAGCTTTGCCGTAGTGGTGTCCCCGCTCTCGCACACCATCTTGCGGTTTATAAGTTCACAAGGATGCATCTTTTTTTTTGAACCTTTTCTACTGCAGGGGAGCCCCCCACGGCCCTTTATTAAATAACCAAGAGAAAAGAATCACAGTCCAACATACAAGCCAAAGGAAAAAATAAAAAATATGTACAAAGCTATTTACAAGGATGCATCTTGCCTATTTATAGATTAAGCGGCACAACATAGTGTTGACACTCACCCCTCTCATAGTGTAGATGAGCCGGTACTAATTTTAGACCGGTACTAATTTTAGCATCGTGATTGCCTTTGATGTACTTATATAATGTAGATGAGCCGTCCATGGATGTACGTTGACCGACGCACTAGCGAGTTCATTAAAGGAATGCGTTCTATTCTCAATGTGGCTGTATTTATTCATAAAACAAACTGCCTTTCTTCTTTTACCTGCTGCCTTCACCAAACTTCACCTACCTCTTCTTTAGCATGTTGATCCTATCTTTGAAATACTCAATGCATTTTTTAATCAATAACAATGAACTAGCTACTTTGAGCTCAGGAAGCAACCTTGATGAAACTTCTTTAGGCAAAGGAGCATTTCTTTTAAACAAACCTTGGCAAATGGCTTTATGCTCTGCTATTGTTGGATCATCTGGCACTTCTACATCACCCAACTTCTCAAGTCCCCTAGCAGCCTTCCTCTCCTCCTTCTCTGCCTTGCTTCTCCTTGTGTAAAACTTGGTCTCCATAGCTGGCAATGAAATGTCGACGCGGAGTGTGCTAGCTTTTATTGACATACAAGAGCACCTTTAGTCAAGAGCATGCACACACAAGTAGAATAGTACATAGTTCAAAGATGCTCACTAGCACTTCAGCCAAATTAAAATAACAGTGACAAGTAAATGAGCCAAAAATGGCAATTGTGCCTTTATTCCATTTTGAGGCATCTATCACTTCATCCATGCATGCTTTTGGGCTGATGCAAGCATCTATTAGGCATCTATCGCTAGCACTTCGGCCAAAATATTCAAAGATTGATCCACCTTGCATTGGAATCAGCAGCAAAAGCCTCCTTGGTTCTCCCTTTGCTGCATTTCTCTCGCTACAAATGCAATAAATGTCCCTTTGTGCTCTCAGCAATGATCACCCATCTCTCTCTAAATGGTAACATGCTTGACATTTTTATATGCAGCCTGCAGTATTCTGGCAATTAGTTGATCATATTTTTTTGCTCCTTGATAGTAGTTTATAACATGTGTACTACTTTTGTTTGCTCCCTGGTTTTCTGGACATGTTATTGCACTTCTGAAAATACAGTGAACCTAAATCACCAAGTATATTTTTATTTATGTTTATTTTGCTGCATATGATAGGTTGGAAGAAGGAACACCCCGAGCAGCGCCGCATCCTCCTTGTCCGCGACCGCTTCGTCAAGCCTACTCTACAGGTGCTCGGCTCCCTCGGTGAGCACACACTCCTATATCTC
This sequence comes from Avena sativa, assembly GCA_916181665.1. NCBI lineage: Eukaryota > Viridiplantae > Streptophyta > Magnoliopsida > Poales > Poaceae > Avena > Avena sativa. The sequence goes on from OV702283.1 coordinate 482,789,533, forward strand.
ACTTGCAGGTACAAATCAAGTCGTTTTAACTGAGTACTAGGTAATCAAACTATAGCATTAATTTGTTTGTGTACCTATTGTTCTTGTTTTCTGCCACGCCGTGGTTTAGCTTTAGCCACGACATGTTCTTAGACGGTTCAGAAATCATCTAGTCCTACTCCTGTGCTGGTTATTGCTATGATCTACCTCAGGGTGGCTGATAGAAAGCAATTTGAAGAAGTTACGGTCAATGTATCAGTGTGGTGCAAGTGATATGTGGTGAGCAACTGAGCTGCTACAACTATTTTCTTTTTATCTTTCCCCTGGCTTCCACCAGTGTTGATAGCAGCTTGCTACATGATGTTGTGTAAGTTGCTTGCTAGTGGTCCCTGATCTAGTGCATATCATGAAGTGTACTAATTTTCTGCATATGTCAGTCATACTCAAGACGCACCTGGTATGCGCCTTGTATACCCTGGATATGCGAGGCGCATATCAGATGTGCCTCGGGTAAAAAAAATACTAGCAGCAGGGCCTCGAGGCGCATCCTATATGCGCCTCGAATGACTTTTATGGTGCGCCTCGAGTAGGCTTTGTAGGGGTTCGTAGCATGGAAAACAAAAATTTTCTATCGCATACAAACAAACAAGCCAAGATCTATCTACTATATTGTAGCAACGAGTCGATAGAGGAACTCACCCTCGAGGATTCCAAAGCAGTTAACGAGAGCAAATTCTCGTGGGTGATGTAGTCGTACACTTGCCGATCTCAAGATCGCGTAGACGATCCTTCCGGCGCTGCGTTCCGGCAGCGCTCCCGCAGTCGGTCACACGTTCGGTACTCGACGAAGACCTTCCTCTCCCTTGTTCCAGCAGGCAGCGGAGGTTGTAGCACTCTCCTCGCGATTCCGGCAACACAACGGCGTGGTACCGGAAGTAGAGGGGAGATCCCGCAGGGCTTCGCCTTAAGCCGGAGCGAGTATGGTGGAGTATGAGAGAGAGCTATTAGTGGTCTAGAGATTAGACACACCAATTAGAAGGCTCTAAACCGAAGGCTAGGGCAATTATAAGCTCTAAACCAAAACGGCTCTAAACCGGAGATTAGAGGATAGGAACTTGTGTGTCTAGAGGAGGAGGCCCTGCCCCTCCTTTTATAGGTGGGAGGGGTGGCCAAGGGGAGGGGAGTCCCTCCCCAAGTCGGCCTTGGTTGGCGCGCCGGCTTGGAGGGACTCCTCCCCCAAGTCGGTTCCAACCACCTCTTGCTTGTTTCCCCCAGTTTCCTGTTTTAGCCGTTTGACTTTTAAACTGGCCATTTGACTTTTCTGTTTTAGGATTCAATTTAATCCTTTATTTGGAACAGCAAGAACACTTAGTACATGATGCAATCATTCAATATGTAATGACACATTCATGTACCCTCCCCCCCCGGAGTGCCGGACAATCTGGAACCTTCTAGAACATTCCCGATGAAAACACCGGAATCATTCCCGAACTCTGAAACAGGACTTTCCTTATATGAATCTTATTCTCCGGACCATTCCGTATCACCTCGTGATATCCCGGATCCCATCCGAGACTCCGAACAACATTCGGTCTCTTTCTCATAATACCATAACTACTTCAAAACAACGTCGAATCCTTAAGTGTGTCTCCCTACGGTTCGTGAATTATGCGGACATGATCGAGACACTTCTCCGAACAATAACCAATAGAGGAATCTGGAAATTCATATGGCTCCCACATATTTCTACGATTACTTTGCGATCGAATGAACCACTTACATACGATACCAATTTCCCTTTGTCTCACGATAGTTTACTTATCCGAGGTTATGATCGTCGGTATCTCTGCATACCTAGTTCAACCTCGTTACTGATAAGTACTCTTTTCTCGTTCCCGTGATATGTGATCCCTTGTGAGCCAGTCACATGCTTGCAAGCTAATTGGATGACATTCCACCGAGAGGGCCCAGAGTATATCTATCCGTCATATGGATGGACAAATCCCACTCTTGATCCATGTGTTTCAACCAATACTTTCCGAACACTCAATGCCACCTTTATAGCCACCCAGTTACGGTGTGGTGTTTGATGTCATCAAAGCATCCATCCAGTAAAGGTGATATGCATGATCTCATGGTCGAAGGAATTAGGTTACTATGTATCAGAAAGCATATAGCAATTGAACTATTGAAATGACTTGATCTTTATGCTACGCTTAACTATAGGAGTATGTCCACCATATCATTCTCCTAATGATATGATCCTGTTGTTAATAACATCTCTATGTTCATGATCAGGAAACCATGATCATATATTAACCAACAAGCTAGTTTAACAAGAGGCTTTACTAGGGACTCTTATTTTAGTTTACAAATCACACAAGTATTAATGTTTCCGGTTAATACAATTATAGCATGGTATGTAAACATTTATCATAAGTGTGAAGATATGATAATAACTACTTTATTATTGCCTCTTGGGCATATCTCCAACAGTCTCCCACTTGCACTAGAGTCAATAATCTAGTTTCAAACCTTTGTGTATTCAACACCTATGGCTTTTCGGTGTTGTATGTACACGATTGCTAGTGGTCAACTGATCTCCGGATCTGACACTTCCAGGTCCATGTGTAATTGCATGTCTTTGCGTCTCTACGCATCACTCATTCTCTAATGAGATGGCTTTGTACAAATTTGGTCTTTCGGTGTGACCTTTAGCTCTTTGGGGTTTAAAACATGTTGATAATATTGTCGCACAATATATCTTCATAGTATTATCCCACTGTGAACTACACCTAGTTTGATAACAAACTACTTGACACAAATGCCATCTTTTGCTGCTAAAATAGCAGTCATATACTTAGCCTTTTGTTGTAGTATCTGTCACAATGTCTTTAACTTTGGAACTCATCCAAATCCATTATGGAACTCACTTTCCATTATATTGTTCCACCTTTAGTTTAGATTGAGATAAACTTAATTTGTACTTTGTGACAAAGCTAGTATCAATGTAGTACTTTTACAATGAACTAACCATCTATTTGTCACTTCTACAAATATTATACTCTTAGTTCTTCCAAAATATCATAAGAATATCCTTACTATTGTCCAATGATCATCTTACGAATCATTCTGGTATATGCTCACAATATTTAGAGCATAGGACATATCTGGATTTGTACATATCACAGTATGATTGATATAAATACTCTTTGTGATTTCATACATCAAGTATCAATCTATACTTGATTATTTGTTTCACTTTACCAAATGTCAATACACTTGAATATATCATCAACATTGAACTCCTTCATTCCTTTCTGTGCGACAAGAACCTCTCTTGTAGTTTCTATATTGAACTCATTCAATATCTTGTCTATGTACTTCTGGCACAACCATATTAGCGTCTATTGATGCCAAATATTTGGGTTTTGCCTAAGTCTTTCATCAGGATGAAATTCTTAATATGTGTTAATAAAAGATACATTATTTCCAATCAACAATATGTCTTCCACATAATGTAAGCATGTCTTAGCACTCCCACTTTGTCTTTCATCAACAATAATAAAAAATACATTATTTCCAATCAACAATATGTCTTTCATCAGGATGAAATTCTTAATATGTGTTAATAAAAGATACATTATTAGAAACATGTCTTAGCGCTCCCACTTAATTTCTTGCAAATTCAAGCATCTTCATCGTCTCTAATGAACTTTTAAACTCCTTTAACAGTTTCATCACAGTGAAGATTCCAACTCCGCGATGCTCACTTTAACCATTGAAGTTTGCATACGCTTTTAGCATCCTTTGAATTAACAAAACCCTATGGACCGTGTTATGCACATGTCCTAGGTAACGATTCTATTAGAAGAACTTGTTTTGTTTATTCAACTACCATATAACAAATTATATGTAGTTGTTGCTACATTAATCCGTCTAGACTAAAAATCGCTATGAAAGATCAAATCTTGTCATATACAACCTTTGAACATTGTTGTGAACTCTTTCCCAACATGTCGACTATTTCATAGATGTGAAACATCCATGTCTATTTCTTTATAGATCCAAATACGACTGCAAGGTCTTGTACCTTCCCAGAGGTTCTTTCAAGTTCAAATCTTGATCTCTCGTATATGGAAATATCATGGATTTTATGGCTTCAAGCCATTTTACGGAGTCAGGGCCCATCATCGCTTCTTTGCATGTAGTACGTTCATTATTCTCAAATAATGATTCAACCCTCAAATCTTGGTATTTGATTGTTTACTCGACCTACTTGGTTCAACAGAAACTTTGACCTTCATAACCACAACCTTTGAGGCACGTGAGCCATGAGCATTGTTGCTGCCTCCGGAACACTTTTTCGGTGCTGCACAACTCTGCACATATAGCTAAGGTTCTTTTAACCTTATCAAAGTTCTATTGTCCTCCCACTTAACTTTTCACAAAAAATTCCTTCTAAAAGAAACTTGACGTTCTAAGTGACAAACACTTTTGTCTCCGGTGTTATGGAGGAATACTTAACAAAGACAGGTTCATCCGACTTTGGTTGCAAACATCTTTCTTATGCATAGCATACCAATGTTTAAGAAAGGACAACTTGGGTTTTATCCCAAACCATAACATATGGTGTCATTTCAACGGATTATGATGGAGCTCTTTTCAGTGGAAAAACGGTAATCTCTAAAGCTTTTAATTTTTAAAATATAATGGCAGTTTTATGAATTATACCTTTGATCTTACCATGTCAAACAAGGTTTAATTACATATCTCGAATGCTCCATACTCTTATGGTGTTTCGGGAAATGCAAATCCACGGAACGATTCCATAAATCTTAGGTATTATGCTAAACTTTGTAACTCAAATATCTTCCTTTATGATCTTTATCATAAACTGTTTATATTCTTGTTACAATGATTTTGCACTTCATCTTGAAAGTCTTTGAACTTTTCAAATGTTTCATACTTCATCCTTATTAAGTAAATATTCATATATTCACTCAAATTTTCGGAGAAATCATATGAAGAAATCCATCGCTCTTGACTACACATAATGGATTTTGTACAACAATATGTACAAGTTCCAATAAGCTAGTCATTCGTTCCCTTTTGGCCTATGAACAAAGTTTTAATTATCTCTAGGAAAGTTTCACAAGCGTCATTTGATCAAAATAAAAAAGACTCTAAAATTCCATCCACATGGAGTTTCTTCATGTTTTCTTTCCAATATAATTTAAACGGCGATGTCACTTCCTAAGTGATCTTTCAATCAATTTGTCTGTCGACATTTTTAGCACAAGTTTTATGGATGTGATTTCTCCAACGAGATTTGTGAATCATCCATCTTTTATAGATTACGGCAATTATTTGAACAACCCTTTTGTTCTCATAATACCTGATAAAACAAATCTTGAGGACAAGCTTCGAGCAACACAATAACCCTTTATTTGTTCTCGGTGAACATCATCACATATTCTTTTGCTAGTTACTTAGGCCATTGTAGTTCATGAATTGTGTTGTTTTGTATGACGATTCATACCAACAAATTCAGTATTAAATACTTAAGAACCACATTGTTTAATAAGCAAAGAATATAGCCATAACATGTATATCATCTATATACTTAAACTGAACAATTCTAGTCTTTTCTTTTCTGCCATATATTTATGAGATTCTCTTTCAGTATTTCCTTTTCTGTTTGAAAGAATCTATCAACATCAATAGTGGAGTCATGCATATGACACATAGTCCAAAACATATATAGTTAAATACCAATGTCTTTGGACTTGCACTTTGAAGTAGATCACCATCATCAAATGTTTGGTGTTCTTTCAAATTCCTTTATTTAGTAATCTCTTGGTGTAGTAAACATTTTACCTACATCAAATATTCATCCTTATCATGGAATCGTCCATGATCAAACTACCTTTAGCTTATAACGATGAATTACGAGTATAATGTTGCTATCCAAAACCTTTTGGAGGATTAGGACAACAAGTGTCTACAACCCTTTGCAAATTCTCATCAAAATATGAGAACATGAACTTTGCCATATTATACTCTATCATGTTGCAACCAAAACTTCGTTTCAGATATCACAATATCTTCCACACATCATGGTTTCTGAAACAACTCTTTTAGATCCTAGATAACCTTGATATTAAGAGAATCCTTTGAATATCAAGAATCATGGAGACAAACATGATACTTACATACTAACACTTGGAATTGTTACTCTTTGATTTAATACTAATTATTAAACTTCATGGAGTAACCGGAACTTACTGAAAGTTTGCAATAGGACTTTTAAACTTTAGATTAACACTTCAAAACAATACGATACCAGTTCGTAAAGTAACTAACCAGAATTCTATAGTTCTATCATCTCAATTATAACTAAGCGCAAGGTGGTAAACGGATGCAAATGACTACAACAACTATGGAAATTCACTTTGATTTAGTTTATGATAAATTGAGTTCTAATTAATAATTAAATTAATCTAGGTGAACTCCCACTCAAAACAATATCCCTCACATTGTTTTAGTGATCACACGAACCAAATCCACCACATCAAAACCGATCATCACGAGAGTTAATATAGCTTCAATGGCGAACAATCAACATGTTCATCATATCTACTATATGACTCATGCTCTACCTTTCGGTAATCCGTGTTCCTGAGGCCATGTCTGTACATGCTAGGCTCGTCAAGATCAAACCTTAGTTTCCGCATGAGCAAACCTGGCTTGCTCACGTTGTATACACTTGCATAATCTAACACACCCGATCATCACGTGGTGCTTCGAAACAACAAGCTTTAGCAACGGTGCTAACTAAGGGTGAACACTTTATGACTTGAAATTCATGTGCATGAGGGATCATCTTATAATGCTACCGTCGTCTACTAAGCAATACAAGATGCATAAAGGATAAACATCACATGCAATTCATAATATGTGATATGATATGGCCTCTCTTCTTTGTGCTTCCGATCTCCATCTTCTAGCACGAACATGATCTCCATCATTACCGACATTGCATCAAGGTCAATGATGCTTCTCCATGGTTGTCGTCCACCGGCTTCAACTATTACAACTACTTTGAATAGACACGCGGGTCTTAACAGAATTTAAAGACAACCATATGGCTCCTGCCGGTTGCCAACTTACAATAAGGAACATTGCATACATCATATATAATCACAATCATGGCCATATCACATCACAGCACACCCCTGCAAAACAAAGTTAGACGCCTCTACTTTCTTTGCATGTTTTACGTGGTTTGGGGCTTTCAATAAGTGTCGTTCTAACTTACGAACATGGACCACAACATTGATACTAGTATTGTTAATCACCCGTTGTAAATTGGATCTTAACTATGCTAGGAGAAACAGGCACCCGCAAAGCCACTTATGCAATACAAGTTGCATGTCAAGCGTGGAGCAAGTCTCATGAACGATGTCATGTAAGGTTAGCCCGGGCCGCTTCATCCCAACATACCGCAAGATGCAAAGTACACAAGAAGCAATCGACAATAAAAGCATCAACGCCCACAATGACCATTGTGTGATACTCGTGCAACAGATCTACATATAGACCTGGCTCTGATACCACTGTAGGGGTTCGTAGCATGGAAAACAAAAATTTTCTATCTCATACAAACAAACAAGCCAATATCTATCTACTATATTGTAGCAACGAGTCGATAGAGGAACTCACCCTCGAGGATTCCAAAGCGGTTAACGAGAGCAGATTCTCGTGGGTGATGTAGTCGTACACTTGCCGATCTCAAGATCGCGTAGACGATCCTTCCGGCGCTGCGTTCCGGCAGCTCTCCCGCAGTCGGTCACACGTTCGGTACTCAACGAAGACCTTCCTCTCCCTTGTTCCAGCAGGCAGCGGAGGTTGTAGCACTCTCCTCGCGATTCCGGCAGCACAACGGCGTGGTACCGGAAGTAGAGGGGAGATCCCGCAGGGCTTCGCCTTAAGCCGGAGCGAGTATGGTGGAGTATGAGAGAGAGCTATTAGTGGTCTAGAGATTAGACACACCAATTAGAAGGCTCTAAACCGAAGGCTAGGGCAATTAGAAGCTCTAAACCAAAACGGCTCTAAACCGGAGATTAGAGGATAGGAACTTGTGTGTCTAGAGGAGGAGGCCCTGCCCCTCCTTTTATAGGTGGGAGGGGCGGACAAGGGGAGGGGAGTACCTCCCCAAGTCGGCCTTGGTTGGCGCGCCGGCTTGGAGGGACTCCTCCCCCAAGTCGGTTCCAACCACCTCTTGCTTGTTTCCCCCAGTTTCCTGTTTTAGCCGTTTGACTTTTAAACTGGCCATTTGACTTTTCTGTTTTAGGATTCAATTTAATCCTTTATTTGGAACAGCAAGAACACTTAGTACATGATGCAATCATTCAATATGTAATGACACATTCATGTACCCTCCCCCCCCGGAGTGCCGGACAATCCGGAACCTTCTAGAACATTCCCGATGAAAACACCGGAATCATTCCCGAACTCCGAAACAGGACTTTCCTTATATGAATCTTATTCTCCGGACCATTCCGTATCACCTCATGATATCCCGGATCCCATCCGAGACTCCGAACAACATTCGGTCTCTTTCTCATAATACCATAACTACTTCAAAACAACGTCGAATCCTTAAGTGTGTCTCCCTACGGTTCGTGAATTATGCGGACATGATCGAGACACTTCTCCGAACAATAACCAATAGAGGAATCTGGAAATTCATATGGCTCCCACATATTTCTACGATTACTTTGCGATCGAATGAACCACTTACATACGATACCAATTTCCCTTTGTCTCACGATAGTTTACTTATCCGAGGTTATGATCGTCGGTATCTCTGCATACCTAGTTCAACCTCGTTACTGGTAAGTACTCTTTTCTCGTTCCCGTGATATGTGATCCCTTGTGAGCCAGTCACATGCTTTCAAGCTAATTGGATGACATTCCACCGAGAGGGCCCAGAGTATATCTATCTGTCATATGGATGGACAAATCCCACTCTTGATCCATGTGTTTCAACCAATACTTTCCGAACACTCAATGCCACCTTTATAGCCACCCAGTTACGGTGTGGTGTTTGATGTCATCAAAGCATCCATCCGGTAAAGGTGATATGCATGATCTCATGGTCGAAGGAATTAGGTTACTATGTATCAGAAAGCATATAGCAATTGAACTATTGAAATGACTTGATCTTTATGCTACGCTTAACTATAGGAGTATGTCCACCATATCATTCTCCTAATGATATGATCCTGTTGTTAATAACATCTCTATGTTCATGATCAGGAAACCATGATCATATATTAACCAACAAGCTAGTTTAACAAGAGGCTTTACTAGGGACTCTTATTTTAGTTTACAAATCACACAAGTATTAATGTTTCCGGTTAATACAATTATAACATGGTATGTAAACATTTATCATAAGTGTGAAGATATGATAATAACTACTTTATTATTGCCTCTTGGGCATATCTCCAACAGGCTTTTCCCTAGTAGTGATATACAAGTGTTCCTCGATTTCGGATGTTGTGATCCTAGGGGCGGTGTTAGCGAGCCTTACGATATGCACAAATACATATCTTGTGCATCCAGCATGGCTCGCTCACACCGTCCCTGTGATTTTTGAGTTCAACATAAGTATGAGGCCCTATAGTACTTGATCTTCATAGTTTTGGTTTTTATTTTTGTTGTAACAGCCGATGATTAAAATGCTAGGGCATCACTGCAGGTGTGCCTTGATTTCAGATGTGATCCTCGGGGTGGTGTGAATGATCTTTGTGATATGCACATATACATATCTTGTGCATCCTACATGGCTCACTCACGTCATCCCTATGATTTTCTATGTCCACTATAAATATGATGAGGCCCTAGTTAATATTTGTTGCAATGGCTCGATCAACATTATGTTCATTTTGTTGTTTTGTAGTTTTTGTGAACATGCATCATGTCAACCATTGGCTTTCCGTTCCATAAAATTCTATTTGCCTTGTGTACACAAATGGCAAAGTGGTGCCTGGTGTAAAAGGGTTTGGTTCCTGGAGTCTATAGCGAGTGGAAGGACATGCAGCAACAAGTTAACAAGTTTCAACGGCAACAGGTACAAAGGGTACAAGACTAGAGAGATGGCAAAAGCTAGGTGGAGGAACCACCTGTGAGCGGAAGTTTGGTGGAAGCACCCGATGAAGGCCTTGGTCGTGGTCGCCGTCCTGCTCGTCGTCGTTGCGGTTCTACGGTATTTGATCGTAGTTTAGATAAACACTTGATATATAACGTGATGACCAACTTGTTACTCGATCGATCTCAGGACCTCATCTTGTAAACACTTGATATGTAATGTGATGACCAACTCTCTAGTCGATCGTTCTTGGATTCTAATTAGTGTGATGAAGTATTATATCACTGTCATTGTGTGTACATATACCTATATAATATATGTACAATACATGTACAAATATAAGGGCAGCATACAAAAAAATCGAAAAAAATTCAGTGGTGCATGACCGAAGAGTGCGCCACCGATAAAGAAACTGTGTACGCGGGCAGTTGTTATCCGTGGCGCGTATTTAGGGATGCGCCACTAAGTTTTGTACTATTTGTGGCGCATATTGACATGCGCCACTGAAAAAAGCATCAGTGGCACGACGACAGACAAATACGCTTTTCTATAGTAGTGTAATTGTCTCTATATGTGTAATTGTCTCTATATATGTGTAGGATTACAGACCTTTGTACCTCTCCACTTCCACAGTATATATACCCTGCAGGTTATCTATTGAGGCATGGCTATCCTTCGGTAATGGACTAATCTTCAATGTATGTAATTTCACGACTTGTTTGTGGAGGGGTGTACGCGATTGGAGGACACAACGATGGATATTTTCATCCGACATGGATAGCAGCGTGATCTACGAATAGATCTTCCATAGCTCGAGACCGTTTATTTATTAGCATGTTTTGTAATACTGGTACTTTTGTTTTGGTCACAAGTTGTGTAATTTGATTGGCTGTGTGCATCCTATCTATAATGCAGAGGCCGGGTGTAAATATTATTATATGTAATTAATAAAGCGGCTATTTCCAAATAAAATAAAATATGAATGATACACCCTAATTAATTAGACTGTTGCAAGGAAATTTGAGTACTAGTTAGAGACAATGAAGAAGAGTAACATACATTAGGAAATAGTCCACTTTTGACAAGACACCTTTTGGTAACTGGAAGAATGAGATCATATACAGTACCATGTTGGTGAGTACTGAATTAATGAGTACCAGTCTTCCACCGAGGGATAGCAATTTACCTTTCCAACTATTAAGACGTTTTTGAAGTCTATCCTCAACGAGTTTCCATTCAGCAATCGTGAGACGCCGATAATGTATCGGTATTCCCAGATAATTGATTGGAAATTGCCCCTGACCACAGCCAAAGAGATCGGCATACATGTGGGCCTCGTCTTTAGCCTCGCCAAAACAATACAAGTCACTCTTATGGAAGTTTATTTTCAAACCAGAGGGCTGCTCAAATGCTGAAAGTATCAATTTCAGATTCTTAGCTTTCTCCAGATCATGTTCCATAAATAGTATTGTATCATCGGAATATTGAAGAATATATAGTCCATAATCAACAAGATGTGGAACCAAACCTTCAATTTGTCCATCAGCCTTTGTTCTCTCAATAAGGATAGCCAACATATATGCCACTATATTAAATAGTATAGGCGATAGAGGATCCCCTTGTCGCAACCCTTTTTGGTCTGGAGGTAATTACCTGTGTCATCGTTGACATTTATGGCAACACTTCCACCAGACACAGAAGATTGTATGAGAGCACACCACTCTTCTGAAAAACCTTTCATACGGAGTGTTTGTTGTAGGAAAGACCAATTAACTTTATCATATGCCTTCTCAAAATCAATCTTGAACAATACACCATTTAGTTTTTTGAGTGCAGTTCATGTATCGTTTCATGCAGAGTTACAACTCCATCTAAGATGTTTCTTCCTTGCATGAAAGCAGTTTGAGAAGGGCGAACAACATGATCAGCCACTGAATTCAGTCTAATCGTAGCAACCTTTGTAAAATTTTAAAACTAACGTTAAGTAGGCAGATTGGACGATACTGTTGTATACGTTCTGCATTATTAACCTTAGGTAGTAAAATTATGTTGCCAAAAATTAACCAGAAGAGGTCCAGCTGACCAACTTGCAAAAACTCAAACAAGCGCATCAAATCCACGTTGATAACTTCCCAGAACTTTTGATAAAACTCTGCTAGAAAGCCATCAGGCCCTGGCGCTTTGTTATGTTTCATTTGAAAGACAACCTTCTTAACCTCCTCAGAATAAGGAGCAGTCAGAAAATTGTTTTCCATAATAGAAACCTGAGGAATATCCTCCGTCCGGGACTCATCCAACGAAAAGGAATTTTCTGGTGGTGCCCCAAACAAGGATTTATAGTAGTTGGTAATATAAGATTTAAGATGATGTTGTCCTTCAATCGTCCCTTCATCCTGAATTAGAGAGTGAATAAGTTTCTTCTTATGCTTGACATTTGCAACAGCATGGAAGTATCTTGTATTCGCGTCTCCTTCAAGGATGAATTTAGCTTTAGAACATTGGTACCACTTGAGTTCTTCCTCACACAGAAGTCTGGCAATTTCTGCATTCGATTGGTTTTTAAGCTCAATCTCCTATGCAGTCAATTACCTAACCTCCGCTAAAGCCTCCAAGTCATTAATAATAGCAGAAAGACGTATTTTTTTTTCCTTTTTAAGAATACCAGTAGTATGTCTCGCCCAACCACGTAGGAATTTGCGCAAGACACGCATTTTGTTGTTCCAACATTGTATATGTGTGTGACCATTAACTGGTTTTTCCCAAATAGCCTTCACCAAGTCATAAAAACCATCACGATCAATCCATCCCAGTTCAAATTTGAAACTGTTTTTGGATTTTCGTGGTGGTGTTCCGACAGATAACAGTAATGGAGCATGATCCGACAAAGCCTCAATACGTTCTAGGGCGCGAACAGTTACCATAGGAAATTTATCTTCCCATTCGGTATCCATAAGAACCCTATCTAATTTTTCGTATTTAGGCTCCGGAAGACTATTAGCCCAAGTAAACTGTCTTCCTAACATTGTAACCTCTCTTAAGTCCAAGCTGTCAATGAAAATATTAAACATGAAAGGCCAATGTTCATCAAACCTGCCCCGACTTTTCTCATGAGGGAATCTTAGCAAATTGAAATCCCCACCTATAAGGATAGGATAGGGATTGTCCTTAGCTAGATTTACCAACTCACGTAAAAAGTCAGCTTTATAAACATCCCGGGCAGCCCCGTATACGGTGACTAGAGACCAAACGAAATCATCAGCCTTGTTCCGAATATGGAGTTTGATAAAAAAATCTCCAACCGAACTGGATAAGATTTCCATAGTCTCATATCTGACACCTAACAGGATTCCCCCAGATCGCCCCCGCGGTGGACGTAATACCCAAGTAAAATCCACTCCACCAGAAAGGCGATTGAGTTGACTTTGTGAGAAATCACGTCTACCAGTCTCAGAAATACCCAAAAAATCCAACTTATAGTCTCTCACACAATCGGCAAAGAACGAATGTTTTGCCAAGTCTCGAAGACCTCTACTATTTGAGAACATGCCATTCATTGAGAAACAATTGGAGATTTAGATACACGTGACCTCTTACGGGACCGTCGGCTCTTTGATTTCCGACTAGAAGCTGTAAGATCATATAATGAATCCAGCTCAGTCTCATCAAAGCCCACTTCTGATACGTCACCAACTAAGTGAGATAAGAGTTGACCATCTACTGTGGCATGCAACTCCTCCTCCTCCATTGGTGAAGAGTTAGGAACAACAAAGATTTTAGGAGTAACCGTTAGACGGTCAACCTCCATATGTCTCAAAACAGAACTAGAAAGATTAACTTCACTTACAGATCTCCCCAAACTAACACCAACGTTAGCCAGCTTATCCATAATAGGGGCTTATAGCTCCTATGCGACGTCTTTACGTGGAATTGGAAGGAAAGCGACATCGTTGAAAAGAATAGCTCGCATGCGACGGATGTGAGGCAACTAATATCCCAGGGCCACACGGGCCTTAAATCGGTCGTAAGGACACATTTAACTTTGTTCCAATATTAGGGTTAAGCCAAACCGGTTGGTTGGGACAGCCAGTCAAACCAACCGCTTCCGACCGAGAGCGCGCATAACACTGACTGTAGCTTCCCCGACGGTGGCGGCGGACCTCACCCATCGTTCTCGGCGCCGGCGGCGGCGGCACGGCAATTAATTTAGGCGGCGGCGCTTTCGTTCGACGACGAAGGTGGTGAGTGCCATTTGAAAGCTAATTCCTCTCCCATTCTTCTCAATTCGAGATCTGAGCGTGCCCATTGATGCTAGATTGTGGAGGCGAGGGTGTGCTGAACGGGGCGAGGGGGAACAATATGGAGCATGGAGAGGGGACTTCTAATCGGTATATCCCGTATCTCTGCACTTAATTTCTCTAAGGTTGAGCTCTCTGTTCGCTTCCGCTAGCTCACAGTGCCCGCCAAAAACAGGGGAGACGATGTTGCGCGCCAAACCTTCGAATTTCGCATCAATTTCTTTCCCTCTAGGGCTGTTTTAGTTGATGGCAGCACGCAGATCATTGAGAGAGACACGGTTGTTAAATGGGAGGTGGAATTAGAACATGTTGATCCCCAAGAGCTAATAAACATGGGAGAGGAGGCAGTAAGGAAAATGGTGGAAAAAATTGGGGATAGTGTGGTTTGGGGGCCAGAGCAAGAAGTTTCTTTGTTACGATTTGATGATTGCAAATGTGACTATGTTAGGGTTGAGACAGGGGAACATATAGTTGATGAAATCGATGAGAGAAACGGTTGGACAAGCAAAACTGTTCTGTTTTTAGCAGAGCTCATTGATCTAAAACCTGATTCGAGGGTTGGATATGTGGCCTCGAAGCTGGCTGCTCAGATGGTCGAGGATGATTGGGCTGCACAAAGGCAAGTAATGCCTATACTTACTGAGTTGGAAGTGTTAACAGTGGAGTATGATGATGCTAATGCACAAGGGGAGGCTGCAGATGGTAATGCACAAAGGATTGTAACTGTTGATTGGAATTCAGTTGAGATACATGACCGCACTGATTTGGTCATTGCACCAATAGATGACATTGAAATGGCAAAGCTTTTTGGCATTCCTATAGATGACAGAGACAAGGAGAAGAAGAGGGATGAAGCTGCAAATGATGGTGACAACCATTTAAGAGATGAAGAGGCAGATATAGATCTAGAGTTGTTGGAAAATGCTGCAGTTCATGTAGATGATGCACATGATGATGAGCTAGTAACAGTTTATGACAAAGAGGACCCAGTTATTGAAGTTGGGAGATTGTTTCCAAGCATGGATGAATTCAGGATGTGTTTCAGGACATATGCAGTCAAACGTGAGTTTGCTACCAAGACTATGTGGACTGATAAAAAGAAGTTCTATGCAAAATGCATAGGTTATGATGGTGGTGCCAAGCCTTGCAAGTGGTATATATCTGCTAGACGCCAACCTGATGGAAGGACAATAAGAGTGAATCAAATTCCAAAACCTCATACTTGCATTACAAGTTCTCAAACAGTTACAAAGATGACATCACAATTATGGGTTGCAGAAAAGATCAAGCCCATTTTAGCCACAACACCAAACAGCACTGCAAAGAGACTGAAAATAGACTTGGAAAAGCAGTACCCCATTAAGCTGAATTATACTACAGTGTGGAAGGCAAAGCAAAGGGCAATGAAAGAGCTATATGGTGATTGGGCAAATACCTTTCGAATGCTTTATAACTTCAAAGCAGAAGTAGAGAAGAGGTCACCTGGCAGTGTTGTGGAGATAGATACTGAGGTAACAGCTGATGGGAAAGTCTTCTTCTCTAAATTCTTCATGGCTTTAAAGCCTTGCATCGATGGCTTCAAAGCAGGTTGCCGTCCATATTTGAGTATAGACTCATCTTTCTTGACTGGAAAGTGGAATGGTCAACTAGAAGCATGCAATGCTTTAGATGGACACAATTGGATGTTCCCTGTAGCTATTGGCATGTTTCAGTCTGAGACAGAGGCATCATGGACATGGTTCATGATGCAGTTGAAAAGATGCATAGGGCCAGTCTCTCCATTGGTAGTGCACACAGATGCATGTAAAGGTTTAGAAAATGCAGTGAAGATTGTTTTCCCTCATGCTGAGCAGAGGGAGTGCTTCGGCCATATGTGGATGAATTTGATCAAAAAATTCAGAGGAGATGATTTTGGACGCATGTGGCCAGCAGCAAGATCTTACACCAGGCAGACACATTCATATCACCTTGAGAAGATTAAGGCGGCATGCTCTGAGGAGGATAGGGTCAAGTTTTGTACATGGTTGGAAACCTACCATTCTCTTTTATGGTACAGGTCTGGTTTTAACACTGCCATCAAATGTGATCATATCAACAATAATTTGGCAGAAAGTTTCAACAACAAAGTGAAGGAGTTAAAAGACTTGCCTGTCCATGACATGGTTGACCAGATCAGGATCATGATCATGAGGTTGTGGGAATTGAGAAGAAGGCTTGGTGATGTTCTTCAAGGAGATAAGCTTCCTGATGTTGTGCAGCAGGTGGTCAACAGGAGCAGAAATCTTGCACATTTGCGTGTTGAGAAATCCTCATTGTGGGGTGCTGAAGTCAGAGATACAAAGACTGGCAGGAGGCATGTTGTTGACACTCAATTGCATGAATGCACATGCCTTGAGTGGCAACACACTGGGAAGCCTTGTGAGCATGCCATACTTTTCTTGGCCTCCAAACACAAGCTAAATATGCACCCATATTTGCATGAGTATTATTCTGTAGCAAAATTCAAGGCTGCATATGGAACACCAATTCCAGCACTTACAGATCAGTCTCAGTGGCCTGAAGTGGACATTCAGTTCTCCTTGTGTCCTCCTTTGATGAAAAGAAAGGCTGGCAGGCCCAAGCAGAGTAGATTCAAGGCTTGGTTTGAGAAAGGTGGGAGCAGCAAGAAGGGAAAGAAAGATGAAAAGAAAGATGCCAAGCCAAAAAGGGCCCAAAAAGGTAACAAGAATAGATGCAAACTCTGTGAAGAACTTGGACACTGAGCTGGCTCTACCAAGTGCAGATACACTGCTGAAAAGCCAAAGTATGTTCATCCAAAATCTATCCCATTTCTTGTTGATGATTTTTCTCCCCCAGCTAACTTGCTTGTTTTCAGGAGGAAGCGTGGAGAAAAAGGCCCACCTCTTGTTGTTGACGAATGCTGGCCAGTGAAAAGGGCAAGAATCAATGGCCAAAGAAAGAAGAGAACTAACCAGATCATGTTTGGTGCTGCTGAGGTGCAATCTGAACTTGTTTTGGAGGATGATGTGCAAACTGTTGAGGCTTTAGGGCACACCGTTTCTGATTTGGAAGCTCTGGTGCAAAATGAGGGGCAAAATGAGCCTGTTGTTGAGGCTCTAGTGCAAAATGAGCCTGTTGTTGAGGCTCTGGTGCAAAATGAGCCTGTTGTTGAGGCTCTGGTGCAAAATGAGCATGTTGTTGAGGCTCTGGTGCAAAATGAGCCTGTTGTTGAGGCTCTGGTGCAAACTGACCAAGTTGTTGAGGCTCTGGATCATGATCATGAGGTTGTTGAGGAGGTGCAGGAGGTGAAGGAGACTCTTGGACGTGCTGTGGGGAGGCCAGATGGTAATGGTAAGAAAAAGAAGAGCATAAACCTATTGTGTGGTGTGAAACTTGTGAAGGAGAAGAAAACGAGGGGTAAGAAGAGCCAAAAGAAATAGACATTTGTTATTCTAAACATTTGTTATTGTTGTAAACATTTGTTATTGTTGTAAACATTTGACACTTGTTGTTGTAATAATTTGGCACTTGTTGTTGTAAACATTTGTTATTATAATAATTTGTCACTTGTTGATAATTTGGACAAAATTCAAATATGATGGTAAATTTGAATTTCAACATATGTAGCTATGTCACTTTTCTATGTTTGTATGAGCTTCCAACGTTTTTCTCATATGTACAATACAACTCATCCTCACCCTGATCCCTTTTGTGAAGTACAACTCACCCTCACCCAAAATGGGGTAGAAATGGGCTCCAAAGCTAGGGTAAACCACCCCATTTCTAAGCAAGTTTTTTTTCGACCATTTCTAAAACCAAGTTAGATATTTTTCCTCAGAACTATGTCACATAACATGACACCATGCGAAGGTTTTGTATTTTTTTGATTTTTTTTGAATTAGTTATGCACATTTGAATGTCTGGTCAAACTTGAAGGGTTTTCATAAATATTCTTAGCTAGGGGATGAGGCTCGCAAAACTACCATTGGATCTCTGATGAAATAGCATGTTGTGAACCTAAAAATTATTTTTACAAAAAATCATCAGCATGGAATCATGTACTTGTAGTTCATATCTTACCCACTTCCAGCCGATTCGGCAGGATTTGTCTTTTTCACCAGGGATGGAATAAAAGGTTTGAGATACCCAGGTTGGGAAATTGTACATTCTAGGTGGTCTAGTATTTTTGAAAAATAGGATGTTACCATTTTGAAACTTCAATTTGGTGGTTGCTTCACAAATCCCCCCCTCTTTCGGCACTCAGAAAATAGAAAATGATTTTTCTGTGCGTCGAAAAGGAAAACTTTGTGCTACAACATTGTTAGTCATCCCATTATAGACATGCATGCCAAATATGGGCACATTATCACAAACTATGCCTTGATTCTAGCCATATCATTGGTCATTTGACCCGAAAGCCAGAAAACCTCGGAGGAGATAGGTCATTTTGTGAAGGGTTTTTTGAAATATGATCAATAGACCAAGTTTTATATTTTTCCTCACAACTATGTGACATAACATGACACCATGCGAAGGTTTTGTATTTTTTTGATTTTTTTTGAATTAGTTATGCACATTTGAATGTTTGGTCAAACTTGTGAAACCCTGTTGACTGCATCCTAAACCCCGCTAACCCTAAGGCCGAATGAGGACCGTAGATCTAACCCTAGCGCGACACTGTGGCCGTCCGATCGCGTCTTCTAGAAGGATTCCGCGGGTGGCTCTGGGCGATCCGTGGAAGGGCTTGTTCTGCAACCTGATTGGTTGGCGTCTCTTAGAAGGATTTCGTGGCTAGCTCTTGGCGATCCGTGGGATGGATGATTCTGGAATCTGATTGGCTTCATCGTTTTTACGTGCAACAGCGTGGCATGCGAGGGCGCTGGGCGGGGCGGGCTGCACCATGCGGGCATGCAGCTGCCCCTAGCGTCGCAGTCTAGCTATTTTACGTCCAACAGCGCTGCAGCGTATTTACTCCCTCTGTCGCATTAAATAAGTTTACGTGTAACAACTTTCTCCAATCAAACTTACTCCCCTCAGGTTCATTGTAATAAATGAGACTTTGCATGATACCACATCTATGTTATTTTGGCTTGTGGATAGCCTTAGGCTGGTCATAGTGCTAAGTAACTAAGACTAGTAACTTGCACATGTTACTAGTTGATGTTACTACCTTCATAGTGGGTGATAACATATGTATGGTGTCATGCAAGAGCTAATTAATTAGGTTGTAGACTCATATGATCTTGGTTATGTGTGATGTTATGGTAACTAGCTAAGTTACTACCTCTCTCTCTTTCTTCATTAATTGTCATGCCATGTCACCAATTTGCCTAATTGGCATTGCATGTACATGCATGTTACTAAGTTACTCCCACTATGACTAGTCTTAGGGCAGTCTTATGGACTACTTTTTGGCTTGTGGATAGCCTTATGGACTACATAGTGGATGCCTAAGTGCATTGGAAAGGTAGAAGTACATTTTTTGTGGACAAATTTTGAAGCCAAACGTACACTTATTTGAGGACAGAGGGAGTATGCATGTCACTATGACCAGCAGAAAAAATATCAAAATCTAAAATATGTAATAAATATAACGTACAGCGTTGGCACACTCGAGACCGTTGGACCGAGCGTGGCATGCGAGGGCGCTGGGCGGGGCGGGCTGCACCATGCATGCAGCATGCAGGGTCGGGGGCGGCGGTGCAGGGGTTACAGTACGTCGCATCTTAGCTATTTTTTTCTCTCTTTCGCATTGATCACGCCCGCTTCCCACACGCAACGCAGCGCACGCGTCTCGTCTCGGCGTCTGGGCGGGCTGCACCATGCATGCAGCAGCTGCCTCTAGCATCGCAGTCTAGCTATTTTGCGTGCAACAGCGCTGCCCCATTAAATAAGTGTACGTCGAACAACTTTCTTCAGTCAAATTTACTTCCATCTGGTTCATGCGCCATACAAAAAGTCAATATTACTCCCACCGATTTTTCTTGCGTGTGCCAATGAACAACTACCTTGGACGTTTTTTTCTCTCTTTCGCATTAATGCACATGCATGCATGCAGGGGCGGGGGCGTCGCATCCTAACTATTTTTTTCTCTCTTTCGCATTGATCACGCCCGCTGCCCCGCTTCCCGTCTCTTTCGCATTGATCATGCATGCAGGGACGCGTCTCGTCTCGGCGTATGCGCCAACGCGACGCTGGATTCCCACGCCGCCCTTCACGCTCCGCCCTCAATAAATAGGCAAAACGCCTTTGCCTCCTCATCTCATCTTGCCCCTCATCTCTTCAACCTCGAGCCCGTCCCTTTGCCTCCTCCCAGCCGCCCCCAAACACTCCGACCATGGCGACCTCCCCCTTCCGCCTCCCTTCCGACGAAGAACTCAGCGACGAGTACAACCACCCGGACCACAAGCAGTGGTGGGAGCAGCCCACGCGCCGCCCCCGCCCCAAGCGTGGCAAGAAGGAGAAGTCCCCGCCCTGCCCCTGGGGAGACCAGGGCCCCATCGTCCACAACCCCGTCCCCAACCTCCCCGGCGGCGGCGACCTCCCCTCCGAAGCCTACTGGGCTAAGGCGGCGAAGGAGGAGGCAAGGGAGGAGGCTCGCATGGCCAAGTGGGAGGATAAGGCGGCCCAGCGCGCCTTGAAGAAAAGGCGCAGACAGTGGGAGGAGGAGCAACGGGAGGCCAATGGCCGGGCCTTCCGGGAGGAGCAATGGAAGCGGGACCAGCGGGAGAGGCGGGCGGCGTGGGATGCGGCCCGGAATGCGGCTGCACCGGCACCGCCTCCACCGCCGATGGAGTAGGGGGTTATGGTTTAGGGGCTAGCCCAGGGTTTAGGCGGGGCGCCTATTCCGCCCCTTCCCCTATATTATTGTACTTTTTTATTTTTATTGTAATGTTATCTATCTAATATAAGTAATGTTATCCCAATATTATCGGCCCCCAATATTATCTATCCCTTGTTTCATTGCAATCTGTGTTTTATTTTTATTGTATTGTCATTTGTCAAAACACCCAAAACAACAAGTGTATAAAACAAAAGACACAAAAACAAGTTCATATAATACTCGTGCAATATTTATATATTTACAAGTGTATAAAACAAAAGACACAAAAACAAGTTCATATAATACTCGTGCAATATTTATATATTTACAAGTGTATAAAACAAAAGACACAAAAACAAGTTCATATAATACTCGTGCAATATTTATATATTTACAAGTGTATAAAACAAAAGACACAAAAACAAGTTCATACAACACATGGTTCATTTTCAAATAAGACAATTACATATTTACATAAGTTAAAGGAGCGCCCAAGTTATGTTAGTTAAATGGATATCTTTGGACTTCATTTATATATGTACTTTTGCAAAAAAAAAGATTGCAACCTGAGCACGAGTATCTGCAGATTCACACGTTCCTATTTAGATTGTAACGTGAGTACCATTTTTTTTTGCCCAATCAACATATAGTTACTATTGGGCCTGGATACGTCCATTTTGGCATGGCTAGGTTATATTTGGGCCTGGCCTTTTTCAATCCTCGTCAATTGTTTTTTTACTTTTCAACCCCTCCCCCTCCCCTGCACACGGGCGCCCCCTGCACACTGATAAAAGGAACACTGACGAAACTGACGAAACTGAAGAAACACTGCTTTCGAAAACAGAGCAGCTCAAAATTAGCCCGAATTTGTGTTGCATTTTATTCAAGCCAAAGACATAGACCATTACATCCATTACAAAACATCACTCGAACACTGACTGCGCTGTCCAATGACTAACGATGAGGAGATAAACTAATCCGAGAGAAATTACACAAAAATAAAAAAAACCGGCCATCAGATTGTCCTGCTTCTTCAATTCGATGATTTGTCTTAGCTGCTTATTCATCTTCTTTAGCTCGGCCTTCACTTCCGCATCCACCGTAGTACCAGCGGGAATGGGGTTGCCACATCCCAATTGCTCCACCACGGACGGGTTTTCGAGCTCCCGGGATGCTACCTCCACCCCAATTCGCTCGATGTACTCATCAAGCCACTCAAAATGCCCAAATTTTGGCAGTTCCTGAAATCGCAGAGATGAACCCTAAATCCCAAATTCGATGAAATGCATGAAATTTCGAAAGAAAAGCGAGAAATTGGCGCTCGGAACACTCAGATCTCACCTTTCCCGGCTCGGGCTTGCTCTCACACTTCACAAATTCCCGACCAATGTTGCCGTTCTTGTTGGTGGATGTGACAAGCCGCTTCAGGGGCGCGGTACGGGGGCAATCGGGGCACCTCCTCATCGGCACCGCACCATACCGAGGCCATGAGCGGTGGGAGGAAGCAGAGCTCGACATCCCTCGCCGGCGTTGCCGCACTTGCTCGCCGGAGAAGAAAACAGAAGGGGATGAGATGCTGGAACGGTGGCGGGAGTGCCCGGGTGCGGGGACGGATCGGGGCCAACGGCTCTCTTCAACCACAGGGTGGGTCCCACGATATGAGGTGGACATCAGGTGAGTTCCGCCGTGACGTGGAGAGGCTGTGGGTCCTACACTGTGCTCAGCTGATTCGAATCGTTGACGGTCTCGTGGGGTTAAGTGGAAGTGTCGCACGGGAGCTATTTGCCGCTTCAGAAGTGTCGCGTGCGAGCTATTCTTTTCAACGATGTCGTGTTCCTTCCAATTCCATGTAAAGACGTCGCATAGGAGCTATAAGCCCCCATAATAGAGTTGTTGGAGAAAGAAAGAAAGGATTTAGAAGATATACCCGGGGTGTCCAAATTCTTTTCCGCCTTCCTCCGCATGGCCTTGCCCAAGGAGTCCTCGTCCGTGGCTGAGGCCCCCAGAGTGTCAACACCATGACGAGAGCTCCTGTGAGCCGGGGTCTCGGCCACGAAGATAGGACCATCTGCGACAGGGGACAAACCCAACCCCTCCTGGGTCAAGTCAATCCCCCCGGTCACAGGTCCACCCTCCGAGCTAGAGTCCCTGTCCGCCATACAAGAACCATGGGAGGGGCCTCCAGCATCCTGCGTCGAAGTCGAAAGGGGTTGCACCGCCAGGGGAAAATGTGAAGCACCCTGCGTCCCGGCAGCCAACCCAACAGCCCCGCGGTCGGCGATGCCCACCTGGGCCCGCCCCCGCGCCGAAGACCCAAAGTCGACCTCCTGCACGACCGGTACCACCTACTGTAGCACCGGATTCGCGCACGAGGGAATAGAATGACCCATCATGTTAGGCCTCCCACGTGTGGGAGAAGCCGGAAGCAAAGAAACACAAGTCGTCCCAGAAGAACCACAAGCCACATGCAAAGCCTCCTGAAGCTGTGAAGGAGAGACACGAGAAGAGCACAACACCGGTCCAGAACCGCGCAGGGAAGAGTCCAACGGAAGCTCCTCCAAAAGTTCGTTACCACGAGGAGTGGCAGGGTTAGCATTAAAAGGAGTAACAGCAAACAGTAGTACAGGATCTGAAGGCACTGAACAGTCCAGCTGAGCACCCTGCCTGGTAGGCGGCTGCGTCGAGCCACACTGCCTAGTAGAGGTCGAGGAAGAGCCAGCCCCAATAGTCTGTGAGCCACCCCCCGCGTCAGATGTATCCTTAGCATCATCAGAAGGCTTCTCATTCGCATCATCATCCAGATCATCATCCCTCTTCCTCCATAAGTAAGGTGCAAACTCAGGCTCAGGTACATAACCTTCCGGCTCCAAACGAAAACAAAGCTCATAAGCCTTGAGACCCACCACAGCATCAGTCACAATGTAATTTCCTATCGAATTTTGCATCCTCAAGAAAACAGTGGTATCCTCCATAGCAACAAGAATCCGAATGACACCACGTCTCCTCAAACTGAAAAGGTCCACATCCAAAGTAGTTCCCATGAGACCACCGATTGCCCATAAACCCAAGAAAGACCGCAAACAGTGCGGCACCCCCTCGACATGCAGCCAAACCTGCTGTAGCTCAAGCTTGTGGGGCACCTCCTGTGTCTGGTAAACAGAAAATGAGAGCTGAGAGGTGCTCAGTGGCACCGGCACCTGGATCCCATCCACCATGTCCAAATCCTCCATCGATGGAAAACTCACAAGAAAGGCAGATTCTCCATAGGGCATCGCTTCCCACTTCCACTGAGTACGAACCGGGCATCTCCTCGCAATCTGTCGCTGAACCACATCTGCAGGGATCATCGGCCCAGTGACCTGAACAAGAGCTATGGGGGACAAGTTGGTGTAGGGTTTAGTAGCATGGAAAACAAAAATTTTCTATCGCATACAAACAAACAAGCCAAGATCTATCTACTAGATTGTAGCAACGAGTCGATGGAATATCTTACCCTCGAAGATTCCAAAGTGTTTAACGATAGCGGATTCTCGTGGGTGATGTAGTCGTACTCTTCCCGATCTCAAGATCGCGTAGACGATCCTTCTGGCGTTGCGTTCCGGCAGCGCTTCCGCAGTCGGTCACACGTTCGGTACTCGACGAAGACCTTCCTCTCCCTTGTTCCAGCAGGCAGCGGAGGTTGTAGCACTCTCCTCGCGATTCCGGCAGCACAACGGCGTGGTACCGGAAGTAGAGGAGAGATCTCGCAGGGCTTCGCCTTAAGCCGAAGCGAGTATGGTGGAGTATGAGAGAGCTCCTCGGCGATCTAGGGTTTAGACACAACAAGGAGGAGGGGCTAGAGCCGGCGGCTAGGGTTCCGGGGACCCCCAAGTCGGCGGCTAGGGCAAAAACCCTAGGTGGTGGCGGCGGCTATGGAGGGCTGCAGCTTTCTAGGGTTTGAGGTGAGGGACTTGTGTGCTCTAGGAGGGAGCCCTGCCCCTCCTTATATAGGTGGAGGGGCCGGCGGCCAAGGGGAGGGAGGGGAGTCCCTCCCCAACTCGGCTTGGGTGGTGCGCTGGCTTGGGGAGGAGGACTCCCTCCCCAACTCGGTTTCACACTCCCTCCTCTTTTCCTCTTTCCAATTTTAGCCGTTTGACTTTTCAAATTAGCTATTTGACTTTTCAAATTAGGATTCAATTTAATCCTTTATTTGGAACAGCGAGGACACTTAGTACATGACGCAATCATTCCAATATGCAATGACACATTCATGTACCCCTTCCCCTCCGGAGTGCCGGACATTCCGGAACCTTCTAGAACATTCCCGATGAAAACACCGGAATCATTCCCGAACTCCGAAACAGGACTTTCCTTATATGAATCTTATTCTCCGGACCATTCCGGATCACCTCGTGATATCCCGGATCCCATCCGAGACTCCGAACAACATTCGGTCTCTTTCTCATAATACCATAACTACTCAAACAACGTCGAATCCTTAAGTGTGTCTCCCTACGGTTCGTGAATTATGCGGACATGATCGAGACACTTCTCTGAACAATAACCAATAGAGGAATCTAGAAATTCATATGGCTCCCACATATTTCTACGATTACTTTGCGATCGAATGAACCACTTACATACGATACCAATTTCCCTTTGTCTCACGATAGTTTACTTATCCGAGGTTATGATCGTCGGTATCTCTACATACCTAGTTCTACCTCGTTACCGATAAGTACTCTTTTCTCGTTCCCGTGATATGTGATCCCTTGTGAGCCAGTCACATGCTTGCAAGCTAATTGGATGACATTCCACCGAGAGGGCCCAGAGTATATCTATCCGTCATATGGATGGACAAATCCCACTCTTGATCCATGTGTCTCAACCAATACTTTCCGAACACTCAATGCCACCTTTATAGCCACCCAGTTACGGTGTGGTGTTTTATGTCATCAAAGCATCCATCCGGTAAAGGTGATATGCATGATCTCATGGTCGAAGGAATTAGGTTATTATGTATCAGAAATCATATAGCAATTGAACTATTGAAATGACTTGATCTTTATGCTACGCTTATCTATAGGAGTATGTCCACCATATCATTCTCCTAACAATATGATCTTATTGTTGATAACATCTCAATGTTCATGATAGGGAAACCACAATCATTTATCAACCAACAAGCTAGTGATGTATAGAGGCTTTACTAGGGACTTCAATTTAAGTTTACAAATCACACAAGTATTAATGTTTCCTTGTTAATACTATTATAGCATGAATGTAAACATTTATCATAAACACAAAGATATAATAATAACTACATTTTTTATTGCCTCTAGGGCCTATCTCCAACAGTCTCCCACTTGCACTAGAGTCATCTAATCTAGATTACATGGTAATATACCGTACACCCATGGCAGTTTGGTGCTGGTCATGTTTTGCCCTCGGGAGAGGTTTAGTCAACGGATCCGCCACATTCAGATCTGTGTGTACTTTGCAAATCTTGACGTCCCCAACTTGGACATGTTCTCGAATAGCGTGAAAACGTAGCTTGATATGCTTCAGCTTCTTGTGTGACCTTGTTTCTTGCGCATTGGCTATGGAGCCCATGTTATCACAGTAGATAGACATTGGGTCCAGCACACTAGGAACCACACCCAGCTCTGTAATGAACTCTTTCATCCATATCGCTTCTTGTGAAGCCTCCAAAGCATCCATGTATTCCGATTTAGTTGAAGATCTCGCCACAACGCTTTGCTTTGCACTCCTCTAGCTAACTGCTGCACCATTCAAAGTAAATACGTATCCAGATTGTGATTTAGAATCATCCGGATCGGTGTTCCAACTAGCATCGGTGTAACCTTTATCAACGAGCTGTTCATCACCTCCATAAGAAAGAACCATATCCTTAGTTCTTCTCAAGTACTTAAGGATGTTATTGACCGCTGTCCAATGATCCACTCCTGGATCACTTTGATATCTGCTAGTTAAACTAACAGCATATGCAATGTCGGGTCTAGTACATAGCATGGCATACATTAGAGATCCTATGGCTGAGGCACAGGGAGTCTTACTCATCCTTTCTCTATCTTCTGCTGATGTCGGACTTTGAGTTTTACTCAAGGTCGTATTGGGCAACATGGGCAAGAACCCTTTCTTGCTTTCTTCCATTCCAAACCTCTTTAGAACTTTGTCCAAATATGTACTCTGTGACAATGATATTTGGTGTCTTGATCTATCTCTATAAATCTTTATGCCTAATATGTAAGCTGCTTCGCCAAGATCTTTCATTGAAAAACTATTATTCAAATATTCCTTGACACTATTAAGAAGGTCTACATCATTCCCAATCAACAATATGTCATCTACATATAGTATTAAGAATGCTACAGAGCTCCCACTCACTTTCTTGTAAATACAAGCTTCTCCATAAGTTTGTATAAAACCAAAACTTTTGATCACCTTATCAAAACGTTGATTCCAACTTCGGGATGCTTGCTTCAATCCATAGATGGACCGTTGAAGTTTGCATACCTTGTTAGCATCTTTAGGATCGACAAAACCTTAGGGTTGCATCATATACAACTCTTCATCAATATCTCCATTGAGGAATGCTGTTTTGACATCCATCTGCCATATCTCATAATCATAATATGCAGCGATTGCTAACATAATCCTCACAGACTTTAGCTTCGCTACCGGTGAGAAAGTGTCATCGTAGTCAACTCCTTGAATTTGTCGAAACCCTTTTGCGACAAGTCGAGATTTATAGACAGTAACATTACCATCAGCATCCGTTTTCTTCTTGTAGATCCATTTGTTCTCGATAGCCTTCCGGCCATCCGGTAAGTCCACCAAAGTCCATACTTGGTTTTTGTACATGGATCCAATCTCGGATTTCATGGATTCTTGCCATTTATTGGAATCTGGGCTCATCAGCGCTTCCTCATATGTCTCGGGGTCATCGGTGTTGTCCACCAACATGACACTCATAACGGGATCATACCAATCTGGAGTGGTACGAGTTCTCGTTGACCTCCGAGGCTCTGTAGCAACTTCAACCGAAGTTTCATGATCATCATCATTAGCTTCCTCTCTAATTGGTGCAGGCACCACAGGAACTTCTTCCGGTGCTGTGCTACTCGCAATTTCGAGAGAAGGTTCGACAACCTCGTCGAGTTCTACTTTCCTTCCAGTCACTTCTTTCGAGAGAAATTCCTTCTCTAGAAAGGATCCATTCTTGGCAACGAAGATTTTGCCTTCGGATCTATGATAGAAGGTATACCCAATAGTTTCCTTCGGGTATCCTATGAAGACGCATTTTTCCGCTTTGGGTTCAAGCTTGTCCGGCTGTAACTTCTTTACATAGGCTTCGCAACCCCAAACTTTAAGGAACGACAATTTAGGTTTCTTCCCAAACCATAATTCATACGGTGTCGTTTCAACGGATTTAGACGGTGCCCTATTTAAAGTGAATGCGGCTGTTTCTAATGCATAACCCCAAAATGATAGCGGTAAATCTGTAAGTGACATCATAGAACGAACCATATCTAAGAGAGTTCGATTACGACGTTCGGACACACCATTATGCTGTGGTGTTCCCGGCGGTGTCAATTGTGAAAGTATTCCGCATTTTTTCAAATGCTCGCCAAACTCGTAACTTAGATATTCACCTCCACGATCAGAACGTAGAAATTTAATCTTCTTGTTACGTTGATTCTCTACCTCACTTTGAAACTCCTTAAACTTCTCGAAAGTCTCGGACTTATGTTTCATGAAATAGATATACCCATATCTACTCAAGTCATCCATGAAGGTAAGAACATAACGATAACCACCGCGCGATGCTACACTCATTGGGCCACACACATCGGTATGTATGATTTCCAATAAGTCCGTAGCTCGCTCCATCATACCAGAAAATGGAGTCTTAGTCATTTTTCCCATCAGACATGCTTCGCATCTTTCAAGTGATTCAAAATCAAGTGATTCAAGAAGTCCATCGGAATGGAGTTTCTTCATACGTTTCAGTCCAATGTGACCAAGACGACAGTGCCACATATAGGTTGAATTATCGCTTGATTTCAAATGTTGAGCCTCAATGTTGTTGATATGTGTATTTCCACTATCGAGATTCAATAAGAATAGACCATCTATCAAAGGTGCATGTGCATAAAACATATTACTCATATAAATCGAACAACCATTATTCTCGGACTTAAACAAGTAACCGTCTCGCAATAAACAAGATCCCGATATAATGTTCATGCTCAACGCAGGCACCAAATAACAATTATTTAAGTATAAAACTAATCCCGATGGTAGATGAAGGGGTAGCGTGCCGACCGCGATCACATCAACCTTTGATCCGTTTCCCACGCGCATCGTCACTTCGTTCTTCGCTAGCTTCCGTTTATTCTGCAACACCTGTTTCGAGTTACAAATATGAGCAACCGAACCAGTATCAAATACCCAGGCACTACTACGAGTATTAGTGAGATACACATCAATAACATGTATATCAGATATACCTTTCTTCTTGATGTTGTCGTTCTTCAAATCCGCCAAGTACTTTGGGCAATTTCGCTTCCAGTGACCTTCTCCCTTGCAGTAAAAGCACTCAGTATCAGGCTTGGGTCCATCCTTGGTCTTCTTCGCCGGCGTGGTAACTTTCTTACCACCCATCTTGAAGTGTCCCTTCTGCTTAGACTTGCCTTTCTTGAATTTGGTGGTCTTATTGACCAACAACACTTGTGCTCTTTCTTGATCTCCACTTCTGCAGACTTTAACATAGCAAACAGTTCTGGCAACTGCTTGTTCATGTTCTGCATGTTCTAGTTCATCACAAAGTTCTTGTAACTTGGTGGCAGTGATTGGAGGACACGGTAAATCCCCAAAGCATTAGGAATCACTATACCCAAGCTTTGAAGTTTGTTTGCGTGCCCAGACATCTTAAGCACATGCTCACTGACGGAGCAGCCCTTTTCCATCTTGCAGTTAAAGAACTTTTCAGAAGCCTCATAACTTTCAATTGCCGCATGAGTCTCAAAGATCAATTTGAGATCCTCGACAATATCATATGGGTCTGAATTCTCAAACCTTTTCTGAAGCTCCGATTCCAAACCATACAAGATAGCACACTGAACTATGGAGTACTGATTCTTCCGAGCGAGGTAAACATTCTTTACTTCATCGGAAGCATCAGCTGCAGGTGGGTCACCCAGCGGTGCATCCAGCACATAGGTCAAATTACCAGCTGTGAGGACAATCCTCAAATTGCGGAACCAATCCGCGAAGTTGCTTCCATTGTTTTTCAACTTTTCTTTCTCTAGGAACGCATTAAAATTGATGGTAGGGGCTGCCATTGATCTACAACATATTTGCAATAGTTTAGACTAAGTTTATGACAAATTGAGTTCAAATTAATAATGAAATTAAACTAGGTGAACTCCCACTCAAAACAACATCCCTCACATTATTTTACTGATCACACGAACCAAATCCACTACATCAACACCGATCATAACGAGAGTTGATATAGTTTCAATGGCGAACAATCGTCATGTTCATCATATCTACTATATGATTCATGCTTTACCTTTCGGTGATCCGTGTTCCGAGACCATGTCTGTACATGCTAGGCTCGTCAAGATCAAACCTTAGTTTCCGCATGAGCAAATCTGGCTTGCTCACGTTGTATACACTTGCGGAATCTAACACACCCGATCATCACGTGGTGCTTCGAAACAACAAGCTTTAGCAACGGTGCTAACTAAGGGTGAACACTTTATGACTTGAAATTCATGTGCATGAGGGATCATCTTATAATGCTACCGTCATCTACTAAGCAATACAAGATGCATAAAGGATTAACATCACATGCAATTCAATAATATGTGATATGATATGGCCTTTCTTCTTTGTGCTTCCGATCTCCATCTTCAAGCACGAACATGATCTCCATCATCACCGGCATTGCATCAAGGTCAATGACGCTTCTCCATGGTTGTCGTCCACCGGTCTTCAACTATTACAACTACTTTGAATAGACACGCGGGTCTTAACATAAATTGAAGACAACCATCTGGCTCCTGCCGGTTGACAACTTACAATAAGGAACATTGCATACATCAAATATAATCACAATCATGGCCATATCACATCACTGCAAACCCCTGCAAAACAAAGTTAGACGCCTCTACTTTCTTTGCATATTTTACGTGGTTTGGGGCTTTCAATAAGTGTCGTTCTAACTTACGAACAAGAACCACAACATTGATACTAGCATTGTTGATCACCCGTTGTAAATTGGATATTAACTATGCTAGGAGAAACAGGCACCCGCAAAGCCACTTATGCAATACAAGTTGCATGTCAAGCGTGGAGCAAGTCTCATGAACAATGTCATGTAAGGTTAGCCCGGGCCGCTTCATCCCAACATACCGCAAGATGCAAAGTACACAAGAAGCAATCGACAATAAAAGCATCAACGCCCACAATGACCATTGTGTTCTACTCGTGCAACAGATCTACATATAGACACGGCTCTGATACCACTGTAGGGTTTCGTAGCATGGAAAACAAAAAATTTCTATCGCATACAAACAAATAAGCCAAGATCTATCTACTAGATTGTAGCAACGAGTCGATGGAATAACTTACCCTCGAAGATTCCAAAGTGTTTAATGATAGCGGATTCTCGTGGGTGATGTAGTCGTACTCTTCCCGATCTCAAGATCGCGTAGACGATCCTTCCGGCGCTGCGTTCCGGTAGCGCTTCCGCAGTCGGTCACACGTTCGGTACTCGACGAAGACCTTCCTCTCCCTTGTTCCAGCAGGCAGCGGAGGTTGTAGCACTCTCCTCGCGATTCCGGCAGCACAACGGCGTGGTACCGGAAGTAGAGGAGAGATCTCGCAGGGCTTCGCCTTAAGCCGGAGCGAGTATGGTGGAGTATGAGAGAGCTCCTCGGTGATCTAGGGTTTAGACACACCAAGGAGGAGGGGCTAGAGCCGGCGGCTAGGGTTCCGGGGACCCCCAAGTCGGCGGCTAGGGGAAAAACCCTAGGTGGTGGCGGTGGCTATGGAGGGCTGCAGCTTTCTAGGGTTTGAGGTGAGGGACTTGTGTGCTCTAGGAGGGAGCCCTGCCCCTCCTTATATAGGTGGAGGGGCTGGCGGCCAAGGGGAGGGAGGGGAGTCCCTCCCCAACTCGGCTTGGGTGGTGCGCAGGCTTGGGGAGGAGGAATCCCTCCCCAACTCGGTTTCACACTCCCTCCTCTTTTCCTCTTTCCAATTTTAGCCGTTTGACTTTTCAAATTAGCTATTTGACTTTTCAAATTAGGATTCAATTTAATCCTTTATTTGGAACAGCGAGGACACTTAGTACATGACGCAATCATTCCAATATGCAATGACACATTCATGTACCCCTTCCCCTCCGGAGTGCCGGACATTCCGGAACCTTCTAGAACATTCCCGATGAAAACACCGGAATCATTCCCGAACTCCGAAACGGGACTTTCCTTATATGAATCTTATTCTCCGGACCATTCCGGATCACCTCGTGATATCCCGGATCCCATCCGAGACTCCGAACAACATTCGGTCTCTTTCTCATAATACCATAACTACTCAAACAACGTCGAATCCTTAAGTGTGTCTCCCTACGGTTCGTGAATTATGCGGACATGATCGAGACACTTCTCCGAACAATAACCAATAGAGGAATCTGGAAATTCATATGGCTCCCACATATTTCTACGATTACATTACGATCGAATGAACCACTTACATACGATACCAATTTCCCTTTGTCTCACGGTAGTTTACTTATCCGAGGTTATGATCGTCGGTATCTCTGCATACCTAGTTCAACCTCGTTACCGATAAGTACTCTTTTCTCGTTCCCGTGATATGTGATCCCTTGTGAGCCAGTCACATGCTTGCAAGCTAATTGGATGACATTCCACCGAGAGGGCCCAGAGTATATCTATCTGTCATATGGATGGACAAATCCCACTCTTGATCCATGTGTCTCAACCAATACTTTCCGAACACTCAATGCCACCTTTATAGCCACCCAGTTACGGTGTGGTGTTTGATGTCATCAAAGCATCCATCCGGTAAAGGTGATATGCATGATCTCATGGTCGAAGGAATTAGGTTACCATGTATCAGAAAGCATATAGCAATAGAACTATTGAAATGACTTGATTTTTATGCTATGCTTATCTATAGGAGTATGTCCACCATATCATTCTCCTAACGATATGATCTTGTTGTTGATAACATCTCAATGTTCATGATAGGGAAACCACAATCATTTATCAACCAACAAGCTAGTGATGTATAGAGGCTATACTAGGGACTTCAATTAAGTTTACAAATCACACAAGTATCAATGTTTCCTTGTTAATACTATTATAGCATGAATGTAAACATTTATCATACACACAAAGATATAATAATAACTACATTTATTATTGCCTCTAGGGCATATCTCCAACAGTTGGCCCCAAGATGGTCCCGCACCACAGAATCAGGAATCTGAGAAAATAAAGTCAAGTCATTGCCAATACCAGACATCACCGGGGTAGGCCTTGGCTGCTTAAGAACGGGACATCTCAAAGTGGGATGAGCAGAGTTGTCACAAATATAGCAATTATGAACCGCCTTACAATCTTTAGTTGCATGCGTATTGACCGCACACTTCCAGCAACGAACGGATTTCTGGTTCTTCTTACCCGCGGCAGTAGGCACCGGTGCAGCAACAACAGTCTCCACAGCTGCCTCAGCCTGAGAAACATTGGCAACGGTCCCCTATGGCCCATACTGATACTGCGACTGGTTTCCCAAAACCTGAGAAGACGTCCCCGCCTGACCAGCGGGATACCCATAATGCTGAAACTGTGACGGCTGCTGGAGCGGCTGAAAACCCGGATCAAGACCGACCTGCAACTGATCCTGCTGCTTCTTCTTCTTCTTCCGTTTCGGCACCTGCGCACTTCCATTACCGACCCCGACCGCAAACTGCTGCGGCGACACCCCCTGCTGGATCATTGGTGCCCCACCCGGCGGATGGCCGTGATACGACGGCTGGAGTGGCTGCAAGGCAAACTGAGGCTGCGACGCCGGGAAGTAAGCACCCTGGGGTGACAGAAACGACAGCGCCATCCCCTGACTGAAGCGAGCCCGGAGGCGGCACCCCGGGCGGCCCGAAGAACGGCGGTGGCCCATGGCCAAAGGTAGGCGCAGCCATAGGAGGCACAACATACGAGGGTCGCGACCCAGACCCCTGTCCCGGGAGAGCGCCGGCCATTGGGGGCGCCAGAGCCATGGCAGCCTGCTGCTGCAGATGGGGGTAGACGCTCCTGCGGACTGATGAGGGGCACGGGGAGTCGGAGCACGAGGGGCCGCAGCCCCTGTGATGGGGATATGCCTACTGGGGTATCCCCAGCGGGACGTTTCCGACTGGCCCAGGGGCTGGCGAGTGGGCCTGCAGAACGGCGAGTGGATCAAAGCCCGTCAAAGCATCAGGCGACTGGAGGTCAAAGGCCCAGGCGAGTAGATAGGCCCAGTCGGTTTGACTTAAACGATCGACAACGTTGTAACCGATTCGGTTGAGATATGTAAACCCTAGGGGAGGAGAGCCTATATAAACCTCCCTAAGGGGTGAGTAGAGACACGTTCCTGATACCCCCAAGCTACTCGCCGCCTAGTCGCCGAGTACGCCCATTGTAAACACCTCTATAATACAATCTAGCAGGAGTAGGTCTTTACCCTCCGGGGGGCCGAACCTGGGTAAAACCCTGTGTCTTTGCCCTCATCTCGCACCGCAGATGGCTGGCCGCCCTTGCCTTTCGTTCTACTACTCGCTGCCGATTGCAGCGTCTGCCGTGGTCATTCCCACGACAGTGGCGCCCACCGTGGGGCCTGGCCGGTCTGGCCGGTGTTCTGCGGCGAGATCCAATCCGCCCATCAACGAGACGGTCGCCACCGGCCGCATGATAGCGATCGGCGAGATGCTCCAGATCTTGCCGAGCAGCTACGTCCCGGCGGCACGGCCCGTCACGCACAGCGTGATCCTGCCGATCGGCACGATCAGCCTCTTCGTCGGCTTCACCGACGTCACCACCTCGGAGGATTCGGCTCGCATCCGCGAGTCGCCACCACGCGATCGGCTCTCCGAGAGCCAGGTCCGCACGATCCACCGCCTCGTCTCCGAGTACAACTCGGCCCACAGCAACGTGGCCGAAAATTCGGCCCCCGCAGAAGATGCGGCCCTCACCGACGAGGCCGACTCGGCGACCCCGGCATCACTCGCCGGATCCATCACCACGGCCTCATCCGCGGGCTCCATCGCTCAGGTCTCCAACGCGGGAGATTTCGAGGACCCTTCCATCCTCGGGATCTTTGACTTCGACTCCGGGTCGGAAAATTCCGCCGACCTCCATGACGGAGCTGGTCGCCATGCCGCGACCTACATGGCCACCGGCACCGATCCGCCGGAGGATCCTTTCTCCACCTCGAGAAGGCCAAGATCCCGAAGATGTCGCTCAGTCGCCGCAGAACACGAAGTGGCGGCACGGCCATGGAGTTGACGCCGAGCAGGGCTTGGACGAAGGATCTCGATGGAGTAGACGGTTGCGTTGACGATCGGAAGCCAGAAGCCTGAGGGACGGAGTCTCTATAGACGAGATTGGCGAGGCCGCGCCTGATGCCAGCTTTTCTCGCTAAAAGAGTCCAGCGCGTGACCTCCTTTTTACTTTCCCCGCGTAGAGGCCCACCCGCAGGGTCCACAGAACGCACGCCCGCGCGCTCCTCGCGATGCCCCGGTCCTCGCTCGATCGTCGCCCGCGCAACTGCAGGCGCAGAAGCCGCGCGGCGCCCCGCGTTGTCCGCCCGCTGAACCACCTGCGCTGGAATTGGATCCCGCAGCGAAACCGAACCAGCGGCGGCTGCCTCGACGAACGACGCAAGCAGAGGCAGCGCATACGCCCTCCTCGCAGGCAGGGGCCCCCTCCATGGCCGGACCAGCAGACCCCGGCGTACCAGCAGCCCCGCCGGCGACGAGACAGCCCTTCTCCGGTTCTTCGGCGGCGAGGAAGAACGGTAAGACTGCGGCGTGCTCCTCGGCGGCGACGAAGACGACCCACGTTCCCAGAACCGGGATGCCGGCGTAGGAAACCCCATCTCCTCCCAAAACTCTTGCTTCAACTCCGCATCCGTCCTCCTTCTTCGGCGACAAACCGAAGTCCAACCCAGCTCGCCGGTTGGATCCTCTAGGTCGCGAAGCTTCTCCCGTGCAGCGAGGGCCTCGCCGTCACCGGAGCCGGAATCAGAGCCGAGACAGTGGAATCTTGAACCCAAGCTCGACGGGGATGGCGCAGCCGCCTCCGGCGAACCGAGGGCCCCGGGCACCATGGTGTACCGCCTGCCCTTCATCGCCTCCGCAAAAAAAAAATCCTACTTGAGGAGCTAGACGATTTTCTTTGCGCCCTTTCTATCCATGATGCCTGTCACCTCAGCCACATTGGAAAAATTATTCGTCAGAACGGCCTTGGAGATCTTAACCCCGTTTCGTCTTCTTTGAACATCTTCTTCACAG
Source organism: Avena sativa (assembly GCA_916181665.1). Taxonomy (NCBI): domain Eukaryota; kingdom Viridiplantae; phylum Streptophyta; class Magnoliopsida; order Poales; family Poaceae; genus Avena; species Avena sativa. The sequence goes on from OV702283.1 coordinate 482,826,375, forward strand.
TGCCGTACACGTTGAGGAACCGCAGCCCCTCGCACAACATACGTTCATTACCAGGGTCGCCAACATGCTCTTGGGCTCCCCGTACAGCCGGGCTGTCCTCCTCTGATATCATCATCATCATCATCTCGGTGGTGCTGGTGCCCTTATATTTCGCCAGCTCATGCATCCACGGCAAAACTCATTAGAGCGCTTGTCTCGGTGGTGTGGAGGACTCGATGTGGAACCAGGACTCCGGGGTTCTCTCCTCCTTTGGTAGCACCGGCGGCATGTCAACGTCAGAACGGTCACAGTATTTCTTCACGTGTGGTAGCATGGTTTTCTTGATGAAGTTACCGTAGTTGCCATCCCACACCTCAAATCGTCGGAGCTAGTTAGCATTTTTGTTGACCTGTTACCAATGTATACTTTGATATGTCCATTCAGCCTTTCGAACGGCATCATGCTTCCCAGAAACGGAGGCCCGAGTTGGACGATATCCTCCACGGCGTGGAGTAGCAGATGAGGTCCGAGTTGAACGTATCCCTTGTAGGGCATGAGCCTCGAGTATCTGGCGCCTTCCACCTCCGGCCCACCTCAGTTACTCGAGGCGCATCTAACAGTAATTTGCCTATAATATTGAAAATTACCAAGGCACATATCATCTAGTGCGCCTCTAGTGTATACGCCTCGAGTAATTCAACTACTTGAGACGCATATGGCGTTGGTGCGCCTCGAGTAAGTGGGGGCGGCCAGATATGGTCCGTACATGATATATAGGAGACGCATCCCTCACGGATGCGCCTCCAGTATACAAATATAGACGGCACACGCTTTACCCATGCGTCTTGTATATTTAGTGGAGGCGCATTTGTTTGGGATGTGCTTCCTATAAGCATGTCTCCTATAGGGTTTTTCCTAGTAGTGTATATAGTGTCGTCTTAGTATTTTAATTATTGGCAGTTGGAACAAGCAGTAAGAACCAAAAATATGAACGGTATTGGGTAAACACAAAAATCACAGGGACGGGTAACGGGTAAGCGAGCCAAGTAGGATGCACAAGATATGTATTTGTGCATATCACAAGTACATGGAACCTAGGATAGTTGTCATCATTCTCTTATTTTTCGTTGTCTTTCATAATAACCCCTCTTTCTCCGTGTTTGGTCCAACAATTGTAGCTGAACGGACCAAAAAAGGTGAGTGTGAAGGATTTTTGAGGAAGAGTAATCCTTCTGATTCCGATATTTAACGCATGGGCAACACATAAAACCATTCTACTTGCTTGCCTTAGCCATATCGAGAATAGAATGCATGCCTTTAAGGAACTCGCTAGTGTGTCGGTCAGCCTATATCCATGGCTGGCTCATCTGCATTATATAAGTATATCAAAGGCAATCATGATATTGAAATTAGTACCTATCTAAAAATAAAAGAACACAACGATACTTTGGCTCCGGATGCGATGACATACTATGTACTAAAACTATGCATTGATTTAAAAACTTTCTACTCCATCTTTAGTCCCGGTTGGAGACACCATCCGAAATTAAACATTTAGATGTTTTTAATTGTGGGTGGCGACGGTATTGGGTGAGTGTCGACACTACATCGTGAGTGGCAGCACTATGCTAGTGAGTGGTGACACTATTCCGGTGGGTGACGACACTATGACAGGGGTGAGTGTCGACACTATGTTGTGCCGCTTAATCTATAAATAGGCAAGATGCATCCTTGTAAATAGCCGAGGACGACTAGCGCGAGCGTGCTCTTCAGGAAGCGCGCGCGCGTTTGGCTGCAGCGCGCGTGTTTCCTGAAGAAGTCTAAAAGAGTTATGAATCACTAGACATGGTTGCTTAAAAAGTTGTCTCCATGCGAAGTAAACCTAGAGACCTGTTGGGAAAAAGGCCGACTCGGGTTCTAGAGGCGTCTGCTCTAATAACCAGTCTTAAAGAGGAAATGTATTCGAGATTTATGAAACAAGTCATCTCAGGTTTCAATATATTAGAGGCGGTCCATTATAAAAGCCGACTCCGGGTAACAAATTAATGGAGATGGCCCATAATAAAAACCGACTCCGGGTGCTTGACTATTGGAGACGGTCCCTATTAGAGGCCGTCTTCCAAGCCGTCAGGACTAATAGCAGTCTTCATGTTGTACATCTTAGATGTGTTTACATTTATGCACCGTCTAAGGTAATGTCATTTAGAGATGGAATAGGAAACCGTCTCAGGTTGGTGCGCTGTTAGAGACTATGCACGAGTCGGCACGAGAAACCGCTAAGGCCTATGGGATATAAACGTCTCTAAGTAACACGTTTATACTAGTGTTTGTAGTGGTTGCATTCATTCCCAATGTCTCTACTATTTTAAAATGAACACCACTAGTGTATCGCTATCAAGAACTTTTTACCCTCCCACAATAGCATTTCGGCGTATATTTCCCTTCGGCGGCAGGGGTTGCCACAATAAGGAAATACGCCGAAATGCTGCCGCAGAAGGGTTTCAAGAAAATGTATGTAAAACTAATATATAGTGAAATAATTAATTTTAAAACACAATAATAGACGAAGGAAACTCGATAGCTAATTGAGGAAGGTCTAGAAGAACGTTAAAATGCATGTAGATGGGGTGCCACATTGTTTGCGGTCTTTCTTGGGTCTATGGGCGGTTGGTGGTCTCATGGGCACTACCTTAGATGTGGATCTTTTCAGTTTGAGGAGGCGTGGTGTCGTTCGGATTCTTGTTTCTATAACAAATATAAGTGTTTTCTTGAGGCTGCATGATTCTCTTGGACATTATGTTGTGACTGATGGTGTGGTGGGTCTCAAGGCTTATGAGCTTCGTTTTTGTTTGGAGCCAGAGGGTTATATGCCTGAGCCTGAGTTTGCACCTTTCTTATGGAGTAAGAGGAAGGATGATCAGTATGATGAAGCGGATGAGAAGCCGTCTGATGATGCTATGGATACTTCTGACACTGGGGGTGGCTCACAGGTTGTTGGGGCTGGATCTTCTTCGATTTCTACTGGGCAGGGTGGTTCGGTGCAGCAGCCTACCAGGCAGGGTGCTCAGCTAGACTGCTCAGTGCATTCGGATCTTGTGATACTATTTGCTGTTACTCCTTTTAATGCTAACCCTGCCACTCCTCGTGGTAAAGAGCTCTTGGAGGCGATTCCATTGGACGCTCCCCTACGGGGATCTGGACCGGTGTTGTGCTCTCCTCGTGTCTCTCCTTCACAGCTTCAGGAGGCCTTGCTTGGGGCTTGTGGTTCTTTGGAGTCGGCTGGTGTTTCTTCATTTCAGGCTTCTCCCACGCGTGGGAGACCTAACATGATGGGTCGTTCTATTCCCATGAGGGCGGGACCGGTGTTACATGAGGTGGTACCGGTTGTACAGGAGGTCGTCTCCGGGTCTTCGGCGCGGAGGCTGGCCCAGGTGGGGCCCGCCGATCGCAAGGCTATCGGGTTGGCTACCGGGGCGCAGGGTGCTTCACCTTTGCCCCTAGCGGTGCAACCCTCTGCGGCTATGATGCGGGATGCTGGAGGTCCCTCCCATGGTGCTTGTCCGTCCGACATGGAGGGACGCTCTAGCTCAGCTGGTGGACAGGTGGCAAGGAGGATGGACCTGACCCAGGAGGGGTTTGGTTTGTCCCCAGCTGCCGATGGTCCTACCTTTGTTGCTGGGAACCTGGCGTGCAGGAGTTCTCGCCATGGTGTTGACGCACTGGGAGCCTCTGCCACATATGAGGATTCCTTGGGCAAGGCCATGCGGAGGAAGGCGGAGAAGAATTTGGACACCCCAGGTAATTCTTCCAAATCCTTTCTTTCTTTTTTGAAATAACTCTATTATGGATAAGCTGTCTAAAGTTGGTGTTAGTTTGGATAGATCTGTAAGTGAAGTTAATCTTTCTAATTCTGTTTTGAGACATATGGAGGTTGGCCGTCTAACGGTTACTCCTAAAATCTCTGTTGTTCCTGACCCTTCACCAATGGAGGAGGAGGAGTTGCATGCCATAATAGATGGTCAACTCCTTTCTCACTTAGTTGGTGAAGTATCAGATGTGGGATTTGATGAGACTGGGCTGGATTCATTATATGATCTTACAGCTTCTGGTCGGAAATCAAAGGGCCATCGGTCCCGTAAGAGATCTCGTGTACCCAAATCCTCAATTGTTTCTCAATGAATGGCATGTTCCCAAATAGCAGAGGTCTTCGTGACTTGGCTAAACATTTGTTTTTTGCCGATTGTGTGAGATATTATAAATTGGATTTTTTGGGTATTTCTGAGACTGGTAGACATGATTTCTTACAAAGTCAACTCAATCGCCTTTCTGGTGGAGTGGATTTTACATGGGTATCACGTCCGCCATGGGGGCGTTCCGGGGGAATCCTGTTAGGCGTCAGAGATGAGACAATGGAAATCTTAGCCAGTTCGGTTGGAGATTTTTTATTAAACTCCATATCCGGAACAAGGCTGATGATTTTGTTTGGTCTCTGGTCGCTGTATACGGGGCTGTCCAGGATGTTTATAAAGCATACTTTTTACGTGAGTTGGTTAATCTTGCTAAGGACAATCCTTATTCTATCCTTATAGGTGGGGATTTTAATTTGCTAAGATTCCCTCATGAGAAAAGTCGGGGCCGGTTTTATGAACATTGGCGTTTCATGTTTAATGCTGTCATAGACATCTTAGACTTAAGAGAGGTTACAATGTTAGGAAGACAATTTACTTGGGATAATAGTCTTCCGGACCGTACATACGAAAAATTAGATAGAGTGCTTATGGATACCAAATGGGAAGATAAATTTCCTATGGTAACTATTCGCGCTCTAGAGCGTATTGAGGCTTTATCGGACCATGCTCCATTACTACTATCTGTCGGAATACCACCACGGAAATCCAAAAACAGTTTCAAGTTTGTACTAGGATGGATTGATCATGATGGTTTTTATGACCTTGTGAAGGCTAGTTGGGAAAAACCGGTTAGTGGTCACACACCTATAAAACGTTGGAACAATAAAATGCGTGCCTTGCGCAAATTCCTCTGTGATTGGGGTAGACATACTTCTAGTATCCTTAAAAATGAAAAAATACGCCTTTCTGCTATTATTAATGACTTGGAGGCTTCTGCGAAGGTTAGGTTATTGACTGAACAAGAGATTGAGCTTAAAAACCAATCGAATGCAGAAATTGCCAGACTCCTGTGTGAAGAAGAACTCAAGTGGTACCAACGGTCTAAAGCCAAATTCATCCTGGAAGGAGATGCGAATACAAGATACTTCCATGCTGTTGCAAATGGCAAACTTATTCATTCTCTAATCCAGGAAGATGGGACGATCGAAGGTCAGCAACATCTTAAATATTATATTACCAACTATTATAAATCCTTGTTTGGGGCACCTCCTAAAAATTCCTTTCTGTTGGATGAGTCCCGGACGGAGGATATTCCTCAGGTTTCTATTTTGAAAAACAACTTTCTGACTGCTCCTTATACTGAGGAGGAGGTTAAGAAGGCCGTCTTCCAAATGGAACCAAACAAAGCGCCAGGACCTGATGGCTTCCCAGCAGAGTTTTACAAAACATTCTGGGAAGTTATATAGGTTGACTTGATGCGCTTGTTCGAGTTTTTACATGTTGGTCAGTTGGATCTATTCATGTTAAATTTTGGCAACATAATTTTATTACCTAAGGTTAACAATGCGGAACATATACAACATTATCTTCCAATCTGCCTTCTTCACGTTAGTTTTAAAATTTTCACAAAGGTTGCTACGGTTAGACTGAACTCAATGGCTGATCATGTTGTTCGAACTTCTCAAACCGCTTTCATGCAAGGGAGAAACATCTTAGATGACGTTGTAACCCTACATGAAACGATTCATGGACTACACTCAAAAAAATTAAATGGGGTATTGTTCAAGATCGATTTTAAAAAGGCATATGATAAAGTTAATTGGTCTTTCCTACAGCAAACACTCCTTATAAAAGGCTTTTCTGAAGAGTGGTGTGCTCTCATACAATCTTTTGTGACTGGGGGTAGTGTTGCCATTAATGCCAATGATGATATAGGTAAATACTTCCAGACCAAAAAAGGGCTGCGACAAGGGGATCCATTATCGCCTATATTATTTAATATAGTGGCAGATATGCTGGCCATCCTTATTGAGAGAGCGAAGGCTCATGGCCAAATTGAAGGACTGGTTCCACATCTTGTTGATGGTGGTCTAGCTATTCTTCAATATTCCGATGATACAATACTATTTATGGAACATGATCTGGAGAAAGCCAAGAATCTAAAACTAATACTTTCAGCATTTGAGCAGCTTTCTGGATTGAAAATAAACTTCCATAAGAGTGATTTGTATTATTCTAGAGAGGCTAAAGACGAGGCTCACCTCTATGGCGATCTTTTGGCTGTGGTCACGGGCAATTTCCAATCAATTATATGGGAATACCGATACATTATCAGCGTCTTACGATTGCTGAATGGAAACTCGTTGAGGAAAGACTTCAGAAACGTCTTAATAGTTGGAAGGGTAAATTGCTATCCCTTGGTGGAAGACTAGTCCTCATTAATTCAGTACTCACCAACACGGTACTGTATATGATATCATTCTTCCAGTTGCCAAAAGGAGTCTTATCAAAACTGAACTATTTCCATTTAAGATTCTTTTGGCAAGGGGATAGTGAGAAAAAAATATTGACTGGCCAAATGGAATGTTGTTTGCCGACCCAAAGAATATGGTGGTTTGGGCATACATGATTTAAAAGTCAAAAACACCGCATTATTGGGTAAATGGTTATTCAAACTTCTTACTGAAGAAGGGGTCTGACAAACTATTATATGGAGGAAATATGTTGGCTCAAAAGCGGTGTCTACACTGGTTTGGAAACCAGGTGATTCACACTTTTGGGCTGGACTAATGGCTTCCAAAACGCAATTCTTCCATTTTGGCACTTTTAATATTAAGGATGGTTCACAGATTAGGTTCTGGGAAGATAAACGGCTTGGCCAAACTTATCTCCGTGAACAATATCCAGCTCTATATTCGATTGTTAGACACAAAAGGGATACTCTCGCTGAGGTAATGAAAACTAATCCCCCTAATGTGTCTTTCAGACGAAGTCTCTTAGGTCCTAGACTGGTGTCATGGAATAATCTCTTAGTAAGATTATCCAGGATACAACTATCTGAGGGTATGGATGAATTTAAATGGAAACTATTACATAGTGGAAATTTTTCTGTTGATTCATTTTATAGAGCTTTGATCCAACCTAATATTTCAGTCGATGACAATAGTAAAATTTGGAAGTTGAGGATACCCCTTAAAACGAAGATATTCGCTTGGTATCTACGTAAGGGGATGATTCTCACAAAAGATAATCTTGTTAGGAGGAATTGGCATGGTAGCACTGAATGCGTACATTGTTATCATAATGAGACAATACGTCATTTATTCTTTCATTGTAAATTTGCTCGTGCTATATGGTCAATCATCCAAATAGCCTCTGGTTTATCTCCTCCTCGATCGGTAGTTAATGTTTTTGGCAACTCGATGAATGGGATTGAGGATAAATATGTGACTTTATTTAGGGTGGGAGCGCTTGCCATTATTTGGTCGTTTTGGCTATGTAGAAATGACAAGATTTTAATAATGTTGTATCTTATCCATTGCAGGTTATCTATCGGGCCACGACTGTCCTCCGATCATGGACTTCTCTACAACGTATGGAGTTCCGCGACTTGTTTGTGGAGGGTTGTAGGAGGTTGGAAGATAAGGCGCGAGATGTCTTCTCCCGACATGGATGGCAGCAACCGCTGCGAATAGATCTTTCTTAGATAATTGGGAGAACTATGCTTTCATTTATATGTTTTTTGTATTCCAGATCTTCTTGTTTTTGACCGAGACTGCGGTTGTTTGGCTGTGTGCATCCTACCTATGCAGAGGCCGGCTGTAATTACTATTGAGTAATAAAGCGGCCATTTTCAAACAAACAAAAAAACTCAGACAGTACGTGTAGACTTAATAATCTCAGGAGACACACACATGAAGACACAATCTCCTTAACAAAATTTTGACGCAAGCTATCCTTAACAACACTCAAGAACGATCCGTCACACTACAGGAATGGGAAGCTACGCCGACGGCCTATCGCTACGCCGACGGCCAAACGTCGGGGCCGTCGGCGTAGCCATCGTCTAGGCCAGCTCCGCCAAGCAGCCGTCGGCGTAAAATTTCCCTCGGCATATCCTATGCTACGCCGACGGCTGCCCTCGGCGTAGCATACGCCGACGGCTGCCCTCGGCGTAGCTATTTTTTATTTATCTCATTAAACTTTGAAAAATCATAACTAAATCATTCTAATTCAGAAAAATACAAATAATATATCAAAATTTGCAGAAAAATAAGACCTATCTATCTACACTAAAATATTACACATTTTTAAATAAAATTAAGTAAAACATAAAACATTATATATAGTTTAAAACGGCATAAATTTTTTAAAAATGATCAAAACAATGCGAAACCTTCGCGTGGTGTTATATTATGTGACATAGTTAGAAGGAAAAATATAAAACTTGGTATATTGATTATGTCTCAAAGAAACCTTCACAAAATGACCTATCGCATTCGAGGTTTATTCTTGGCTTTCTGGTCAAATGACCAATGTTATGGCTAGAATCAAGGCATAGTTTGTGATAATGTGCCCATATTGTGCATACACATGCATCATGGGATAGCGAACAATGTTGCAGGAGGAAGCTTTCCTTTTTGTCGCACCAAAAAGGCATTTTCCATTTTCCGAGTATAAAAAACGGACGGTTTTGTGAAGCAACCACCAAATGGCTAATTCAATATGGTACCACCACATTTAAAAAAAATACTATACCACCTTATATGGACAATGTACCAATAAGAGGATACGAAACCTTTCCGTCCACCTCTGGTGAAAAGACAAATTCCTGCCGAATCGACAGGAAGTGGGTCAGATATGAACTACAGGTACATGATCCGATGCTCATGTTTTTTTACAAAAATCATTTTTAGGTTCACAATATGCTATTTTATCAAAGATCCAATGCAAGTTTAGCAAGGCTCGGCCCCGAGCTAAAAATCTTCATGCCCGCCGTTTGACAAAGTTTGACGATAGTTTAAAATGGGCATAAAAAATTCAAAAACGATCTAAACAATGCGAAACCTTCGCGTGGTGTCATATTATGTGACATAGTTATATGTAAAAATATCAAACTTGATATATTGATTATGTCTCAAAAAAACCTTCACAAAATGACCTATCTCATTCGAGGTTTCTTGGCTTTCGGGTCAAATGACCAATGTTATGGCTAGAATCAAGGCATAGTTTGTGATAATATGCCCATATTGTGCATATAAATGCATCATGGGATGCATAACAATATTGCAGGAGGAAGTTTTCCTTTTCGTCGCACCAAAAATCCATTTCCCATTTTCTGAGCACAAAAAATGGACGGTTTTGTGAAGCAACCACCAAATGGATAATTCAAAATGGTACCAACACATTTTACAAAAATACTATACCACCTTATATAGACAATGTCCCAATAAAGGGATCAGAAACCTTTCCGTCCACCTCTGGTGAAAAAGACAAATTCCTGCCGAATCGGTAGGAAGTGGGTCAGATATGAACTACAGGTACATGATCCGATGCTCATGTTTTTTTTACAAAGTTCATTTTTAGGTTCACAATATGCTATTTTATCAAAAATCCAATGCAAGTTTAGCGAGGCTCGGTCCCGAGCTAAGAAGACAAAGTTTGACGATAGTTTAAAACGGGCATAAAAAATTCAAAAACGATCGAAACAATGTGAAACCTTTACGTGGTGTCATATTATGTGACATAGTTATAAGTAAAAATATTAAACTTGATATATTGATTATGTCTCAAAAAAACCTTCACAAAATGACCTATCTCATTCGAGGTTTCTTGGCTTTCGGGTCAAATGACCAATGTTATGGCTAGAATCAAGGCATAGTTTGTGATAATGTGCCCATATTGTGCATACACATGCATCATGGGATGGCGAACAATGTTGCAGGAGGAAGTTTTCCTTTTCGTCGCACCAAAAAGCCATTTCCCATTTTCCGAGCACAAAAAACGGACGATTTTGTGAAGCAACCATCAAATGGCTAATTCAAAATGCTACCACCACATTTTACAAAAATACTATACCACCTTATATGGACAATGTCCCAACAGGGGTATCTGAAACCTTTCCGTCCACCTCTGGTGAAAAAGAAAAATTCCTGCCGAATCGGTAGGAAGTGGGTCAGATATGAACTACATGTACATGATCCGATGCTCATATTTTTTTACAAAAATCATTTTTAGGTTCACAATATGCTATTTTATTAAAGATTCAATGCAAGTTTTTTTTTCATCGCACCAAAAAGCCATTTTTCATTATCCGAGCGCAAAAAGGGAATTTTCTAAAGCAACCACCAAATAGATAATTCAAATATCGGAGGGTTTGTGATTAGTTGATATGGATATCATATTTGGATTCCTCTCATTTTTCTGATCAATTTAGACATATTATTTGTTAAATTCCGATTTACAGATTTAAAGATATTAATTATTCCATATTAAATAGAAAATAGAAAAAAGTAAAATTATTATATTCTTATTTGAATTCAATAATATTTTTACGTATTTATTAATGTTTACTTAGATAATTGTTTGTAATTTCAAAAAATACAAACATGTGACATGTTGATATAAGGGTTAATAGGATTGATATCATAGTATTGTTAACAATGTATGAATTACTTTGCGGAAACAGATTCTGAAGGAACGAGGAAGTTAAGCGTGCTGGAGCTGGAGTAGTATTAGGATGGGTGACCGGCCGGGAAGTTTGACCAAGACTGCAATTAAATATTAAGTGTAATTAGTGTTAAAAATGTTCAAACTGAGAGATTAACGAGTCAAACAATTCAAAGATTCAAAAATTGAGAAAAAAAATAAATTAAAAAAATTATTTTTTTAAAAAATATATATATTTTTCAACCTGTCGACAAGCTATGCCGACGGCCTCCACGTGCTCCGCCGAGGGAGACCTTTGCCGAGAAGGCTACGCCGAGGGCAGCCGTCGGCGTACCATACGCCGAGGGCATTTTAGCCTACGCCGACGGCTTTTTGCCCTCGGCGTAGCGCGCGTCCTGTAGTGTCACCTCCTCCAAAGTATCTAGACCACCGTGGAACACACCTTGTACGTCCATGATGTCTCTGTTGAAGATATCCACAAGCATCATTTGGATGCGTGAGAGGCCCCATTCCGTCCCATCTTTCCCCAAGTGAGGGGTATATATGAATCACACGTACGTAGTGTTGGAAATATAAGCAATAATCCATATGATTTAATCCGAATAATAAACTTATAAATCATGATCATACAGATAGTAGTAAAACCAATCATGCAGATCGACAAAGTAGATGAACAGATTGCATCTATACAAGATAAACCTATCACATCTACACCAAACGCTAGAATAAAGTACTCTAGCATAATCAGAAAAAGACAGTTGAGTATCACGTACAGAGTAGGCTGAATAGCAGCCGCAGCGGTCGCAGCAGCGTCGCCCATGTTGTGGTTGTCGAAGAGGTCGCTGACGTCCGGGAAGAAGTCGTCGTCAGGGAACTCGTCGTCGGACGACGTCGTGGTTGCCAGTAGTCGCGCTTGAGCGCTCCCCAAAAACCTGATCGCCCCTCACCCGTACAGGTTCACGAGAGGCGGGGTTCCGGAGGCCTACTGTCCCGATCTGCGGTGCACGCCGCAAGCCGGGATGGAGAAGACGAAAGCGGCGGCGCAAGGTTCTGGAGGTAGGCGCGTGAGTGGATTGATTTCGTAACGATTAGGTTTAGCCCGGACGCTTTATATAGTGCAGGTTAGGAGGATCGTGGGCTCAGCCCACGTCCGAGTCGGTAACAGCCACGTCCATAAAAACTGGAAACGGCTGTAATTAACGCGTCCGTTAATGACTCATAATCAATTTTCCCAACCAGCAAAATAAAGCTCGGCTCGGCGAGATTCCCGCAACCCGCGGCGCGCGTCGTGACGAGGCGAGGCGAGGCGAGGCGAGGCGTGGCGAGGCGGGCGGCGTCGGAGGAGGAGTGCGCGAGGGCTACTCTTCTTGTCACACCTTAGTGAGTGATGCAACACTCTACTATATAAGGTGGTCCAACTCCCCTTCAACTAGCAATGTGGGACTAAACTTTAGCACCACTACACAGCCATATGCTGCCATATACAAGTGGGCCAAAGAGAATTTCAGAATTTGTCTAATGGGCCAACAACCCAATATACACCAAATTCCAACAATCCCCCACAAAGTCTCATTGGCACATCACATCACTTTTCTTCCAGAACATTGTTTTATATACCGGTGTGTAGTGGAGACTGTTAAGTTGAACTTCCACGTTAAACTTCATGCTACACTAGCTTGCAACTTGAATAGTGGACTATGCCTTGAACTACAAGTTTTCTGCGCGCTAGTTTCACACAAAATCTAGACCGGTACAAGGCAACCGTCGGCTTCCCCGCGGTTTGGAGCTTATGCGTCATACTCCAGGGCCTTTCATGAGTTTACTAGAGAGCACCCAACTCTCACGGACTGCGACGTTTGACAGTCAGACTCATATAGGTGTGTTCCTCAAGAGATGTTCTGCAGGACAACATCTCCGCTTATAAAAAGCCACTTGGAACACATTAAGATAAATATCAACCTGCCATGCAGAATAAGAGAGTATTGCATCTTTATGGAGATGTAAATATAATATGGGAATACTCTCCTCTCAGCTGACCAACAGCTTGTCTCCCATCTCTAATTCACGGGATCTCCGATCACATAGAGTGGGTTGCCACTGGGATCAACTCATAGTGTGGGTCTCAAACCCATCTCCCTCGATGCATTATCTACCACATTACGTGATAGTCCCTTTGTGAAAGGATCTGCCAGGTTCTTAGATGTTTGGATATAATCCAACGCAATAACTCCGGAGTTTCTCAGTTTCCTGACAGATTTCAATCTCCTCTTCACATGCCTTGATGACTTCATATTATCCTTAGAACTGTTTACTTTGACGATCACAGTTTGATTATCACAGTTCATCGGGATAGCGGGTATTGGTTTTTCAACCACAGGTAAGTCCATCAAGAGCTCACGAAGCCACTCTGCTTCAATAGTGGCTGTGTCTAATGCTGTGAGTTCTGCTTCCATTGTTGACCTCGTTAAGATGGTCTGCTTGCAAGACTTTCAGGAAACAGCGCCACCACCAAGTGTAAACAAATAACCACTTGTGGCCTTAATCTCATCAGCATCAGATATCCAATTTGAATCACTATAACCCTCAAGTACCCGAGGATACCCAGTATAGTGAATACCATAACTCGCAGTGCCTTTCAAATAGCGCAAAACTCTTTCAAGAGCATGCCAATGATCATCTCCAGGATTTGACACAAATCGACTCAGTTTGCTTACAGCAAAGGAGATGTCAGGTCTAGTAGCGCTGGCTAAATACATGAGCGAGCCAATAATTTGAGAATATCTCAATTGATCTTTAGCAGTCCTTCGATTCTTTCGAAGTAGCACGCTCGGATCATAAGGCGTTGGAGAAGAATTACAGTCGCTATACCCAAAGCGACTCAATATCTTTTCCACATAGTGAGACTGAAGCAATGTAATCCCACCATTGTCATCCTTTAGTAGCTTGATGTTTAAGATTACATCAGCCACTCCCAAGTCCTTCATCTCAAAGCAACGAGATAGGAACTCTTTGACCTCCTCTATAACAGCGAGGTTGGTCCCGAATATCAATATGTCATCAACATAGATACACATAATAACTCCCTCGCCCCCACCATGGCGATAGTACACACATTTGTCAGCCTCGTTTACAACAAAGCCTTCAGCAGTTAAATTTCTTTCAAACTTCTCGTGCCACTGCTTAGGAGCTTGCTTAAGACCATACAAAGACTTCACTAACTTACACACCTTTCCTTCTTGACCATCTACTACAAATCCGTCAGGCTGCTCCATATAAATTTCCTCATCTAGCTCTCCATTTAGAAAAGCCGTCTTAACGTCCATTTGATGAACGAGAAGACCATGTGAGGCAGCCAAGGATAGCAGTACTCGAATAGTGGTCAATCTGGCTACAGGTGAGTAGGTATCGAAGAAGTCTTCACCTTCCTTTTGGGTATAACCCTTAGCCACAAGACGTGCTTTGTACTTTTCAATAGTACCATCAGGTCTAAGCTTTTTCTTGAACACCCACTTACATCCTACAGGTTTGCACCCATAAGGACGATCAGTGATTTCCCAAGTACCATTAGCTAAGATGGAATCCATCTCGCTTCGGACAGCTTCCTTCCAGTAGTCAGCATCTTGAGATGCATAGGCTTCTGAAATAGAAGTGGGAGTATCATCCACAAGGTACACAATGAAATCATCACCAAATGACTTTGCAGTCCTTTGTCTCTTGCTCCTTTTGGGAGCTTCATTGTCATCCTCCACAGGATCATCAGAGTGTTCTATCGGCATAGTGGGTTCAGGAATTATAGAAAATTCCTGACTAGATGAACTAGTCATCTCCTGATTTGATGAGCTAGACATGCCTTTCATAGGAAAGATGTCCTCAAAGAAAGTCGCATCATTCGACTCCATAATTGTACCAACATGCATGTCGGATACCTCAGATTTTACTATCAAAAATCTATAGCCAATGCTATGAAAAGCATATCCCAGAAAAACACAATCAACGGTTTTTGGTCCAAGCTTTCGCTTCTTGGGTATTGGAATATTGACTTTCGCCAAACAACCCCAAGTTCGTAAGTAAGAGAGTTTAAGCCTTTTCTTTTCCCATTCCTCAAATGGAGTCATGGTTTTATCCTTTACAGGAACACGGTTTAGGACATGACACGCAGTCATTAGCGCCTCCCCCCACCATTCCTTGGATAGACCCGATGTATCTAACATGGCGTTAACCAAATCAGTTAGAGTGCGGTTCTTCCTTTCGGCCACCCCATTTGACTGAGGTGAGTAGGGAGGCGTCCTCTCATGTATAATACCATGTTCCGCACAGAATAAATCAAATTCATTTGAAAAGTACTCTCCACCACGATCCGACCTTAGCCGCTTGATTTTAAGATCAAGTTGGTTTTCTGCCTCAGCTTTATAGATTTTGAAGTAGTTCAAAGCTTCATCTTTAGATTTCAGGAGATAAACATAGCAGTATCTAGTGGAGTCATCAATCAACGCCATAAAGTATCTTTTTCCACCTTTTGTCAACACACCATTCATCTCACAAAGATCTGAATGTATAAGTTCTAGCGGTGCTAAGTTTCTCGGTTCTGCAGTCGTATGAGACTTGCGGGGTTGCTTTGCTTGCACACAAACTTGGCACTTAGAACCTTTGACAGTGGTAAATTTCGGAATTAAACTCATATTGGCTAGCCGTGTCATGCAACCAAAGTTAATATGACAGAGTCATGAATGCCAAACATTGGACTCATTATCATTGCAAACATGATTAATAACTTTAGTACATGAGTCTGACAGAGACAAGCGGAACAGACCTCCACACTCATAACCTTTTCCAACAAATTGTACATACTTAGAAATTACAACTTTATTGGACTCAAAAACCAACTTAAAGCCATCTCGACATAAAAGCGATCCGCTGACGAGATTCTTATTGATGGAGGGAACATGATGCACGTTCTTCAGCTGTACGGTCTTCCCCGAAGTAAACTTCAGATCTACCGTACCAACACCATGAACAGAAGCACGTGAGCCATTTTCCATCAGCACGGAAGAAGTCCTTGAGACCTGATAAGAGGAGAACATGGAAATATCAGAACATACATGTGTATTAGCGCCCGTGTCTATCCACCAATCAGGAGAATGACATACTGAAAGGATAGTAGGTAAAATACCGTACCCAGCATCCTTCATCTCAGTATCGCTAATAACAACATTCGCGGTCTTGCCGCTGTTCCCATGTTGACGCTTATCAAAGCGATTAGGGCAGCTAGGAGCCCAATGATCAGGATCACCACAGACGTGGCAAGAGCCTTTCCTCTTATCATTTTTCTTCTTGAAGTTGGTTGAGTGCGTGGCCTTGTTCTTGCCATCGAACTTTCCCTTTCCTTCAGTTTTGTTCTTATTCTTGAACTTGTGGGATTGGAAGTTTTTCCTCTGCACTAAATTGGCAGTAGAACCTCCCTCAAGTCCTCGAGCAGTTTTGTCCTTTGCTCTCGCCTTCTCTTCCACATGAAGAGACCCAATGAGATCCGTAACGGAAAACTCTTGTCTCTTATGTTTCCGAGAAGTAGCAAAGTTCCTCCACGAAGGAGGAAGCTTGGCAATAATGCCACCAGCCACAAATTTGTCCGGTAAGGAACACTTGAACTGATCAAGTTCTTTGGCAAGTGATTGTATCTCATGAGCTTGCTCAACGACGGAGCGCTCATCAACCATCCTGTAGTCATAGAATTGCTCCATGACGTACAGCTCAGTGCCAGCGTCCGAGACCCCAAACTTGGCCTCGAGCGCTTCCCACGCGTCCTTGCCATTATCAAATGACATATAAGGGTCAACAATGTTGTCCCCAAGAACACTGAACAAAGCCGCCATAAACATGGTATCGGATTTCTTAAAGTTCGCTTCCTGCTCAGCAGAAAGATCTCCTTCAGGCTTGCCAAGAGTGGCGCTATAACAGTTTAGGTTTTCAAACCAGAGAACTGCTCTCTTGCGCCATCTCTTATAGTGCATGCCATCAAAAGGAGGCGGCCTAGTAGCCGTGGCTACACCAGTGGAATTCAGTTGCCTATAATCAGGTTTTTGGATTGTTGGAAATATAAGCAATAATCCATATGATTTAATCCGAATAATAAACTTATAAATCATGATCATACAGATAGTAGTAAAACCAATCATGCAGATCGACAAAGTAGATGAACAGATTGCATCTATACAAGATAAACCTATCACATCTACACCAAACGCTAGAATAAAGTACTCTAGCATAATCAGAAAAAGACAGTTGAGTATCATGTACAGAGTAGGCTGAATAGCAGCCGCAGCGGTCGCAGCAGCGTCGCCCATGTTGTGGTTGTCGAAGAGGTCGCTGACGTCCGGGAAGAAGTCGTCGTCAGGGAACTCGTCGTCGGACGACGTCGTGGTTGCCAGTAGTCGCGCTTGAGCGCTCCCCAAAAACCTGATCGCCCCTCACCCGTACAGGTTCACGAGAGGCGGGGTTCCGGAGGCCTACTGTCCCGATCTGCGGTGCACGCCGCAAGCCGGGATGGAGAAGACGAAAGCGGCGGCGCAAGGTTCTGGAGGTAGGCGCGTGAGTGGATTGATTCCGTAACGATTAGGTTTAGCCCGGATGCTTTATATAGTGCAGGTTAGGAGGATCGTGGGCTCAGCCCACGTCCGAGTCGGTAACAGCCACGTCCATAAAAACTGGAAACGGCTGTAATTAACGCGTCCGTTAATGACTCATAATCAGTTTTCCCAACCAGCAAAATAAAGCTCGGCCGCAACCCGCAACCCGCAACCCGCACGCAACGCGCATCGTGGCGAGGCGGGCGGCGTCGGAGGAGGAGTGCGCGAGGGCTACTCTTCTTGTCACACCTTAGTGAGTGATGCAACACTCTACTATATAAGGTGGTCCAACTCCCCTCCAACTAGCAATGTGGGACTAAACTTTAGCACCACTACACAGCCATATGCTGCCATATACAAGTGGGCCAAAGAGAATTTCAGGATTTGTCTAATGGGCCAACAGCCAAATATACACCAAATTCCAACACGTAGTCACTGATGTGATGTATGGCGTAGTAGGTGTTCATAACACTATGCGCATGCTGCTGCACACAATTGTTCGTTTATGCGTAATCCTTGCAAGACGCAACCTTTCATTCTATTCTTGTGCATTATGCATTCTCCATATTGGTTTCGATGTACTCCCTCCGTTCCAAAATATAAGATGTTTTATGTTTGTAAAGAAAATGAATCTAGACTTCTTTTAGTGTGTAGATTCACCCCTAAGTTGAGTGAACCTATATACTAAAACAAGTCTAGATATATTTGCTTCACAAACCTAAAACATCTTATATTTTAAAACAGAGGGAGTAGAAGATAGCTTCATCCATAACATAGTGTGCTATTCTTTCTTCAATCTTATCCGTGGATCCACGATGAAAGCTAGGCAAGCATGTGGGTGCATAATGATAAGAACCATGTGATCGCTGCGCAAACAATTGAACAACCCAATCATATATAATTGTAAATATATATGAGGAAAGAATATCTTAGCTAGCTGACTAATATAATGACTTGACCAACGGTGCCTTGCAGACATTCCAGACATTCCTCATAAGTTAGAAGAGGTTACATCTTGTAAGACAAAGAGTTTTGGGGAAACTGGCTCAACCCTCTATGGGGTGGCCTATCTCATATATATAATAGTGTATAATGGTACAATACAGGTATACACAATTGGACTACAATACAAAATCTAACACATCTTCATGCATGGAATCTGGCGTCAGAATGCATATGGACATGGTGTCCTCCATTGCAGGGGTCTTGGATTGAATGCTGAGCCGGTGTCTGAATGAATTCTAGACCGATGGGTGAATGGACAGACCTTTCATAGGTGGAAACTGTCTCGTTGGCGATAAGACAAAGCTGGCATGCACATAAGGTATTTTTTATGCGCGCCTGCACATAAGTTTCGTGAGGCTATCCATGGATTGCCATGTTCTTGGTGGATTGCAAAGTCAAACAAATCGAAAGTACCCGTTTGATAGTCTTGACGGTAGCTTGTACAACGCAATGCTATGTGGAACTAGACAAATGTATCTCTAGTAAAATAAGTAATACCCAACATAATTTGTGCTATCTAGGTGATGATAACATAATTAATGTTCAAGTTATATCTAATGACACGCTTGCATGACCTGACTTGATATACCATCACTTGTGATAATATATAAATGTACAATATGATCTGCATGGGGACTTCTAAATTAATGTGATTGATCCATGATTATGCCACCTATCAGAGTCTAATGATGCATACCTAACAGAGGTGGACACCTATAAATACTTCAAATTACCTAGCCGACTCATAACAATGAGAAACACTTATCTAATTCTTGCTAATGGATTAACAAACAATTGGGAAGTGACTACTTCCACGCTTTCTTTCTTATATGAAATTCTTGGATGTTTACGTTAAATGTTTCAAGTTTCTGTATTCATTAAATACTTGACATAAATGTTATTCCATCAAGCAGACATCATCACTAGCAACAACATTATCTCTTCTCAATTAGTTCCACGACGAGGCCGCCAACTAATTAACATGAACCAAGCGTACCTCATGCCGCTGACAAAGAATGATTGTGGTTCCACGTAATCACTTCAAAGGGAGAAGAAGAAACTCGACCAAGGATCTCAGATACAAATATCCACATAATTTTTAAAACATGATGGTGATCTTCCTATATTTTAGAAATTACTGCAATGTGTTTTCTATGGCTAAGGCTAGGATCCCATCTTACTCGTATGTTGACATGTCATCATATCTTATTCATAGATGATATTTGTATGAATATTTATATAGTTTTTGACAGTTGGTTCGGGACGTGTCGATCCACCATTGTCCTGGAACTCGTAAGGGCATCGCTAGGGTTGTCGGGTGCAGCCGCCACAAAAGCCTTATTGCCTAAATCAGACAAGCTCTGCCATGGAAAGAAGAGGTGGGAACTCTTGAATTATGGGACCATCATGGATCACACGATGAGGAAAAAGAGGAGGGTAGGTTTCTAATTTGATAGTTCAAGCTTGGAGATGGCATATTTGGCCATGTCTGATACACAACCCTATCTTGAGCCTAATCGTGTCAGATAGCCAATTCTCGTGTCGAACTTTGTTAAAAATGGCTTCAATGGCCCATATCGGGAAGCCCTTTATGTATTAGTGATACAGATAGTTAAGCTTGCAAATGTCACATTAGCTCCTTCTAGACGTTCATCATAAGCTATACGAGGTGAATAGTTCATGTATGGGTTGTGGCGTTAGAATGCGTGGACATTATATCGTCCATGGAAATCATGTAGGTTTGAGTGCCAAGAACAACGTGGCCGATCGAATTCCATGACACACGGGTGAATGGATTGTTGTTGCACATGTGCCAAACCAACTCGACGTCAGAAAGAGAATGATGGCATGCACCTAAGGTCATGGGGCCGTCCATGGATTGCCAAGATCTCAATGGATTGTATAGTCAGCTAATCGAATGTACCATCTCGGTAAACATGAGTGTGTAGTGTACAACCCAATGCAATGTGAATCTCGACGAATGAAAATATGGTAAAATAGTAATAACCAAGTAAAATTTGCTAGCGACGTGACAATAACTGAATTATCTTCCAAATTATATCTAATGGTACACTAGCTTGACTTGACTAGATCTATGATCACTTGGACGAATATATAAACCTACAACGAACGTGATCCGCATGGGGCCCTCCAGATTAAATACCACCGGCCAGAGTCCAATGTTCCATGGGACACGTATGAATACTTCAAATGAACCACAAGGCTAGCAACATATCAATAAAAACTTATCGTTGACTATCAAATGGATTAACAAACTACGGAGGTGGGCACATCCCAATACTTAAAATTAACATTTGTTTTCATATACTTGCCATGGTTTACATACATGTCTAATGAATGTGGCAGTTATACCTGCAGACTTACATACTCTCATATGCTCTATAAATAGTTGGGCATACCAGTTCATGGAACATAAACCAAGAAAAACTGCAGTTTCCTAGAATGACTGCCAACACAAATTCATTCTACTACTAGCAATGGTAGGATACCAGATTTTGTTGATCAGTGATTACATACATTCATCATTAGCTAGCATCATCTTTCTATTTCATCGTACATATGAGCTAACTTACCATACATTTGCATATGTATTAATTCTGTCCAGGCGCCCAAGAAGATTGGCCCGCATGGTTGTGAGGAAGGAACTACTTTTGACATCGATTCCGACAAAAACCCGCCCAAACAACTCTTGAACATCACTATTTGGAGCAGTGATGGCCCCGATGGGCAAATTAATGCCATATCCTTCATATATCGTGACGAGAAAAATGATCTAGTGGAGATAGGTCCATATGGCACCATGGATGGTACAAAGCACATGGTATGTAACTTTCCGTTCAAACATTCATATATGTTGGGTGCTTGCCGCCCAACATAAATTTCATACACAATATATAATAGAGTGTGGTTTATTTCTATCCTACATGTTTTTCTCTCTCTTCAATTGATGTTGGATTTGTATGAAGTCTTTATGATGTATATATTAATCAACTAATTAATAAATAACACTTATGACTTTTTTCTGCATCATTATAATTTATGGTATGTTGTGCAGATCTGCATTAACCAAGATGAGTATTTGACCGTGCTCTCTGGCTACTTCAACCCCTGCATCACTGCACTCAACTTCAGCACCTCTAAGGGTACTAAGTATGGGCAGTTCGGCAAGTATCCAAACATTGAAGACATTTATTTCTCTATTGATGTGGATTATGACTCCATTGTCGCCCTCTTTGGCCTAAGTGACGATAAGGTCAGGTCCATCGGCCTCTATTTTGGTCCCCGGGCTTGATCGTTTCGCCAACATGTGTCATGCATGTGATATCTCTCTCTCTCTCTCTCTCTCTCTCTCTCTCTCTATATATATATATATATATATATATATATATATATATATATATATATATATATATATATAGAAACCCTATTCAGCACCCAGGGTGCAGAATAGTTATTTTGCACCCCACATAATTTTATGTTGTAACATTTATAAATTTATGTTTTGTATACAAATAATTATGTTCATATTCATCCACAACACAAAAAAAATGACATAAAAAATAATTTATCAGTAATTATAGTGTAAAAAACACTAAAAATACGCATTTTACGTTGTATTTTTATACGGCATGTAAATAAAAAAATTATGACATGTCTATATTTTCTTACGTTCTTCTCAACTCTCGAGGTAAGACAAAATTTACACGACGTAAAAATAATATACAGTTTTAAATATAGAGGGTGGGTGTAGAATAACTATTCTACACCCTGGGTGTCAAATAGCGAGACTCTATATATATATATATATATATATATATATATATATATACACACACACGCTGGTAAATAAAATGTGCATCCTACCAGCAAAATGGAGTACATGCCACACGGTAGGTATTCCATGCGATGGAAGGATCCATGGTCTTTGCTTGATCCATGTACTATATTGTATTGTATAATGTGTCATGTACGTGTGGTTTGTATGGTCCTGGCAGTAGCATGCTTGGTATAATAATAAATAAATATTTTGCAAACTACGTGTTTTCTCCATGTTTTCTCGATGACTAAACATCTACCGATTTATTGTACGGAAACCAATTATTGCAAGAATCAACAGGTAAGCTTTTTCGAAGCATATGTTTATTTTGATTGACTAATTCCTTGAGATCCAAGGGCAAGTTCGCCAACATGTGGATAATGAGATCCAACACATTGATGAACCCTAATACTCTTCAATCGTTGCATGTGCCATGATCGGGTGGCCATATCCCACTGACATGGTCCGGCCATCCCTATAGGATCACTCGCTACGTTTGCTCTAGATGTGGTACAGACAAATTAGGGTTCATGATCAAGTGTACCCTTCTCCCTTCAATGTGTTAGGATTGAGGGTATGGTTTTGTCTGGTTCCCTTACCTCCGATTTGTGATGCCATCCTTTTCATGCATCTCCTCCAAAGAAAAAAATGTCAAATTCTATATTATGGTGGAAACGGAATGAAACTTCTGTTTTTGATGTTTTGATGAAATGGAATTAAATTAGTATTTTGATGTTTTTTTGAGCCGGGACGAATGGTCCTCCCCCTCCCTCCAGATAGCGGCCATGTGGATCCCCTTTCGTCCCGGTTCGTAGCACAACCAGGACTAAAGGGGTGGGGCTTTGGTTCCGATTGCCCTGTTCCGGTTGCGCAACCGGGACTAAAACCCCTTACGAACTGGGACAAGTGGCCCTCTTTCCACTAGTGCAGCTCTCTCGTGCTATATATAACACACCTCACAACCAACCCCTCTACACAATTGACACTCACTCCGCATTCAACTTTTGATACAAGAAAAGTAGTAATAGGAAGAAGAAGAAGCAGCTTACATTTTAGTACAGAGGTTTTTTTTTGGAAAGGAGCATATATTGATATCTCAAGATACCAATTATATCCAGCCTCTGCAACAACGCATTACCCTAATGACATTACGGATGCACACAACCAACAAAAAAAGAAGAATTACAGAAAAAAGAATGCCCCGCTTTAGTGATCTATGCCCTACAACAGCGACCAAACACCACCAAAGCAGCACCAGAAATCCATCCTCTCCAAAAGCGAAGCCTCCAAGCAGGGAACGGTGCACTAGCGCCATCATCGCCCTGATCATTGATCATATGTTTTCACCCTAGAGAAAGTTCGCGCTGACAAAACAATGCCTTCAACAAGATCATTGCCAGACACAACCAATTAACGCCAGACCTTGAATTTTCACCCTGTAGTAGGAAGAAGAAGAAGAATGGGGGCTCTGACGCCAAACTTCATAGACTCCTTTTAAGGTGTGGGTTGAAGACTACTGTGACTTCATCAACAAAAGTGTGCTACCACACGTGGTCGAATACTACAGCCGTCCTACTGTCGGCGTACCACCGGTGCTACCAGAGGAGAAGAGGATCCCCGATTACTGGTTCATAATATGAACCACGCAAAACGCTGCTGCGGCAGAGCTCACTTTGTCCTGGTTCATAATACGAACCGTGACTAATTTTCCTCCACCCCCGCTCTACACCGCAGCCACGTGGACCATCTTTTATCCCGGTTCGGGGAGGGACTAGGACTAGAGGGGGGGGGGGGACTTTTAGTCCCGAAACCGTAGTCCGAGTTCGAAAACCGGGACTGATGGCCCTCCTGAACCGGGACTGGTGCCCCATTTTCTAATAGCGTATGTATTTACCTAAATGCGGGATGGGCATTTTCCATCTTGCTTATTTACATTCTGTGTGATGTTCTCCTGCCTAAACCATATGTTCATACATACATACATATATATATATATATATAATTGATGATGCCACTGATAGCGAGGCCACCGAGTCAGACGTGGCGGCCTCCGCCGACCTCCATGACTCGGCAGAACCCGATGATGCGCCAAGCGCCAAGTCTACCGATGCTCCTTCGAGTCCAGCTGCCTCTTAGGCTGGTTAAAAAAACACTTGAATTTCATGAGATCCCCGGTATGCCGGGTGCAGATGTAATAAATATTGCAGTTGTTTTGGGTATGTGCCTTAGTGAAGGCTTAAACTTCTATTCTGGCTTAAACGTGAATCACCCAGGGGCAAGTCCCCGAGTTTCATTTGCCGTTTCCCCTATCCTTTAATTTGGCTCCTTTCTACCTTTCTTGGCGTTCGACATTAGAGTCTCAAAGTTCTAAGGATTAAGTAGCGGGTATGAAGCTAGGCAACTTGACCTAGGGTCATTCGACATATAGGCCGACATATCCTGCAACGGGTTAGTTATAAATAGGGATTTCTATTTTCGTTCTCCTGGTTCGTTAGTTGTACTCACTTTTCCCCAGCCGCTTAGTTTTTCCTCACTTTTGTCCATATCCTATTATGGAACTCTCACATGGGTCTAAATCTCGCTCTCCGTCGGGTCCCATTAGTGGACACTCGCCGTTACGTGCTGACAAGTAGGACCCACCCCCGTTACGCGATATCAGGTGGGGCCACGTTCAGTCGGATCCCGTAGTAGGACCCCCCATGGTGTGGGGCCGGCTTATTGGGAACGTGTTTTGGGGGATGTGGTGTGGGACCATGTGGGGCGCGTATGGTAGTTACGTGCGTCCTGTCGCCTAAATTGGAAGATTTATTTTTTATTATTTTTATGATTGGTCTTTTTAAGAGTGCCTTTTCCCCTTTATGTCACTAACAGTTGTTATTTTTGCCCAAAAAGGCAGCGAATCTAGAGCAGCTTCTCGCTTCATTCATGGTTCCTTTTGGCCCTCGTATTTTCCCAATCTAGCAGCAAATCTAATCAGCATCATAAATTGTAGGGGTTCGTAGCATGGAAAACAAAAATTTTCTATCGCATACAAACAAACAAGCCAAGATCTATCTATTAGATTGTAGCAACGAGTCGATGGAATAACTCACCCTCGAAGATTCCAAAGTGTTTAACGAGAGCAGATTCTCGTGGGTGATGTAGTCGTACTCTTTCCGATCTCAAGATCGCGTAGACGATCCTTCCAGCGCCACCTTCCAGCAGCGCTCCCGCAGTCGGTCACACGTTCGGTACTCGACGAAGACCTTCCTCTCCCTTGTTCCAGCAGGCAGCGGAGGTTGTAGCACTCTCCTCGCGATTCCGGCAGCACAACGGCGTGGTACCGGAGGTAGAGGGGAGATCCCGCAGGGCTTCGCCTTAAGCCGGTGCGAGTATGGTGGAGCTTATGAGAGAGGCTATTAGTGGTCTAGTAATTAGACACACCAATTAGAGGGCTCTAAACCAATTAGAAGGCTCTAAACCGAAACAGCTCTAAACCGGGGTCTAGGTCTAGTTTCTAGTTTAGAGGATAGGAACTTGTGTTGTGTAGAGAGGGGAGCCCTGCCCCTCCCTTTATAGGTGGGAGGGCCGGCGGCCAAGGGGAGGAGTTCCTCCCCAACTCGGCCTTGGGAGGTGCGCCGGCCAAGGGGAGGAACCCTCCTCCAACTCGGCCTCCACCTCTCCTCCTCTTTCTCCTCTTTCCGAAAACTGGCAGTTTGACCGAAAACTGGCAGTTTGACTTTTCAATTAGGATTTGAATTAACCCTTTATTTCGGACAGCGAGAACACTTAGTACATGATGCAATCATTCCAACATGCAATGACACATTCATGTACCCCTTCCCCTCCGGAGTGCCGGACATTCCGGGACCTTCTAGAATGTTCCCGATGAAAACACCGGAACCATTCCCCAACTCCGAAATGGGACTTTCCTTATATGAATCTTATTCTCCGGACCATTCCGGATCACCTCGTGATATCCCGGATCCCATCCGAGACTCCGAACAACATTCGGTCTCTTTCTCATAATACCATAACTACTCAAACAACGTCGAATCCTTAAGTGTGTCTCCCTACGGTTCGTGAATTATGCGGACATGATCGAGACACTTCTCCGAACAATAACCAATAGAGGAATCTGGAAATTCATATGGCTCCCACATATTTCTACGATTACTTTGCGATCGAATGAACCACTTACATACGATACCAATTTCCCTTTGTCTCACGATATGTTACTTATCCGAGGTTATGATCGTCGGTATCTCTGCATACCTAGTTCAACCTCGTTACTGATAAGTACTCTTTTCTCGTTCCCGTGATATGTGATCCCTTGTGACCATGTCACATGCTTGCAAGCTAATTGGATGACATTTCACCGAGAGGGCCCAGAGCATATCTATCCGTCATGTGGATGGACAAATCCCACTCTTGATCCATGTGTTTCAACCAATACTTTCCGAACACCCAATGCCACTTTTATAGCCACCCTGTTACGGTGTGGTGTTTGATGACATCAAAGCATCCATCCAGTAAAGGCAATATGCATGATCTCATGGTCGAAGGAATTAGGTTACTATGTATCAGAAAGCATATAGCAATTGAACTATTGAAATGACTTGATCTTTATGCTACGCTTGTCTATAGGAGTATGTCCATCACATCATTCTCCTAATGATATGATCCTGTTGTTAATAACATCTCTATGTTCATGATCAGGAAACCATGATCATATATTAACCAACAAGCTAGTTTAACAAGAGGCTTTACTAGGGACTCTTATTTTAGTTTACAAATCACACAAGTATTAATGTTTCCGGTTAATACAATTATAGCATGGTATGTAAACATTTATCATAAGTATGAAGATATGATAATAACCTATTTTATTATTGCCTCTTGGGCATATCTCCAACAGTCTCCCACTTGCACTAGAGTCAATAATCTAGTTTCAAACCTTTGTGTATATAACACCTATGGCTTTCCGGTGCTGTATGTACACGATTGCTAGTGGTCAACTGATCTCCGGATCTGACACTTCCAGGTCCGTGTGTAATTGCATGTCTTTGCGTCTCTACGCATCACTCATTCTCTAATGAGATGGCTTTGTATAAATTTGGTATTTCGGTGTGACCTTTAGCTCTTTGGGGTTAAAACATGTTGATAATATTGTCGCACAATATATCTTCATAGTATTATCCCACTGTGAACTACACCTAGTTTGATAACAAACTTCTTGACACAAATGCCCTCTTTTGCTGCTATAATAGCAGTCATATACTCAGCCTTTTGTTGTAGTATCTGTCACAATGTCTTAACTTTGGAAATCATCCAAATCCATTATGGAACTCACTTTCCATTATATTGTGCCACTTTAGTTTAGATTGAGATAAACTTAATTTGTACTTTGTGACAAAGCTAGTATCAATGTAGTACTTTTACAATGAACTAACCATCTATTTGTCACTTCTACAAATATTATACTCTTAGTTCTTTCAGAAGATCATAAGAATATCCTTACTATTGTCCAATGATCATCTTACGAATCATTCTGGTATATGCTCACAACATTTAGAGCATAGGACATATCTGGATTTGTACATATCACAGTATGATTGATATAAATACTCTTTGTGATTTCATACATCAAGTATCAATCTATACTTGATTATTTGTTTCACTTTACCAAATGTCAATACATTTGAATATATCATCAACATTGAACTCATTCAATCCTTTCTGTGCGACAAGAACCTTCTCTTGTAGTTTCTATATTGAACTCATTCAATATCTTGTCTATGTACTTCTGGCACAACCATATTAGCGTCTATTGATGCCAAATATTTGGGTTTTGCCTAAGTCTTTCATCAGGATGAAATTCTTAATATGTGTTAATAAAAGATACATCTTTTCTAATCAACAATATGTCCTCCACATAATGTATTAGAAATATGTCTTAGCGCTCCCACTTAATTTCTTGCAAATGCAAGCATCTTCATTGTCTCCGATGAAATTAAACTCTTTTAACAGTTTCATCATAGTGAAGATTCCAACTCCGCTATGCTTACTTCAACCATTGAAGTTTGCATATGCTTTTAGCATCCTTTGAATTGACAAAACCCTATGGACCGTGTTTATGCACATGTCCTAGGTAACGATTCTATTAGAAGAACTTGTTTTGTTTATTCAACTACCATATAACAAATTATATGTAGTGGTTGCTTTCATTAATCCGTCTAGACTAAATATCACTATGATAGATCAAATCTTGTCATAGTCAACCTTTGAACATTGTTGTGAACTCTTTCCCAACATGTCGACTATTTCATAGATGTAAAACATCCATGTCTATTTCTTTATAGATCCAGACACAACTATAAGGTCTTACACCTTTCTCGAGGGTCCTTCAAGTTCAAAACTTGATTTCTCGTGTATGGAACTATCACGGATTTTATGGCTTCAAGCCATTTGACGGAGTCAGGGCCCATCATCGCTTCTTTGCATGTAGTCGGTTCATTATTCTCAAATAATGATTCAACCCTCAAATCTTGGTATTTGATTGTTTACCCGATCTACTTGTTTCAATAGGAACTTAGATCTCCGTGACCACAACCTTTGAGGCACGTGAGCCATGAGCATTGTTGCCGCCTCCGGAACACTTTTCGGCGCTGCGCAACTTTGCACATACAGCTAAGGTTCTTAACCTTATCAAAGTTCTATTGTCCTCCCACTTAACTTTTCACGAAAAATTCCTTCCAAAAGAAACTTGACGTTCTAAGCAACAAACACTTTTGTCTCCGGTGTTTATGGAGGAATACTTAATAGTCATACAAAGACAGGTTCATCCGACTTTGGTTGCAAACATCTTTCTTATGCATAGCATACCAATGTTTAAGAAAGGACAACTTGGATTTTATCCCAAACCATAACCTTATATGGTGTCATTTCAACGGATTATGATGAAGCTCTTTTCAGTGGAAAAACGGTAATCTCTAAAGCTTTTAATCTTTAAAATACAATGGCAGTTTTATGAATTACACCTTTCGATCTTACCATGTCAAACAAGGTTTAATTACATATCTCGAACGCTCCATACTCTTATGGTGTTTCGGGAAAATGCAAATCCACGGAACGATTCCTTCAATCTTAGGTGTTATGCTAAACTTGTAACTCAAATATCTTCCTTTATGATCTTATCATAAACTATTTATATTCTTGTTACAATGATTTTGCACTTCATCTTGAAAGTCTTTTGAACTTTTCAAATATTTCATACTTCATCCTTATTAAGTAAATATTCATATATTCACTCAAATTTTCGGAGAAAGCATATGAAGTTGAAATCCATCGCTCTTGACTACACATAATGGACTTCGTACAACAATATGTACAAGTTCCAATAAGCTAGTCATTCGTTCCCTTTTGGCCTATGGACGAAGTTTTAATTATCTCTAGGAAAGTTTCACAAGCGTCATTTGATCAAAATCAAATAGACTCCAAAATTCCATCCATATGGATTTTTCTTCATGTTTTCTTTCCAATATAATTTTAAACGGCGATGTCACTTCCTAAGTGATCTTTCAATCAATTTGTCTTTCGACATTTTAGCACTAGTTTTATGGATGTGATTTCTCCAACGAGATTTGTGAATCATCCATCTTTTATGGATTACGGCAATTATTTGAACAATCCTTTTGTTCTCATAATACCTGATAAAACAAATCTTTGAAGGCAAGCTTTGATGTTTAACAAGCAACACAATAACCCTTTATTTTGTTCTTGATGAACATCATCACATATTCTTTTGCTAGTTACTTAGGCCATTGTAGTTCATGAATTGTGTTGTTTCGTATGACGATTCACACCAACAAATTCAGTATCAAATACTTAAGAACCACATTGTTTAACAAGCAAAGAATATAGCCATAACATGTATATCATCTATATACTTAAACTGAACGATTCTAGTCTTTTCTTTTCTGCCATATATTTATGAGATTCTCTTTCAGTATTTCCTTTTCAGTTTGAAAGAATCTATCAACATCAATAGTGGAGTCATACATATGACATATAGTCCAAAGCGTGTATAGTTAAATACCAATGTCTTTGGACTTGCACTTTGAAGTAGATCACCATCATCAAATGTTTGGTGTTCTTTCAAATTCCTTTCATTAGTAATCTCTTGGTGTAGTAAACATTTTACCTACATCAAATATTCACCCTTATCATGGTATCGTCCATGATCAAGCTACTTTTAGCTTATAACGATGAATTATTAGTATAATGTTGCTATCCAAAACCTTTTGGAGGATTAGGACAACAAGTGTCTCCAACCTTTTTGCAAATTCTCATCAAAATATGAGAACATGAACTTTGCCATATTATACTCTATCATGTTGTAACCAAAACTTCGTTTCAGATATCACAATATCTTCCACACATCATGGTTTCTGAAACAACTCTTTCAGATCCTAGATAACCTTGATATTAAGGGAATCCTTTGAATATCAAGAATCATGGATACAAACATGATACTTATATACTAACACTTGGAATTGTTACTCTTGATTTAATACTAATTATTAAACTTCATGGAGTAACCGGAACTTACTGAAAGTTTGCAATAGGACTTTTAAACTTTAGATTAACACTTAAAACAATACGATACCAGTTCGTAAAGTATCTAACCAGAATTCTATAGTTCTATCATCTCAATTATAACTAAGCGCAAGGTGGTAAACGGATGCCAATGACTACAACAACTATGCAAATTCACTTTGATTTAGTTTATGATAAATTGAGTTCTAATTAATAATTAAATTAATCTAGGTGAACTCCCACTCAAAACAATATCCCTCACATTGTTTTAGTGATCACACGAACCAAATCCACCACATCAAAACCGATCATCACGAGAGTTGATATAGCTTCAATGGCGAACAATCAACATGTTCATCATATCTACTATATGACTCATGCTCTACCTTTCGGTAATCCGTGTTCCTGAGGCCATGTCTGTACATGCTAGGCTCGTCAAGATCAAACCTTAGCTACCGCATAAGCAAATCTGGCTTGCTTACGTTGTATTTACCCGTGGAATCAAAGACACCCGATCATCACGTGGTGCTTCGAAGCAACAAGTTTTAGCAACGGTGCTAACTAAGGGCGAACACTTTAGAACTTGAAATTTATGTGCATGAGGGATCATCTTATAATGCTACCGTCGTCTACTAAGCAATACAAGATGCATAAAGGATTAACATCACATGCAATTCATAATATGTGATATGATATGGCCTTTCTTCTTTGTGCTTCCGATCTCCATCTTCAAGCACGAACATGATCTCCATCATCACCGGCGTAGCATCAAGGTCAATGACGCTTCTTCATGGTTGTCGTCCACCAGCTTCAACTATTACAACTATTTTGAATAGACACGCAGGTCTTAACAGAAATTAAAGACAACCATATGGCTCCTGCCGGTTGCCAACTTACAATAAGGAACATTGCATACATCAAATATAATCACAATCATGGCCATATCACATCACTGCACACCCCTGCAAAACAAAGTTAGACGCTTCTACTTTCTTTGCATATTTTACGTGGTTTGGGGCTTTCCATAAGTGTCGTTCTAACCTACGAACAAGAACCACAACATTGATACTAGCATTGTTGATTACCCGTTGTAAATTGGATCTTTACTATGCTAGGAGAAACTGGCACCCGCAAAGCCACTTATGCAATACAAGTTGCATGTTAAGCGTGGAGCAAGTCTCATGAACGATGTCATGTAAGGTTAGCCCGGGCCGCTTCATCCCAACATACCGCAAGATGCAAAGTACACGCAAAGCAATCTACAATAAAAGCATCAACGCCCACAATGACCATTGTGTTCTACTCGTGCAACAGATCTACATATAGACACGGCTCTGATACCACTGTAGGGGTTCGTAGCATGGAAAACAAAAATTTTCTATCGCATACAAACAAACAAGCCAAGATCTATCTATTAGATTGTAGCAACGAGTCGATGGAATAACTCACCCTCGAAGATTCCAAAGTGTTTAACGAGAGCAGATTCTCGTGGGTGATGTAGTCGTACTCTTTCCGATCTCAAGATCGCGTAGACGATCCTTCCAGCGCCACCTTCCAGCAGCGCTCCCGCAGTCGGTCACACGTTCGGTACTCGACGAAGACCTTCCTCTCCCTTGTTCCAGCAGGCAGCGGAGGTTGTAGCACTCTCCTCGCGATTCCGGCAGCACAACGGCGTGGTACCGGAGGTAGAGGGGAGATCCCGCAGGGCTTCGCCTTAAGCCGGTGCGAGTATGGTGGAGCTTATGAGAGAGGCTATTAGTGGTCTAGTAATTAGACACACCAATTAGAGGGCTCTAAACCAATTAGAAGGCTCTAAACCGAAACAGCTCTAAACCGGGGTCTAGGTCTAGTTTCTAGTTTAGAGGATAGGAACTTGTGTTGTGTAGAGAGGGGAGCCCTGCCCCTCCCTTTATAGGTGGGAGGGCCGGCGGCCAAGGGGAGGAGTTCCTCCCCAACTCGGCCTTGGGAGGTGCGCCGGCCAAGGGGAGGAACCCTCCTCCAACTCGGCCTCCACCTCTCCTCCTCTTTCTCCTCTTTCCGAAAACTGGCAGTTTGACCGAAAACTGGCAGTTTGACTTTTCAATTAGGATTTGAATTAACCCTTTATTTCGGACAGCGAGAACACTTAGTACATGATGCAATCATTCCAACATGCAATGACACATTCATGTACCCCTTCCCCTCCGGAGTGCCGGACATTCCGGGACCTTCTAGAATGTTCCCGATGAAAACACCGGAACCATTCCCCAACTCCGAAATGGGACTTTCCTTATATGAATCTTATTCTCCGGACCATTCCGGATCACCTCGTGATATCCCGGATCCCATCCGAGACTCCGAACAACATTCGGTCTCTTTCTCATAATACCATAACTACTCAAACAACGTCGAATCCTTAAGTGTGTCTCCCTACGGTTCGTGAATTATGCGGACATGATCGAGACACTTCTCCGAACAATAACCAATAGAGGAATCTGGAAATTCATATGGCTCCCACATATTTCTACGATTACTTTGCGATCGAATGAACCACTTACATACGATACCAATTTCCCTTTGTCTCACGATATGTTACTTATCCGAGGTTATGATCGTCGGTATCTCTGCATACCTAGTTCAACCTCGTTACTGATAAGTACTCTTTTCTCGTTCCCGTGATATGTGATCCCTTGTGACCATGTCACATGCTTGCAAGCTAATTGGATGACATTTCACCGAGAGGGCCCAGAGCATATCTATCCGTCATGTGGATGGACAAATCCCACTCTTGATCCATGTGTTTCAACCAATACTTTCCGAACACCCAATGCCACTTTTATAGCCACCCTGTTACGGTGTGGTGTTTGATGACATCAAAGCATCCATCCAGTAAAGGCAATATGCATGATCTCATGGTCGAAGGAATTAGGTTACTATGTATCAGAAAGCATATAGCAATTGAACTATTGAAATGACTTGATCTTTATGCTACGCTTGTCTATAGGAGTATGTCCATCACATCATTCTCCTAATGATATGATCCTGTTGTTAATAACATCTCTATGTTCATGATCAGGAAACCATGATCATATATTAACCAACAAGCTAGTTTAACAAGAGGCTTTACTAGGGACTCTTATTTTAGTTTACAAATCACACAAGTATTAATGTTTCCGGTTAATACAATTATAGCATGGTATGTAAACATTTATCATAAGTATGAAGATATGATAATAACCTATTTTATTATTGCCTCTTGGGCATATCTCCAACATAAATATGTAGATGAACAGAGAAGATGTAGATAAAGAAGCTAATAAAGGATTATATAGTACGATACTTAAACCAGGTTCGACAATTAGGCTGCTCAGCAGCAGCAGCTTAGAAGTTCAACATAGACAACAAAACAAAAGAAGCTGCTTTACATCAGCATCATCAACAACATCATCACAAGATCACTTGTCCCTCATGGCCTCCGCTAGGAGGGCCTCCGCCTCCTCCATGTGGCGCTTCCTCCACTTCCTGTTGCCCAGTCCCTTGACCTTGGGCATCTTGGGCTTGATTGGGGGCATGCGACCCTCCTTGATGGCCACCTTCTAGAGATTGCGGAGGTCAAAACCAAGCGCCTTGTGCTGGGCTCTGAAGGAATTGGCGTTCTTTAACGAGCCATAGGTCTTCACGTCCTTGGAATGCATCACGAGAGAGTTGAAGTCGGTGGCGAGGCACCTGGTGAAGAAGGGGCACCTATAGACATCGCTGGCGAAGAAGCCGCTGAACTGGCCGGACTTCAGCTTCTTCAGCACCTGACGAGTCTTGGTGTCCATGGACTCGTCGTCGCTGCAGAAGTTGCTGCTATCCAGCTATTACAAAAAATAGTAGCATGCAATAAGGTCATGATTGAGATACCATGATTATCGGGATTGATTATTTGCATAAATTAACCGATTGAGATCCCCTGATTATTCCCTAATCCCCAAGTCTCAAACCTAATCGAATATTGATCCCAACTACAGATCGGTGCTAGTACTGATCCCAACTATAGACCAGTGCTAGTACTGATCCCAACTACATATCGGTGGTAGTACTGATCCCAACTAGGGGCATTCATCGAAATACGAGATCTAACACAAGAGGATTAGCTACTGTAAGAATACCTAGCATCCACCGATTGAAAATACGAACAGCCGAGCCCTAATAACACACGATCTAGCATCCCATGATAGGAATTGGGAAGAACAAAGGAAGGGGAGAAAACCCTAGTTACCTCCAACCATGCATGGGTCGGCTAAGCTAGTGTCGAAGGGGTTCTCCGGCCTGATGTAATCGTTGTCCCCGTAGGGGTCCTAGCCGTGCGGGATTTGCAGGAGAACAACGGGGCTTGTAAGGGCACGGGGGCCTCCTCACCGGCGGCTACGGCGGAAGCGGGGACGGGGGTCTAGACGGGGATAGCGGCTGCCTTCAATGCCTCGACGGGGGCTTGTACGGGGACGGGGGCCTCCTCGTTGGCCGCCTTGGAGGCAACGATGGCCACTGCGCCGTTCTTCTCTATCGACGGCGTGGTTGGGATTTTCTTGGGGGTTTGTAGAAGGTGATGGCACAGTGGAGATGGTTGCGTGAGTGAGTGAGCGAGTGAGTGATGACTGAGAGTGAGGAGGCATCTATAAAGGTGAAGGGAGGAGACGTTTCATTGCACCACCTGTAGGGGTTCGTAGCATGGAAAAAAAAATTCTACCACATGCACACAAACAAGCCAAGATCTATCTACTAGATTGTAGCAACGAGTCGATATAAGAACTCACCCTCGAAGATTCCAAATCGGTTAACGAGAGTAGATTCTCGTGGGTGATGTAGTCGTACACTTTCCGGTCTCAAGATCGCGTAGACGATCCTTCCGGCGCTGTGTTCCGGCAGCGCTTCCGCAGTAGGTCACACATTCGGTACTCGATGAAGACCTTCCTCTCCCTTGTTCCAGCAGGCAGCGGAGGTTGTAGTTCTCCCCTCGCGATTCCGGCAGCACGACGGCGTGGTGTCGGAAGTAGAGGAAAGATCATGCAGGGCTTCGCCTAAGCCGGTGCGAGTTATGGTGGATCTAGGGCTTCTCGGTGATCTAGGGTTTAGAAGGCCGGGAGGAGGAGGAGGTGTCGGCGGCGGCGGCGGTGACGCACAGGTGTGGGGAGGGCTGGCTCTTGTGTGTTTGGCGCAGCCCTCCCCCTCTATTTATGAGAGGGGGGCAACCTTGGGAGGGGAGGGTTTGAATCCAAACCCAAACCCAAGTTGGATTGAAAGAAGGACTCTTTCCTTCTTCCACTAGGAAACCATTGTTCCAGTTTGACTTTTCAAACCTCCCGTTTGACTTTCAATTCAGAGCTTTAATTCTCTCTTGCAAATTCCCAAACCAAGTGACCTAAGATATGATCCGATCATTCCACTTACCCATGACACATTCATGTTCCATTCCCCTTCCAGTCTGGTGAACCTTCTAGAACCTCTCCGATGAAAACATCGGAATCTCCTCGTGATATCCCGGATCCCATCCGAGACTCCGAACAACATTCGGTATCCCTACTTACATTCCATATCTACTAAACAACATCAAATCCTTAAGTGTGTCTCCCTACGGTTCGTGAATTATGCGGACATGACCGAGACACTTCTCCGATCAATAACCAATAGAGGAATCTGGAAATTCATATGGCTCCCACATATTTCTACGATTACTTTGCGATCGAATGAACCACTTAAATACGATACCAATTTCCCTTTGTCTAGCGATAGTTTACTTATCCGAGGTTTGATCGTCGGTATCTCTGCATACCTAGTTCAACCTTGTTACCGATAAGTACTCTTTTCTTGTTCCCGTGATATGTGATCCCTTGTGATCCAGTCACATGCTTGCAAGCCAATTGGATGACATTCCACCGAGAGGGCCCAGAGTATATCTATCCGTCATATGGATGGACAAATCCCACTCTTGATCCATGTGCCTCAACACATACTTTCCGAACACTCAGTGCCACCTTTATAGCCACCCACTTACGATGTGGTGTTTGATGTCATCAAAGCATCCTTCCGGTGATGGTGATTAGCATGATCTCATGGTCGAAGGAATTAGGTTACTATGTATCAGAAAGCTTATAGCAAATGAACTATTGAAATGACATGATCTTTATGCTACTCTTATCTATAGGAGTATGTCCATCATACCATTCTCCTAATGATATGATCTCATTGTTAATAACATCTCAATGTTCATGATCGAGAAACCACGATCATCTATTAACCAACAAGCTAGTATTATAAAGAGGCTTCACCAGGGACTCTAATTTAGTTTACAAATCACACAAGTATTAATGTTTCCGGTTAATACTATTATAGCATGAATGTAAACATTTATCATAAACACAAAGATATAATAATAACCACTTTTATTATTGCCTCTAGGGTATATCTCCAACAGTCTCCCACTTGCACTAGAGTCAACTAATCTAGATTACATGGTAATATACCGAACACCTATGGCAGTTTGGTGCTGGTCATGTTTTGCCCTCGGGAGAGGTTTAGTCAACGAATCCGCCACATTCATATCTGTGTGTACTTTGCAAATCTTTATGTCACCATCTTGGACATGCTCTCTAATAGCGTGGAAACGTAGCTTGATGTGCTTCAGCTTCTTGTGTGACCTTGGTTCTTGCGCATTGGCTATGGCACCCATGTTATAACAGTAGATACACATTGGGTCTAGCGCACTTGGAACCACACCGAGCTCTGTAATGAACTCCTTCATCCATATCGCTTCTTGTGAAGCCTCCGAAGCAGCCATGTATTCCGATTCAGTTGAAGATCTCGCCACAACACTTTGCTTTGCACTCCTCTAGCTAACTGATGCACCATTCAAAGTAAATACGTATCCAGATTGAGATTAGAATCATCCGGATCGGTGTTCCAACTAGCATCGGTGTAACCATTAACAACGAGTTGTTCATCACCTCCATAAGAAAGAACCATATCCTTAGTTCTTCTCAAGTATTTAAGGATGTTTTTGACCGCTGTCGAATGATCCACTCCTGGATCACTTTGATATCTGCTAGTCAAACTAACAACATATGAAATGTCGGGTCTAGTACATAGCATGGCATACATTAGAGATCCTATGGCTGAGGCATAGGGAGTTTTACTCATCCTTTCTCTATCTTCTGCCGTTGTCGGACTTTGAGTTTTACTCAAGGTCATATTTGTAGGGGTTCGTAGCATGGAAAACAAAAATTTTCTACCGCATGAACACACAATCAAGATATAATCTATGATCAAGACAAGATCTATCTACTAGATTGTAGCAACGAGTCGATGGAATACTAACCCTCGAAGATCCAAAGCAGTTAACGAGAGCAGATTCTCGTGGGTGATGTAGTCGTACACTTCCGATCTCAAGATCGCGTAGACGATCCTTCCGGCGCTGCGTTCCGGCAGCGCTCCCGCAGTCGGTCACACGTTCGGTACTTGATGAAGACCTTCCTCTCCCTTGTTCCAGCAGCAACGGAGGTTGTAGCACTCTCCTCGCAATTCCGGCAACACGACGGCGTGGTACCGGAAGTAGAGGGGAGATCTCGCAGGGCTTCGCCTTAAGCCGGAGCGAGTATGGTGGAGTAATAGAGGGCCTTGGCGATCTACGGAATAGAGGGCACCAAGTGATTTAGAGCAAACAACAGCTAGGGTTTAGCTAGATGGCGGTTTAGAGGAGATCTAGGGCAGCCGCATCTAGAAGGGGGGGCGGGCGGCTGGCCTAGGGTTTAGAGGGGTGCCGGCTAAGGGACAAGGTGTAGGGAGAGGGGGCGCCCCCTCCCTTTCTTTTATAGGTGGGAGGGGCGGCTTGGGCTAGCCGAGTCCTCCCCCAACTCCCTTGCTGGCCGGCTGTTTGGAGGAGAGAAGGGAAACCTTCTCTTCCCAGGTTTCCTTCTCTTCTCCCACTTGGAAATCATTGTCCCAGTTTGACCTTTTCAAACTGGCCTTTTAACTTTCAAACTAGAGTTTGATTTCTTTCTTCCAAGTGTCCAACCAAGTGACCTAGTACATGATGCAACCATTCCATATTGTCATGACACATTCATGTACCCTTCCCTTCCGGAGTGCCGGACCTTCCGGAACCTTCTAGAACATTCCCGATGAAAACATCGGAACCATTCCCGAACTCCGAAAAAGGACTTTACTTATATGAATCTTATTCTCTGGACCATTCCGGATCTCCTCGTGATATCCCGGATCCCATCCGAGACTCCGAACAACATTTGGTCTCTTAATCATCATTCCATAACTACTCAACAACATCGAATCCTTAAGTGTGTCTCCCTACGGTTCGTGAATTATGCAGACATGATCGAGACACTTATCCGATCAATAACCAATAGAGGAATCTGGAAATTCATATGGATCCCACATATTTCTACGATTACTTTGCGATCGAATGAACCACTTACATACGATACCAATTTCCCTTTGTCTCACGATAGTTTACTTATCCGAGGTTTTGATCGTCGGTATCTCTGCATACCTAGTTCAACCTCGTTACCGATAAGTACTATTTTCTCGTTCTCGTGATATGTGATCCCTTGTGAGCCAGTCACATGCTTGCAAGCTAATTGGATGACATTCCACCGAGAGGGCCCAGAGTATATCTATCCGTCATATGGATGGACAAATCCCACTCTTGATCCATGTGCCTCAACCCATACTTTCCGAACACTCAATGCCACCTTTATAGCCACCCAGTTACGGTGTGGTGTTTGATGTCATCAAAGCATCCTTTCGGTGATGGTGATTAACATGATCTCGTGGTTGAAGGAATTAGGTTACTATGTATCAGAAAGCTTATAGCAAATGAACTATATTAAATGACTTGATCTTTATGCTACGCTTAATCTATAGGAGTATGTCTATCACATCATTCTCCTAATGATATGACCCTGTTGTTAATAACATCTCTATGTTCATGATCAGGAAACCATGATCATATATGAACCAACAAGCTAGTTTCACAAGAGGCTTTACTAGGGACTCTTTTATGTTTACAAATCACACAAGTATTAATGTTTCCTGTTAATACAATTATAGCATGGTATGTAAACATTTATCATAAGTGTGAATATATGATAATATCCACTTTATTATTGCCTCTTGGGCATATCTCCAACAGTCTCCCACTTGCACTAGAGTCAATAATCTAGTTTTAAACCTTTGTGTATTCAACACCTATGTCTTTATGGTGTTGTAAGTACAAGTTTGCTAGTGGTCAACTGATCTCCGGATCTGACACTTTCAGGACCGTGTGTAATTGCATGTCTTTGCGTCTCTACGCATCACTCATTCTCTAATGAGATGGCTTTGTACAAATTTTGGTCCTTTGGTGTGACCTTTAGTTCTTTGGGGTTAAAACATGTTGATAATATTGTCGTACAGTATATCTCCATAGCATTATCCCTGCTGTGAACTACACTTAGTTTGATAACAAACTATTTGACACAAATGCCCTCTTTTGCTGCTATAATAGCAGTTATATACTTAGCCTTTTGTTGTAGTATCTATCACAATGTCTTAATTTTGGAACTCATCCAAATCCATCATGGAACTTACTTTCCATCACATTGTGCCACCCTTAGTTTAGATTGAGATAAACTTAATTTTTACTTCATGACAAAACTAGTATCAATGTAATACTTTTACAATGAACTAACCATCTATTTGTCTCTTCTACAAAATAATATATTCTTAGTTCTTTTAAAAGATCATAAGAATATCTTTACTGTCGTCCAATAATCATCTTATGAATTATTCTGGTATATGCTCATAACATTTAGAGCATAGGATATTTCTGGATTTGTACACATCACAACATCATTGATAAAATACTCTTTGTGATTGTATCTATCAAGTATCAAAAATACTTAAATCTTTATTTAATCCTTCCTATGCAACAAGAACCTTTCTTGTAGTTTCTATATTGAACTCATTCAATATCTCGTCTATGTACTTCTGGCACAACCATATTGGCGTCACAATTTATCCATATAGACATTGATGCCAAATATTCGGGTTCTTCCTAAGCCTTTCATCGAGATGAAATTCTTATCCTGTGTTAATAAAAAGATACATCACTTCCAATCAACAATATGTCTCCCACATAATGTATTAGAAATATGTCTTAGCGCTCCCACTTAATTTCTTGCAAGTGCAAGCATCTTCATCGTCTCCGATGAAATTAAACTATTTTAACAGTTTCATCATAGTGAAGATTCCAACTCCGCGATGCTTACTTCAACCATTGAAGTTTGCATATGCTTTTAGCATCCTTTGAATTAACAAAATCCTTTGGACCGTTTTATGCACGTGTCTTAGGTAACCATTCTATTAGAAGAACTTGTTTTGTTTATTCAACTATCACATAATAAAATTATATGTAGTGGTTGCTACATTAATCCGTCCAGACTAAATATCGCTATGAAAGATCAGATCTTGTCATAGTCAACCTTTTGAACATTGTTGTGAACTATTTCCCAATATGTCGACTATTTCATAGATGTGAAAACATCCATGTCTATTTCTTTATAGATCCAAATACGACTGTAAGGTCTTGTACCTTTCCAGAGGGTCTTTCAAGTTCAAAGCTTGATCTCTCGTATATGGAACTATCACGGATTTTATGGCTTCAAGCCATTTTATGGAGTCAGGGCCCATCATCACTTCTTTGCATGTAGTACGTTCATTATTCTCAAATAATGATTCAACCCTCAAATCTTGGTATTTGATTGTTTACTTGACCTACTTGGTTCAATAGGAACTTAGATCTCCGTGACCACAACCTTTGAGGCACGTGAGCCATGAGCATTGTTGCTGCCTCCGGAACACTTTTCGGTGCTGCGCAACTTTGCACATATAGCTAAGGTTCTTTTAACCTTATCAAAATTCTATTGTACTCCCACTTATCTATTTACGAAAAATTCCTTCTCAAAGAAACTTGACGTTCTAAGTGACAAACACTTTTGTCTCCGATGTTATGGAGCATTACTTAACAGTTATTTGAAATAACATACAAAGACAGGTTCATCCGACTTTGGTTGCAAACATCTTTCTTATGCACAGCATACCAATGTTTAAGAAAGGACAACTTGGGTTTTATCCCAAACCATAACTTTATATGGTGTCATTTCAACGGATTTTGATGGAGCTCTTTTCAGTGGAAAAACGGTAGTCTCTAAATCTTTTAATCTTTAAAATATAATGGCAGTTTTATGAATTACACCTTCGATCTTACCATGTCAAACAAGGTTTAATTACATATCTCGAACGCTCCATACTCTTATGGTGTTTCGGGACATGGAAATCTACGGAACGATTCCTTAAATCTTAGGTATTATGCTAAACTTGTAACTCAAATATCTTCCTTTATGATCTTATCATAAACTATTTATATTCTTGTTATAATGATTTTGCACTTCATCTTGAAAGTCTTTGAACTTTTCAAATGTTTCATACTTCATCCTTATTAAGTAAATATTCATATATTCACTCAAATTTTCGGAGAAAGCATATGAAGTTGAAATCCATCGCTCTTTACTACACATAATGGACTTCGTGCAACAATATGTACAAGTTCCAATAAGCTGGTCATTCGTTCCCTTTTGGCCTATGAACGAAGTTTTAATTATCTCTAGGAAAGTTTCACAAGCGTCATGTGATCAAAAATCAAAAGACTCCAAAATTCCATCCACATTGAGTTTCTTCATGTTTTCTTTCCAATATAATTTAAACGGCGATGTCACTTCCTAAGTGATCTTTCAATCAATTTGTCTTTTGACACTTTTAGCACTAGTTTTATGGATGTGATTTCTCCAACGAGATTTGTGAATCATCCATCTTTTATGGATTACGGCAATTATTTGAACAACCCTTTTGTTCTCATAATACCTGATAAAATCTTGAAGGCAAGCTTTGATGTTTAACAAGCAGCACAATAACCCTTTATTTGTTCTTGATGGACATCATCACATATTCTTTTGTTAGTTACTTAGGCCATTGTTGTTCATGAA
This sequence comes from Avena sativa, assembly GCA_916181665.1. Lineage (NCBI taxonomy): Eukaryota > Viridiplantae > Streptophyta > Magnoliopsida > Poales > Poaceae > Avena > Avena sativa. The sequence continues at coordinate 482,869,252 of OV702283.1, forward strand.
TTGTGTTGTTTCGTATGATGATTCGCACCAACAAATTCAGTATCAAATACTTAAGAACCACATTGTTTAATAAGCAAAGAATATAGCCACAACATGTATATCATCTATATACTTAAACTGAACAATTCTAGTCTTTTCTTTTCTGCCATATATTTATGAGATTCTCTTTCAGTATTTCCTTTTCTGTTTGAAAGAATCTATCAACATCAATAGTGGAGTCATACATATGACACATAGTCTAAAGTGTGTATAATTAAATACCAATGTCTTTGGACTTGCACTTTGAAGTAGATCACCATCATCAAATGTTTGGTGTTCTTTCAAATTCCTTTCTTTAGTAATCTCTTGGTGTAGTAGAAATTTTACCTACATCAAATATTCACCCTTATCATGGAATTATCCATGATCAAGCTACTTTTAGCTTGTAATGGTGAATCGCGAGTATAATGTTGCTCTCCAAAAACTTTTGGTGGATTAGGACAACTAGTGTCTCCAACCTTTTGCAAATTCTCATCAAATATGTGAACATGTCTTTTACCATATTATACTCTATCATGTTGCAACCAAAACTTCGTTTCATATATCACAATATCTTCCACACATCATGGTTTCTGAAACAACTCTTTCAGATCCTAGATAACCTTGATATTAAGACAATTCTTTGAATATCAAGACTCATGGTACTCATACACTAACTCTTGGAATTTTCGCTCTCGATTTAATACCAGTTATTAAACTTCATGGAGTGACCGGAACTTACTAAAAATTTGTAATAGGACTTTTAAACTTTAGATTAACACTTCAAAACAATACGATACCAGTTCGTAAAGTAACTAACCAGAATTCTATAGTTCTATCATCTCAATTATAACTAAGCGCAAGGTGGTAAACGGACGCCAGTGACTACAACAACTATGCAAATTCACTTTGATTTAATTTATGATAAATAGTGTTCAACTTTTAATCATATTGCCGTTGAACTCCCACTCAAAACAATATCCCTCATATTGTTTTAGTGATCACACGAACCAAATCCACCACATCAAAACCGATCATCACGAGAGTTGATGTAGCTTTAATGGCGAACAATCAACATGTTCATCATATCTACTATATGACTCATACTTTACCTTTCGGTGATCCGTGTTTCGAGACCATGTCTGTACATGCTAGGCTCGTCAAGATCAAACCTTAGCTTCCCCATGAGCAAAACTGGCTTGCTCACGTTGTATACACTTGCAGAATCTAACACACCCGATCATCACGTGGTGCTTCGAAACAACAAGCTTTAGCAACGGTGCTTACTAAGGATGAACACTTTAAAACTTGAAATTTGTGTGCTTGAGGGATCATCTTATAATGCTACCGTCGTTAACTAAGCAATACAAGATGCATAATGGATTAACATCACATGAAATTCATAATATGTGATATGATATGGCCTTTCTTCTTTGTGCTTCCGATCTCCATCTTCAAGCACGAACATGATCTCCATCATCACCGGCATTGCATTAAGGTCAATGATGCCGCTCCATGGTTGTCGTCCACCAGCTTCAACTATTACAACTACTTTGAATAGACACGCGGGTCTAAACAGAATTTAAAGACAACCATATGGCTCTTGCCGGTTGCCAACTTACAATAAGGAACATTGCATACATCATATATAATCACAATCATGGCCATATCACATCATAGCACACCCCTGCAAAACAAAGTTAGACGCCTCTAATTTTCTTTGCATGTTTTACGTGGTTTGGGGCTTTCAATAAGTGTCGTTCTAACTTACGAACAAGAACCACAACATTGATACTAGTATGGTCAATCACCCGTTGTAAATTGAATCTTAACTATGTTGGGAGAAACAGGCACCTGCAAAGCCACTTATGCAATACAAGTTGCATGTCAAGCGTGGAGCAAGTCTCATGAACGATGTCATGTAAGGTTAGCCCGGGCCGCTTCATCCCACCATCCCGCAAGATGCAAAGTACATAAGAAGCAATCGATAACAAAAGCATCAACGCCCACAATGACCATTGTGTTCTACTCGTGCAACAGATCTACATATAGACACGGCTCTGATACCACTATAGGGGTTCGTAGCATGGAAAACAAAAAATTTCTACCGCATGAACACACAATCAAGATCTAATCTATGATCAAGCCAAGATATATCTACTAGATTGTAGCAACGAGTCGATGGAATACTAACCCTCGAAGATCCAAAGCGGTTAACGGGAGCAGATTCTCGTGGGTGATGTAGTCGTACACTTCCGATCTCAAGATCGCATAGACGATCCTTCCGGCGCTGTGTTCCGGCATCGCTCCCGCAGTCGGTCACACGTTCGGTACTCGATGAAGACCTTCCTCTCCCTTGTTCCAGCAGGCAGCGGAGGTTGTAGCACTCTCCTCGCAATTCCGGCAGCACGACAGCATGGTACCGGAAGTAGAGGGGAGATCTCGCAGGGCTTCCCCTTAAGCCGGAGCGAGTATGGTGGAGTAAGAGAGGGCCTTGGCGATCTACAGAATAGAGGGAACCAAGGGATTTAGAGCAACCAACAGCTAGGGTTTAGCTAGACGACGGTTTAGAGGAGATCTAGGGCAGCAGCATCTAGAAGGGGGGGGCTGGCCTAGGGTTTAGAGGGGCGCCGGCTAAGGGACAAGGTGTAGGGAGAGGGAGCGCCCCCTCCCTTTCTTTTATAGGTGGGAGGGGCGGCTAGGGCTAGACGAGTCCTCCCCCAACTCCCTTGCTGGCCGGCGGTTTGGAGGAGAGAAGGGAAACCTTCTCTTCCCAGGTTTCCTTCTCTTCTCCCACTTTGAAATCATTGTCCTAGTTTGACTTTTTCAAACTGGCCTTTTAAATTTCAAACTAGAGTTTGATTTCTTTCTTCCAAGTGTCCAGCCAAGTGACTTAGTACATGATGAAACCATTCCATATTGTCATGATACATTCATGTACCCTTCCCCTCCGGAGTGTCGGACCTTCCGGAACCTTCTAGAACATTCCTGATGAAAACATCGGAACCATTCCCGAACTCCGAAACAGGACTTTCCTTATATGAATCTTATTCTCCGGACCATTCCGGATATCCTCGTGATATCCCGGATCCCATCCGAGACTCCAAACAACATTCAGTCTCTTACTCATCATTCCATAACTACTCAACAACATCGAATCCTTAAGTGTGTCTCCGTACGGTTCGTGAATCATGCGGACATGATCGAGACACTTCTCCGATCAATAACCAATAGAGGAATCTGGAAATTCATATGGATCCCACATATTTCTACGATTACTTTGTGATCGAATGAACCACTTACATACGATACCAATTTCCCTTTGTCTCACGATAGTTTAGTTATCCGAGGTTTTGATCGTCGGTATCTCTGCATACCTAGTTCAACCTCGTTACCGATAAGTACTCTTTTCTCGTTCCCGTGATATGTGATCCCTTGTGAGCCAGTCACATGCTTGCAAGATAATTGGATGACATTCCACCGAGAGGGCCCAGAGTATATCTATCCGTCATATGGATGGACAAATCCCACTCTTGATCCATGTGCCTCAACCCATACTTTCCGAACACTCAATGCCACCTTTATAGCCACCCAGTTACGGTGTGGTGTTTGATGTCATCAAAGCATCCTTTCGGTGATGGTGATTAACATGATCTTATGGTCGAAGGAATTAGGTTACTATGTATCAGAAAGCTTATAGCAAATGAACTATATTAAATGACTTGATCTTTATGCTACGCTTGATCTATAGGAGTATGTCCATCACAACATTCTCCTAATGATATGACCCTGTTGTTAATAACATCTCTATGTTCATGGTCAGGAAACCATGATCATATATTAACCAACAAGCTAGTTTAACAAGAGGCTTTATTAGGGACTCTTTTATGTTTACAAATCACACAAGTATTAATGTTTCCTGTTAATAAAATTACAGCATGGTATGTAAACATTTATCATAAGTGTGAAGATATGATAATAACCACTTTATTATTGCCTCTTGGGCATATCTCCAACAGTATTAGGCAACATGGGCAAGAACCCTTTCTTGCTATCCTCCATTCCAAACCTCTTTAGAACTTTGTCCAAATATGTACTCTGTGACAATGATATTAGGCATCTCGATCTCTCTCTATAAATCTTTATGCCTAATACGTAAGATGCTTCGCCAAGATCTTTCATTGAAAAACTATTATTCAAATAAGCCTTGACACTATTAAGAAGGTCTACATCATTCCCAATCAACAAAATGTCATCCACATATAGTATTAAGAATGCTACAGAGCTCCCACTCACTTTCTTGTGAATACAAGCTTCTCCATAAGTTTGTATAAAACCAAAACTTTTGATTACCTTATCAAAACGTTGATTCCAACTTCGGGATGCTTGCTTGAATCCATAAATGGACCATTGACGTTTGCACACCTTGTTAGCATCTTTAGGATCGATAAAACCTTTGGGTTGCATCATATACAACTGTTCATCAATGTCTCCATTGAGGAACGTTGTTTTGACATCCATCTGCCATATCTCATATCATAATACGCAGCGATTGCTAACATAAATAGCACTAAATGTTGCCGCTGCAGAGAAATCACTAGTCCAAGGTAATGCTCTGCCGCGGCAGAGAAAAGACGCAAAATGCTGCCGTGGCAGAGACCCACTAGTCTCGGTCTATGGCAATAACCGGGACTAGTGGGGGTGCACCCTGGGCTCGCAGGGGCAGCCACGTGGGCACCCACTAGTCCCGACTGGTAACTGGGCCGTGACTAGTGTTGGGCCTCTAGTCCCGCTTGATTTGTCCCGGTTCAAAAACCGGGACTAGAGGCCGTTATGGCCCGGGACTAGAGGCCCTGTCTCCACTAGTGAAGGGCAGGATATATACTACGGAGGCGAAAATCATGGCGATCGAGGAGGGACTATGCCTGGCTCTGCACTGGACTACGCTGAATTTCACACTGGAAACGGACAGTGCTGAAGCAATGGAGCTAATCAAAATAGAAACACCGAACAACTCAGTTTTATGCCTTTAAAATTAGTGCTATTCGAGATTTGTTACGGGAGAGAGAGATTAAATTAGTAAAAGTTAGCAGAGAGGCTAACAGGGTCGGCCATGAGCTAGCCCGGTTGGGCAGGGTTCAGGGGAGAACTGCATGTTGGCAACTCATCAGAGTTTACAGATGTTTACACAACGTTGGGGATTTCACAAAAACAAATTATCAGAGTAGACACTTTACAAGAGGTATATATATCTCTATCTTTATCTCTTTTCTACTATATAATTTGTCCCCGTCGGTCCACTCATCCATCGCGTGCGACAGAAAACGTAAGGTTTACTCGGTCCAACAAAAAGTCGGTACAAGATCTCCTCGTCCAACAAAAAAAGAGGGCCAAGCTAGCATTTCTTCTCAACTGCCTCGACACGGTGCGTACAACAATAAGACCACTATGGAACACCCGAACGGACAGAACACGGTGCCCACAGCGCTGCTCGTCAGCTTCCCAATGCCACTGATGCCTGTCCGGCATCCGTCACGGAGGGCGCCGTCTCCACTCTCCTCCAGAGCTGTCGGTTGCATCGTTCCACTCGTCCTATGGTTGTTGATCGAGGCTCTGCTCCCGGGCCGAACAGCAAGAGGGAGGAGGACGGACGAGGGGCACCTTCTAGGTCTAGCAAGGAGGATCTACGTCTGAAAGGCCACAGACCTGCTCAGCCTGGACGCACCGGAACGTGGACCTTCAGCATGCGGTAACTTCTGCTCAGAGGTTCGGTGACTGACATTCCACATGATTGCCAACGGTAGATCGTACGGAGAGATGCCAACTGCTTCCATGACATGCGGGAATGGGATGGTACATACCTGTTCTTTGCACTTTGCACCGACTAATGGTCTTGAATCTTTACAAAGTATTACAGTCCAAAAAAAAAAGTATCGATTCATGCCCTTTTTTCTGAACTAACATAAGCACGCGGACATTTTTTTTTGAAAAGAACATATATTAATATCATTAAAGATACCAATTACACCCAGCCTCTGCAACAACGCAATATCCTAAAGACATTACGGATGCACACAACCCTATTGTAAAAGAACAAGAAGAACAAAAAACAAAAATAAAAGATCTCGCTATGGTGATCAAGACATTGTAGCTGCAACACCAAACACCACCAAGACAGCACCGGAGTCCGCGCTCACAAAACATTGCCTTCAACAAGAACATTGCCAGGCACAATCAATTAAGACCAGACCTTGGATTTTCACCCTGGAGCAAGTCAGTCTCTCTCAAAACAATGCCTTCAAGGCCATTGCCAATGGCAAAACCAGCTAAGGACAGACCTTAGATTTTCACCCTGAAAGATAAGACTATATACATTTTCTGTGCTGCCGCCCCCGCATTTCACTGTCGCTGCTACAAGTCAAGAATCAACAAGCAAGATCCTCACCACTACCAAGACATAGCCCACCATCACTAGCCTCATATCTCAGCCGACTGACATTCTCCGCCACTGTGTCCTCCATGGAAATCGAAGACCGACATAGACATGTTGGCAACAGTTAGCGCAGCTTCACATTGTTCCTTTAAAACATGAACACACAACCGAATTCCACTCGATCCAGCAATCTAAAAGCAACTTGTACGCAAAGGAGATCACCGGCAGAGCCTTCCGACACTCGTCACCGGCCAGAAAAAGAGAGCCGACATCAAACAGACCATCTTACAGGCACCAGAAGCCCCGAAGGATCGTCCCCTTTGAACTGCAAATACTTGTAATCTGCTGTAGCCTGTAGATCGGACGTCCGGGCCAACAGATTGTGGCCAGCAACTCTTCAATGGTTCAGCACAGCCACTGCGTGCATGCTACTGGTGCATAGATGGTGCGTATTATCCAGCCGATGCGTGCGCGTACATGCTCCGGCCGGCCGGCCGCTCGAGTCGCCTCCGCATGACTCGATTCCATTGCTGTTGTCCTTCGCCGCTGCGCCGTTTGACGACCACGGAAAAAACAAAGGATGTCGCGCCGAGAGCCCAGACCTAGGGTGAATCACGATTGTAAAGGACCAACTAGGATTCTACAGGGAATTATCTAGAACTCGTGATCGAAATCTCAAGATGGAATTTCCTGGCCGGATTCCTCCCAACCACCCCCGAGCCAGTTCAACACGGCACTGCCGTTCTCATTCAGTTACAAGCCAAGTTCAGAAGTTCCACCCCTCCTCGCATAAATGACACTCGTCTTACAACGTGGGTCTACTGGGCCCATTCGCCACTGGTGGCCCAAGCCGGCGGCTTCCTCTTCCGTTGCGGTCTTGTCCCTCCTTCCTGGTTCACCGGCCCATCCTCCTCTTGCCTGTCAGCTGGCCCAGGGACGCTGACAATCCCCCCTCCTTGAGAACCTGCTTGACCCCAAGCAGGTGCACGCGGAAAACACTGCTGCAAGGACTCACGATCCTCCCAAGTTGCTTCCTCTGCAGACGAGCCGCTCCATTGTACCAGGACCTGAGCCACTGTCCGAAGCCCTTGCTGGCGAACCCTGGTTTGGAGCACGCGCACAGGAAAACGGAAAGCAGAATCAGAGAGAGGCAGTTGGGATGATACCTGTCGACCCGGTCCAACACAGGGTTTCAGTTGAGAAACATGGAAGACGGGGTGAATACGACTGGAAAGCGGCAATTCCAGCTTGTAAGCAACCTGACCGATCCTCTCCAGAACAGTGAATGGACCAAAAAACTTAAAAGCAAGCTTCTGATTCTGACGGCGAGCAACAGACGTTTGTATGTATGGCTGTAGTCGGAGGAAAACAGAATCGCCAACAGAAAATTCCCTCTCGGATCGATTCTTGTCAGCTTGAGCCTTCATACGCTGTTGCATGCGTTCCAGATGTTGATGAACAGAGGTGAGAATACGACCACGGTCGTCAAGCCAGGACTGTATATCTGGAGATGCAATCTGATCGGAAGCAGTGACGCCAAAATATCGCGGAGATCGCCCATACAACAGCTCGAAAGGAGATTTACCGAGAGAGGAGTGCCAATTGGTGTTGTACCAAAACTCGCAGAGAGAAATCCATTTGGCCCACTGAGAGGGATGAGCGCTGATGAAACAGCGGAGGTAGCACTCGATAGATTGGTTGACCCTCTCGGTCTGCCCATCGGTCTCTGGATGGTTAGTAGTACTCATCTTCAGCTGCGTACCAGTAGAACGGAAAACAGATTGCCAGAATTTGCTCGTGAACACTGGATCACGGTCAGAGACTAAGGCCAGGGGCATGCCATGCAATTTGTAGATGTGGTCGACAAAGGATTCGGCAACCTTCTCAGCTGTATACGGGTGGCGCAGTGGTATGAAATGGGCATACTTGGTGAGCTTGTCAACGACGACTAAGAGACAATTGAACTGCCGCGACTGCGGTAGCCCATCGATGAAATCCATGGTCGCAACTTCCCAAGGCTGAGATGGAATTGGTAACGGCTGAAGAAGACCCGGCGGGTGGATGCGCTCGGGCTTAGCCTGCTGACAAATATGACAGGTGCGAACAAACTCCCGAACCATTTGCTTCATCCGCGGCCATTTGAACAGTTGATTGATACGGCGATAAGTGACGGGAAAGCCAGAATGACCGCCCTGAGGGCTATCATGGAAAGCCGATATGATCTGCAATTGCAAGGAATTGTCAGCGCCCACCCAGATACGGCCTTGGTACCTTAAAATGCCTTGGCGGAGCGTGTAGTGCTCGACCGACGAAGGAGCAACGGCGAGCTTCCGCAATAGTTCCCGAGCCGTGTCATCTGCCTGGTAGCTCGCGTGAACTGCAGACAGCCAAGTTGGCTGTACTGTACTGACAGTAAACAACTGAGATCGATCTGGAGGTTTACGGGAAAGGGAATCAGCTGCCCCATTATGAATCCCTTTTTTATAAACCACCTTAAACTGAAGCCCCATCATTTTAGTCAGCGCTTTCTGTTGCCAATCAGTGTGAAGACGCTGATCTGTCAAGTGGGTTAAGCTCTTATGATCAGTTTTGATGACAAACTCGCCCATCTGCAGGTAGGATCTCCATTGCTGCACAGCTAAAAGAATAGCTAAGTACTCCTTCTCATATACTGACAAGCTCCTGTTACGAGGTCCAAGAGCACGGCTCACATAAGCCACAGGGTGCCCCCTCTGGGATAGCACAGCACCAATACCAACATCACAAGCATCTGTTTCAATCACAAACGGCAAGGAAAAATCAGGTAACGCCAACACCGGAGCTGATATGAGTGCTAGCTTGAGCGTCTGAAATGCTGTTTCAGTAGCTTCCGTCCAAATGAAAGGCACTCCTTTCTTGAGCAATGCTGATAACGGTTGGCTGATGATAGCATAATGCTGAATAAACTTCCTGTAGTAGCCAGAAAGGCCAAGAAACCCCCGTATTTCCTTCAGATTAGTGGGCTGCGGCCAGTCGCGAATGGTCTGGATCTTGTTCTCATCAGTGGCCACTCCCGCTGCCGAGATCACATGTCCGAGATAAGCAACCCTCTGTTGTGCAAAAGCACATTTGGACAACTTCACTTGCCATCTGTCCCTTTGCAGAATCTCCAGAACAGTCGTCAAGTGTTGCAGGTGATCAGCATATGTCTTGCTATATATCAAAATATCGTCAAAAAATACCAATGCACATTGGCGAAGAACTGGAGCGAGAGAAGCATTCATGGCATGTTGAAACGTAGCTGGAGCACCTGTAAGGCCAAAGGCCATCACCTTGAATTCAAAATGTCCGTGATGTGTCTGAAAAGCTGTCTTATGTTCCTCCCCAGGGGCTAGGCGAATTTGATGATATCCAGCCTTAAGGTCTAGTTTCGAAAACCACTTAGCACCACAGAGCTCGTCCAACAACTCATCAATCACTGGCAAGGGATACTTACCCTTTATTGTCAGGGCATTTAAGTGTCTGTAATCCACAACCAAACGCCAAGTCTGGGAAATTTGGTCCTCCACCTTATCATATTTCTTGACCAGCAACACTGGCGAACTGAAGGCACTCTGACTCTTAACAATAACACCCTGAGCAAGCAACTCACTAATTTGCCTCTCTATTTCAGACTTCAAATGAGGAGAAACTCTATAAGGACGTATGGCCACAGGTTGAGCCCCAGCAATCAAAGGAATATGATGGTCATATTGCCGTCGAGGTGGTAACCCTCCAGGTGCAGAAAAAACAGTGCTAAACTGGTCTAACAGAAGTTGTATCTCTGGCAACACTGGGGCCGTAGGTGCAGGGGGATTATCCTGCATTAAATGCAACTCGACCATAGCATGAGTGCAAAACTGGGATCCCTCTCCACGAAGCACAACTGGCGTCCCATCCTTCACAAAGGAAATCCACCCCTGAGCCCAGTGTGCAGTCATGGGACTGTGTTTAGCAAGCCAATCGAGCCCAACGATTCCATCATAACTGCCAAGAGCCAGTATCCTGAAGGAATCAGAAAAGACAGTGTCATCAACCGACCACTCCAAATGAGGAAAGAACTCTTGGCATTGCAGCACAGCTCCTCCAGCTACCTGAACGCCAATAGGCTGAACCATCTTTGCTTTGCCAGCCAATTCTTTAGCTCTGTGCAAATCAAGGAAACACGAAGAACTGCCAGAATCAATAAGAAACAAGAGCTGGCGACCCTGCACCTGCACCAGGACTTGCATGGACTGTGGAGCCGCAACTGAACTGTTAACCGCAGCTACAGATAACATCATCAGGTGAGGATCAGGGGAAGGGGGATCCTGTTCAACCACAACAGAAGGTTCACTGTCAGTATCATCAGATAACTGCATGTACTCTATCATCTCCTGAACCACATGCAGCTGGATAGAATTCTTGCACTGATGCTCCCTACTCCAACGCTCCCCACAAATGAAACACAAGCCTTTGGATCTGCGGTAGGCTTTCAGGTTCTGCCACTTGTCCTCAACTGCACCACGCTGACTCTCTGCAGCCTTCTTCTCCTCGACCAGTTTGGATACCCAACGAGACGGTGGTGGTAGCGGAGGCGGCGAAGGGGCGGAATAAGCCCTGCGCGACGACACTGGTGGTGTATACTGCTGAGACTAAACCGCCGAAACAGGCGCACACTCATCCCCAAGTTCTTCATAGAGCAGAGCCAAGGAATATGCCGTATCTAAATCACGGGGCTGTTGTATAGCAACCAGAATCCTTACACCAGGCTGCAACCCATCAAGAAATTTAGTGGTGTAATGAACAGGATCTGGGTGACGCTCATAAGCAGCAATCTGGTCCATCAATTCAGAGAAACGAGCCACATAATCCTCAATAGTTGTGTCCTGCCTGATGTGGATTAATCGCCGAACTAAAATCTGATGCTGATTCCTGCTAAAATGTGCCAGAACTGCGGCAACAAACTCTGTCCATACAGGATGATGATGCTGCTGCAAATAGGACTCCAACCAAGTAGCCGCAGCGCCCACAAAATGATCTGAAGCGTAAGATGCCCACGACGCAGATGGTGTACGACAACGCTGGAAATATTCCTCACACCGCCGTTGCCACAATTTGGGATTCGATCCATCAAATTGCGGTAATTCGACGCGTGGGCCAAAAACAGAATCAGAACCACGCGATGGAGTCACATCCAGAGTTTGAGAATGGAGATGGTTACGGTCGGAGTGCATACCTCCGACCGGAGGAACCATGCGATCAACACATGAGATCCCCCGGTTGATGAAGTCACAGCGGCGCCCAACTGGGCCGACGGGTTCCTCCCTCAGCTCGCGATGAGAAGGAGCTGAAGTCTGCCCCGCCAAAGCACTGGAATCTGGGCGCGGAAGCCGCTCGATGACGGACGTCAGTTGAGCAATTTCGGCGCTGAGGGAGTGACGAACAGCGTCGAGCTCGCACCCCAACTGCGACCGCGTGGCTTCCAGATCCGCTCCCACCGAAGCCTTGATGTCATCAACAGCGATGGTGACGGACTTGAGTTGGGATCTCGTATCCAGGATGAAGGGTTGTACGGCGTCGAGCACCTCCTTCTTGTAGTCCAGGAACCGCTTCTCGTACTCCGCCTTGGAATCGACCATGAGGAGCTCGTAAAGCGCCTTCGACTCCGGCGAAAGCCCCTCCATCAGATCCGAACGCCGACGAGACTGGAAACGGGTCGAATATCGGTGGTTGGGAATCTCCAGAGTGGTGGTGTGGTGGATCGAGATTGAATCTGATACCAAGTGTAAAGGACCAACTAGGATTCTACAGGGAATTATCTAGAACTCGTGATCGAAATCTCAAGATGGAATTTCCTGGCCGGATTCCTCCCAACCACCCCCGAGCCAGTTCAACACGGCACTGCCGTTCTCATTCAGTTACAAGCCAAGTTCAGAAGTTCCACCCCTCCTCGCATAAATGACACTCGTCTTACAACGTGGGTCTACTGGGCCCATTCGCCACTGGTGGCCCAAGCCGGCGGCTTCCTCTTCCGTTGCGGTCTTGTCCCTCCTTCCTGGTTCACCGGCCCATCCTCCTCTTGCCTGTCAGCTGGCCCAGGGACGCTGACAACGATGGTCCCGAACTGTAGCACCAATGGCATCAATCTATCCTTAGCGCCCTGCCAGATGCGAAGATCTTGGTCTCACATAGTGCCAGCCATCAGCCCACGACCTTGGAGGTGGCCAGCCAGCTAGCTCGATCTTCTCCATTCACACAATCAGAACAATGTTCACGTGCGTGGCAAGATTAGCAAAGCAGCTGGCCAGATTGGAAAACGTCTGAGACGGGTTGGAGAAGAAAAAAAGCTAGAGAGGAAAGGGGAAACAGTAATAGACGCCCGCCGCCACCGTCAGCCGTCGGACGGCCTCCTTCGGCGGCGGCGGGGTGAACGGGGCCGTGGGGGAGGGACCTCTGTGGTGGCGGCAGGTGCCTCTGGAGTCGCGAGACATGCGACCCGGGAGGCTAGGTTAGGAACCGTCCAATCCGTGGCTGTGATGTGAGTGATGTATACCACGAGGACAGAAAATAGAAGGATAAAGATTTTGCTGTACATGAAAAAGGTTGAACCATTATGCTTAAGTGGTCCAAGGGCATACCACACTTTATCACATCCATCACGTTTCAAAACACAAATAAAATCTTACTCAACCGTGATAACGCATGGGTATTTAGCTACGTTATTAAAAGGCATACAGTGGTTTTCGTCTACCCCCGTTTTTTGTCCGTCGTGGCATTTTGTTTTTAGCCCCTCAAAAAGGGCATATCAAGCCACAATCTAAAGAACTCGCACGATGCGCTGCCTCCCTCGATGCTCTAGCCACTGCCGCCCTTGGTGAGGGTGCTCCGTCGCTGATGCATGTTCCGGCTTTCCCCATCGGTACCCTGATCTAGCCCCGAATCCTCGGGTTCTTCGCCGCCGACTCTGGCACCACACCACCACCGGGTACGGGAATCGAATCGAAGGTTGCCTGCCCATATGGAGTCATGCGACCTCTGAGACGTGAGGATCCGCTTCATCATTTCACGGTTGCACGCTGAAACACTTGCAGAACCGGACCATTCTTTCCAACTCGACTTATCTATAGAAAGTGTCATTGCGAGACAAAATACACAGATGATTGTTGAATTGAATTTTGCAAAAATGGCTGATTGTTGAGTTAGCTCAGATTCCAATGCACGGGTTCGTTACTTTGTCCGCCCACACCCTCTGATGGCTACCGGTCAGTGGTGGTTCATTTGAAATACTAAGCAAGATGGTTTATGCTATGATATAATAGGATTCAAGACCAAAGCTAAACAAACATAAAAATTGTACAGTAAGAAAAACTTATAGTCTGTAGCAACGCACGGGCATTTGGCTAGTATATATATAACGGTGGAAACCTTGGTCTTCAACGATCCTCTTTGGCCCAAGCCTACCGACGATGGGTGTCGCTCCGCTCGTCAAAAATAGAGTTTGGGTCATACTTCAACAAATGTAATGCAGACTTGCATAAACGTCAGATACCCAGCGATTAACTGAATATACAATCTAGGATACAAGTTGATTGGTTATACTACCATAATCCACATGGCTTGATTATGAACAAGATATTGGGCGCTAAGTACGGCATGATATTAATACAAAGCATATTCAGTTTGCTTAACAATAGTCTATGATTGAACCCTTGTTAGGCTGGTCACAACGAGTCCCATGCATGACTCACCCACTAAACCTTGGGCATTGGTAATACCGTCGGTTTATAGTGTCTCGCCATCAACGTCTTTGGCATGGTCTGGAGTTAATCAACACTGATTGATTGCAAGGAGCCACGAAAACGAAAACTACATACGCATAGCCTTGTTGGTTAGTGCTTGGATGACCTCATGAATAAGTTATATTTTAATATTAATGTGAATAATTGTTGGATGTAGCCTTGATTGGTCAAGTATTTCTTTGCAGTTTCCTGTTTCTTTAATCCGAACCGCTTTCAACTTCTTAAATTCGCAAATTTACTAATCCAAACCTCACAATAATGCATCTGTAATCTAATCTCAAAGATCGTATCCTTCTTAACTGAACCCCCAAGGCGGCACTGGCGGCGAAACGTGCAAAGGCGGGAGGTGCGCGAACAGGGGCGAGCGGCGTGGCTGCATGCGTCGATTTAGGAATAGAAACTGACGAAGCCTTAATTGGGGGCCCAATACGAGGCACGCACTGCTGGGAACGAGCGACCTTGGGGATCATTTCGTTCGATCCTCATGGGGGAAACGTATCGTTTTCCTTGGAATAATTTGATGACTATGTGTAGTGCTGGTTTGGTCATCTCATTCTCTGTAGTTTTCTGTTAATTTATCTGTTAGCCACCTTTTGGAGACTTGCTAGAGCTACTAATGACATTCTAGTGGACTGGCATACTATCATAAAGACGTCCTGCCAATTTTGTCCCATGTTGAGCAATTTCAAAACTAACCTAATTACAACTAAGGCTCCCTTGTAGAATAATAAGGTAGCTAGGAGGTGCCCAAGTCCCTATAAATAGGCCCGCCTGCTCCATCATATATGCACTAGATAGATAAGCAACAAACAAGCTCACTGAATCTGATCCCTTTAGCTAGTCTTGCTCTATCTTCGTAAGAATCAAGCAATGGCCTCCTTTAACAACGCCATCGTTGTTGTTGTTGCCATTTGTGCCCTACAGATCCTATATCAGGGCCCGATGGTGCTAGCAGAGTGCCCTTGTTTTCCGTGTTGTGTGGAGCCATGCCCCTGTCCTCAAGTGAAGCAGCGGCGTCTTCTAGAAAGTCAAAGTTCCAGCAAGACGCTTGAAACACCTACGTGGAAGGTTGCTCTGCCAGGTCTCAATTAAGTGACTTCTTGTTTCGAGTTATGTTTACTCCATGCTGTCATCAAATAAGTGGATCAATGCATGCCGTCAGCCTCTGTATTGCATACCTGTCAATGCCTTTCCTGTCCATGATTCGGTTTTGTTTCCTCTTCCCTTTTTAAGCATCATGAAGTAGTACTTATTGTAGTCTGTAACAATGCATAATATAATATATCAATCCATTGTAATTGGGTTATTTACCATCATAATATGTTCAAAATTTGTTGTGTGCCATGATTTCTGTAGGTTTCAGTTAACTGTGTTGTCAACCGGTGGCTCCTCCATCTCATGTCCCAGCTTCTCACTCTTCTAATTGCAAAATAACCAGATGCTAGTTCTTAGAAAAAAATTTGCCCATGAATTTTAATAATTGTAGCTATAATTTTTTTTGCTAAAGTACTTACAAATAGACTTAGCTCTATCATGAACAACATCGCTGCAACAAACAGTTCTGCCTTTATTAAAGGCCGTTTTATATTAGAGAATGTTTTTTGAAGCTAACTACTGTAGGGGACCCCCACAACCTTTTATTAAAATAATACCAAGGTATTATGTACACAAAGGAAAAGAGAAGAGATTATAACTACTAATTACATCGGGTTATCTCTCCATGATGTGAGGCTGGAGACAACACTTTGCTTGACCCTGTGCTTAAGCCAAGAAACATCAGATACAAATCCTGCCTTCCATCTTTGAAAAGTTGGTATAATAAGAGCAACTCTAACCGATCCCCTTTCGGCCTTTAGATGACTTTTTTTCGGCCGCTAACGGCTGGAGACGCACCGAACCGATCCCCAGGCGGCCATTCGCGGAGAAATTTTTTAGTCCAGCCCCTCCACGGCCCCTAAATATGGCCGACCGCGGGCGCTGGAACAAAATAAAGGGGATCAGTTAGAGTTGCTCTAACTTTAAATATCTTATCATTTTGTTGCTTCCAAATGTTCCAGCTAGCAGTCTAAAATCACATTTTCAACAAAATAAGGCCCACCAAAGGACCTATTAGCTCTCTGTAACATTTCAGGACCTGAACCATGCCCCAATTTATCTGTAAGTAGGAGCATGTCCTGACACTAATGTTGTGTCAGTGCTGGGTCTAGCTAGCACTCTCGCTCACGTCTGGAGGTAGAAGAAGGAGGCAACACAGATTTTTCAGCGCACACAACGCCCGGCGCACATACGCCCTGTTCCTCTCGTTTCTCAGCTCAGGTTTGTTACAAGTAACAGACAGGGACTTTATAGCTAGCCTAAACACATGCGCACGCACGCACGCTCTGCCCACGTCGCTCGTGATCCGCTCGCCCAGTCCGCACGCACGGCGCGCTCGTACGCGCACGACGCGGCCGGCTTCCAACGGACCACGACTACGACTCCCTCTAATCTTGCTAACGACCTGAATCTTATCCAGCAGAATCCAACGCGAGCCTAACTCATGCGCCTCCCGCTAAACACACGCACGCACCAGACTCGGCCACATACCAGAGTCCAGACATGATACTAGACCTGAAAAAACGACTCAAAACACGTACACGCTGGGGTGGCGTGGTTTATTCTAACATGTTGCACTTAAAGAATAAATGGGACCAGTCCTCCAGTGTTTCGCTTGGACAAAGAAAACAGATGTGATCATCTGTGAGATTCCAATGCCTCCTTTGCAACATATCTTTAGTATTGATGCAGTCATGTAGGATCAGCTAGGCAAAAAAATTGTGTTTTGACATGCATTCACTCTTCCATAACCACTAAGAAGGAAAATGATCTGCCAAGTGTTCAAAGTGCAGCTTGTACAGACAGGAACCGTAGTCACTTGTTTTTGAGGCTATGATAGACCATTTATCATTTTCATCCAGTTTCAGATCGAAATCACTCAATTTATCCTGAAGCTGGAGTAATTCAACCACTGCAATTTCCAATAACGGAGTATGAAATGCATCTCTTACAGTAGTAAACGCAATGGATTGCTTCACTGAGACCAGCTTGTCTTTGGCAAAAGAGAAAAGATGAGGGAATGTCTCTGCTAACGGCTGGAAACACCAGCTATCAGACCAAAACAGCATAGAGCTACCCTTGCCTACTAAACAAATTGATAATAGTGTATAATTGTCAGAAAGACTCCTAATATTTTTCCACCAAAAATACCCACATATAATGATAGCATGAGGTACTTCATCATAGTAGTAAGTATTTCTGACTAACTTAACCCAGGGAAGATCTTTGTTATTATAGAAGTGATGTAAATTCTTCATAAGGAGAAATTTATTTTGAATTATCAAGTTGATAATTCACAGAACACCTTTTGCTTTAGGTTTACAGATCTTATCCCAAGATTCCAATGAATAGGCATTTTCCAAAAGCGACGCCTCCAAGAGGGGAACAATGCACAAGAACTGTCATCGCCCTGATCAATGATCACAGCAAGACCCATATCACCAAGCCAAAACCTCAACCCCACTAGGATTCAAACCACCATTATCATTTCCCAGAACTCGGCTTCCATTTCATTCTCCATGACTGACTTCATCATGAGACTAAAGGCATGTCCTTGATGGCAACAGACTGCAAAGCGTCACATCGCTCCCGCTGAAACCAAAAGGTTAGAAAAAACAAGGTCGCGCGCGACTGAAACCCATCCAATCCGGTAAACTCCGGCATGTCATCGATTGGAGTCCACCAGCAGAGCCTTTCGAAACTCGACACTCTATCTAGCGGGAGGGATACCAGCATCAAGTAGATCCTCTTCTTGACCCCCTTTATTTGAAGCTAGACCAGCAGCCCCCACGCCACCCGCCAGCAACCTGCGGGATCTGCGTCACCGAGCCCAATCGATGGTCATGGCCAACAACGCGCAAGGAGGCGGCAACGCAGGCACGGTCCTCCACCAGATCCGGTTGTGACACGGCGAGAGGATATGCGGAGACGACAGGAGAACCACCCGTATCAAAGATCTATGGTTTGTCCCTTACCGACCCGAAGCCCAACCCCCAACACCGGTCAAGCGCCACCTATGAGGACCTCTGCTTGTCGACGTATCGGTCGTTTCCGCCCCAGCAGCCCCAGCGGCCATCAACGACAACCACAACGCCTAGGACAAACTTTGTCAGTCGTGCCCGCTGCCACCGTGTCTAGGGACGTCGGTAGCAGCGGCGAGATGCACGGGAGAGGGTGCGACGGGCCGACACGATGTTGCTCATTCCACGGTTCCCAACATCCTCCACACCCGTCCTAGGCAAGTGTGGGTTACTATTCCGTCTCAATCTGCCTGCCGCCACCCTCCCCTGCGACATGGTAGTGATGGCGACCGAAGCGAACCCGCGCTCGTGGGGTGTAGGGAGGAATTGGAGGCAGAAAAGATGCCACAGCTCCTTGACAGACAGGTGTAGGTAGATTCTAGCTCAATCGATCATAAATGGGGAATGGCAAATCTAAGAGTAGCCCAAATTAAAGCATCGGGTGCAGCGAAAAAGAAGATGATGATTGAGCGAGCATTTACATGCACTTGTCGAGTTGAATGGAGAATCCGAGAGGGAACCTAATTATTTGAGTGCAGTATAGTCTATCTCTCACCTCTTTCTTCACTAGTTCAGTGCAATCAAGTCAAGTTTAGGTTCTATCTCTCTCGCTCTCTGCAACCAACTACTCTCTCCGATCCATATTACTTATCGGAGAAATGAATGTATCTAGACATGACAATTAACATAGATCGGAGGGAGTAGCAATAATTAGGTTTCAGTTTTTCCAATTGCTTCTGCCAAACAACAAAGCAAACTAGATGATTCTTCTGTCAACTACTCCCTCATAATATAAGTTGATAACGTATCTAGACACCTTTTAGTATGTAGGTTCGAAGAGATTCACTTCGAATCTACACACTAAAAGGTGACTAAATAAATTACCTTCACTAATCTAAAATATCTTATATTTAAAAACAGAGGGAGTACATACCTTGTAGTGATCTGAGAGGATAGCATCACTACAGGAATGGGAAGCTACGCCGACGGCCGGTCGCTACGCCGACGGCCAAACGTCGGGGCCGTCGGCATAGCCATCGTCCAGGCCAGCCCCGCCAAGCAGCCGTCGGCGTAAAATTGCCCTCGGCATATTCTATGCTACGCCGACGGTTGCCCTCGGCGTAGCATACGCCGACGGCTGCCCTCGGCGTAGCTATTTTTTATTTTATCTCATTAAACTTTGAAAAATCATAACTAAATCATTCTAATTCAGAAAAATACAAATAATATATCAAAATTTGCAGAAAAATAAGACCTATCTATCTACACTCAAATATTACACATTTATAAATAAAAATTAAGTAAAACATAAAACATTATATATAGTTTAAAGCGGGCATAAAAAATTCAAAAACGATCGAAACAATGCGAAACCTTTGCGTGGTGTTATATTATGTGACATAGTTAGAAGGAAAAATATCAAACTTGGTATATTGATTATGTCTCAAAGAGAACTTCACAAAATGACCTATCTCATTCGAGGTTTCTTGGCTTTCGGGTCAAATGACCAATGTTATGGCTAGAATCAAGGCATAGTTTGTGATAATGTGCCCATATTGTGCATACACATGCATCATTGGATGGCAAACAATGTTGCAGGAGGAAGTTTTCCTTTTTGTCGCACCAAAAAGCCATTTCTCATTTTCTGAGCATAAAAAACGAACGGTTTTGTGAAGCAACCACCAAATGGCTAATTCAAAATACTACCACCACATTTTACAAAAATACTATACCACCTTATATGGACAATGTACCAATAGGGGGATCCGAAACCTTTCCGTCCACCTTTGGTGAAAAAGACAAATTCCTGCCGAATCGGTAGAAAGTGGGTCAGATATGAACTACAAGTACATGATCCGATGCTCATGTTTTTTTAAAAAAATTATTTTTAGTTTCACAATATGCTATTTTATCAAATATCCAATGCAAGTTTAGCGAGGTTTGGCCCCGAGCTAAGAATCTTTATGTCCGCCGTTCGACAAAGTTTGACGATAGTTTAAAACGTGCATAAAAAATTCAAAAACGATCGAAACAATGTGAAACCTTAGCGTGGTGTCATATTATGTGACATAGTTATAAGGTAAATAGCAAACTTGATATATTGATTATGTCTCAAAATAACCTTCACAAAATGACCTATCTCACTCGAGGTTTCTTGGCTTTCGGGTCAAATGACCAATGTTATGGCTAGAATCAAGGAATAGTTTGTGATAATGTGCCCATATTATGCATACACATGCATCATGGGATGGCGAACAATGTTGCAGGAGAAAATTTTCCTTTTCGTCGCACCAAAAAGCCATTTTCTATTTTCCGAGCATAAAAAACTGACGGTTTTGTGAAGCAACCACCAAATGGCTAATTCAAAATACTACCACCACATTTTACAAAAATACTATATCACCTTATATGGAAAATGTCCTAACAGGGGGATCCGAAACCTTTCCGTCCACCTTTGGTGAAAAAGACAAATTCCTGTCGAATCGGTAGGAAGTGGGTCAGATATGAACTACAGGTACATGATCCGATGCTCATCTTTTAAAAAAAAATCATTTTTAGGTTCACAATATGCTATTTTATCAAAGATCTAATAAAAGTTTAGCGAGGCTCGGCCCCGAGCTAAGAATCTTTAAGTCCGCCGTTCGACAAAATTTGACGATAGTTTAAAACGGGCATAAAAAATTCAAAAACGATCGAAACAATGCGAAACCTTCGCGTGGTGTCATATTATGTGACATAGTTATAAGGAAAAATATCAAAATTGATATATTTATTATGTCTCAAAAAAACCTTCACAAAATGACCTATCTCATTCGAGGTTTCTTGGCTTTCGGGTCAAATGATCAATGTTATGGCTAGAATCAAGGCATAGTTTGTGATAATACGCCCATATTATGCATACACATGCATCATGGGATGACGAACAATGTTGCAGGAGGAAGTTTTCCTTTTCGTCGCAACAAAAAGCCATTTTCTATTTTTCGAGCATAAAAAAGGGACGGTTTTGTGAAGCAACCACCAAATGGCTAATTCAAAATACTATCACCAAATTTTACAAAAATACTATACCACCTTATATGTATAATGTCCCAACAGGGGGATCCGAAACCTTTCCGTCCATCTTTGGTGAAAAAGACAAATTCCTGCCGAATCGGTAGGAAGTTGGTCAGATATGAACTATAGGTACACGATCCGATACTCATGTTTTTTTACAAAAATCATTTTTAGGTTCACAATATTCTATTTTATCAAAGATCTAATGAAAGTTTAGCGAGGCTCGGCCCCGAGCTAAGAATCTTTATGTCCGTCGTTCGACAAAGTTTGACGATAGTTTAAAACGGGCATAAAAAATTCAAAAATGATCGAAACAATGCGAAACCTTCGCGTGGTGTCATATTATGTGACATAGTTATAAGTAAAAATATCAAAATTGATATATTGATTATGTCTCAAAAAAAACCTTCACAAAATGACCTATCTCATTTGAGGTTTCTTGGCTTTCGGGTCGAATGACCAATGTTATGGCTAGAATCAAGGCATAGTTCTTGATAATTTGCCCATATTATGCATACATATGCATCATGGGATGGCGAACAATGTTGCAGGAGGAAGTTTTCCTTTTCGTCGCACCAAAAAGCCATTTTCTATTTTCCGAGCATAAAAAACGGACGGTTTTGTGAAGCAACCACCAAATGGCTAATTCAAAATACTACCACCACATTTTACAAAAATACTATACCACCTTATACGGACAATATACCAACAGGGGGATCCAAAACCTTTTCGTCCACCTTTGGTGAAAAAGACAAATTCCTGCCGATTCGGTAGAAACTGGGTCAGATATGAACTACAGGTACATGATCCCATGCTCATATTTTTTTACAAAAATCATTTTTAGGTTCACAATATGGTATTTTATCAAAGATCCAATGCAAGTTTTCCTTTTCATCGCACCAAAAAGGCATTTTTCATTATCCGAGCGCAAAAAGGGGATTTTCTAAAACAACCACCAAATAGCTAATTCAAAAATGGAGGGTTTGTGATTAGTTGATATGGATATCATATTTGGATTCCTCTCATTTTTCTGATCAATTTAGACATATTATTTGTTGAATTTCGATTTACAGATTTAAAGATATTAATTATTCTATATTAAATAAAAAATACAATAAAATAAAATTATTATATTTTTATTTGAATTCAATAATATTTTTACTTATTCATTAATATTTACTTAAATAATTGTTTTTAATTTCAAAAAATACAAACATGTGACATGATGATATCTAAAGATGTAATTGGTGCCCCTTCAAGAAGCCTCCAGGTTAATTAGAAAATACCAGCCATTAAATCTTGCCTCTAAACAATCTTAGCCGTACGTTGCTTTTAACTGCCCCATATAAAAAGCTCAACCCTAGCCGCCGGTCCCAGACCCCAGGACTCACGGGCCCCTCCCTCTCCTCTTCCTCGCGCGTGGCGGCTGGCGTGCTCCGTCTCCATCTTCCCTCCCGTGATTCCCCTCCTCGCCGTATGGCCGCATCCTGCAGGGGCACGGCCCCGCCTCCACACCGGCCTCGAGCAGGTCGCGCGGCGACGGAAGCGAGCAGGGCGCGGGCCGAGCGGCGAGCAGGGTGCAGCTACGGGCGAACAGGGGCAGGGCGCGCAGCGAGGGAGGCGGCGGCGAGCTAGCGGTGACGGATGCTGATGGGCGAGCAAGGGCAGGATGCGCAGGTTCCCTCCCTATGCCATCCACCTCCGCGGTGAGAACCCTAGCTCCAATCCCCGCTCTCCTCTTTCCTGGCTTCGCCTTCTCCTCTTCCTCCCTGCTCGCGCCGCCGCCGGAGCGCCTGCTCACGCGTCCCATCCTCTCCCCTCCCGAGCTACGCCTCCATATCCCGGAGCAGAGCGGTCGGCTAGAGCAGCGCATGCCTTTTCTCGCTCCGCCGCCAAGCGCCATGATGTGACCAGGAAGAGTGCCTCGCACTGCCGCGTGTCGCGTCGCACACCGGAAGGAGCGGCTGGTGGCCACTTCTTCCCCACCAAGCTTCATTCCCTCCCTCACGTGTGCTTCGGTTCTCTCTCTCACTCACTCTCTATCTCTCTAGGGAGGTCACACGGAGTAGTGTGTCATATACATCACCAGGTGGATTGTAGGCAGATCAACCAGCAGTGGCCATGGTGCATCTGTCTTCTCAATTTGGAGAGGTGTTCTGTGTTATTCAGGTGCATTTGACTAATTTTCCATCTTAGTGCATATTTAATTTTAGTATAAGTATGATTAATTTAAAGTCAATGCTGTGAATTTTCCATAGATTCATGCTGGAGTGTGGCTCGGATGCTTTCAAGGTGACATCAGAAAGGATGATGCTTCCGCCAAGGGATGTGGGCAAAGGACCACAACAAGGTGCCCGCACCCTGCTTGCCATCGCTCTCCGCCGAGGAGCGCAAGCACATGGCAGCACAATAGCTCATATATTTTCCTGTCCTGGTATGTTTCTGATTTTTTTTAGTTCCTGCTGCAGCTATAGTTTGCACAGTAATAAGAATAATCGTATAGATGTCATGCTTGTGTGATTTATTTATTACTGAAACTAATATTGCTACGTATCCATTTAGGTTGTGTTCGGTCAGCCATTTCTTTGATACTATTATTGTCTCGCCTTGGTTATTTCTATTGCAGTGTTTTGAGAAGAAAAAGGTTATACAACGGGTGTACAGAGAAATGGAGTATGTGGTTCATCTGAACTGATGTCCTTGCTAGATGTGCATTCATTGATGATATAGTGAGATTGTGATATACCACATTGTGACTTTTCAGGATGTTTCTACAAGTTTACTGGTTATCCCATATCACTGGTTTTTTCATGTTGTAAAAAGGTAACTGGATGCTGGACGGGTAATTGTGGTGTTTGTTGTGTCATCTAGCTGCAACTTGACTCTGTTCCTGTGTTTCTTAGTGCAGCAATTATTCATATGATTGTCCATCTCATGTCCCAATCTTCTAAATGTTTAATCAAAGTCATCGATTGTAAATTTGACTCAACTCAAGATTGCTCGTCTTCAAGATGCCGATGCAGTTCGTGCATGTATTATATTCCATGCATGGTGTCTATTTCAGAGATCTTAGTCAACTTTAATCAGCTCCAGGTTGCAAGGTGCCTTTTCTAGCTAATGTGTGTGTTTCATGCAAGTGTTTCTTTCATTTTATAGTTTTGTCTATTTTATTAGAATGTAGTCTCGCCACTTGCTATCTTAACAATTTAAAATAATGGAGTGGCTGGCTGGTATAGAGAGAAATATATTAGTTTCAAGTTGTTAAATGTTGTACATGTTGCTGCATAAAAGTGACGAGTTAACTGCATTTGATTGTTTAAGTATCAATTAACCTTCTTAGACTAGATGATGTAGCTATTGATGATCCGAGATTCTGAAGTTGCTAATTGTTCGACTGAAGTCGTTTTTCCATTTATATTTGAGAGCTTTATTCTTCTCTAAAATTTGCTACATGTATCATATATGTCGTGTCCAATGCAAGGTATTTTTTGTGTTGTCTTGTGTTAGTTTTATAAATGGATCTCCTGTGTGCTCTGTAGTACCGAAGGAATGAAGAAATCTTATCCTTAGTATATGGTCCATCATTTCAGGGCACAACTATTATCTTGATGGTTTTCCATGGTGTGTCGATTCTGCCTTGATGTGCTGCTTGACCAACATGGGGCTTCGCCAGCATCAGAATACCGTCCAGGCTGACCATGATGACGCCAGCTGTATAACCTACAGGTATATCATAATTTTCTTCTTAGCATATTCCCTCCAAGTAGAGCTGAAGCAAAAGCACAATAACTTATTTCAGCTCTAGAGTTTTTTTGCCTCACTTTGGATTAACAATCTTCTCTAGAGCTGAAGCAAAAGCACAATAGAATGCTACACAAGTTCTCGGTGATGGATCATGCTTTCTTCAGAATGCTAAAAGATCTTTCTGATGTGATTTTGAAGTGGTAAGACTCCCTTTTATTCAGAATCATATGTGATATTCCACTTCAGACTATGTGACCTGATGCCTTTTTCCTTTTGCATGCTCAAATTAGTTATTCAGAATTATATATGGATTTCCGCTTCAGCAGTTTACATAGTATTGGTTATCCCTCATTAAAATGTTTTAACTCAACAGAAACAGGGGACATATTTCCTTTGTCCTTTCCGATGACCCTATTTCCTATGTCCTTGCTGATGCCAACCCCAAGTGTGATATTTTTTAGCGTCAAGATTTCTATATGTTCACCTTCATGTTCAAAGGGAGGCTCATAGATCCCCTTATTGGTTTCTACTTTACCATGGAGACTATCTGTAAGGACTAAGAAGAGATAATTTCTTGCACTTCTGTAAGTGGCAACAGAAGACACAGAAACCATGGTAAGCACAAAAGGTATAGAAACATGGAAAGGGTTATGTTTCTTCTCATGCACTTTTGCTTCACTGCTCTTATGCATGTGCTGTAGTTTCTTCTTCACATACCCATACTTTTACTATAATGGCTTCTGGTGATTTAATATGTTGAGGTTTGCATATTATATACAAGTGAAAGTGCCAACAAAATTATACATATTATAAAATCACATGTTGCCATTATGATATAAATATACTATATTTTATAGTATGGTCTGCTAGAACTGTCATTGATTTTAATTTTTTTGGCATTTCTATCTAACTAATCACATTGCATATTCTTATGGTTTTTTGATTTTGGCAAAATGCTACTTCTGCAAGAGTTGTAACCCATTTTCTCATGGTCCTCGGCGTGTGCATTTCTGATTGTGGTAAATGAATCATGTGTTTTTGTTGCCCTCAAGAGGGTTACTTGGACAAATAGAATTTATTTCCTAGAAGTACTTCTCAAAGAGTAATCAACATGTTGTATATTCAAACATGACGTGCTAACTTCCTTGGTTAATTTTGCACAGTTGCTTTTCTAAGAAACAAGTACTCCATTAGGTCAGCTGATCTCTTCTTCCCGACTGCTTATTCTCTTCGTACTTCTTTGAGTCTTCGATTCCCGTGTTCGTATCTACAATCAACTAGGTATATCATGCTCTCGGCTGCTTTATGCATAGAGAAGGTTTTGGTAATATCTCGATAGTAATTTTCAGCCCCTCCAGTTGAGAGACTACTAGCATGTTCCAGAAATGATGTATGCAGGGCTGTAGGTCTATCTACTGGCTAGGAGAACATTTTGTTGAAACTATTCCCAGGTGCAGTGGACTATAGCAGCGTGGTCAGGACTGATTTATAAAGCTTAGTTAGCAAGATCTAGAGAAATACTGAAAGGCCAAGCAAAGCATACATTTATTTCAGTATGACGATGTTTTAGATCTTATAAACCTTTTATTTCCAGCAGATGCATGTCTCTTAAAGAAGTATCGGTAAAATGTACTGCACCAATTGAGTTATTTCTATCCTTGTAGTACTGGTCCGTACTCATGGTACTAAATTTCCAAAGGGCCATGTAGCTTGTCACAAATAATCTGTGAAGCATTATTCTTAATACTTAGCGACAAAATTTTGGTCAAATCTCCCAAACTTGAACGTGCTAAGAGTGTTCTTAAGGTTTCTTGATTTGAAGACCTGCTATAAAATGGACTTGCATATGCATGAATAGAACACAGACGTGTAGAGGAGATAATGCCAGTCTTTAGTATTTATTATGTTTTTTTTCATCTCCACTGATCCAATGGGATTAATATTCTTTCTATCCACTATAGAAGCTTTATGGAGACCATCAAGATCCCGCTCAACATCATTCTGGAAGCATGCTGAGGAAACTAGATCTTCCATGTCCTTAGTATGAGAGTTGTGCTATCAGAAGAGGCTTCGTTCACCGAGATGTTGCTTTATCTTCTGTCCGTTATCTCCAGCTTTCACTCCCTCCTCATTCAGCGTTGAGCTATCTGGCAGACCTTGGAAGAAGCAACAAATGAAGCAGCGAGAGAGGCAATTAGGTACATGAAGACTGCTAAGAAGAAAGTGGAATAATAAACAAATGAACGGCTTTGTTGTGGTTCTGGATGGTGCTACTTTTGAGTACTCCCTCTGGCCCATATTAATTGACTCACATTTGTCTAAATTTGAATGACTCTAGACACTATTTAGTATATAGGTTCATCCAAATTTTGAACAAATCAAAATCAATTAATATGGGCCGGAGGAAGTACTTAGTTGTAGTTATTTCAGAACTTGTCTATTTGTACATCTCTTTATATAATCCCCTTAATGAAGCCCTGTCGATATGAGACCATATATTCGTAAATGTTGTAATATATTTCGCTATACACCCTCGATGTACATGGCCGTATGCATCTGTGTTACTAATACAGTGTGCTCTACTCTTTTAACAGATGGCCCATATGATTCTCTTACCAGTTTAATTTAAATTTCCTCTCATACCAGTTTCAGCTATCAGGCTAGCTGCAGTAGTTATATTTCTTTGGTTAAACATGTTTCATTGGAATGTCTTTGATGGATTTTAGGTGTTTTGGTACCATGACCTTCTATTAGAATTCTTCAACTGAGGCTGGTTGGTTGGGTTATAGACTGGTCAATGTATAGTTTCATGTTGATCGAGGCTACTATTTGCACATTTACCAAACCGGTGAAACAAGTTCTGGCTAAATCACCTCTTATATTTATCTGTTTTAAATACAATATGATGATCATTCTATGAGCATAATAATGTGAAATTAGCTGATGAAAAATACAGTAACTTATATTAATAAAGAAATACATGCTGCTACTTCAATAATTATAAATTTAATAGCAAACAAATATAAATATACCGGGGTAGTGCGCCAAGGCGCACCCCTAAATCTAGTAAGAGTTAATAGGATTGATATCATAGTATTGACACCAATGTATGAATTACTTTGCGGAAACGGATTCTGAAGGAACGAGAAAGTTAAGCGTGCTGAAGCTGGAGTAGTATTAGGATGATTGACTTGCTGGGAAGTTCGACTAAGACTGGAATTTAATCAAATATTAAGTATAATTAGTGTTAAAAATGTTCAAAGTAGAAGATTAACAAGTGAAACAATTCAAAGAATAAAAAAATTGAGAAAAAAAAAAAAAAAAAACCGACCGACAGGCTATGCCGACGGCCGCTACGCCGACGGTATTTCGATACGTCGACGGCTTGAGTGTGCTCCGCCGAGGGAGATCGTTGCCGAGGAGGCTACGCCGAGGACAGCTCTCGGCGTACCATACGCCAAGGGTATTTTGGCCTACGCCGACGGCCTTTTGCCCTCGGCGTAGCGCGCGCGTCCCGTAGTGCATCTTCTTGTAAAGCATATATGCATCGCAGCAGGGGATGATGAATGCGATGCCACTCCACCAGCAGATTCTACCACCACCAACACCTAGATATAAAGTTGGTAGCATCAGATCTTTCAACCAATCCATAATGATTCCGCTAGCGCGAGTGAGAGAAATGTGTCGAACCATAATGATTCTGTTGATCGGCTGCCATATATACGTCGGTGGAGCTTGTAGCATTCAGGCGAGTCTCTCACTCTCTTGTAGCTAGCTGGATCCATTTCTGGTAAGTACATCCTCTCTCCACTCAACGTATTTAATCAGTTAACTTCAGCTCCAGTACGTCTACACATAGCGGTCGCAATATTTTTTTTCCTATATACCGAGCTGTCCATGTGTAGAATTTCTGTTTCTGCATACCTGTTTCCCACTCTCTAAAGTAATCATTTTTTTTTGTTTCAATGCAATTTTTTGTGGGCATGCACATAGCAATGCCCAATTGTTTGCTTTCAACACATTGCTACTCCACACTCTATTGTGACTAAATTTTATTATCATTATTTGATGTGCTCCGATTTTTAGTATTATCGGGTCATTGTTGTGAAAGGTAGTGTTAACTTCATTTGCATGCAACTTTTGGTAGCAGATCAAGAGAGCAAAGCCGTACAGCAGATGGCGGGGGTTTTAGATGCTCTCGCATCCTATGTGGCCAACATGCTCACCGAGATGGCCCTAGAAGAGGTTGCCATGCTAATTGGGGTTTCGAGCGAGATCGACAATCTAGGGGTTAAGCTTAGGGACCTCAAGAAGTTCCTTGCAGATGCTGATAGGAGGAACATAACCGACGAAAGCGTGCAGGGGTGTGTGGAGGAAATAAAGCGTGCCATGTACGATGTCACCGACATCCTTGATCTATGTCGGATCAAGGTCATGGAGCAGGGTCCATCCAGGGACATGGGGTGCTTTAACCCCCTCCTCTTCTACATGCGAAACCCCCTCCATGCCCACAACATCGACAGCCGCCTCAAGACCCTTAACCATAAGCTGAATGACATCTGCAAGAGGGGTGCTAGTTTCAATTTCATCAAGCTTGAAGCCTACCAGGATCGGAAGATGGCTCGACCACACGCCACTTACCGCAAAAAACAGATTCATTGATGGAGCGCTCGGGTGCGATTGGGGAGAAGATCGAGGAGGACACAAGAGTACTAGTGGAGGTTATGACAAAGGAGGTGCCTGCTGACAAGAGTGATCGCCTCATGGTGGTCGCCATTGTTGGTGTCGTTGGGATTGGTAAGACAACACTAGGCAAGAAGATCTTCAATGATGAGGCTATCCAAGTAAGGTTTTCTAAGATGATATGGCTTAGCATCACACGGGATTTTGACGAGGTTGAGCTATTGAGTACGGCCATCACTGCCGCTCACGGTGACATACCTGGAGGGGGGGCATCACGAGACAAAACCCTACTTGCCATTGCTCTCAGGGATGCAATTAGGGGCAAGAAGTTCTTTCTTGTGCTGGATGACCTGTGGAGTGTTGATGAATGGGACAAGCTGTTGATGACTCCCTTTAGCTACGGCGGACCTGGTAGCAGAGTCCTCATCACTACAAGACATGACACTATTGGCCGAAGAATGAAAGCTGTGCATTACCACCATGTTGAGAAATTAGGTATTGAAGATGCATGGTCCTTGCATTGCTCAAGAAGCAGGTAAGTATATTGTGTAGCTCATGTTGCATGTCACTGCTCGCCTTGGTTCACTAATATTGCACCGCAAATTATATCATGATTAATTTACATGGAAACTTGCAACAAAATATATAGAAACTTCCACCAAGGATTTTTTGGACAATAATAAGGCAATAAAGAAACATAGATATTACATGAATTGAACAGTATATATGTTTATGCACCATATCAACTTCATATACTCCCTATATCCCGAATTAGACGTCACAGATTGATCTACATTCACTTGTATCTATAAAATAAAATATGTCTAAATACATGCGTATCTAGAAAAATTTGCAAAGAGTAATTCTGGACAAAAAGAGTAATTAATTACCATATGATTTCAAACTATAAAACATGGCAGCATGCCCTAAGAACTGCCATCATGTTGCATACCCTTTAGTAATTTCATGAGTTTAACTTGCTTGCAGGTACTCACGACGGAGAAAAATGAACCCGATGACATGCTAAAGGATATTGGGCTGCAAATTATAGGAAAATGTGATGGTTTACCACTTGCTGTAAAAGTGATGGGAGGACTCTTGTGCCAAAAGGAGAACACAAGGCATGATTGGAGATGTGTCCTAAATGATGATATATGGTCAGTGTCTCAAATTCTAGACACTACGGAAATAACCAAATAGGCCGACGACCTTTTTATACGCCGACGGCAAAATGTCGGGGCCGTCGGCGTAGCTTGACGGGCCGTCGGCCCAGTTTTGCCGTCGGCGTAGAATAAATAGGCCGACGGCCGCCGTCGGCGTAAACAGGACCGTCGGCGTAGTCCATTGGGCTAACAACAGAGCAACGGCGTCAAGTCTACGCCGACGGCAAACGGCGTAGGTTTCAGACCTATGCTGACGGCAAAGCCGTCGGCGTAGCTATTTTTATTTTTTTCCACATTAATCTTAAAAAACATAACTAAATCATTTAAATTCATAAAAATACATATAATATATCAAAATTTGCAGAAAAATAAGATCTATCTATATAAACTCAAATATTATATATTTTTATTCAAAAAATACATAAAAAATACAAATACTTTCGTATAACATTTTTTTCATTTTCTGATTGCAAAAACGGGGTGTTTTGTGAAGCAACCACCAAAAGAAAGTTTCAAAATAAAAATACCACATTTTTCAAAAATACTAGACCATATTGAATGGACAATTTCCCAACCTACGAATCTCAAACCTTTCAGTTCACCTCTCGTGAAAAAGACAAATTCCTACATGTACATGATATGTTGCTCACAATATGCTATTTCATCAGAGATCTAATGCAAGTTTAGTGAGGATCAACCCCGATCTAAGAATCTTCATGCCCCTCAATTTAGAAAGTTTGACGATAGTTTGAAATATGGGCATAAAAATTCAAAAACGATCGAAACAATGCAAAACCTTCACGTGGTGTCATATTATATGACATAGTTGCATGGAAAAATACCAGACTTGGTATATTCATTTGAGTCTCAAAAAAGCCTTCACAAAATGACCTATCTCAATCGAGGTTTTCTGGATTTCAGGTCAAATGACCAATGTTATTGCGAGAATCGCGGTATAGTTTGCGATAATGTGTCCATATTGTGCACACATGTGTATAATGGGATGGTGAACAATGTTGCAGGAGGAATTTTTCCTTTTCTTCGCACCGAAAAGCCATTTTTCATTTTCCGAGTGCAAAAAATGGTGTGTTTTGTGAAGCAACCACCAAATGAAAGTTTCAAAATGATAATACCACATTTTTTAAAATACTAGACCATATTGAATGGACAATTTCCCAACCTGGATATCTCAAACCTTTTCGTTCACCTCTCGTAAAAAAGACAAATTCCTGCCGAATCGGTAGGAAATGAGTTAGATTTGAACTACATGTACATGATATATTGCTCATGATTTTTTCCAAATATCATTTTTAGGTTCAAAATATGCTATTTCATCAGAGATCTAATGCAAGTTTAGTGAGGCTCGGCCCCGATCTAAGAATCTTCATGCCCCTCGATTTAGGAAGTTTGACGATAGTTTGAAATGGGCATAAAAAATTCAAAAACGATCGAAACAATGCAAAACCTTCGCGTGGTGTCATATTATATGACATAGTTGCATGGAAAAATACTAGATTTGGTATATTCATTGACTCTCAAAAACCCTTCACAAAATGACCTATCTCAATCGAGGTTTTCTGGATTTCAGGTCAAATGACCAATGTTATTGCGAGAATCGCGGTATAGTTTGCGAT
This sequence comes from Avena sativa, assembly GCA_916181665.1. Lineage (NCBI taxonomy): Eukaryota > Viridiplantae > Streptophyta > Magnoliopsida > Poales > Poaceae > Avena > Avena sativa. Next base: position 482,901,895 of record OV702283.1, read on the forward strand.
AATGTGTCCATATTGTGCACACATGTGTATAATGGGATGGTGAACAATGTTGCAGGAGGAAGTTTTCCTTTTCGTCGCACCGAAAAGCCATTTTTCATTTTTCGAGGGCAAAAAACAGGGTGTTTTTGTGAAGCAACCACCAAATGAAAGTTTCAAAATGATAATAGCACATTTTTTTAAAATACTAGAACATATTGAATGGACAATTTTCCAACCTGGATATCTCAAACCTTTCCGTTCACCTCTCGTAAAAAAGACAAATTCCTGCTGAATCGGCAGCAAATGAGTTAGATTTGATCTACATGTACATGATATATTGCTCATGATTTTTTGCAAAAATCATTTTTAGGTTCACAATATGCTATTTCATCAGAGATCTAATGCAAGTTTAATGAGGCTCAGCCCCGAGCTAAGAATCATCATGCCCCTCGATTTAGGAAGTTTGACGATAGTTTGAAAAGGGCATAAAATTTTCAAAAACGATCAAAACAATGCAAAACCTTTGCGTGGTGTCATATTATATGACATAGTTGCATGAAAAAATACCAGACTTCGTATATTCATTGAGTCTCAAAAAACCCTTCACAAAATGACCTATCTTAATCGAGGTTTTCTGGATTTCAGGTCAAATGACCAATGTTATTGCGAGAATCGCGGTATAGTTTGCGATAATGTGTCCATATTGTGCACACATGTGTATAATGGGATGGTAAACAATGTTGCAGGAGGAAGTTTTCCTTTTCGTCGCACCGAAAAGCCATTTTTCATTTTCTGAGTGCAAAAAACGGAGTGTTTTTGTGAAGCAACCACCAAATGAAAGTTTCAAAATGGTAATACCACATTTAAAAAAAATACTAGACCATATTGAATGGACAATTTCCCAACCTGGATATCTCAAACCTTTCCGTTCACCTCTAGTAAAAAAGACAAATTCCTGTCGAATCAGTAGGAAATGAGTTAGATTTGAACTACAGGTACATGATATGTTGCTCATGAAGTTTTGCAAAAATCATATTTAGGTTCACAATATGCTATTTCATCAGAGATCTAATGCAAGTTTAGTAAGGATCAACCCCGAGCTAAGAATTATCATGCCCCTCGATTTAGAAAGTTTGACGATAGTTTGAAAAAGGCATAAAAAATTCAAAAACGATCGAAACAATGCAAAACTTTCGCGTGGTGTCATATTATATGACATAGTTGCATGGAAAAATACCAAACTTGGTATATTGATTGTGTCTCAAAAAAACCTTCACAAAATGACCTATCTCAATCGAGGTTTTCTGGATTTCAGGTCAAATGACCAATGTTATTGCTAGAGTCATGATATAGTTTGCGCTAATGTGTCCATATTGTGCACTCGTATATATCATAGGATGGCGAACAATGTTGCAGGAGGAAGTTTTCCTTTTCGTCGCACCAAAAAGCTATTTTTTATTTTTCGAGTGCCAAAAATGGGGTGTTTCATGAATCTTGACATAGTTTTAGTTGGTATAATATTTAAAAGTTACGATACATAATTAAATAGATGATAGGGATGTCATATTTGGATTCCTCTCATTTTTCTGATCGATTTGGATATATTATTTGTCGAATTGTGATTTACGGATTTATAGATATGAATTATTCAAATTTAAATGAAAAAAGCAAAATAAATAAAATTTATTTTATTTTTATTTGAATTCAAGATTATTATTACTTATTAATTGTTGTTTACTCAAATAATTGTATGGAATATAAAGAAATAAATATGTCTAACATTATAGTGTAATGGTTAATAGGTTTGATATGATAATATTCACAATAAGTTCTAGTTTCTTTGTCGGAAGCTATGTGGAAGGAATGAAAAAGTTAAGCGTGCTCAGGCTAAAGTAGTATTAGGATGGGTGACCGGTTGGGAAGTTTGACTAATTGTGCAATTTAACTTGAGACTAAGTATACTTAGAATTAAAAATGTTCATGTAAGATTAACAAGTTAAACAATTTAAAAATGTTAAAAACATTGAATTTTTTTTCTGAAAAACAAAATAGGCCGACGGTAAAGCCGTCGGCGTAGCCAAACGGCCGTTAGTCATCTAGGTGGCCCCATATGGTCTACGTCGACGGCTTAGCTATATACGCCGACGGCTTTTCTACGCCGACGGGAGAAGGGGCTACGCCTACGGGGCTGTACGCCGACAGTCATATGCCGACGGCAGCCATCGGGCCAGCCTATGCTGACAGCATTTAGGGACTACGCCGACGGGACCCGGCCGTCGACGTATTCAGCTTCTCCTGTAGTGAGAGGGGCCGTCGACGTATTCAGCTTCTCCTGTAGTGAGAGGAACTTAATTATGCAATATACCTTAGCTATGAAGACTTGTCGCCGTGCTTAAAGCAATTATTCCTGCACTTCTCCCTTAAAACTAAAAAGATAAACCTAAGAATCAATGAAATTGTCTCCATGTGGATTGGTGAAGGATTAGTTCTAGGAGACAAGTGTAGTGTAGAGGATGAAGGAAAAAAATGCTTTATGGATCTAATATTAAGGAATCTCATAGAGACTGATGCACGCTATCCTGGTCAGTTTGTTTGCAACATGCATGATGTTATTCGATCATTTGCTCAATTTGTGGCGAGGGATGAAGAACTTGTAGCTCATGGTGGAGATAATGCTAAAAGCAAACTAAGATCACAAGATTTTCTTAGATTGTCTATAGAAACCAGAGGAGTGGATACTGATGCATTTGAGTGGATGTACTTAAGAGAGCAAAAATCCCTTAGAACACTAATATTTAGTGGAAGATTTCAAATTCAATCTGGTGATTCGTTGATTGCATTCTCAAGTCTACGGACTGCACATATAGAGTCTGCAGACGTTCATGGTCTATTTAACTATGTGCATCTTCTCAAACACTTGAGGTATTTAGCCTTAAAAAGTTGCACCGGTATATCTAGGCTGCCAGGGAGTATCCACGAGACAAAATTCCTGCAACACATTAGCGTTGAAGAGTGTGAAGGTTTCCTGCAACTCGCAGATAGCATTTATAAGATGCTAGAACTAAGATTTCTCGACATTGGTGGCACAAATGTTAATAGTATTCCAAGATATTTTGGTGCGCTCACAAATTTAAAGGTACTTCATGGGTTTCCAGCCTACATGGATGGAGATTGGTGTAGTTTGGAGGAGTTAGGGCCTCTTTCCCAGGTCAAGGAGCTTGGATTAAAGGGTCTTGGGACTGTATCTGCTACTTCATCCATTGCAAAGGCTGGATTAGTTGCAAAGCCACAACTTACTACGCTTAGATTAAATTGTGGCAGTACACTGGGAGACGAGAGCAGTATCACAGAGAATTGAAGATTTGTTTGATGCACTCTGCCCTCTACCCTGCTTAGAATATCTTGCGATCAGGGGGTATTTTGGCCGTCAACTCCCAAGATGGATAATGTGGGATGCAACAGTGCCGCTGGAGAACTTGAGGACTCTCTTCATGTTTGACCTTTCTTGCTGCACCCATCTGCCTGATGGCCTGTGTCGGCTCCCATATCTAGAGTTTCTAGGGTTTTATGACGCTCCAGCAATAAAGTGTGCAGTCCTATCATAACTGCCAGCGTGCTTCATCCCAGGCGAGCGATGATGATGGTTGCGTTTCCGAGACTGCACAAGATGGTCTTGCAAGGAATGGTGCAATGGGAGGAGTGGGAGTGGGAGGAGCAAGTGGAAGCAATACTCAGTGTCTTGGGGGAACTTCGTATCAAAGATTGTAAATTGAGGTGCCTCCCTCCTGGTCTTGCCTTCCATGCAAGGTCTTTGAGATAGTTAGCCATACTCAGTGTCAAGGGGATCCAATCTCTTGAAAACTTTGCTTCCGTGGTGGTTGAGCTCGACCTGTATGACATCCCCTACCTGACAAGGATATTAAATTTTCCCAAATTGCAAAAGCTTAAGATGGAGCAATGTCCCAAGATTGAGTTTCTTGGTGAGATGAATGTACTTGGTAGACTCCATCTGATGCTGGTTTCCAACAGCGAGAACCAATTTCCGCTGTATCTGCAGACTGTAACTCCCAGTCATTTGCTGATGGAGCGCTGTAACCTGGAGCTACTCGCTTCCATGGCTGCAGGAAAGTTTGGGCCCGAGTGGGACAAGTTCAGCCATATCAAGCGAGTAGAGGCTTATGCAAATGATGGTGACATTGAGAAGAAATGGCACCTGTTTTACACAAGCGAGCCCTACAAAATGGAGACAAACTTCGAGCCACAATAATCTGGAGGGAATATATATATTGTTAATCTGTTGCCTCTTTTCCAGTACGCATAGGCATAGCTAATATTTTTTCTATTGCTTCGGTTTGCTTCTCAGGAGTCTGAAGACTGCCAAGACAAAAATGAGCCATGATTCCTCGGTAACTCAGTATAAGACAGGAAGGAGGCATGGAGAATTAAAGAGGATATGGATGTTAATTTCCCACAGCCGGTAACTAGAACTGCATTTAACTAAAATACTGTAAATAATGAAGTTCACATGGTTGCACTGAAGTTGCACCAGAGTAGGAGGCTTAATTATTTTACTGATGGTCAGACAGCATTACAAGAGACTGTGCGTCCAGCTTCTGCAGGCATTAATTAGGGAGTAGCTAGGTTGGTTTACGTTTGGAGTAATACTTGGAAAGATTTGAGAGTCCAGTTTGAGACTTCCTCATGGTGGTAATAACTCCTTTATAAGGGGAGGACGTGATCAATGTAAAAGCAGTGAATAGAGTTATCAATCTGCTGTCTCCTACACCGCCCCTTCTCTGTTTGTTTTTTGCACCCGGGACTGCGAAATCAGGACGCGAAGTCACCACACCCGTGCCGCCCGAACCGCCGGGACGGGAGCGCGCTGTGGTCTCCTCCCTCCCTCCCTCCACCAGCAACCACCACTAGTAGAAAAAGGGCCTATAGTCCCGGTCTATAAGGGCCTTTAGTTCCGATTTTGCACCCGGGACTGCGAAATCAGGACTAAAGGCCCCTATCTCTAGTCCCGGTTTGTTACAGCCCGGGATAGAGGTCACCGCATGGGCCACTGCATGGTCGTTTTTATAGCAGGGGGACGAAGGACCTTTAGTCCCGGGTCGTAATACGGCCCTGGACTAAAGATTTTTTTCAAATATTTTTTTATTTTTTTTTTCAAATTTTTTTTGTACTTTTGAATTGTTTGGCTCATAATCCTCTCACTTGGAACATTTTAGTACTAAGTATATTTAATCTTAGGTCAAATTACACTTACGATAAACTTCACAGTCGGTCACCCATCCTAGCACTACTCCACCCTCTCTCTGTTCCATCAGGATGTCCTCGCGCGATACCTTGTTGTCAACACTACCATATCTATCCTATTAGCCCATATCAATATGCCATACATCTTTATTTTTTAAAATTACAAACAACTATTTTAGTAAACAACAATAAATAAGTAATAATAATATTTTAATCCAATAAAAGTAAAAAACCAAGTAAAATAATATTTTATTCCTTTTTTGCCATTTATTCTTTAATATGGCATAAATAATATCGTTAAATCTATAAATCGAATTTCGACAAATAATATATCCATAATTATTAGAAAAATGTAAGGAATCCAAATATGGAATAAATAAAATTGGAAAAAAATTAATTTTTTAAATAACTTTTTTTTCTTTTCGAATTTTTAAAATCTAAAATAATCTAAAACGGCCTAAGGCTATTGAAATCGAACTCACATTTTTTTCACACATTTTGATAGGTTGTACATTTTTTCCGATATCGTACGCAAAAGTTATAGTTAATTTAAGTTTTCCTGCCGGGGCCCGCATCCCTTTAGTCCCGGGCCGTATCACGACCCGGGACTAAAGGGTGTTGCCCGTGCCCAAACCCCTTTAGTCCCGGGCAGTATCACGACCCGGGACTAAAGGTCTGAAACGACCCGGGACTAGAGTTTCCTCGGGCTCCTAGCCACCGAAAACGGTACGAACCGGGACTAGTGCTCATACTAGTCCCGGCCCGGAACAAATCGGGACTAGTGTTAGACTCTAGATCAAACCGAAGACCCTTTTTCTACTAGTGCACCTTGACCCGCCATCGTCGCTGGCCTCGTCCAAGGCGGTGCCACTCGTGTTGGTTTCTCCAACTCCGGCAAGCGGATGGACCAGACAGGGCAGAAGAAGTATGTCAAGCAGGTTGCCACGCCATCGCCCCTAGCGCTCGCGCACCACCATGGACGGGAGCGTGTAGGAGTTTCCTGGCGAGCGGTGGGGTGGCGGGCATATCTAGAGGGAGAAGGGGCGACGGAGGACAAGAAGTCGTGGCTGGAGCCGGAGCTGGGGAGAGAGAGGAGGCGTGGCCCCGTGGGGGAGAGAGATGAGTCGTGGAGGAGAGTGGGGACACGTGGTGAAGAGGGGGTGGTTGGTTGTTTCATCCGGTGTTCCTAGTGTTAGAGTATTATAAAGACACAATTGTTATGGTAATTTAGGCTAGTTAGAATCCCAGTCTAACTTAACTTATACTCCAAGATAGGCTAGTTAGGATCCCAGCTTCTGTACGTTTGTATATACTCGTCCATGAGACTCAATAATACATCCATCGTATTTCGCTAATCCCCTCTCTCCCGTCTTACATGGTATCAGACTAAACTCGATCCAAACCCTAGCCTCCGCCGACACACTTCCACCGCGCCACCCCTAGGTGGATCGATCTCCATGATCTCTGCTGGGGGTCACACAATCCATCCCAGGGTTCGCCCTAGTGAGTCTTTACCGATCTATAGATTGTTTTTCTCTTCGTCGGTCGCTTTGCCGGTCTTCTTTTTTAATTTACTAATCATTGATCGGATTGAGTCATCAACTGCCGTCGTCATCGCCGCGCCTCTACTCCGACCATCGGCATCGATGATCTACACTGCGCCCGTGCGTCTGCCTTCTGCGCTGTCGAGCTTGCCTATGCTGGCTGCCGCGCACCTCGGCTGGCTGCTACGCCTTCCTCGGGAGGCTACCATGGTCGCCCCCTCGGATCGTCTTTGTCATTATTTCCCGGGACTTAACCTACAACATTGCCATCAACTCCGATCTACACGTCGTTCATGGCACGACGCACTATCAGTCTGATAAACCGATCTCGTGCCCGTCTACGCCAAGCACGTCCCCGAGCATGCGCCTACCACCGATCGAGCTACGGGCTGCTGTTGTGTTGCCCCTTCGGGCCGCACCACCTCCTTGGTTCTCGCCTACTGGCTGCCAACGTGCCTCACAAGATGTATGTGACGGTGGCCTCCAGCCGCTGCATCGACTCGCGCCATGCAGCTATGTTGCCCCATCGGGTCGTAGCGCGCTGCATGATACGTCGGAAACGTATCTATCATTTTTGATGCTCCATGCTTGTTTAATATCTACTTTGTTTTACTTGACTACACTTTGAGGTGATTTTTACATGTTTTCTGGTACTAACCTACTAACAAGTTGCAACAGTGCCAGATGCTTGTTTTCTGATATTTTTGGTTTCAGAAAATTTAGAAAAAAATATTCTCGAAATTGGATGCGACAAACGGCAAAGTCAATTACTTTTCGTGGCGAACAAGAAGTCCAGAGGGGAGCTCGGGAGGCCAGCCAGGGGGCCAGACCCACCCTAGGTGCAGGTGGGCCCTAGCCCGCGCCTGGCTAGGGTTTGCAACCCCTGGCCGCCTCCTCGACCTCCCCCTTCGCCTATAAGAAGCCCTCGATGCAGAAACTCTGAGCACACGATCAAAAATCCACGAAACCGTCTATAGACGCCGCCACCATCGTCCCTAGATTGGGGGGATCTGAAGTCCTTCTCGGCACCCTGCCGGAGGGGAGATCATCTCAAAGGCCTTCTCTCCGGTATGATGCGTGAGTAGTTCCACCTTGGACTATGGGTCCCTGTAGTAGCTAGATGGTTGTATCTCTTCCTTTGTGCTTTCATGTATAGATCTTGTGAGCTCCATTCATGATCAAGATCTAATCTAGTTGTAATCATGCATGTTGTGTTTGAGGGAATCCGATGGATATTGAGATTATTATGTTGGTTTGATTAATGGTTTTGTCTTTATGATTCTATCATGTCTATGTTGTTTGTGATCTTGCATGCTCTGCGTTGCTAGTGGTTATCTTGGCCAAGTAGTTGCTAGTGACTCCAAGAGGGAGTATTTATGCTCGATAGTGGGTTCATGCCTCTAGTTTCCAAGGGAAGTGACAGAAATCCCTTCGGTTGTAGATGTGCTATTTCTACTAGGGAGAAAACAATGGTCTCTTGTTCATGGAACATGTGGACTGTTTACCTTACACACTTTGCTTAAAGCAGTTGTCTGTTGCTTGCAACTTAATACTGGAGGGGGTTCGGATGATACCCTGAAGGTGGACTTCTAGTCATCGATGCAGTTGGATGGCGGTCTATGTATCTTGTTGTATTGCCCAATCGAATCTCATAGGATCTTTCTGACTAGTAATTGCATTGTTATGCCTTGCTCAGTTCCTGTCAATTGCCCTGCTGTAATGTGTTTATCCTTCATGACATGTTGTTTATCTAAGGAGAGCACCTCTAGTGAACTATGGACCCCGGTCCAATCTTTACCATCAATACATCATCCACTGTTACTTGTTTACCTTATGCAAACCATTACCTTTCATACCATACATTTAGTCCTTTGTTACAGCAAATCGGTGAGCTTGACAACCTCACTGATTCATTGGGGCAAAGTCTTGAGTTTGTGTTGTGCAGGTCTCCACGTTGCCAGCAACACCTGTGTGATGTTTCCTTCCTCCTACTGGTTCGATAACCTCGGTTTCTTACTGAGGGAAAACTTGCTGCTGTGCTGCTTCACACCTTGCTCTTGGGGTTTCCTGACGAAGCGCTCCCACTTGGACTAGCGCTGCATCACTGCACATAGTTTACATCGCCATCCCCGCACATCGATGACCCAGGCTATCTCCTAACCACCTCCCACTGTGCGGGTCGCCTACGTCTGCGCATGGTCTTCGTCATGTTAGATTCGTCCTCGCCTACATCGAGTACCGCCGCCGCGCCTCTCTAGGCATCCATCATGACCACTCTGGGTTGTCGTAGGTTTCGCCGCCTTCTACATCTTCGTACAGAAAGACCTCATCACCATCTTCATCTCTTCCCCTACGACACTAGCGCACAGGTTCATGATGGTTCCTTCCCTTGCACGCCCAGTACTGGCAACATCGGTACGTGCCTTCATCCCTGATGTGTTCCCAAGTCTAGCAAACCCGGATCGGCGCCTCGTCTACATCGTCATCGTCAATGTCTTATTTGGCTTCGACCTCTACAACTTCCTCGACCGCGTCATCGGCGAGTTTTTTTTTGCATACTTGGTTCTGGCAAAACAGATGTATGCATTCATTACGGATGCGCGCCTAGTTCTGGAAAAAATATGGCCGCAACTCATCCTTGATGACTCGGATTGCATCAGCTTCGGTATCGCTATATTTGACGACTGCCTCGACGCATCACCGTCATCATCCTCATGCACTATGCGCATGCGGCTTCACATTTGGCTACCTCGGCATCGACATCTCCGACCACAACATCGACCATGGCGTCCCCTCGCATGACTAGCTAGACCAAGGTTGGGACGCTCTCCGCGATTAGCGCTCTTGGCTCCCTCGACATCGGCACAAGGGCTACCATCTCGCTTGAGCTTCCTATCAGCATCCTCTACATTCCAAGCAACCGCGCTGCGACACCGTACACGATGTTCCTGTTCGGATAGTGGGGGATGTCAGCCTACTAGATGCTACTTCGGTTTAACTCCAATCTAACTGTCCGCGACATTCTAGTTGTTCACGACACTACCGTTACGACTGCGGGCGATGTTAGAGTATTATAGAGACACACTTTGTTATGATAGTTTAGCCTAGTTAGGACCCCAGCCTAACTTGACTTGTACTCTAAGATGATCTCTTATATGTCAATATATATACACATATGATCCATCATATTCCACCAATTCCCTGTCTATCGTTCTACACCCAACACGTAGAATCGGCCTGGAAATGCCGGATGTATTTTGTGACAAACCAGCTGGCAACGCCATTGGGCTATTTATCTCCATCCGGATGAAAAAAAGTGGCCGGGAAAGAACCTTCTAGAAATGCTAGTGAAGATGCTTAAATGCCTGAATAACTAAAGGTATATTTGGCAAAGCCCTCAAAGCGTAAGAAGAGTAGCAGCTTTGGAAGAATAGTAGTAGTACTCTTGTCTTCCAAGAGAGATGAAAATAGATAGTGTTGGTTTGCCGTGTTGATCTATTGATTTGTTAGCTTAGTCGTGATAATAAACGTTGTGCTAAGATCAAATTACTTTAACGTAGTCGGATACTGACTGATCATGTTTTTTCTTGAACGATGTCAGATAGGATAACTTTAATTCGTTCTCACCAGTATAAAAGTAGGCATGCAAGTGGACTGTCCAGCGGACAGGGCGGACAGTCCGCTAGATGCCATGCAAAGCTTAGAAAACAAATTGCTGAGTATTAATGTGTATGCTTGATTAGAAGGAGAATTAGATGGCGGACACGTGTGGATAGTCCGACGGACGTCCACTTGCATCCCTATATAAAAGTGTTGATGGAATTTATTTCTAAGTGGTACCATGTGAGAACAGAAACCGGACCCAAGATGAAAACCATGAAAAAGCAGTATCGGTTAAAAATAAAGAAAACAAATGAATTTTAAGGGCGTCACTATTGCTAGCTTCTCCCATATCTGGGCCAAATATTGATTAATGTATTTCCATGTCGTTTTACCATTTTTCAGCTAAACTTAATGAATTCGGGTACTCTAAATCCCGGTGGGTACGCTACATTGTCAAAATAGTCCGGTGATATGGTACATGAGTAGGTTTGGGTTCAACACCAATTTTTTCTTATTTTGGATTTCTATCCTGAATTTTTCAAAACCTGGATCATAATCGGGCGAAGATCACTTCGGTTGAACCTGCCGATTCATTAAAGAACCTGCCGATTCAACCAACGATCCTTTGTGTGAGCTCGATGCAATATTAGATGTGCTTTTTAGTCGCATCGGAATATTCGAACGCAGCCTTGAGACCATTATGATTAGAATCATTAATGCATAGATCTAACGAAGGCTAACTGTTTTTCAGATAAAGCTTTGAGTTCCTTGAGCGGTCCGAAGCTGCTCAATCTGCTGCTGTCGTTGAGCCTTTATTGTTTATTGCTTCAAAAGTCACCATAGGTGGGCCGTATGATATTACTCGGATTGATATCATCCGAGTTAGGGATTGTAGGACCGATCATTGCAGCCCGATCTATTGCGTCCCCAGTTAAGTCACCAAAAATGTGCTGTGCTTTAAACTGGGCTGTACACTCACAAGGACATACCTGCTTGGTCGGATTGCACAAATAGTTTGACCGAATAATCATATAAGGTCTTACTCAGGTTATCCGGTAGAGCAAGGATGATGCACCTCACTACAGGAAAGAAGTAAGGCGCCGACGGCCGGTCGGCTACGCCGACGGCCAAAGGTCGGGGCCGTCGACGTAGCTGCCTTCTGGCCAGCCGACCAGCCCGACCGTCGGCATACACTAGAGGAAAAAGGGCCATCCGTTCGTCACCCCTGGGAGCATTAGTCCCGGTTGCGCCACCAACCGGGACTAATGCTGGCACGCGTCCCGGTTGGAGCGGGCACGGGGCCAGGGGGCATGGGTCCCGGTTGGTAAGGGGGCATGCGTCCCGGTTGGAGCCACCAACCGGGACTAAAGGTTTGGCCACAGCCACGTGGCGTGGCACGCACCTTTAGTCCCGGTTGCTGGCTCCAACCGGGACTAAAGACCCCTTGCCCTCTATAAATGCAACGCCCCAGCCCCCTCTGCCTCCACTCTGTTTTTTCGAATGGTGTAAGGTGTGAGGGTGTGTGCTAGTTTTTTCTCATGCATGCATTGAAGGTGTTTGTTGAAATGTTTGAGTGAAAAATCCAGTTGAATTTCTCATAGAACAAAAATATAGAAGGTGTCCGAGACGCACTTGAGCTTTCTCCTCTTTATTTCCCTCGATCGAGGTTAGCAATCCTATCTTTTCTAGGTCATTGATACAATTCATGTGTCGGTGTGAATTGGTTATTTCACTATTTACGATGTCCTGTTTTTTGATAAACTTACTTATATGATGCAGATGAACGGTCGGGAATGGATGTACGGTGACCGGCGGGTAGCCGGGTATATCAAAGGCGTGGATAAATTTATCGATGTGGCTACGGCAAACAAAGAGAATGGATTTATACGTTGTCCATGTGTTCAATGTCGGAACAACAAGGAGTACTCTTCCTCGAAAATCATTCGCGGCCACCTGATTATGAAAGGTTTCATGCCCAACTATAATTGCTGGACCAAGCACGGGGAAAGATGGGTTATGATGGAAGATGGTGAAGAAGAAGATGATGATAACAACTATCATCATATGTTTCCTGAATACGGTGATACTGCTATGGAAGACAATGGGGAGGAAAAAGGTGAAGAACGGGCATCAGATGAGCCGGCTGATGAACTTGGTAGGGTCATTTCTGATGCAAAGCGAGACTGTGAAACAGAAAATGAGAAGTTGAAGTTAGAGGGCATGTTAGAAGATCACAAGAAATTGTTGTACCCAAATTGTGAAGATGGCAGCACAAAGCTCGGTACCACACTGGAATTGTTGCGATGGAAGGCAGAGTGTGGTCTAACTGACTCCTCATTTGAAAAGATGCTGAAAATAATGAAGCCGAAGTTTTCAAAACATAACGAACTTCCCGAGAGTACCTACGAAGCAAAGAAGACTCTCTGTCCTCTGGGATTAGATGTGCAAAAGATACATGCATGCATTAATGACTGCATCCTCTACCGCGGTAAGGAGTATGAGAATTTAGATAAATGCCCGGTATGCAACGCGTTGCGGTATAAGATCAGACGAGATGACCCTGGTGATGTTGAGGGAGAGCCCCTCCGGAAGAGGGTTCCTGCTAAGGTTATGTGGTATGCTCCTATAATACCAAGGTTGAAACGCATGTTCAGAAACAAAGAGCATGCCAGGTTGTTGCGATGGCACAAAGAAGACCGTAAGAAAGACGGGGAGTTGAGACACCCTGCTGATGGGTCACAGTGGAGAAAAATCGAGAGATACTTCCCAGACTTTGCAGGTGACGCAAGGAACTTATGGTTTGGTCTAAGTACGGATGGCATGAATCCTTTTGGGGAGCAGAGCTGCAGTCACAGCACCTGGCCCGTGACTCTATGTATCTACAACCTGCCTCCTTGGTTGTGCATGAAGCGTAAGTTCATTATGATGCCAGTGCTCATCCAAGGCCCGAAGCAACCGGGCAACGACATTGATGTGTACCTTAGGCCATTAGTTGAAGAACTCTTACAGTTGTGGGGCAAACCAGGTGTACGTGCGTGGGATGAGAACAAACAAGAGCCATTTAATCTACGAGGGTTGTTATTCGTAACCATCAATGATTGGCCTGCTCTTAGTAACCTTTCAGGACAGACAAACAAAGGATATAAGGCATGCACCCACTGTTTAGATAAGACCGAAGGTACATATTTGCATAAATGCAAGAAGGTTGTGTACCTAGCGAATCGACGGTTTCTTCCGACCAATCATCCCGTAAGAAAGAAAGGCAAGCATTTCAAAGGTGAGGCAGATCACCGGAAGAAGCCTGAACTCCCAGCTGGTGATGATGTATTTGGTATGGTCAAGGACATAGAAGTAATCTTTGGAAAGGGTCCCGGCGGTCAATCAGTTCCGAACGACGTCGCTACAGGACACGCACCCATGTGGAAGAAGAAATCTATATTTTGGGAGCTGCCATATTGGAAAGTCCTGCGTGTCCGCTCTTCAATCGACGTGATGCACGTGACGAAGAATCTCTGTGTGAACCTGCTAGGATTCCTAGGCGTGTATGGGAAGACAAAAGATACACCTGAAGCACGGGAGGACCAACAAATTATGAAAGACCCAAAGAACATGCATACAGATAACAAGACGGATAAAGGGCGTCACTTAAGTCGTGCCAGCTATGCTCTTACCAAAGCAGAGAAGGAAATCTTTTTTCAAGTCCTTTACAGTATCAAGGTGCCGTCGGGCTTCTCATCTAATATAAAGGGGATAATAAATATGGCAGAGAAAAAGTTCCAAAACCTGAAGTCTCATGACTGTCACGTGATTATGACGCAGTTGCTTCCGATTGCATTGAGGGGGCTTCTACCAGAAAATGTTCGAGTACCCATTGTGAAGCTGTGTGCATTCCTCAATGCAATATCTCAGAAGGTAATCAATCCAGATATTCTGCCAAGGTTACAGAAGGATGTGGTACAATGTCTTGTTAGTTTTGAATTGGTGTTCCCACCATCCTTCTTCAATATTATGACGCATCTCCTGGTTCATCTAGTGGAAGAGATTGCCATTCTCGGTCCGGTATTTCTGCACAATATGTTCCCCTTTGAGAGGTTCATGGGAGTCTTAAAGAAATATGTTCATAACCGTGCTAGACCAGAAGGAAGCATCTCCAAGGGATATGGAACAGAGGAGGTCATTGAGTTTTGTGTTGACTTTATTCCTGACCTTAAGCCGATTGGTGTTTCTGACTCGCGGCATGAGGGAAGACTAAGTGGAAAAGGCACGCTGGGAAAGAAAGCACTGATATGTAGGGACGGGGATTCTTTCACTAAAGCACACTACACAGTTCTACATAATTCCACCTTGGCAGCTCCGTATATGGAGGAACACAAGAATATTGTACGCTCCAAAAACCCGGGGAAGCCTGAATCATGGATTACAGATGAACACATGAAGTCTGTCGGTGGTTGGATGCGGACACATCTCTTGAATGACACCACTGTTGGAGATCAGCTATACTTGTTGGCCGCGTCACCATCTTCTACTGTATTGAATTTCCAAGGGTACGAAATAAATGGGAATACATTCTACACGATCGCCCAAGATAAAAAGAGCACCAACCAAAATAGTGGTGTCCGCTTTGATGCAATAGACGAGAATGGACAAAAGGACACATATTATGGTTACATAGAGGAGATATGGGAACTAGACTATGGAGTCTCTTTTAAGGTCCCTTTCTTTCGCTGCAAATGGGTCAACCTGAATGGGGAAGGGGTAAAGATAGACCAGTTGTACGGAATGACAACAGTGGATCTCAACAATCTTGGTTATAGAGATGAACCATTCGTCCTAGCCAATGATGTGTCTCAGGTTTTCTATGTGAAGGACATGTCCTCCAGACCGAAAAAAGAAAAAATATGCAAACGAATACATCATATGATGATCCAAAGCGTCACATAGTTCTTTCAGGGAAAAGAAACATCGTGGGAATCGAGGGCAAGACAGACATGTCAGAAGATTATAATAAGTTTGATGAAATTCCGCCCTTCACAGTGAAAACTGACCCAAGCATTCCGTTAAGTAAAGAAGATGCTCCATGGTTACGTCTGAAGCGGTCATAAGGAATGACATATGCCAAGAAGTTCATGCTCATATTATGTAACTCTAGTTCATGTCTTTCGCGGTTTGTGGCTTGACCGAAGGATATCTTTCGCGGTTTGTGGCCTTTAGTCCCGGTTTTGTAGTCTCAGTTTTTAATATTAATAAATGTCTTGAGTGTTAGTCCCATTTTGTGGCTGGACCGGGAGTGCCTCTATGACCAGTTTCTCGGAGATGCCGGAGGACTGGGCTCCGTCGGCATCTCCCTGAAACTGGCCGCAGTGGTGTCCCTGCTCTCGAAAACCATCTTGCAGCTTGTAACTTCACTAACTAGATCAATACGCCTCAGAGCTAACTAATTTCACATATTAGGGAGTGCCTCTATGACCAGTTTCTCGGAGATGCCGGAGGACTGGGCTCCGTCGGCATCTCCCTGAAACTGGCCGCAGTGGTGTCCCTGCTCTCGAAAACCATCTTGCAGCTTGTAACTTCACTAACTAGATCAATACGCCTCGGAGCTAACTAGTTTCACATATTAGGGAGTGCCTCTATGACCAGTTTCTCGGAGATGCCGGAGGACTGGGCTCCGTCGGCATCTCCCTGAAACTGGCCGTAGTGGTGTCCCTGCTCTCTAAAACCATCTTGGAGATGCCTCAAACTGGCTGGAGGACTGGACTCACAAGGATGCATATTTATAGTACAAGCAGCTCGGCATAATGTCGACACTCACGACATAATGTCGACACTCACCCCTATTATTAGTGCTGACTCATCTTTAGTCCCGGTTGGTGTCTCCAACCGGGACTAAAGGTTCATCTTTAGTCCCGGTTGGTGACACCATCCGGGACAAGGTACAAGCCGCACGACATAATGTCGACACTCACCCCTATTATTAGTGTTGTCTGGCCCACTCTGCCACAATCCCTTTAGTCCCGGTTTGTGACTACATCCGGGACTAAATGTGTGCCGAACAATGATCATGTGTGTGTGGACATTGGTATGTAGAACAATGTTGCAGGAGGAAGTTTTCCTTTTTGTCGCACGGAAAATCCCTTTTCCATTTTCCGAGCGCAAAAAACGGGTCGTTTTGTGAAGTAACCACCAAAATGCCGTTTCAGAATGCTACTGTCCTATTTTCCTAAAATACTAGACCACCTTACATGGACTATATCCCAACCGGTACAAATCGGGACTAAATATGAACCCTCTCTTTATATAGGCATTTCCCTCTATTTATTAGGTAACACTTAAGACATTTATTAATATTAAAAACCGGGACAAATCGGGACTAGCTAACACTCAGGCCTAAAGCCGCCCCCTTTATTCATAATCATGCCTAGTCCTATAGTACGCAGCTTCAGGGTCTTCATCGTCGTCGTCATCATCATCGTCATCGTCACCTGCCACTCCGGGGATCCTCAGCCCATCCATGGCATATACCAGGGGCCATTCCAGCCTTGGATTCACGGCGGGTGGGAGAGGGGTCTCCTGGAAGACGATGCCGCTACCGCCGGGACAGTGTGGGGCCTGTGGCGGGTGGACTCGTGGGCACCGTAGGCGAGGATGGTCTCCCCCGGCGATGTAGCGCATCACTTCGATGATAGTACGGTTCTCCCACCACAGACGACGGCCGACTTCGTTGTTGTTCACCGGTGGCGGGCCATCACCCTCGTACCTGGCGAGCTCCCTTTCCCGCCTATTAGCGAAGAAGGCATTCCAGGTGTCATAGTTGTCGGGATCCCACTGGGGATCCATCCGCTGCTCCGGCGTGAGCTCGTGGTAGAAGTGGTTTGTGATGGCCGCCTGGCGTGCGGAACCTTGAGGGACAGGAGGGACAGGAACCCCTCCAGCGCTCAGCATCCAGCCGGCGGGCGGCCGGTACCCCGGTGGACAAGGGTAGTTGGAGGCGCACAGCGCCTCGGTCTCCTCGAGGGTCAGAATGGCCCAGTAGGCGTTGTCCATTGTTCTAAGAGAGGAAGGTGTGGATGTGTGGATAGCCATGACACGATCACCCTAAATATAGAGGGAAAGGGCGGGAAAACTTGGCGTGAAGCTTTGGGAAATGGCGGGAAATATCTTTAGTCCCGGTTAGTGACTACATCCGGGACTAAAAGCTCTAGTAGAAAGGAAAGGGCGGGAAAACTTGGCGGGAAGAGGTGGGAAATGGCGGAAAATATTTTTAGTCCCGGTTTGTGACTACATCCGGGACTAAATGTGTGCCGAACAATGATCATGTTTCGAAAAAACCTTCAGAAAATTACCTATCATGTTCGAGGTTTCATGGCTTTCGGTCCAAATGACCGATGTTATGTGCTGAATCACGGCATAGTTTGTGATGTTGTGCCCATATTATGCATGTGTGTGGACATTGGTATGGAGAACAATGTTGCAGGAGGAAGTTTTCCTTTTTGTCGCACGGAAAAGCCCTTTTCCATTTTCCGAGCGCAAAAAACGGGTCGTTTTGTGAAGTAACCACCAAAATGCCGTTTCAGAATGCTACCGTCCTATTTTCCTAAAATACTAGACTACCTTACATGAACTATATCCCAACCGGTACATCTCAAACCTTTTCGTCCATCCCTGGTAAAAAGGACAAATGTCTGCCGAATCGGCAGGAAGTGTGTCCGGTTTGTACTACAGGTACATGATCTATCGCCCGTGATTTTTTGAAAAAATCATTTTTAGACTCGCAATATGTGGTTTCTTCAGAGATCCAATGCAAGTTCTAACAATGCCCGTCCCCTATCTTCATGCACACCGGTTCGACCATAGTTAGAAATTCAAATAATTCAAAACGGGCATAATAAATTCAAAAAAAATCCGAACAATGAAAATCCTTCGCGTGGTGTCATATTATGTTACATAGTTGAAAGGAAAAATACCAGACTTGGTATATTGATCATGTTTCGAAAAAACCTTCACAAAATGACCTATCATGTTCGAGGTTTCATGGCTTTCGGTCCAAATGACCGATATTATATGCTGAATCACGGCATAGTTTGTGATGTTGTGCCCATATTATGCATGTGTGTGGACATTGGTATGGAGAACAATGTTGCAGGAGGAAGTTTTCCTTTTTGTCGCACGGAAAAGCCCTTTTCCATTTTCCGAGCGCAAAAAACGGGTCGTTTTGTGAAGTAACCACCAAAATGCCGTTTCAGAATGCTACCGTCCTATTTTCCTAAAATACTAGACCACCTTACATGGACTATATCCCAACCGGTACATCTCAAACCTTTTCGTCCATCCCGGGTAAAAAGGACAAATGTCTGCCGAATCGGCAGGAAGTGGGTCCGGTTTGTACTACAGGTACATGATCTACCGCCCGTGATTTTTTGAAAAAATCATTTTTAGACTCGCAATATGTGGTTTCTTCAGAGATCCAATGCAAGTTCTAACAATGCCCGTCCCCTATCTTCATGCACACCGGTTCGACCATAGTTAGAAATTCAAATAATTCAAAACGGGCATAATAAATTCAAAAAAAATCCGAACAATGAAAATCCTTCGCGTGGTGTCATATTATGTTACATAGTTGAAAGGAAAAATACCAGACTTGGTATATTGATCATGTTTCGAAAGGAAAAATCCGAACAATGGCCGTCCCCTATCACTTCTTATGTTTATAGTTTTTCTAAATTCCAAATTGATATTAAAAAAATATAAGTTAATTCATTTTTAATTGTAAATGGTTCATATTTTAAATGGTTACATTAATTATTTTTTAAAACAGAAAATGTTTTTGAATTATTTATTCAAATCCATACACTTCTTATGTTTAAAGTTTTTCTAAATTCCAACTTAATATTCAAAAATATAAGTTAATTAACTTTAAAAGGTTACATTAATTATTTTTTAGAAATAGAAAATGGTTTTGGATTATTTATTCAAATCCATACACTTCTTATGTTTAAAGTTTTTCTAAATTCCAAATTAATATTAAAAAATATAAGTTAATTCATTTTAAAAGGTTACATTAATTATTTTCTAGAAATAGAAAATGGTTTTGGATTATTTATTCAAATCCATACACTTCTTATGTTTAAAGTTTTTCTAAATTCCAAATTGATATTTAAAAAATATAAGTTAATTCATTTTTAATTGTAAATGGTTCATATTTTAAATGGTTACATTAATTGTTTTTTTAAAACAGAAAATGGTTTTGAATTATTTATTCAAATCCAAACACTTTTTATGTTTAAAGTTTTTCTAAATTCCAAATTGATATTAAAAAAATAAAATTTAATTCATTTTTAATTGTAAATGGTTCATATTTTAAATGGTTACATTAATTGTTTTTTAAAACAGAAAATGGTTTTGAATTATTTATTCAAATCCAAACACTTTTTATGTTTAAAGTTTTTCTAAATTCCAAATTGATATTAAAAAAATAAAAGTTAATTCATTTTTAATTGTAAATGGTTCATATTTTAAATGGTTACATTAATTATTTTTTAAACAGAAAATGGTTTTGAATTATTTATTCAAATCCAAACACTTTTTATGTTTAAAGTTTTTCTAAATTCCAAATTAATTATCATTTAAAAAACAATACAAATTTAAACCCCAAAATAAAAAATAAGGCGGAAACAGAGAGAAAACACCTGAATTTTTTTGAAAACAGGGGAATATGTCCCGGTTAGAGCCACCAACCGGGACTAAAGAGCCCCTGCGCGCCAACGCTTGGGCTGCTGAAAATTTTGGAGTATAGGTCCCGGTTGGTGGCTCCAACCGGGACGTATGACCCTTTAGTCCCGGTTGGAGCCACCAACCGGGACTAAAGGTCCTTCCTTTATAACTGCGCACGCCTCTTCTTCGTCTTCCCCTTCTCCATTCTCTCCAACCCGACGCGCCGCATAGAGACGCCGCCGCCCCGATCCCCCGGACGCCGGCAGGCTGCCCCATCCTTGCGCGCCCGGTGTCGCCGTCAGCACCGCCGCCTCCACCCTTCATCTCCGTCCATCGCCGCGCGCTGCCTCCGTCCTCCGTACCAGCGCCGCCTCCGTCCTCCGTACCGGCCAGCACCGGCGCCTCCATCCTCCACGTACCAGCGCCGCCGCCTCGGTACCAGCGTCGCGCCACCGCACCGCCTCTCCCTCTCCTCCCCGATCGCCATAGTGCCGCCCGCACCCACCGTCGCCGCCGGTACCGCACGTACCCGAGGCTCCCCTTTTTTAGTTTTTTAGTTGATTTAGGTGATGATTATTTTAGGTGTATTAGTTGTTAGATGATTTATTTGTTAGATGATTTAGTTGTTAGATGATATAGGTGTATTTAGATGATGTAGATGATTTAGGTGTATTTAGATGATGTAGATGATTTAGTTGATGATTATTTTAGGTGTATGTGTAGATGATTATTTAGTTGTTAGATGATTTCGTTGTTAGATGATTTAGTTGTTTGGTTATAACTCGACGCCGCCGCCGCTCGAGCTCGACGGAGGCGACGCTCCGGTGACCAAGAAGGAGCGGCGCCGCCTCTCTCTAACGCGCGGTGAGCCTCTGCACCTCCCAGTGCCCTCCGTTTGCCCGCTTGCTTGTTGTAGCCGCCACAGCGCCGTCCCCGGTGAGCACCCGACGGTGGCCGCCGAGATGATGTCACCCCGGCGTCACGCTGACGTGGCCCACGGGCCCGCTGACCTTTGACCACCACGGTGGCTTGCTGATGTGGCATAGGGCCCAGCACTCAGTGACAGTGGCTAGGTTCTGTCTTGGTAAAAAAAAACCCAAACCTTTGCTGATGTCATATTGACACAGTAATTCAATTTTAAATGATTTAATAATTCTAGAAATTGATATAAACTTGTAAATTCAATATCTTTTTATTTATAAGTCAGAAAAATACAAATAATATATCAAATTGTTCAGAAAAATGAAACCTATCTATTTATCCTATAATCATGCATTGTTCAACAATTTAAATGACAAGTATAATTAGAAGAACAAATGCACCCCTCTCATATGTTCCGGAGTTTCCCCGAGTTAGGGTTTTCACCCGTCGGAACCCCGATTAAATCGTCGAGCATGTCTTAGGGTTACATTCCAATGCAAATTAACTTGTCATATCATCGTACTTGCTTGAGCATTGCATCGATGCCATGTGTTGATTG
This sequence comes from Avena sativa, assembly GCA_916181665.1. Classification (NCBI taxonomy): domain Eukaryota; kingdom Viridiplantae; phylum Streptophyta; class Magnoliopsida; order Poales; family Poaceae; genus Avena; species Avena sativa. The sequence goes on from OV702283.1 coordinate 482,923,468, forward strand.
TTTCCCTTTCTTTTCGGTGTTTCGATTATTAGGTTTATTATTAGTTAGGTATTATTAGGTTTATTAATTAGTTTGGTATTATTGGTCTTCGGCCCCACTGGTCAGTCAATGTGGGTAGCCCCAGACCCGATTCACATTGCCAGTCACTGTGGTTAGATAAGGAATCATTAATACCCCTTAGGTGCATGTGGGTTCCCCTCTCATATGCATCGGAGGTTTCTCCGAACTAGGTTACACCCCTCGGAACTCCGGAATATTGATAACCGTTGATTTTAGCTAGAGTTACCTATCTACTACACGGTTTCCTTTTTGTAGCTAGGTTTAGGGTTTCTCTTCATTTTTATTATTGTGTATGTATATATCAGGGTTTCTCCTTAACTTTCTCCTTTAGCCGCTTTGACTTATTCGTTTTTCCACCTATGTAGAAAATATGGATCCACACGTCAGAGACGAAGAAAAGGAAGAGTTGATCCAAGGTGTGATCCGTGGGGAAGATAATTTAGACGTATCAACGTTTCTGAACAACTCCGGTGAGGGTGATCCTCTTTTTACCGGAGCAGACAACTTGTTTGAGGTTGAAGGTGTTGCCTTCCGCGAGGGAGAAGGCGATGCCTTGTGTAATCGAGAAGACGACCGCTCCGGCAAGGTGCATGTAATATAAATCAATTCATTAATTAATCATCTGCTATCTATATAGAAATAGTAACGATGATCTTTCTTCTTTTAGCCCTCCGGATCGAAGGAATCTACTGAAAAGAGCAGACGAGGCCCAACCAAAAAGTTGGAAGACCATGAGAGGTTCAGGATCGAAGATGTCGCTGAAGACGGCAGACCGACGGCTCCCGAAGTTGTCGCAACCAAATTTGTGGCACAATGCGGAGTAATCGTTAGGGACTTAATCCCGATCACCATTATAAATTGGAATAGGCCTGCTAATGCGGATGAAGAGGGAACATGTTTATTTGTCCCTAACCACGCCAAAGATTTACTGTGGAAGAGGCTCATGGTTAATTTCAAACTACCGAAGATAGAGCTGGATCCAAATGCGGAGGATCCAGTTGAGGACGCCTTACAACATGGGAGAGCCATGGAGGCTAAGGTCAGGGAGTGGGCTTTGAAGAAGATGGCCCAGTGTTTCACCAACTGGAAGAAAAGATTGCACCTTGACTATGTCGTGAAAGAGAAGACTCCGGATTTCAAGAAGACTCAGTTTCAGAAGATAAAACCATTCTGGGCTGAGTTTGTGGAATACAAGACATCGGGAAAAGCTAAGGAAATGTCTGCAAAGAATAAGCTGAATGCTGCTAACAAGAAGTATCACCATACTATGGGGCAAGGTGGCTACAGGGCTGGCATTCCTAAGTGGGAGAAACTTGAGCAGGAACTGCGTGATAAAAATATCACCCCAGAGACAGACGATTGGGTAGAACGTGCAAGGAATTGGTTTTACGGGCATGGGGGCACGTTGGACTCGGAAGGGAGGTGTATATATACCATACGACATAAAGAAGACCCCTTGCCAATCGAGAGGATGAGAAAAGCAGTAAAGGCTGTTAAAGATGGGGACTTCATTCCCGATAGAGAGAATGATGAGCTCACACTCGCCCTTGGAAATAAGGAACATGATGGATGAACACGAGGCACAATAGGCTCCCAATCATGGAGGACTGGGTTTCCCGAAGAGAGGAAGAAATATCCTGATAGAAGCCGTCAGAGGAGTAAGGACAGGGCGGCAGTTGAAGCAGAAAGTCAGAAAGAGCGAATGCGTTTAATTGAAGAACGATTAAAGCAACAACAAGATGAAATTAACTCACTTAAAGAGCAAAGTACTACCGGCGCCCCATCTCAGCAGCACACTGCATTCGATGCTACCGGCCTATCGAATAATCGAAAAAGCAGTGTGGCTTCCACCGAGGTCCCGGGTGATGACAATGGCGATGCCGATGATGCACCGACGATGGCTCCTGTTGGCTACCTAGTGGATGATATCACAGAGATGACACACTGCGAGCTACATGTCAAAGTTGTGAACATATCAATGAAGGTGGCGGTCGGCTATGCCTTACCAATTGGACCCACACCAACTTACCACAGTCGTCCGGTTCCAGAGGGCTACGCTGTTGTCGGCGTGGATGAAATCATGCCCACCTTTGAGGTTTTGGATCTTCACTACCCTGCTGGTGAAGGGGATGTGACTGTGCTGGGTGACGCAAAAAACGTCACCATTCTATGGCCGAAGGATTGTATCGTGCTTCGAAATCACACGCCAAGGCCATCTTCGCCGCCGTCTCACCCGTCTCCAGCGAGGTCGTCGCCGCCGCGGCAGCCGTCTTCGTCGCCTCACCCGGCTCCGTCGCCTCACCCGTCTCCGGTGCAGCCATCGCCGCGGGAGCCATCGCCGGCGCCTCAGGATAAAAAGCGTAAGCGTACCGCTACTGTGCGTCGTAAGCGATCGCCGAAACGTAAACAAGAGCCTCTTCCAAAAGTACCAACGGTTCCTCCCAAGAGAGCTTATGACTGTACTGAAGAGGAGACTGCGGCGATCGTTGATGCGGAAACGACAGCGTTTTTCGCTAAGCTGAGGCGGCCGAAAGAGCCAGAGTTCCCCAGCACCAAAGAAGAAAAAGCCAAAGTGTTGAAAATGCTAAAGACTCTTCATCAACCCGAGCCAAAGCTGTCATCAGACTATGAGCGTTCTATTCTCAAGTCACATGCGGCACAAAAAGCCTCGAAGAGCAGTACTGATGCAAGCGGGAAATCTGTTGCCCAGCTCGGAGAACAAGCAAAACAGACTTGCGCCCCTCTCAAGGTGATTTCTCAAACCAATGTGGGGTCGAGCAAATATGGGGCCGAAGAGCAGTATGATCCAGAGGTAGTTGCACAATGCGGAGAAGCTGCCGCTACTCAAGGTATGAGTATTGCCCAGTACTTATCCCAGTTAGAGTTCTTCCCCGTGAGTGAAGTAGCATACAAATACCAGTACGGCAAACCTCTCGTCAAACCTGAGGAGGTAAATAATCTTTCAACAAAAATGCGAAGATTGCATAACTGGTACATGCATGCCACAAGTGCCGGGGCTAACTGGATAGTGCTGAGGGTTACAAAAAAGCATCATGGGAAAGAAAGTGATGACATGATATCCATTGAATTTGTTGAGCTATTTCAATTATTCAATCAAGACGCCTTGGACAAATCGCTCATCAGTGCCTATTGTCTGTAAGTACTAATTCTGTAATTAACTTAGTCTCCAGCTATCTCACTTTGTTTATTGCATGTATATAATCATACTGTAATATGTAGAATGAAGATTCTCGAATGCAGCAGAGGACAAATCTATGATATTGGCTTCATTGACCCATATTGGGTTCATGAAGCTAATCTCAAAATAAGCCCCCAGGATACGGAGGATAATATAGTACACGCGTTAAGGTTTCAAGAAATCAAAAGGGAAATACTTTTTCCTTACAACTTCGAGTGAGTGTTATTTTCTTGTATACACTTTCTATTTCGCTTACTCGATGTTAAGTATATAATTGATTAGTTATGCATTCGCAGCTTCCACTATATTCTGTTAATCATTCAACTTGACAAAGGGCGTGTACTAGTCATGGACTCGAAACATAAACCCCTTGAGACGTGGAAGGACATGCAGATACTTCTCCAGCAGTAATTCTAATCATTACGACACTATATCGGCAACGTTCGTGAATTTTATGATATCAAGTACTTAATAACTACTTTTATTCGTTTTCTTCGCCGGGCAGCGCTTGGAAACGGTTCACCAAGAAGGCTAGGGGTGTTTGGAAAGAGGAGCTTACATTTCAACCACTAGATGTAAGCACCACTAGCTATATCCGCGCATCTCTTTGATTCTAGTTTTGATACAGTTATTATCATGCTTGATTATTATTTTGATTGAACTATGTTCTCGTAAAGTGCCTGACGCAGGGACCAGGTAACAATCTATGTGGATACTATGTATGCGAGTTCATCCGGCAGACGTGCGATGAGAAGGGCAGAAATTTAGAGCAACTCCACGTATGTAAACAATTTCTATAGTTTTATTTTCAAACAAATTGTGTTTAGTTTCATTCATATAGACTGACTCCTTTTTTAAATCAGATCGAACGTCTACGGGACGGTCTTCTGCCAAAGGATCGCGTACGAGCAATTCAGGAGGAATTGGCGGGATTCTTGGATGCAGAAGTCCTAGACCCGAAAGGGGAATACTATTCTGCTGTGTATAGACAATAGGGATTGTAAAAATAGCAACTCGATCCGTGTATAGACAAGGGGAATACTTTTGTATGTAGTGCATGAACTCGATCCGTGTATTGAATGTAATATTGTCATGATGATCTTGTGTAATACAAGGTTCCTTCATTGATAAGTGCAAAACACTAAATAAACAATAAAACAACCTAAATGAATTCTCTGCCGCGGCACAAAAAGTGGCGAAAATGCTGCCGCGGCAACAAAATGTGCAAAAATGAATTCTCTGCCGCGGCAGAGAAATGAGCCAAATCTCTGCCGCGGCAGCAGGTTATTAGTCCCGGTTCGTGTTACGAACCGGGACTAATGCTCCACCCCCCCTCGCGCTTTGCTGCTGCCACGCGTGCACCCATTTGTCCCGGTTGGTGGGGCAACCGGGACTAATGGTTAGAGCTTTAGTCCCGATTGCCCCGTCCCGGTTGGGCAACCGGGACTAATGGCTCTTACCAACCGGGACACATGGGCCGTTCTGCACTAGTGATAGATGACGGTGCCGATGATAGCCCTCGGCGTAGTGTGGCCGTCGGCATAGTAGCGAGGTCTGTGCCGACGGTGGCTCTCGGCATAGCCCTAGTTCAGACACGACGAAAGAAACGGGCATTATAAATTCAAAAACGATCTAAACAATGCGAAACCTTCGCGTGATGTCATATTTGTAGGGGTTCGTAGCATGGAAAACAAAAATTTTCTATCGCATACAAACAAACAAGCCAAGATCTATCTACTAGATTGTAGCAACGAGTCGATGAAATAACTTACCCTCGAAGATTCCAAAGTGGTTAACGAGAGCAGATTCTCGTGGGTGATGTAGTCATACTCTTCCCGATCTCAAGATCGCGTAGACGATCCTTCCGGCGTTGCGTTCCCGCAGCGCTCCCGCAGTCGGTCACACGTTCGGTACTCGACGAAGACCTTCCTCTCCCTTGTTCCAGCAGGCAACGGAGGTTGTAGCACTCTCCTCGCGATTCCGACAGCACAACGGCGTGGTACCGGAAGTAGAGGGGAGATCTCGCAGGGCTTCGCCTTAAGCCGGAGCGAGTATGGTGGACTATGAGAGAGCCCTCGACTATCTAGGGTTTAGACACGCCGAGGAAGAGGTGCTAGGCCAGCGGCTAGGGCTTGGGGTTTGCCCAAGTCGGCGTCTAGAGGAGCCCTAGGAGGTGGCGGCAGCTGCAGGAGGTGGCGGCACCAAATTAGGGTTTAGAGGAGAGGATCTTGTGTGTCTCGGAGGGGCAGCCCTGCCCCTCCCTTTATAGGCGGGAGGTGCGGCCAAGGGGAGGGGATTCCCTCCCCAACTCGGCTTGGAGGTGGGCCGCCGGTTGGAGGAGGGAACTCCTCCCCAACTCGGTTTCAAACTTCCTTCTCCTCTTTCCAAAAACTGCCGTTTGACTTTTCAAACTAGGCGTTTGACTTTTCAAACTAGGATTTGAATAAACCCTTTATTTTGGACAGCGAAGACACCAAGTACATAATGCATTCATACCAACTTGATATAACACATTCATGTACCCCTTCCCCCCGGATTGCCGGACATTCCGGAACCTTCTAGAACATTCCCGATGAAAACACCGGAACCATTCTCCAACTCCGAAACGGGACTTTCCTTATATGAATCTTATTCTCCGGACCATTCCGGATCTCCTCGTGATATCATGGATCCCATCCGAGACTCTGAACAACATTCCGTCTCTTACTCATCATTCCATAACTACTCAACAACATCGAATCCTTAAGTGTGTCTCCCTACGGTTCGTGAATTATGCGGACATGATCGAGACACTTCTCCGATCAATAACCAATAGAGGAATCTGGAAATTCATATGGCTCCCACATATTTCTACGATTACTTTGCGATCGAATGAACCACTTACATACGATACCAATTTCCCTTTGTCTCACGATAGTTTACTTATCCGAGGTTTTGATCGTCGGTATCTCTGCATACCTAGTTCAACCTCGTTACTGATAAGTACTCTTTTCTCGTTCCCGTGATATGTGATCCCTTGTGAGACAGTCACATGCTTGCAAGCTAATTGGATGACATTCCACCGAGAGGGCCCAGAGTGTATCTATCCGTCATATGGATGGACAAATCCCACTCTTGATCCAAGTGTCTCAACCAATACTTTCCGAACACTCAATGCTACCTTTATAGCCACCCTGTTACGGTGTGGAGTTTGATGTCATCAAAGCATCCATCCGGTAAAGGTGATATGCATGATCTCATGGTCGAAGGAATTAGGTTACTATGTATCAGAAAGCATATAGCAATTGAACTATTGAAATGACTTGATCTTTTATGCTACGCTTATCTATAGGAGTATGTCCATCACATCATTCTCCTAATGATATGACCCAGTTTTTAATAACATCTCTATGTTCATGATCAGGAAACCATGATCATATATTAACCAACAAGCTAGTTTAACAAGAGGCTTTACTAGGGACTCTTTTATGTTTACAAATCACACAAGTATTAATGTTTCTGGTTAATACAATTATAGCATGGCATGTAAACATTTATCATAAGTATGAAGATATGATAATAACCACTTTATTATTGCCTCTTAGGCATATCTCCAACAGTCTCCCACTTGCACTAGAGTCAATAATCTAGTTTCAAACCTTTGTGTATACAACACCTATGGCTTTCCGTTGTTGTATGTACACGATTGCTAGTGGTCAACTGATCTCCGGATCTGACACTTCCAGGTCCGTGTGTAATTGCATGTCTTTGCGTCTCTACGCATCACTCATTCTCTAATGAGATGGCTTTGTATAAATTTGGTCCTTTGGTGAGACCTTTAGTTCTTCGGGGTTAAAACATGTTGATAATATTGTCATACAATATATCCTCATAGTATTATCCCGATGTGAACTACACCTAGTTTGATAACAAACTACTTGACACAAATGCCCTCTTTAGCTGCTATTATAGCAGTCATATACTTAGCCTTTTGTTGTAGTATCTGTCACAATGTCTTAACTTTGGAACTCATCCAAATCCATTATGGAACTCACTTTCCATTATATTGTGCCACCCTTAGTTTAGATTGAGATAAACCTAATTTGTACTTTGTGACAAAACTAGCATCAATGTAGTACTTTTGCAATGAACTAACCATCTATTTGTCACTTCTACAAACAATATATTCTTAGTTCTTCCAAAGGATCATAAGAATATCCTTACTATTGTCCAATGATCATCTTATGAATCATTCTGGTATATGCTCACATCATTTAGAGCATAGGACATATCTGGATTTGTACATATCACATCATAATTGATATAAATACTCTTTGTGATTTCATACATCAAGTATCAATCTATACTTGATTCTTTGTTTCACTTACCAAGTGTCAATACACTTGAATATATCATCAATATTGAACTCATTCAATCCTTTTTGTGCGACAAGAACCTTTCTTGTAGTTTCTATATTGAACTCATTCAATACAACATCTATGTACTTTCGGCACAACCATATTAGCGTCTATTGATGCTAAATATTTGGGTTTTGCCTAAGCCTTTCATCGAGATGAAATTCTTATCTTGTGTTAATAAAATATACATCATTTCCAATCAACAATATGTCTTCCACATAATGTATTAGAAACATGTCTTAGCGCTCCCACTTAATTTCTTGCAAATGCAAGCATCTTCATTATCTCCGACGAATTTAAACTCCTTTAACAGTTTCATCATAGTGAAGATTCCAACTCCGTAATGCTTACTTCAACCATTGAAGTTTGCATATGCATTTAGCATCCTTTGAACTAACAAAACCCTTTGGACCGTGTCATGCACACATCCTAGGTAACCCTTCTATTAGAAGAACTTGTTTTGTTTATCCAACATATAACAAAATTATATGTCGTGGTTGCTACATTAATCCGTCTAGACTAAATATCGCTATGAAAGATCAAATCTTGTCATAGTCAACCCTTGAACATTGTTGTGAACTCTTTCCCAACATGTTGACCATTTCAGAGATGTGAAACATCCATGTCTATTTCTTTATAGATCCAAACACAACTGCAAGGTCTTACACCTTTCTCGAGGGTCCTTCAAGTTCAAAACTTGATTTCTCGTGTATGGAACTATCACGGATTTTATGGCTTCAAGCCATTTGACGGAGTCAGGGCCCATCATCGCTTCTTTGCATGTAGTCGGATCATTATTGTCAAATAATGATTTAACTCTCAAATCTTGGCATTTGATTGTTTACCCGACCTACTTGTTTCAATAGGAACTTAGATCTCCGTGACCACAACCTTTGAGGCACGTGAGCCATGAGCATTGTTGCTGCCTCCGGAACACTTTTCGGCGCTGCGCAACTTTGATCATATATAGCTAAGGTTCTTTAAAACTTATCAAAGTTCTATTGTCCTCCCACTTAACTTTTCACGAAAAATTCCTTCTCAAAGAAACTTGACGTTCTAAGTGACAAACATTTTTGTCTCCGATGTTATGGAGGAATACTTAACAGTTATTCGAAATAACATACAAAGACAGGTTCATCTGACTTTTGGTTGCAAACATCTTTCTTATGCATAGCATACCAATGTTTAAGAAAGGACAACTTGGGTTTTATCCCAAACCATAACTTTATATGGTGTCATTTCAACGGATTATGATGGAGCTCTTTTCAGTGGAAAAATGGTAGTCTCTAAAGCTTTTAATCTTTAAAATATAATGGCAGTTTTATGAATTATACCTTTGATCTTACCATGTCAAACAAGGTTTAATTACATATCTCGAATGCTCCATACTCTTATGGTGTTTCGGGAAATGCAAATCCATGGAACGATTCCATAAATCTTAGGTATTATGCTAAACTTAGTAACTCAAATATCTTCCTTTATGATCTTTATCATAAAATGTTTATATTCTTGTTACAATGATTTTGCACTTCATCTTGAAAGTCTTTGAACTTTTCAAATGTTTCATACTTCATCCTTATTAAGTAAATATTCATATATTCACTCAAATTTTCGGAGAAAGCATATGAAGTTGAAATCCATCGCTCTTGACTACACATAATGGACTTCGTACAACAATATGTACAAGTTCCAATAAGCTAGTCATTCGTTCCCTTTTGGCCTACGAACGAAGTTTTAATTATCTCTGGGAAAGTTTCACAAGCGTCGTGTGATCAAAAATCAAAAGACTCCAAAATTCCATCCACATGGAGTTTCTTCATGTTTTCTTTCCAATATAATTTAAACGGCGATGTCACTTCCTAAGCGATCTTTCAATCAATTTGTCTTTCGACATCTTTAGCACTAGTTTTATGGATATGATTTCTCCAACGAGATTTGCGAATCCATCTTTTATGGATTACGGCAATTATTTGAACAACCCTTTTGTTCTCATAATACCTGATAAAACAAATCTTTGAAGGCAAGCTTTGATGTTTAACGAGTAACACAATAACCCTTTTATTTGTTCTCGATGAACATCATCACATATTCTTTTGCTAGTTACTTAGGCCATTGTAGTTCATGAATTGTGTTGTTTCGTATGACAATTCACACCAACAAATTAAGTATCAAATACTTAAGAACCACATTGTTTAATAAGCAAAGAATATAGCCATAACATGTATATCATCTATATACTTGAACAATTCTAGTCTTTTCTTTTCTGCCATATATTTATGAGATTCTCTTTCAGTATTTCTTTTGAAAGAATCTGTCAACATCAATAGTGGAGCCATACACATGACTCATAGTCCAAAGCGTGTATAGTTAAATACCAATGTCTTTGGACTTGCACTTTGAAGTAGATCACCACTATCAAATGTTTGGTGTTCATTCAAATTCCTTTCTTTAGTAATCTCTTGGTGTAGTAAACATTTTACCTACATCAAATATTCACCCTCATCATGGAATTATCCATGATCAAGCTACTTTTAGCTTGTACCAGTGAATCGCGAGTATAATGTTGCTCTCCAAAACCTTTTGGAGGTTTAGGACAACTAGTGTCTCCAACCTTTTGCAAATTCTCATCAAATATGTGAACATGTCTTTTACCATATTATACTCTATCATGTTGCAACCAAAATTTCGTTTCAGATATCACAATATCTTCCACACATCATGGTTTCTGAAACAACTCTTTCAGATCCTAGATAACCTTGATATTAAGACAATCTTTTGAATATCAAGAATCATGGAGACAAACATGATACTCATACACTAACTCTTGGAATTGTCACTCTTGTTTTAATACCAATTATTAAACTTCATGGAGTAACCGGAACATACTGAAAGTTTGCAATAAGACTTTTAAACTTTAGATTAACACTTCAAAACAATACGATACCAGTTCGTAAAGTAACTAACCAGAATTCTATAGTTCTATCATCTCAATTATAACTAAGCGCAAGGTGGTAAACGGATGCCAATGACTACAACAATTATGCAAATTCACTTTGAGTTAATTTATGATAAATAGTGTTCAACTTTTAATCATATTGCTGTTAAACTCCCACTCAAAACAATATCCCTCACATTGTTTTAGTGATCACACGAACCAAATCCACCATATCAAAACCGATCATCACGAGAGTTGATATAGCTTCAATGGCGAACAATCAACATGTTCATCATATCTACAATATGACTCATGCTTTACCTTTCGGTGATCCGTGTTCCTGAGACCATGTCTGTACATGCTAGGCTCGTCAAGATCAAACCTTAGCTTCCGCATGAGCAAATCTGGCTTGCCCACGTTGTATACACTTGCAGAATCTAACACACCCGATCATCACGTGGTGCTTCGAAACAAAAAGCTTTAGCAACGGTGCTAACTAAGAGTGAACACTTTATGACTTAAAATTCATGTGCATGAGGGATCATCTTATAATGCTACCGTCGTCTACTAAGCAATACAAGATGCATAAAGGATTAACATCACATGCAATTCATAATATGTGATATGATATGGCCTTTCTTCTTTGTGCTTCCGATCTTCATCTTCTAGCACGAACATGATCTCCATCATCACCGACATTGCATCAAGGTCAATGATGCTTCTCCATGGTTGTCGTCCACCGGCTTCAACTATTACAACTACTTTGAATAGACACGCGGGTCTTAACATAAATTAAAGACAACCATATGGATCCTGCCGGTTGCCGACTTACAATAAGGAACATTGCATACATCATATATAATCACAATCATGGCCATATCACATCACTGCACACCCCTGCAAAACAAAGTTAGACGCCTCTACTTTCTTTGCATATTTTACGTGGTTTGGGGCTTTCAATAAGTGTCGTTCTAACTTACGAACAAGAACCACAACATTGATACTAGTATTGTCAATCACCCATTGTAAATTGAATCTTAACTATGTTGGGAGAAACAGGCACCCGCAAAGCCACTTATGCAATACAAGTTGCATGTCAAGCGTGGAGCAAGTCTCATGAACAATGTCATGTAAGGTTAGACCGGGCCGCTTCATCCCACCATCCCGCAAGATGCGAAGTAGACAAGAAGCAATCGACAACAAAAGCATCAACGCCCACAATGACCATTGTGTTCTACTCGTGCAACAGATCTACATATAGACACGACTCTGATACCACTGTAGGGGTTCATAGCATGGAAAACAAAAATTTTCTATCGCATACAAACAAACAAGCCAAGATCTATCTACTAGATTGTAGCAACGAGTCGATGGAATAACTTACCCTCGAAGATTCCAAAGTGGTTAACGAGAGCAGATTCTCGTGGGTGATGTAGTCGTACTCTTCCCAATCTCAAGATCGCGTAGACGATCCTTCCGGCGTTGCGTTCCCGCAGCGCTCTCGCAGTCGGTCACACGTTCGGTACTCGACGAAGACCTTCCTCTCCCTTGTTCCAGCAGGCAGCGGAGGTTGTATCACTCTCCTCGCAATTCCGGTAGCACAACGGTGTGGTACCGGAAGTAGAGGGGAGATCTCGTAGGGCTTCGCCTTAAGCCGGAGCGAGTATGGTGGACTATGAGAGAGCCCTAGACGATCTAGGGTTTAGACACGCTGAGGAAGAGGTGCTAGGCCGGCGGATAGGGCTTGGGGTTTGCCCAAGTCGGCGGCTAGAGGAGCCCTAGGAGGTGGCGGCAGCTGCAGGAGGTGCCGGCACCAAATTAGGGTTTAGAGGAGAGGATCTTGTGTGTCTTGGAGGGGCAGCCCTGCCCCTCCCTTTATAGGTGGGAGGTGCGGCCAAGGGGAGGGGAGTCCCTCCCCAACTCGGCTTGGACGTGGGCCGCCGGTTGGAGGAGGGAACTCCTCCCTAACTCAGTTTCAAACTTCCTTCTCCTCTTTCCAAAAACTGCCGTTTGACTTTTCAAACTAGGATTTGAATAAACCCTTTATTTTGGACAGCGAAGACACCAAGTACATAATGCATTCATACCAACTTGATATAACACATTCATGTACCCCTCCCCCCCCGGAGTGCCGGACATTCCGGAACCTTCTAGAACATTTCCGATGAAAACACCGGAACCATTCTCCAACTCCGAAACGGGACTTTCCTTATATGAATCTTATTCTCCGGACCATTCCGGATCTCCTCGTGATATCCTGGATCCCATACGAGACTCCGAACAACATTCGGTCTCTTACTCATCATTCCATAACTACTCAACAACATCGAATCCTTAAGTGTGTCTCCCTACGGTTCGTGAATTATGCGGACATGATCGAGACACTTCTCCGATCAATAACCAATAGAGGAATCTGGAAATTCATATGGCTCCCACATATTTCTACGATTACTTTGCGATCGAATGAACCACTTACATACGATACCAATTTCCCTTTGTCTCACGATAGTTTACTTATCCGAGGTTTTGATCGTCGGTATCTCTGCATACCTAGTTCAACCTCGTTACTGATAAGTACTCTTTTCTCGTTCCCGTGATATGTGATCCCTTTTGAGCCAGTCACATGCTTGCAAGCTAATTGGATGACATTCTACCGAGAGGGCCCAGAGTATATCTATCCGTCATATGGATGGACAAATCCCACTCTTGATCCATGTGTCTCAACCAACACTTTCCGAACACTCAATGCTACCTTTATAGCCACCCTGTTACGGTGTGGTGTTTGATGTAATCAAAGCATCCATCCGGTAAAGGTGATATGCATGATCTCATGGTCGAAGGAATTAGGTTACTATGTATCAGAAAGCATATAGCAATTGAACTATTGAAATGACTTGATCTTTTATGCTACGCTTATCTATAGGAGTATGTCCATCACATCATTCTCCTAATGATATGACCCTGTTGTTAATAACATCTCTATGTTCATGATCAGGAAACCATGATCATATATTAACCAACAAGCTAGTTTAACAAGAGGCTTTACTAGGGACTCTTTTATGTTTACAAATCACACAAGTATTAATGTTTCCGGTTAATACAATTATAGCATGGCATGTAAACATTTATCATAAGTATGAGGATATGATAATAACCACTTTATTATTGCCTCTTGGGCATATCTCCAACAATATTATGTGACATAGTTAGAAGGAAAAATATCAATCTTGGTATATTGATTATGTCTCAAAAAAACCTTCACAAAATGACCTATCTCGTTCGAGGTTTCTTGGCTTTCGGGTCAAATGACCAATGTTATGGCTAGAATGAAGGCATAGTTTGTGATAATATGTTGATATTGTGCATCATGTGATGGCGAACAATGTTTCAGGAGGAAGTTTTCTTTTTCGTCGCACCAAAAAGCCGTTTTCCATTTTTCGAGTGCAAAAAACGGATGGTTTTGTGAAACAAACACCAAATGGCTAATTCAAAATGCTACCGTCACATTTTTCAAAAATACTAGACCACCTTAAATGTATAATTTCATAACAGGGGGATCTCAAACATTTCCGTCTATCCCTGGTGAAAAAGACAAATTCCTGCCGAATCGGTAGGAAGTGGGTCAGATATGAACTGCAGGTACATGATCGGATGCTCATGATTCTTTACAAAAATCATTTTTAGGTTCAAAATATGTTGTTTCATCATAGATCCACTTCAAGTTTAGCGAGTCTCAGCCCCGTGCTAAGAATCTTCATGCCCGCCCTTCGACAAAGTATAATGATGGTTTAAAACAGGCGTTATAAATTCAAAAACGATCCAAACAATGCGAAACCTTCGCGTGGTGTCATATTATGTGACATAGTTAGAAGGAAAAATATCAAACTTGGTATATTGATTATGTCTCAAAAAACCTTCACAAAATGACTTATTTCGTTCGAGGTTTCTTGGCTTTCGGGTCAAATGACCAATGTTATGGCTAGAATGAAGGCATAGTTTATGATAATATGTCGATATTGTGCATAATTGTGCATAATGGGATGGCGAACAATGTTTCAGGAGGAAGTTTTCCTTTTCGTCGGACCAAAAAGCCGTTTTCCATTTTCCAAGTATAAAAAACGGACGGTTTTGTGAAGCAACCACCAAATGGCTAATTCAAAATGCTACCGTCACATTTTTCAAAAATACTAGACCACCTTACATGGATAATGTCATAACAGGGGGATCTCAAACATTTCCTTCTATCCCTGGTAAAAAAGACAAATTCCTGCCGAATCGATAGAAAGTGGGTCAGATATGAACTACAGGTAAATGATCGGATGCTCATGATTTTTTACAAAAATCATTTTTAGGTACAAAATATGTTGTTTCATCATAGATCCACTTCAAGTTTAGCGAGTCTCAGCCCCGAGCTAAGAATCTTTATGCCCGCCCTTCGACAAAGTATAATGATGGTTTAAAACGAGCATTATAAATTTAAAAACGATCCAAACAATGCGAAACCTTCGCGTGGTGTCATATTATATGACATAGTTAGAAGAAAAAATATCAAACTTGGTATATTGATTATGTCTCAAAAAAACCTTCACAAAATGACCTATCTCGTTCGAGGTTTCTTGGCTTTTGGGTCAAATGACCAATGTTATGGCTAGAATGAAGGAATAGTTTGTGATAATGTGTCCATATTGTGCATAAATGTGCATCATGGGATGGCGAACAATGTTTCAGAAGGAAGTTTTCCTTTTCGTCGCACCAAAAAGCCGTTTTCCATTTTCCGAGTGGAAAAAACGGACGGTTTTGTGAAGCAACCACCAAATGGCTAAATCAAAATGCTACCGTCACATTTAAAAAAAATACTAGACCACCTTACATGGATAATGTCATAACATGGGGATCTCAAACATTCCCGTCTGTGCCTGGTGAAAAAGACAAATTCCTGCCGAATCGGTAGGAAGTGGGTCAGATATGAACTACAGGTACATGATCGGATGCTCATAATTTTTTACAAAAATCATTTTTAGGTTCAAAATATGTTGTTTTATCATAGATCCACTTCAAGTTTAGCGAGTCTCAGCCCCGAGCTAAGAATCTTCATGCTCGCCCTTCGACAAAGTATAACGATGGTTTAAAACGGGCATTATAAATTCAAAAAAACAATGCGAAACCTTCGCGTGGTGTCATATTATGTGACATAGTTAGAAGGAAAAATATCAAAATTGGTATATTGATTATGTCTCAAAAAAACCTTCACAAAATGACCTATCTCGTTCGAGGTTTCTTGGCTTTCGGGTCAAACGACTAATGTAATGGCTAGAATGAAGGCATAGTTTGTGATAATGTGTCCATATTGTGCATAACTGTGCATCATGGGATGACGAACAATGTTTCAGGAGGAAGTTTTTCTTTTCATCGCACCAAAAAGCCGTTTTCCATTTTCCGAGTGCAAAAAACAGACGGTTTTGTGAAGCAACCACCAAATGGCTAATTGAAAATGCTACCGTCACATTTTTAAAAAATACTAGACCACCTTACATGGATAATGTCATAACAGGGGGATCTCAAACATTTCCGTCTATCCCTGGTGAAAAAGACAAATTCCTGCCGAATCGGCAGGAAGTGAGTCAGATATGAACTATAGGTACATGATCGGATGCTCATGATTTTTTACAAAAATCATTTTTAGGTTGAAAATATGTTGTTTCATCATAGATCCACTTCAAGTTTAGCGAGTCTCAGCCCCAAGCTAAGAATTTTTATGTGTGCTGTTTTAAACGGGCAAATGAAATTATGATAAGAATTATGATATAGTTTGTGATAAGTTGATATTGATATCATATTTGGATTCCTCTCATTTTGCTAATCAATTTAGACATATTATTTGCCGAATTCCGATTTATAGATTTAAAGATATTAATTATTACATATTAAATAAAAAATACAAAATAAAATAAAATAATTATATTTTTATTTGAATTCAATAATATTTTTACTTATTCATTGTTGTTTACTAAATAATTGCTTGTAATTTCAAAAAATACAACCATGTGACATGATGATATAAGAGTTAATAGGAATGATATCATAGTATTGACAACAATGTGTAAATTGCTTTGAGATTCTGAAGGAACGAGGAAGTTAAGCGTGCTAGAGCTGGAGTAGTGCTAGGATGTGTGACCAAACGGAAACTTTGACTAAGACTGTAATTTAATCAATTATTAACTATAAATAGTGTTAAAATGATTAAAGCGAGAGATTAAGGAGTCAAACAATTCAAAGATTAAAAAAAATATTTTTTTTTAAAATAAAATAAAAAATTTAAAAAATATTTTAGGCTATGCCGACGGCCAGGCCGTCGGCGTAGCTCCATTCCTGTGCCGACAGCTTGGCCGTCGGCGTAGCTCCAGGCTGGGCCGTTATCAGAGACACCGTTGACTGACATGCGGGGCCCGCTGGAAGACGCTATGCCGAGGGGGGAGGGTTGTGCCGACGGCCACGGAGCTATGCCGACGAGGACGTACGCCGAGGGGGCTACGCCGACGGCCATCGTCGGCACAGCCTGTGCCGACGGCAATTTGTCGCTGTGCCAACGGCAGCCGGCCATCGGCGTAGTAAATCTTTCCTGTAGTGTCTCAATGCATTATTAAAAGACCGATTTTGCAGCGTGATGAGTAAGACACACTAAGACGATACTTTTTATACCAGAAGCCCTAGTTTCTTTGGAAGGACCCAATCTGAGATTCCGGCGGCTATTGGCTGAGTTAGTCGGCCTGACCATCCTAACTAGGTTGCTGATCCTTCGAAACACGGAGTCACCAAAAAAAGGAAGCAGGGACAAGGGTTGAAGGTGTAAAAGTAGACGAAAAGTAAATTGTATTGAAGTTGTCCATTGTGTGCTTAGTTCAATTGGCTGGCATGCCCCTTACAACTTAGGCTAGTCATAGTGTGGGAATATCATATTACTAGTATCATGCATATGATATTAGTAATATGATGTCATCTCTATGATGCATGGTATCATCTACTATTATCATAATCTTATTGTATTTAATTATTTATAAAATATCAATGCAAACTTGTGTACAATATGTACTATTTATATTTAAAAAATTATTTTTATATGTTATGATACAAATATCATATTATGACATCACTATCGCCCCTCTCTTTACAAAATGATGTGCAACATTAGCTTTTTGCATACATGTTATCCATGATACCATCTATGATACTTTTACTATGGCCAGCCTTTTATAGGGCGGCTGGTCTTCCCATACAAAATTAGGAGGCTATTACACAAGTACAATATGGATTCTTTTGTAGAAAACTACTCTAAACTAGGTAGCTAGCGCCATCTTTGTACTGCATACGGGATCCAAGAGTGCGAGTAATTTCTTAGTAGAATTACCTTCCTTTCTTGTTGGCGTAGCCTTCATGGTCTTTGAGCTTCTTTTTGGCTAAGTCATGGTCTTTTTTGGGCATGCGTGGGCTTTCTTCACCGGATTCTAGAATATTCCTTTGAATGGGCCCGTCAATACTGGATTTTTCTATTATTTGGGCCGGCTTTGGTAATAATCCTTTGGATCATCCTTCAGCGCCCTGCTACGCTCAGCCATTAAACAACGATTCTGTAACTTACGTTTTTTTGGCTTAATCCACTGTATTTTTTATCGGTTCAAAATGGAGGCTAACAATAATATTTTGTTTTAGATCTTTAGGCCAGCTTGGAATGACAACGATCTGGCTCGGTTGCCAGTCTCCTGTACACAACTAATGTTGTATGTAACTTTTTAATCTTTAAATATTAGCCATTAATAGTAGATATAACTATTTAAATTAATTATGATCAACCTAGTGGCTCTATCAGACATTCGTATATTGTGTTTTGTATATAATACAATAGATAATATATACTCTCGTCGTCTCAGAACAGACGATATCGTAAATTTGTTTAAATTTGGATATATCTATGTACTAAATATTGTCTACGTATATCTAAATTTAGATAAATTCATGATATATCTATTTTTTAAACGGAGGGAGTAGAATAGATAGATATTGTCGATGCTAACTTCATAACTTCCCATTACAAAGAGCTGCAATAATGCTAGCAGAGTCGATTTCATGCAGAATCTTATGTTTTTATTTGTATATATACACTAATTGAGTGATACATTTGTTCTTATTTTGGTAAACGCAGAGGGATACAGGGATACAATACTAGTAATTGGTGGCAAACCACCAATGATGAGCATATTGCACACACACACACACAGAGAAACACAAAGCATGTAGGAGTAGTACAATAACACAGTACCACCGGTGTATTGATTAGAGCTCGTCCTTGTTCTTCTCAGTTGCCGTGGTAGTTTGTTTCTTGACGAGCGCGATGATCTCAGCAGCAGCCTTTTTATCCTTGATGCCTATCTCCTCCATCAAGGGGATCTTGGCCTCGGGGTCGGCTGCCCATGTGAATACCGCGTCTGAAATCTTTTCCCATTTTCTCACGTGTATGGCCTCCATCTTGGTGATTGTGGGTAAGTTGTCACCGAAATTTTTGTCCACGGTGCCGAACACGGTGAGGAACCGCAGCCCCTCGCATATCATGATCACCAGCTTCACCAGCATGCTCTTGGGCACGGCATACGGGTCTCCCAGCAGCTGCATCTCCTCCTCCTCCTCCAATATCACCTCCTTGGTCTCGGACACAGATGGATACTTCGCCAAGGCATCGACCGCATAACTCATCTGGACACGGCCTAGCGTGACGTCCTCGGGCTTTCCGTGCTTGCCAATGAGGTCAAGGTACGAGCTGCCAAAGCCGAGCCACTTGGCGCCTTGGATCAGGTGGGTCTGGCCATCTTCGCCAAACTCCCACCACTCCTCGTGATCACCTGAAGGCGGCAGGGATGATGGGATCCTGCAGAAGCCGATGAGGTAGAGGTTATCCATGCGCACCGCGAGCTTGATAGAGCTGGTGTCGGTGCTGAGGATGACGTGGAACCAGAGCTTGGGCTTCTCCACCTCCGCTGGCAGCACGGGCTGGGAGATGCCGTGAGGCTCGCTGCAGTATTTTTTCACTTGTGGCTTAACTTTTTCGCCGATCAAGACGCCGTAGTTGTCTGTCCACACCTCAAAGGATTCCGTGAACTTTGGGTTCAGTGCTCCCATCTTCTTCTTCTTCTTCTTCTTCTTCTTCTTCTTCTTCTTCTTCTTTTGTGTGTGTCAACCGTTGAAAGGATTTGATGTGGAATGTGGAGAGGGTTGGTTGTGAATTGTGAGCTCTACTCCATATATATATAGTAACACTCTGATGGGTTGAGTTGGGTACCGTGAGGGTAGCAGTGACCGTCGCTTCAGTCATAGTAACTCTGTATTTTATATTTTTTTCCGAAAAGTCTATATATCGTGTGACTCAGCAGGCGGCAATGGGCCATATGATCAAGGAAAAATAATTTGTGATCTCAAAATGAGTGAGATGATGCATTATATTGCATTCCCATGCATGGCACGCACTACAGGAATGGGAAGCTACGCCGACGGCCAAACATCGGGGCCGTCGGCGTAGCCATCGTCTAGGCCAGCTCCGCCAAACAGCCGTCGGCGTAGAATTGCCCTCGGCATATCCTATGCTACGCCGACGGCTGCCCTCGGCGTAGCTATTTTTTATTTTATCTCATTAAACTTTGAAAAATCATAACTAAATCATTCTAATTCGGAAAAATACAAATAATATATCAAAATTTGCAGAAAAATAAGACCTATCTATCTACACTCAAATATTACACATTTGTAAATAAAAATTAAGTAAAACATAAAACATTATATATAGTTTAAAACGAGCATAAAAAATTCAAAAATGATCGCAACAATGCGAAACCTTCGCGTGGTGTTATATTATGAGACATAGTTAGAAGGAAAAATATCAAACTTCGTATATTGATTATGTCTCAAAGAAACCTTCACAAAATGACCTATCTCATTCGAGGTTTCTTGGCTTTCGGGTCAAATGACCAATGTTATGGCTAGAATCAAGGCATAGTTTGTGATAATGTACCCATATTGTGTATACACATGCATCATGGGATGGCGAACAATGTTGCAGGAGGAAGTTTTCTTTTTCGTCATACCAAAAAGCAATTTCCCATTTTCCGAGCACAAAAAACGGACGATTTTGTGAAGCAACCACCAAATGGCTAATTCAAAATGGTACCATCATATTTTACAAAAATACTATACCACCTTATATAGACAATGTCCCAACAGGGGAATCCGAAACCTTTCCGTCCACCTCTGGTGAAAAAGACAAATTCGTGCCGAATCGGTAGGAAGTGGGTCAGATATGAACTACAGGTACATGATCCGATGCTCATGTTTTTTTACAAAAATCATTTTTAGGTTCACAATATGCTATTTTATCAAAGATCCAATGCAAGTTTAGAGAGGCTTGGCCCCGAGCTAAGAATCTTCATGCCCGCCGTTCAACAAAGTTTGACAATAGTTTAAAACGGGCATAAAAAATTCAAAAACGATCGAAACAATACGAAACCTTCGCGTGGTGTCATATTATGTGACATAGTTATAAGTAAAAATATTAAACTTGATATATTGATTATGTCTCAAAAAAACCTTCACAAAATAACCTATCTCATTCGAGGTTTCTTGACTTTCGGGTCAAATGACCAATGTTATGGCTAGAATCAAGGCATAGTTTGTGATAATGTGCCCATATTGTGCATACACATGCATCATGGGATGGCGAACAATGTTGCAGGAGGAAGTTTTCTTTTTCGTCGCACCAAAAAGCCATTTCCCATTTTCCGAGCACAAAAAACGGACGATTTTGTGAAGCAACCACCAAATGGCTAATTCAAAATGGTACCACCATAATTTACAAAAATACTATACCACCTTATATAGACAATGTCCCAACAGGGGAATCCGAAACCTTTCCGTCCACCTCTGGTAAAAAAGACAAATTTCTGCCGAATCGGCAGGAAGTGGGTCAGATATGAACTACAGGTACATGATCCGATTCTCATGTTTTTTTACAAAAAATATTTTTAGGTTTACAATATGCTATTTTATCAAAGATCCAATGCAAGTTTAGAGAGGCTCGACCCCGAGCTAAGAATCTTCATGCCCGTCGTTCGATAAAGTTTGACGATAGTTTAAAACGGGCATAAAAAATTCAAAAACGATCGAAACAATGCGAAACCTTCGCGTGGTGTCATATTATGTGACATAGTTATAAGTAAAAATATTAAACTTGATATATTGATTATGTCTCAAAAAACCTTCACAAAATGACCTATCTCATTCGAGGTTTCTTGGTTTTCGGGTCAAATGACCAATGTTATGGCTAGAATCAATGCATAGTTTGTGATACTGTGCCCATATTGTGCATACACATGCATCATGGGATGTCGAACAATATTGCAGGAGAAAGTTTTCCTTTTCGTCGCACCAAAAAGCCATTTTCCATTTTTCGAGCACAAAAAACGGACGATTTTGTGAAGCAACCACCAAATGGCTAATTCAAAATGGTACCACCACAATTTACAAAAATACTATACCACCTTATATAGACAATGTCCCAACAGCGGAATCCTAAACCTTTCCGTCCACCTCTGGTGAAAAAGACAAATTTCTGCCAAATCGGAAGGAAGTGGGTCAGATATGAACTACAGGTACATGATCCGATTCTCATGTTTTTTTACAAAAATAATTTTTAGGTTTACAATATGCTATTTTATCAAAGATCCAATGCAAGTTTAGAGAGGCTCGACCCCGAGCTAAGAATCTTCATACCCGTCGTTCGACAAAGTTTGACGATAGTTTAAAACGGGCATAAAAAATTCAAAAACGATCGAAACAACGCGAAACCTTCGCGTGGTGTCATATTATGTGACATAGTTATAAATAAAAATATTAAACTTGATATATTGATTATGTCTCAAAAAACCCTTCACAAAATGACCTATCTCATTCGAGGTTTCTTGGTTTTCGGGTCAAATGACCAATGTTATGGCTATAATCAAGGCATATTTTATGATAATGTGCCCATATTGTGCATACACATGCATCATGGGATGGCGAACAATGTTGCAGGAGGAAGTTTTTCTTTTTCGTCGTACCAAAAAGCCATTTCCCATTTTTCGAGCACAAAAAACGGACGATTTTGTGAAGCAACCACCAAATGGCTAATTCAAAATGCTACCACCACATTTTAATAAAATACTATACCACCTTATATGGACAATGTCCCAACAGGGGGTTCCGAAACCTTTCCATCCACCTTTGGTGAAAAAGACAAATTCCTGCCGAAGTGGGTCATATATGAACTACATGTACATGATACGATGCTCATGTTTTTTTATAAAAATCATTTTTAGGTTCACAATATGCTATTTTATCAAATATTCAATGCAAGTTTTCCTTTTCATTGCACCAAAAAGCCATTTTTCATTATCCGAGCGCAAAAAGGGAATTTTCTAAAGCAACCACCAAATAGATAATTCAAAAATGAAGGGTTTGTGATTAGTTGATATGGATATCATATTTGGATTCCTCTCATTTTTCTGATCATTTTAGACATATTATTTATTAAATTCCGATTTATAGATTTAAAGATATTAATTATTCCATATTAAATAGAAAAATACAAAAAAGTAAAATTATTATATTTTTATTTGAATTCAATAATATTTTTACTTATTTATTAATGTTTATTTAAATAATTGTTTGTAATTTCAAAAAATACAAACATGTGACATGTTGATATAAGGGTTAATAGGATTGATATCATAGTATTGACAACAATGTATGAATTACTTTGCGGAAACAGACTCTGAAGGAACGAGAAAGTTAAGCGTGCTCGAGCTAGAGTAGTATTAGGATGGGTGATCTTCCGGGAAGTTCAACCAAGACTGCAATTTAATTAAATATTAAAGGTAATTAGTGTTAAAAATGTTCAAAGTGAGAGATTAACGAGTCAAACAATTCAAAGATTCAATAATTGAGAAATAAAATAAAAAATTTAATTTTTTTTTTTAAAAATATTTCTGCAACCTGTCGACAAGCTATGCTGACGGCCGCTACGTCGAGGGCATTGCCCTCGGCGTAGCATACGCCGACGGCATTTTGATACTCCGACGGCCTCTATGTGCTCCGCCGAGGGAGCCCTTTGCCAAGGAGGCTACGCCGAGGGCAGCCGTCGGCGTAGCATACGCCGAGGGCATTTTAGCCTACGCAGACGGTTTTTTGCCCTCGGCGTAGCGCGCGCGTCCTGTAGTGACGGATTAATCCTAGTACTCTAATTAGTTGGTGGTCGCAGAATGAGTCAGATGCATGTCACCTATCAGCCTAGATTCCCGATCCTCCGGTCGAGTGTCTTCTTCTTCCTCGTGGAACTCATTGAGGAAGGACAAGAAATGACGTACGTTTGATGCTACTCATGGTGTGCTTCATGGATCACCTCCTCCTCCTCTCAGATTTAGCCGTATCCGCTGTTGTATATTTAGCCCAAAGGCACATTACATTTTTCTATACTAGTCAGCAACCCGTGCATATATTGCGTAGGCCAGTGACACTATCAACATTTATTCCACACGTAATTTTAATCTAATGGGAATAAATCTTGCAATATTTATTGTTTATGCAGGATTGGAGTATGATGTAAATCAAAGACTCTAAATACAGGAACTTTAAGAGGTACTTGATAACCTGCTCGAGACCTCTCTAATTTAGAGTGAGGCAACAAGGGGTAGTAATAGTCGTTTTTCTTGACCCTTTTCACTAGTGGAGAACGGGTCTGTATTCCTGGTTCCAAACGGGCTCTAGTCCTGGTTGTCTAGCCGGGACTGCGGAATCGGGACTAGGGCCCCTCTTTAGTCCCCTATCAATTACGAACCGGGACTACAGTCATACCACGTGGCGGCAGTGGAGAGCGGATGGTGGAGGGACCTTTAGTTCCGGTTCGTGCTACGAACCGGGACTATACGAGCTCTGTCAAGGCAGCATTTTAGCGATTCGGCTGCCGCGGCAGCCGATGGCGGTGAGGCAGTAGGTTCTGCCACAACAGAGTTTTGGGGGGATTTCTGCCGTGGTAGGAGGTTTGGCGTAGGTGAGGTGCAACAAAGAAACCCATTGCACACAACATCGTCATGATTATAGAGATTGAAGTGACCTCTTTCTTTGTGCTTGTTTGAATATATTACATGTTGATACATATATATATATATATATATATAAATAATTTGGTTACAGGGAGATCACAATCGGAGCTAGAGCCCGTCTATTCAATTACATGGAGATCATTAAATCACTAGAATCCCTTTGTATGCAATTTTCCCCTTGGGTCTATGACATGGTCAACCAAAATTCTCGCCAATTCCTCTTG
Organism: Avena sativa; assembly: GCA_916181665.1. Lineage (NCBI taxonomy): Eukaryota > Viridiplantae > Streptophyta > Magnoliopsida > Poales > Poaceae > Avena > Avena sativa. Next base: position 482,948,457 of record OV702283.1, read on the forward strand.
AATTGCTACTAGGCGCCCCTTCGGTTGGAGTTTCTCCCGCAATCTTTCCAACTATATATAAAACAAGAAGATCATATGCATATCAATCGTCATAAAAAATATTATGAATGACACTCAACACAATTGATGGTAATAAAATCAAATTGTGAATATATTGTTCACATACTTTTATAATTGTCGCTCCGTCCTGCTCACTGACCTCCGAGCGAATAAACTCGCACACAAAGTATCCACACAAATTATTCCCTGGTGGCTGCCTCTCGCACTTGACAAGAATAGAATTTAATTAAATAATAATCAAGCATGATATAATGGTATTGAAACTAGAATTGAAGAGATGCGCGAACCTATCTCGTACTACTTACCTTGACTAGATGAAACTAATTTCATGTTTAAAATCACCTGCTGTACTCTTGGTGAATTATTGCCAAACCCTGCCCGGCAAAAAAAAATGAATAAATAAGTTATTAGTTACTTGTATCTCAGGAAATGAATGAACGAAAGAGACCGATATAGTGCGATAATGACTGAAATTACCTCTGGAGCATATGTTTAATACTTGCGTACTCCTTTTGGTATTTCTTTAGTGGGTCCTAGATTTCAACTCTTTCAGCATCAACTTCAATGATTAGCAGAACCCAATGGAGCTACACACATTTATATACGTTAATAACTCATCACTTACACTTAACATCGAGTAAGCAAAAGTGAATGTGTACAAGATAATAACACTATCACCTGAAGTTGTAAGGAAGCATTATTCTCTTTTTGTAATGTTGCTTCTTTATGTACCTTAGCAAGTTACGCTCCATCTCCTTGGAGTAATCCAGTACCAAATTTGCATTAACTCAGCATGGGTTGATGAACCCAGTGTCAAAGATTCCCCTTCGGTCACATTTCTTGCTCTTCATCCTGCATAATAGCGTAGTGAGGATAATTACAAGGAACGATTGAGCCGAGTTAGAGACTTTATCATAAAAATAAATGAATCACTTATAGACAATAGAAGGCGACGAGACTCAAGTCGAGGGCATCTTGTTTGAATAACATATAGAAGCACTCAAAATAAATTTGGATCTCGTCTTCAACATTGAAATGCTCATTTGTAACTCTCACAAGCAGAGCTGATAGCCGACCTTCTTCCTTGCACGTAGAGACTTGCTTGTACCACTCATCAGTCTTCGTATTTGTGTTGGTATAAGCTCAAGCTCATCAGATCTTACCAGAGACTTCCCGTATTCTTATTTCCATGCTATTTCTGTGTTCATGGGGACATGTCCACCTAGCGCTTGATCAACATTAATACCAGCATGTCTGGCAAAGTCCATCGCTTGATCAATCCTAATACACTGATCAAAACTGGGTAACACCTTGAACGAGGAGATCGATTGTTTTGCCTATTCTCTGAGTGGGGAAACGCCTCTTTTCCCGCTGCTTGCACTACTACTTGTTGTCTTCTTCCTACCAAATCTCATCAGACAGTGTGTGTATTCACTTGCCTTATTTATCTTATATTGTGATGGTTGCTCAATAAAACTCTTAGCCCTCTTTTTGGCTTTCGGACCAAGTATCTGCTTTGGCTCAGGCTTTTTCGGTGCAAAAAAGGCTTTCACTTGGGCATCACAAATCGCTTTGTTTTCCTCATCAGTCATCTCATGAGGTAACTTGGGAGGAGGCGGTGGGGTTTTCTTCGCCCTACTACCTTTCTTCTGAGTAGTAGTACTAGTCGACCGAGCAACCGCCTTCAGCTAACGCGGCGGCGGAGTCGGCTGACATGGCGGCAGAGTCGCGCTATGGTGGTCGTCCCACTCCTTATCATGTGAAATTGGAGGCGGCAAAGTCGGCTGACTTGGAGGAGATGGTGGTAGCAAACATGATGTATTTCTTTCGCCATAGAATGATACCACCCACGACTTCTCCTAGTGTCCTATCATCTTCAGCTCTAGGGATGTCAAGATACAGTGATTCATATTGCAGTACAACTTCATCCACCCCAACATGAGCATAGTCATCTGGAATCTCATTTCCATGTCAGCATGCTCCAGGTTCACAGGATAAAGCATAGCCGACAGCCTCCTTGAAGGATAAGTCGATCACTCCCACATGTATCTGACACCTTGCCTTCTCAGTGATATTACCCACGGGGTAGCGACCCATCGGATCGGATGCCGTGGACGCCACGCAGCTTCTCCGCTGAGATGGTCCGCCGACACTTTCTTGATGCAGCTGATGAGTTTCCCCTTGCTGGCGCATTTTGTCCAGTTGCTTCTGTTGCTCATTTAGCATGGTATATATTTCGTTGTTCTTTCTTTCCATGCCATGCAACCGGTCTGACTCCTCCTGCTCCTTCTGCTGCGAAGCTCTCCCTCGGCTTCCATAAGATTCACTGTCCTTGGGAAACCCAGTCTTCCATGGCACAAAAGGTCCAAAGCCTCGTGTTCCTCCTGGTTTTTCAAGATTCATGAGGGCCTTTGTCAGCTCGTCATTCTCTCTGTCGAGTTTGAACTTTCCCTCACGAACCTCTCGATTGTTTTAACAATTTCTTCATGTGGTCTAGCATTTTTTTCTATTCATCCAATATTAACTCCCCTGTTTGCATGTCATACTTCGCCCATGCGCAAATAACCAATTTCTTACCCTGATGGGCCAGTCATGTGTAGCTGGAGTGATCCCTTCAGCACGTAAGGTGGCCTCAGCTTCCTCCCACTTAGGAACGAAAGTCTTGTAGCCACCTGTTCCGATATTATGGCGATATTTTTTTTGCAACATTTTCCTTATTCTTTTCGACCTTTCTTTAGCTACTTCTGATTTCTTGTAGTCCAGAAAGATGTCCTGGTGATGCCGCTGCTTATCTAGTGTGCTAGTGAATTCTGGAACTTGTTCTTCCTCGAGATATTCATTGTATAATCTTTTCTTGTAGTTATTGAAATGTTCGACCATCTTTTTAAGAGCGAAATGCTTCACTTTGGACCTCATAGCATTTGTGGCCTCAAAGATTCCAAGACGGTTGGGTGAAATGTGAAATGAGCTTCTCCCATAGTTTGTCTTTGTATCTGTCCTCGACAATACTAATACGGTTTCCATCTCCCTTTGCTAGCTTATTCCAATAGGAAATGCTGATAGGGACATTGTCCGTAACAATAAATCCAAATTGATGCACAAATGTATTTGTGTTACTTATGGGGCCAGACCTCGATTATTACTTTTACCAGATTTTGTCGATGCGGAGGTCTAAAATAAGAAAAATTCGATACTATATATACACAAATCAATTAATGCATCTATCTAGTGATCACAAGAACCTTAATATACCTCACTAGACTTTGTTAAGGCTGGTCCATCATTTTGCAAGCCATAATTGCAATCAGAACTCGTTTGCGCTTCGTCTATTGGTTCTATCTCCATTCTATCACCGGATGCATTCAGAAACTGGGAGCCATCTTCTGCTCCATCCTGATCGAGGAGCGCTCCACCCTAACCGGGGAGCGCTCCACCCCATATCACGTGGAATAGATACTCTCCACCTTCCCTGCCGTTGAAGTCCATAGAATAACTGCTATGAAATAATATGCATATGAGTAATAAAATTAACGATGTACCATATCACAACAACAAAGTGCTAATAAAACAATAATACATCTCGAATAATACAATTAATGCAACAAGAATATCATATAATATCACTAATACATCTCGAATAACATCTCGCTCAATCAAACTGGACGTGGACTCCCGGGTCCTGATCCGCGGGCGGTGAACACCGAAAGAGAAGGAACCATCATAGGAGCATAGCTCGGGTGAGATCCGTGAAGAAACTGCCAAGTATTGGAGAACCTGACGTCCAACCCAACCACATAGCGATGGACGTGCTCGTCCGCCTCCCTGACATGATTTTGTGCCACCTCCTCGAGACCGACTCTCTCTTCACCGATAGTGGACCATGTGATGGCCACCAAAGAAGCTCTGGGTCGATGACGAGACCCAAATTCATCACCACGCTACGCGTCCAGGAAGATAGCACCTCCCAGTGCCAGCCCAGTCAGGATATGCCTGGTGGAGCCCAATCCTCCATCGTTGTCTCCGAGTCGACGACGAGGATACTGGATGTGCATCCTACATTATATACTATTAATTATAAAATCAGTACAAATTTGTACTACATTATCTCTATTTTCTACTATATTATCAAATTTGTACTACAAATCAAATCAAATTTGTCCCTATACTAAATAATCACTAAATTTTATTTGTACTAATAAATCCCTAAACTAAATAATCCCTAAATCAAATTTGTACTAATAAACAATCCCTAAATCAAATAAATAGCTAATAAATCCTACTTCTAAACTGGTTCCTAATATTTGTGATGCTTCTCGTTTAGTCATGGCATCGTGAGGCCTTCGAATATCATTCTTAACTTCGGAGGTAGCTCATGTTCTATGTACATCTACTATAATCTAAAATCAGTTATACTTGACTATAGAAAAGTGCATGTTCCACAAGATGGTCTAGATGTTTCTATGCTGCTAAAAAGATCCGATCTGGGTAGTTAGTATTCCCTCAAAAACAGACTCAGCAGCCCGTACGTGACCCCTCCTCCTCCCGCATCGGCGTGGCGGCGCCGCGCCGCGTCGGGCGGCCTCCACTTCCCGCCGAGCCCTTCCTCCCGTGGTCTCTCCTCCTCGCCGCCGCCGTCCGGATCGTCTTCAGGCAAAGACCTGGGGGTGTGGCGACGGTGGCGGCGTCCCTGATCACGATCTGGCGGAAAGATGGCGGCGTCCGTCCCGGCTGGTTTGGCGATGGTGTTGCGGCGAGCGGCGGCCGGTGATCCTCGGCCCAGATGGCGGCAAGCAGGGGCGGGGATCTGGGCCTAGCCGCGATCTGTCCCGTACGTTGGCCTCGACGTCGGCGCCTAGGCGACCCGGTCCTTGTCCGTGACACTAGGGCGCTTGGAGCATCTGCCCCCGGCATGGTGGTGGTGGCCTCCTTCTGCGTCGGAATGGTTGGCCGGGTGTCTTGTCGTCTTGCGGCGGATCCTGCTAGTTTCCGGCGGATGGCGTGGGGGCTACTGGCTCGGTTTCAATAAAGGAGGTGGTCCTGGATCCCTCTCAAGCCAAGACGATGATCTGCCGGATGTTGGTCTCCATTGATCTGGTTTCTATGTCGTGTTCCGGACGGCTCCTCCGGCGAACTCCATAAGTGCTATCATGCCGTGAGTTTGCTGGAAGGATTGAATTCGGTCGTACGCACCCATGTTTTACCCTGACTGTTTGGTTTCAGAGGGTGTGCTACAAAGATTTATTGGCTGTTATTATCATGGGGCATGTTCTCGTTCCATGGTGCTAACGGAGAAAGTCATGGAGACCAAGATCTGAGGATGGACAATGGTGGTTCGAGTCTGGGTGGTGATGAGGAATTGACTAGGTGACTTGTGAATTGGAGCAGTGACATGCAAGTGGGGGCGACTGCATTGGAGAGGTTCATGGTCCTAGCTCTCAGGGTGAAAACCCAGGGTCTGGCCTTAATTGGTTGTGGCTGGCAATGGCCTTGTTGAAGGTATTGTTTTGAGAGCGCGGATTTTCTTTAGGGTGAAAACCTAGATTTTTGATCAGGCGATGACGGTGTTTGTGCGTTGTTCCCTTCTTGGAGGCGTCGTTTTTAGAGAAGCTGGACTTCTGGTGTTGTCTTGATGGTGGTAGTACTGTTGTTTCAATGAATGAGTCACTGTAGCAGGACTTTTCTTTTTTGTAATTCTTCTTTCTTTTTTTAGCTGTGTGCATCCTTGTGGCCGCTAGGGCAATGCGTTGTTGCAGATGTTGGGTGTAATTGGTATCATCTGATATTAATATATGCTCCTTTCCAAAAAAAAAATCTGATCTCCACATTATCATTTAAAATTACATCAGAACTGTGCCATATGCATGATATGGTCAATTCAATTTAAATTAGTAATCATCAAAGTTTTCAAGGAGATCCTAAACTACGGTATGATGCAGGTAGGCAAACAAACAATGGCCTTGACTTTATTGAGAATACGCAAGGCAATTATATGTATTTGCAAAAGCCATAAGGAAGTTGTATGGTACTGATGTATTGATCCTAGTTACTACCTGGCTGTCCGGCGACCTATGCAGCCGACTGGGGGGCGAAGACGATGTGCAGTGTAAGGGTAAATATTGCATGGTTGTTAGCCCAGACACTACCATAAACTCACCAAACGATACAAAGTCTTGCTGGTCTATTGTTGGTCAAACGATACTACTGATAAGAAATCCAAGGAAACATTTAAACTTATGCAGTCCATTGTACAGATGGTCAATTGTGTGGGTTGCTATGCTGAACTTATCAATACGCTGGTGCTCAACTCCTCAAAATTACCTGTTCTTGACATCTACAGTGCTGTAGCACTGGCTGCAACAGCCTGTTTCTATGATGTCATTGTTAATATCATAATAAAGAGAAACAATATTTGGGTGATCACTAAAAGGAGAAAATGTTCGATAGTTAAAGAGGGCAGAGCTATATAGAAGCACAATAAAATTCTGTCTACTGATTTACACTTATAAAACAATTGATAAAGCCCTTAATAACCAATTAATGAAGTACCGGATTAAAAATTGATAATGCCCAGATTAAATAGTTGGCCAACCAGGTAAAGATTTAGCAGTCATCCAATATTTTAGCTAATATACATACCGCAAACTATGGTAATTGAATTTATTCACACACACTACACTATGTCAGTAATAAATCAAAAGTGAGTAAATAAAAATCCGTATCTATGTGGCTGTTTGTCTGGAAGAGAACATACCAAGTTAAATCTTTCATGGTCTTGAGAAAATAGCCGAAGAGGTTATTCAGTTACATGTATATGTAAAATCAAATGAGTGAATTCCAATTTTACCCCCTACTTCTGAATTTGTGAAACATATTACCCCATTTAGTTGAGGTTTTACGAACATATCCAATCTAGAAGGCTTTAAACATGGTTTTGCCACATTCTACCATTTTGCTTGTTTCTGTTAGATAGGACTGACATGCTACGTCGATGTGGCGCGATAAAATGTGTAAAGGTCAGAGGACGCCATCCACAATTATATTTAGACTTTTCTCATCCACATGTCCCATTTCTTGTTGTTGTTTTGATATTTTTGAACCCCGTTCATCACCTTACACCTTACCCAATGAATATGCTTCAGAAAAAGAGGGTTTGAAGCCTCTAAAAGGTGCAATTTAGACGAATTTGCACTCTAAGGGGTAATATGTGTCACAAATGCAAAAGTAAGGGTAAAAAATGAAATTCACTCAAATCAAATTGATCATGGTAGACCTCGACGAAGATGTCTGGCGAGCCCCACTATGGCCTTGGAGATCTGGGCCCTGCATGACAACAACCTTACACCATGGACTCTAGATGTGCCAGGTCCAACCTCTGAACCATCCAATATGGATACGCCTACATGTATATATGAAATCAAATTGATCATGGTGAGCATCAAGAAATCAGAAAATAGTAGTAGTAGTAGTATAAAGTAGCAAAGGTGGATCGGAATGAAAAATGTAACCAATCTAGTCGACCTGACAGGTCCGGATGACATGGGCAATGTAGTCCTCGGTTGTTGGCCTATTGGTCGTGGATGGTACTTGATGCCAAAGGATCAGCCCGCGGGGAGAGGCAACTTGAGGCAATCAACGCAGGTTGCCTGGCTGACAAACACGGACTACCTCTCGCCGTCTCTACCATCACATGACGAGTAGAGTAGCCCCAACCTATTGCCTACATCTGCATGGAAGATTGGCATATCACCAAAATGTATTCGTCATTGGCAATGCAAAATCTCAGTTTAACAAGTACACATATACCATTGGAAGTTTGCTCACTTTCACTTGCAATGTTCAACTATATATAAAATCCTGACTCATAGTGTAACAAACATTTGCCGCTAGGTTAAAAATTCCGTTACGATCACTTCACCATCGAATATTTGTAATGATATCTGACAAATCATTTGGACAAGAGATCATTCTCGTGAAAACAAAACATGGTTGGGTTTGAAAATCTAGGTTGAAATATTCTTTGGATTATTTAGTTGGCAACTTCATTCTTCAATAGAACATTTTAGGCAATTCATGACAGTATCTGGTCGTCAAATATTTTTTATCTAAAAGATAGAATATGGACAAAACTTGCTTGTTTGTTTTAATAGGTGAAAGCACGTTTGTAATATCTGAATTTGGCGCAGTGTTGCTCGTCTTTTATTACCGTCATTTGCCTGCTAGGCCAACTACAAGAGACAGCATAGATATCATATCAGTATTACACATATGAACATCAACAGATGGCCTTCTAATAAGAAGGAGAGGAAATTAAGGTGTTGATCCGATGGAAATTACAAAGCATGGTAACTTGGACGGCGAGATTTGCAAATATCCTTTATTGTCCATTAGATCATCTTATCTTAATGAACCATCCAATTATTTCTAGGAGGCAAAAGGCAAGATGCTATAATCTTTCTTAATCCATCATTGTTCTTTATTAAAGAAAGTGTTCAGACTTAAGCGCACTCACACCATGAGTAGTTTATATAAACATTTAGTAGTTTATATACATAGAGTACGAGGTACTTAAGCTCACTCACACCATGAGTGATGTAGATTTTCATCTTTCTATGAACTAAAATTTATAAGTTATAGAAAAGAATCAAGTTATAAGAGCCAATCCACAACTGAAGCAATCCAGTGGATTACATACCTTGACTGATACGAAGCACCAACGCCCAGACCCTGAAGGAGTGAAACCAGAGTTGTCGATCGACCAAACCGCCATCTAAGTTGGGCATATATATTTTTTTTAAAAGAGTATATATTAATATCACAAGGACACCAATTACACTCAGCCTCTGCAATAGCGCATGCCCTAGCGGCTCTACGGATGCACACAACTCAGAAAAAAAGAAAAATAAATTACAAAAAAGAAAAGTCCCGCTAGAGAGAACTAATCCTCAAGGAAACGATAGTGACACCATCAGAACAACACCAGTAGTCCTCCACTCCAATAACAAGGCCTTCGAGAAGGAAACAGTGACCAAGCGCCGTCGTTGCCCGACCAAAGGTCATAGGTTTTCACCTTGGAGAAAATCCTTACTCACAAAACAATGCCTTCAACAAGGTCATTGCCAGACACAACCAGCTAAGGCCAGACCTTGGATTTTCACCCTGCAAGATAAGACTGGGAACTCCCCCGTGTTGTCTTCCCGCACCAACATTCGCTGCAACGAGTACCAGATCACGCATCCAGATCTCCATCGCCACAAGAACAAAAATCACCATCGCTACCCTCAAATTTCCGCTTTCCTGACATTCTCCGCATCTGACATCACCATGGCTCAAAGCATGGCACTTGGTGGGAAAAACAACAGAGCTTCGCAACGCTCCCGCTGAAACCAAACGGCCAGAAAAACAAGGTGCGCGCGACCGAATACCTTCCGATCCAGCAATCTCCAGGCATGATACGCCCATGGGAGTTCACCGGCGGAGCCTTCCGGAACCCGCCTCTCCAGACCAGATCAAGGAGGGCAGACATCAAGCAGATCTTCGTCTTCGTGCGAGAGAGAAATCAAAGGACCACCACCTTTATTAGATCCGACATAGCGATCCCCACATCGTTGGCCGGTTCCCGGAGGACAGATCGAGCAAGAAAAAAGAGAGAGAACCAAACCGGGAACCACCGTAGCAGCGCCAGAGCCGCCGCCCAGCAGGATCCCAGCACCACACCTTGACCGCTGCCTACCACGGCGCCCCTGCCGAGGGCCGACCTGGCCTAGATGGCTCCAGATCCATTCCACGCGGTGCACCCGCAGACGGTCGTCGTCGCAGCGAGGCCCCTCCGTACGCCATCCACACCGCCTCCGCCGAGCTACCATGCGCCGCCCGCGACCTCTAGAGCACATGGCTGATATTCTCAGCACATCCGCCGAACCAACTTCCTGGAGGTCATCAACTCACGTGCGTGGCCATAGCCCGATTCTTCATGGTCAGCACACATCATATCAATATATAATAGTCGGCGAGCACATACATGTAGATGTGGCCTTCCCACATGGTACATCCTTGGCACACAAATGTGAGAAGGTCATTAGTTAGAGGAGGAAACTGTATTCCTAGAAGGCTATGTTTCCACATATAGCAAGGTTTCTGAATACTCAAAAATATTAAGCATATTTCAGTACATGGAAAGATTTTTCCAACAAAAATATGCACGGAAAAAACTATAATTACTCTACAAAACTCAACGCCAACAACTACCAAGGTGCATTCCTTGAGTTAAGGGACTAATGAACCTTACCTCCCAGGAATTTTAGTACCTCAAAGTTCCTCCAATCACTACATGAATAGGATGCTACGCCGACAGCCGGTCGCTACGCCGACGGCCAAACGTCGGGGCCGTCGGCGTAGCAATCGTTTAGGCTAGCCTCGCCAAGAAGCCATCGGCGTAGAATTGCCCTCAGCATATCCTATGCTACGTAGCTATTTTTTTATTTTATCTTATTAAATTTTGAAAAATCATAACTAAATCATTCTAATTCGGAAAAATATAAATAATATATCAAAATTTGCAGAAAAATAAGATCTATCTATCTACACTCAAATATTACACATTTGTAAATAAAAATTAAGTGAAACATAAAACATTATATATAGTTTAAAACGGGCATAAAAAAATAAAAAATGATCGAAACAATGCGAAACCTTCGTGTGGTGTTATATTATGTGACATAGTTAGAAGAAAAAATATCAAACTTGGTATATTGATTATGTCTCAAAAAACCTTCACAAAATGACCTATCTCATTCGAGGTTTCTTGGCTTTCGGATCAAATGACCAATGTTATAGCTAGAATCAAGGCATAGTTTGTGATAATGTCCTCATATTATGCATACATGTGCCTCATGGGATGGCGAACAATGTTGCAGGAGGAAGTTTTCCTTTTTGTCGCACCAAAAATCCATTTTCCATTTTTCGAGCACAAAAAACGGACGGTTTTATGAAGCAACCACCAAATGGCTAATTCAAAATACTACCACCACATTTTACAAAAATACTAGACCACCTTATATGGACAATGTCCCAATAGGGGAATATGAAACCTTTCCGTCCATCTTTGGTGAAAAAGACAAATTCCTGCTGAATCGCTAGGAAGTGGGTCAGATATGAACTACATGTACATGATCCGATGCCCATATTTTTTTACAAAAATCATTTTTAGGTTCATAATATGCTATTTTATCAAAGACCCAATGCAATTTTAGCGAGGCTCGGCCCGAGCTAAGAATCTTCATGCCCGTCGTTCGACAAAGTTTGACGATAGTTTAAAACGGGCATAAAAAAATCAAAAAATTTCAAAACAATGTGAAACCTTCATGTGGTGTTATATTACGTGACATAGTTATAAGAAAAAATATCAAACTTGGTATATTGATTATGTCTCAAAAAAACCTTCAGAAAATGACCTATCTCATTCGAGGATTCTTGGCTTTCGGGTCAAATGACCAATATTATTGCTAGAATCAAGGCATAGTTTGTGATAATGTCCTCATATTATGCATACATGTGCATCATGGGATGTCGAACAATGTTGCAGGAGGAAGTTTTCCTTTTTGTCGCACCAAAAAGCTATTTTCCATTTTCCGAGCATAAAAAACGGACGGTTTTGTGAAGCAACCACCAAATAGATAATTCAAAATACTACCACCATATTTTACAAAAATACTATACCACCTTATATGGAAAATGTCTCAACAGGGGGATCTGAAACCTTTCCGTCCACCTTTGGTGAAAAAGACAAATTCTTGCTGAATCGCTTGGAAGTGGGTCAGATATGAACTACATGTACATGATCTGATGCCCATGTTTTTTTACAAAAATAATTTTTAGGTTCATAATATGCTATTTTATCAAAGATCCAATGCAATTTTAGCAAGGCTCGGCCCCGAGCTAAGAATCTTCATGCCCGTCGTTCGACAAAGTTTGACGATAGTTTAAAACGAGCATAAAAAAATCAAAAAGATCAAAACAATGCGGGACCTTCGCGTGGTGTTATATTATGTGACATAGTTAGAAGGAAAAATATGAAACTTGGTATATTGATTATGTCTCAAAAAAACCTTCACAAAATGACCTATCTCATTCGAGGTTTCTTGGCTTTCGGGTCAAATGACCAATATTATAGCTAGAATTAAGGAATAGTTTGTGATAATGTCCTCATATTGTGCATACATGTGCATCATGGGATGGCGAACAATGTTGTAGGGGGAAGTTTTCATTTTTGTCGCACCAAAAAGCCATTTTCCATTTTCCGAGCATAAAAAACGGACGGTTTTGTGAAGCAACCACCAAATGGCGAATTCAAAATACTAACACCACATTTTACTCTAGACCACCTTATATGGACAATGTCCAACAAGGTGATTTGAAACCTTTCCCTCTACCTCCGGTGAAAAAGACAAATTTCTGCCGAATCGGTAGGAAGTGGGTCAGATATGAACTACAGGTACATGATCCGATGCCCATGTTTAAAAAAAAAATCATTTTTAGGTTCATAATATGCTATTTTATCAAAGATCCAGTGCAATTTTAGCAAGGCTCGGCCCCGAGCTAAGAATCTTCATGCCCGTTGTTCGACAAAGTTTGACGATAGTTTAAAACGGGCATAAAAAATTCAAAAAGATCAAATCAATGCGAAAACTTTGCGTGGTGTTATATTATGTGACATAGTTAGAAGGAAAAATATCAAAATTGGTATATTGATTATGTCTCAAGAAAACTTTTACAAAATGACCTATCTCATTCGAGGTTTCTTTGCTTTCGGGTCAAATGACCAATGTTATAGCTAGAATCAAGACATAGTTTGTGATAATGTGCCCATATTGTGCATACATGTGCATCATGGGATGGAGAACAATGTTGTAGGAGGAAGTTTTCCTTTTCGTCGCACCAAAAAACTATTTTTCATTTTCTGAGCACAAAAAATGGACGGTTTTGTGAAGAAACCACCAAATGGCTAATTCAAAATGCTACCACCATATTTTACAAAAATACTAGACCACCTTATATGGACAATGTCCCAACAGGGGGATCCGAAACCTTTCTGTCCACCTCTGGTAAAAAAGATAAATTCCTGCCGAATCGGTAGGAAGTAGCTCAAATATGAACTACAGGTACATGATCTGATGCTCATGTTGTTTTATAAAAATCATTTTTAGGTTCACAATATGCTATTTTATCAAATATCCAATGCAAGTTTTCCTTTTCATCGCACACAAAAGAAATTTTTCATTTTCCGAGCGTAAAAAGGGGATTTTCTAAAGCAACCACCAAATAGCTAATTCAAAAACGGAGGGTTTGTGACTAGTTTATATGGATATCATATTTGGTTTCCTCTCATTTGTTTGATCAATTTAGACATATTATTTTGTCGAATTTCGATTTACGGATTTAAAGATATTAATTATTCCATATTAAATATAAAAATACAAAAGTACAAAAAAGTAAAATTATTATATTTTTATTTGAATTCAATAATATTTTTACTTATTCATTAATGTTTACTTAAATAATTATTTGTAATTTAAAAAAATACAAACATGTGACATGATGATATAAGAGTTAATAGGATTGATATCATAGTATTGACAATAATGCATGAATTACTTTGCGGAAACATATTATGAAGGAACGAGGAAGTTAAGCCTGCTGGAGCTGGAGTAGTATTAGCATGGGTGACCGACCGGGAAGTTTGATCAAGACTATAATTTAATTAAATATTAAGTATAATTAGTGTTAAAAATATTCAAAGTGAGAGATTAACGAGTCAAACAATTCAAAGATTCAAAAATTGAAAATAAAATAAAATATATATTAAAAAAAATGTTTTTGCAACCTGTCCACAAGCTATGCCGACGATCGCTACGCCGACGGCACTTTCATACGCCGACGGCCTCTATGTGCTTCGCCGAGGGAGACCTTTGCCGAAGAAGCTATGCCGAGGACAGCCGTCGGCGTACCATACGCCAAGGGCATTTTGGCCTACGCCGACGGCTTTTTTCCCTCGGTGTAGCGCGCGCGTCCTGTAGTGAATATGCATGACTTGAAATCTCAAATCAGGTATAAAAGATATCAGCACGGTTGTTAGCCTCAAATTAGTACTTCTGGGTTTAATTATCAAAATTGACGAGCAGTTATTTGCCAAATTGCATGGCATGTAAAACATAGTATACTATTGCAGCGCAGACTAGATATCTCTATACATTGGTAAAAGTAAGACTATGAGGCCTAGCACGCCTAGAATAAATAAGAGCACACCAATGTATAGAGAGTGCCTCTATGACCAGTTTCTCGGAGATGCCGGAGGACTGGGCTCCGTCGGCATCTCCCTGAAACTGGCCGTAGTGGTGTCCCTGCCTCAAACTGGATGGAGGACTGGACTCACAAGGATGCCTATTTATAGTACAAGAAGCTCGACATAGTGTTGACACTTACGAAATAATGTCGACACTCACCCCTATTATTAGTGCTGACTCGTGTTTTGTCCCGGATGGTGTCTCCAACCGGGACTAAAGGTTCATCTTTAGTCCCGGTTGGTGACACCATCCGGGACAAGGTACACGCCACACGACATAATGTCGACACTCACCCCTATTATTAGTGCTGACTCGTGTTTTGTCCCGGTTGGTGTCTCCAACCGGGACTAAAGGTTCATCTTTAGTCCCGGTTGGTGACACCATCCGGGACAAGGTACACGCCGCACGACATAATGTCGACACTCACCCCTATTATTAGTGCTGACTCGTGTTCTGTCCCGGTTGGAGACACCAACCGGGACTAAAGGTTCATCTTTAGTCCCGGTTGGTGTCTCCAACCGGGACTAAAGGTTCATCCCGCCATTTTTTCCTGCCATTTTTCTTCCCGCCAGTTCTTCTTCCCGCCATTTTTCTTCCAGCCATTTTTCTTCCCGCCAGTTCTTCCCTCCAGTTCTTCCCGCTAGTTCACTATATATATATGTAGGGGGTTGGCCTCCATTGTCATTGCACATCTCTAGACTCATATCTGCAACCTCATCACTCTTTCCCATGGCTTCCACCGTAGCACTAACCCCCAGGGAGGCGGAGGCGCTTTGCGCCTCGAACTACCCCTGCCCGCCGGGCTACAGTGTCCCCGTCGGCTGGATGCTGAGCGTCGGAGGCGTGCCGATTCCTCCTGTCCCTCTAGGTGTGGCGCGCCGGATGGCCATCACGAACCACTACTACTTCGAGCTCACGCCGGAGCAGCGGAGGAATCCCAGATGGCATCCCGACTATTTCCCTACTTGGGAAGGCTTCTTCGTGGATCGGCATGAGAGGGCGCTCGCCAGGCACGAGGAGGACGGCCCACCTCCTCCTAACTTCAACGAGGCCGGCCGTCGGCTATGGTGGCGCGGTCGGACTCTCCAGAGCGTCATGGCCTATGACACTGCCGCCGACTCTAACCCCCCGTCTACGCTACCCTCAAGTCCAGCCCACGCGCTACCCTCAAGTCCAGCCCACGCGTACTCTCCAGAGGTTCAATTACGGCGACCCCGACGACGACAGCGATGACGGCGGCGGCGAGTACGACGACTACAGTGGCGAGTATTACAGGTGTAGGCAGGAGCATGACTGAATCACTCCAACATTCCGAAACAAGTTCGGCCGATTGTTACTTAATCTGGCCATGTATCTTAATTTTCAGTTCTTTTATGTATCTTAATTTTCAGTTCCAGTTCGGCCGATTGTTACTTAATCTGGCCATGTATCTTAATTTTCAGTTCTTTTATGTATCTTAATTTTCAGTTCCAGTTCGGCTTTATGTAACTGTCTCAAAATGACCTATCTCATTCGAGGTTTCTTGGCTTTCGGGTCAAATGACCAATGTTATGGCTAGAATCAAGGCATAGTTTGTGATAATATGGCCATATTGTGCATACATGTGCATCATGGCATGGCAAACAATGTTGCAATAGGAAGTTTTCCTTTTTATCGCACCAAAAAGGCATTTTCCATTTTCCGAGCATAAAAAACGGACGGTTTTGTGAAGCAACCATCAAATGGCTAATTCAAAAAACCACCAACACATTTTACAAAAATACTAGACCACCTTATATGCACAATGTACCAACAGGGGGATCTGAAACCTTTCCGTCCACCTCTGGTGAAAAAGACAAATTCCTACCGAATCAGCAGGAAGTGGGTCAGATATGAACTACAAGTACATGATACGATGCTCATGATTTTTTACAAAAATCATTTTTAGGTTCACAATATGCTATTTTATCAAAAAACAACGCAAGTTGAGCGAGGCTTGGTGAGATTCAAGTGTATACAAAAGATGCGACATTTAAATATCCAATCAATTCAAAAATGTTAATACAAAAGATGCGGCATTAAAATATGATTTGATCTAATAAAAATCATTTTTTAGATGCTTAATATTTCTTATGTTCAAAGTTTTAGGATTTAACAATTTATTTTGGTTTGAATTGAATAATCAAAATTTATATGTAAGTGCTTTAATTATTTTGAAAATTTTCATGTAAAGTAAATATAAAATGATTTACATGAATGGATAGAAATTATTTTTATGAAAATTATGATATATTATTCATATTTTTGTGAGTTGAAATGAAAAAGATATGAATTTTCTAAATTCATATCATATTTTTTGAATTAAAAATGCCCGTTTAATGCATGAAATAAATGCCCCCCCTTTAACACCGGTTCCAGACAGGAACCGGTGTTAAAGGGGGGGCATTTATTTCGTTTCCCGCGTGCACCACCCCCCCTTTAACACCGGTTCCAGCCACGAACCGGTGTTAAAGGGGGGGGGTAATAAATGCGCGCGGGAAACGCCCCCCCTTTAACACCGGTTCCAGCCACGAACCGGTGTTAAAGGGGGGGTAATAAATGCGCGCGGGAAACGCCCCCCCTTTAACACCGGTTCCAGCCGCGAACCGGTGTTAAAGGGGGGGATGTATTTATTTCACCTTCCCCTTCCTTTCTTCCCCCCACTGAGCCAGATCGATCGAACACAGAGAGATCGAAGCGCCGCCCCCGACCCGCCGTCTCGCCGCCGCCGCTTCGGAGCTTGAGGTCCGCCGTCTCGCCGCCGCCACTTCGGAGCTCGAGGTCCGCCGCCCCCGACCCTCTCTTCCCCGCATCCTTCCCCTCCCTCTAACACGGTGGGGCTCCGCCGCTCCTTCGACGCCTAGACGCCCGCGCCTAGCCCTCCAACGCCTGCTCCGGCCGCGCCCGGCAATCCCCCGCTCCTCCCGGACAAGGCCACCCGCGCCTGGCCCTCCTCCTCCTGCTGCTCCCGGCGAAGCTGCTGCTGCCGCGGGAGACGATGCGGCACGTCAGCGTCGGCGGCTACGACGTGCCGGCGGGCACGAGGGTGGCCGTGAACGCGTGGGCCATCGGGAGGGACCCGGTAAGCTAGGGCGATGGCGCGAAGGAGTTCGACCCGGACAGGTTCACGGGCGGCGAGGTGGACCTGCACGGTGCGCATCTGGAGCTGGTGCCGTTCGGCTCCGGGCGGCGGCTGTGCCCGGGCAGGTCGATGGCGCTGATGAACGTGGAGTTCGCCCTGGCCAGCATGCTCCGCGGCTTCGATTGGGCGCTGCCGGAGGGGACCAAGGCGGAGGAGCTGTGCATGGAGGAGACCGGCGGACTCACCTTCCACCGCAAGACGCCGCTCCTGCTCGTACCCACCACATACGTGCCGCCGCGCGCCTAGCTCATCCTTGTTTTACCGCGCGGTGCGACGATCGGCCTGACCATTGTCCGCCGTTCCCAAATAAAATAGAGAATTGCTATTTCCCAGTTAGCTGAGATTTAACATTGGGCGTAATCACCTTCTTATCCGTCCGATTAATCTATTAAGATCGAGTTCGCGCGGCCAGCCATCCACGTATCTAGCTCTAGTGTTGTGATGACTTGGCCCAGCCCATGCAAGTGCTCCCGATCATGTACGGGTCAGCAGACAGCTTCTGGGTTTTGTTTTGTTTATTATTTATTACTAGCAGAGTGTTTGTGCGTTGCCATGGCTTTTTAATTACACATATGAACATATTTGCATAATATATCAACTATATAAACACAGTTCTTTAGGCCTCGTTGGTTTAGGCTCTAGAAGACCGGGATTGACTTGGGTTACGGTCCAATCCACATCATCCTCCCCGCCGAGGCAAAAATTCGAGAAATATGGAGTATTTGTCTATTTCTGCATAGTATTTTTTTGTTTGGCCAATCCATTTCATTTACATAGTCTTGGGATGAAAATAAATAATCGCCAATTGACCCTCGGAACGATTCCAGGGTGCCAAAGATGGGCGAGATGAACGTAGTGACATCGACCCCGACGATCTAGGTTTCTTAAACAAACAGGTTTGTTTTGGAGGGGTTAGGAGAGATTAGTGAAACATGGATTTGGTGATGGTGCGATATCAAATCAATTTAAGCCTAGATCAATTCCATGACTGGTTTCATTCCCCACAAAACGTACGAGTCCTTAATCCTTGCACATGTGAATTAGAAGCATGTGGAGTAAAAAGAAAATAGCTTATAGCAAAGATATTATAATAGGCCACGCCTAAACCCTAATTGACCACCTCGCTCTCTTCCCCGTGCAGGAGCGTCTCGCCGCCGCCGCTTCGGAGCTCATAGGCCACGCCTAAACGCCGACGCCGCCCGCCGCCCGACGAGCCCGCCGCTAGCACCGCCGCCCGACGAGACCGCCGCATCCGTCCGACGAGCACCGCCGCCCGACGAGACCAACGTCACCCCACCGATGAGCGCCACGTGTCTGCCACGTGTATGATTGCTGACTCATCCTGATTAAAACTTGTTTGCTCAATAAATTGTACTACATGCATATATTAAAACTTGTATACAAATTGGACCTCTGACTCATTTGTGTATTTATTTGTGTATTTTGGTATGAATAATATGTATATTTGTGTATGAATCCAAGTCCACTTGAATGTTTACACTCTTACTCTAGATAATATTATTGTTTTAGAAACTATGGATCCACTTAGTAGAAACCTTGAAGAAGAAGAAATAATGGAGAACATTATTGATGAGGACACCTCACAATATCTGAACTTGGAGGGACATGATGACGACAGCTCAATTACTAGTCATGGAGAAGATGAAGACTCCGGTGAACGCAATTTAATGGTTACAAAGTCCGGCGAGGTATATGTATTGATTAAGCCTCTGATGACTTTCGTGTATACAAATTAACGCTTCTTTCTTCTTTTAGCCCTCTGGATCGACCAGCCAGCAACCATCTTATTCTACGAAAAAGAGCAAGCGAGGCGCGAGCCAGCGGTTGAAAGATCGTGCAAAGTTCACGATCGAAGCAGTCCGTGTTGATGGCAGGCCGATGGAGCCCAAGAAGGCCGCAGACAAATTTTTACGTCAGGCTGGAGTTCTTGTCAGGGACCAAATTCCAATCGTAATTGAAAATTGGAATAAGCCAAAGAAGGGCGACGGTACCTTTGTCGATGACAGATCCAAAGAAACGCTTTGGAATTCGTTGTTGGTAAATTTCACCCTTCCGCCAGAGGAGGATGAAAACAACCCGGTTATAAAGGAAAAGGTCAAAGAGTGGACTCTAAAGAAGATGGATGACGCTTTCCGCAACTGGAAGACAAAATTGAAAAAATTTGTCAAATCTGGCGAGACTCCAAATTTCGAAGACGCATATTATGCGAAGATAAGACCTCACTGGCCCGAATTTGAGACATATAAAAAAAGTGCTATAGCTAAAAAGAGGTCAGAAACCAATACGCTTAATGCCCTGAAGAAGGAATATCACCAGAGGACGGGGTCAGGTGGCTACATATCTCAGAGGCCTAAGTGGGAGGAAGCTGAGAAGGCCCTGCGCGAGAGAGGGATCACACCCCAGACAGATGGGTGGGACCTACGTGCAAAGACTTGGTTCTACGGAATCGGGGCAAGGTTGGACCCAGAAACAGGATTGTGTATCTTCCCAACCCTCCTTGCCAAACCCGTCACTGAACTCATCACGGCATACGAGCAAACATCCGCCAGGACCTTCCATCCCGACAGAGAGAATGACCAGCTCACACGCGCCATCGGTAAAAAAGAACACCCTGGACATGCACGAGGCACATGGGGTATGACGTGGAAGGATGGGTTTGCCGACTGGAGCGACTCTTACAGATGGCGCGGCAGAAAAGAAAAAGAGCGTACAGAGCGGATGACACAGATAGAACATGCACTTGCGGCGCTGCAGGCGCAAGTGAATGCACAACAGAGCCATCAAGCTACCGGCCCATCTCAGCGGCACGAAGAGCCTGCATTGGAAGCTGCCCGCGGCCCAGACTCTGCGTGGAAAAGCAGTGTGGCTTCCACGGAGAACGTGCAGCCCACGCTTGAAATGACGGGTCCTCGATACCCCGTGGATGAGATCACGGAGAGCGAACACGCTGAGCTGCATGTGAGATTAATGGGCTTATCCATTAAGGTGGCTATCGGCTATGCCTTACCTCCTGTAGCTGGTGGAACTTACCACTGCCGACCGATTCCAGATGGCTATGCTATTGTCGGGGTGGATGAGGTTGTGAAGGAATATGAGGAAGCACAGCTTGACCATGCTACAGGTGAAGGGGAAACTCAACTCAAATTTGCAGTGAAAACAACCATTCTTTGGAAGAAGGAACACATTGTGCTTCCAAATTGGAGGTCACTGGCACCCCCGCCGTCTCCGCAGCGTCAGCAGTCTGAGCCGCTTCAACTATCTCCTGCGCGGCAGCCATGTCCGGCCCGTCAGCCATCTCCTGCGCGGCAGCCATCTCCGGCCCGTCAGCCATCTCCTGCGCGGCAGCCATCTCCGGCCCGTCAGCCATCTCCGGTGCTTCAGCCATCTCCTCAGCGTAAGCGGAAGAGCACTTCCACGAGGAGCATCAGTAGCACTGCCACAAAGAAATCCGCAGGAAACCGTACGCCAAAGAGTTCAAAAAACTACGTCCCGCAGCCTTCCGCCAAGCCATTGCCGGTTTTACCGTGGAATCGCAGCGACGAGGAGACCAATAGGATCTCGGGAGAACATGTCAAGAAATTCTTTGCACCTAGACGGGCCGAGCCAAAGGAGAAAATAGATCCGGCGGTGGTGGAGAAGTTTTACAAAAATCTTTTGAAACCTGAAACCCCACTTGTGCCGGACTACGAGCGCCAGATTTTGAAGGCGGATGCAAGGCGCCGTAGGGAGACTGAAAGTAGCAGTCGTGAGGCACCCCAGAAAACAGTTCCCATGCTCGGAGAGCAGGAAAACCAATCATGCGCCCCGCTCCAAATGTTTGACAAACGGGACGCTCCTCCCGTAGATGATTACGAGGCAGAGCTACAAAGAAAGGCCAATGAGATGGGGATGATTTACATTGCATACTTGAATGTCATGGGAGACAACTTGCCCAAATGCGATGCCAACCCCATACAGCCATGGAAGTATGAGAAGAATCTCGTCAAGAAAGAGGAGCTCAAGACTCTACCAACAAAGATGCGAAAATTGCACAAGTGGTACCTTCATTTCTGCAAGACGAGAAAGGTAGAATGGATCGGGCGCATATAAGAGATGATATTTTCTTCTGCGGAGATGACGCGATCGACTTCAACATTCAAGACTTGCATTTTCTATTCAATCAGAAGGAACTCGAAAAAGCTCCCATCAGCCTTTATTGTGTGTAAGTACTATTTCTATAATTTATATCTCATCTCATTCACTTTATTAATTGCATGTATATATATATGCTCACCATATATGTATATACTATTATGCAGGAAAAAGGTTATGGAATGCAGGAAAGGAGGCCCTTTTGACATTGGGTTCGTTGACCCAAATAGAGTTCATGAAGAAGTGGTAGAAACCAAACCCGGGAAAACAGAAGATTACTTGCTAACGTCTTTACTGAGACAACAAACCAAAAGGGAAATACTATTGCCTTACAACTTCTCGTGAGTACTGTTACCCTCTCTCTTGTAAACATTCTATTTCAGTTTACTCGATGTTAAGTGTAACTGATGATGAGTTATGCGTGCGTAGGTTCCACTTTATTCTGTTAGTCATTCAACCCGACTCAGGAAAAGTCCTTGTCATGGACTCGTTACGAAAAGAAAAAGAGATATGGGCAAACTTTAGAGAGATGCTCCAGAGGTAATTTCAATCATATTATCGCACTAGATCGGCAATTTGCGTGACAATAAGTAATTAATTACTCCTTTATCCATTTTCTTTGTCGGACAGGGTTTAGAAAATGTTCACGGGCAAGGCCGTGGGTGAATGGTTAGAAGAACTAAAATTTGTAGACCAAAATGTAAGTAATACTAGCTAGCTTCCAATTCCATTATATCATGCTTTATTGATTATTATTTTGATTGAACTCTCTATTCTCGTAAAGTGTGCGCATCAGGGACACGACAATAACTTATGTGGGTACTATGTTTGCGAATTCATTCGCAACACGATATGTGCGACGAGCCAAGCCGCACTAGAACAACTTAGAGTAAGTAAACAAAGTCCACAACATTATTTTATTACCATCAATTGTGTTGAGTTTTATTCTTATATATATATTGACGGCCCATTCTTCATATATATTCAGATCGAACAGATGCGGGACCAACTCCTACCATTTGAACGCATACGAGCCATTCAAGAGGAATTGGCGGGGTTCATACTTGATGAGGTCGTCACGCCTGTCGGAGAACTCTTTAGATATCCACCAAAATGAACGATGACGATGTATATGCCGATGACGATGTATGTGCCGATGACGATGTTTGTGTATAATAATAGTTGCTTAATTATTCATGTACTCGTATGTACCGATGACGATGTTTGTGTATACCTCTCCCGATCGATTCCCCCTCGTTCCCCCCCTCCCGCAGAAATACGCCCAGAACGGGGCAGAGGCAGAAGTCTGCCGCGACAGAACAGACAGAGATTTAGGCCGTTTTCCTGCCGCAGCAGAGTTCTGCCGCGGCAGGAAAACGGCCTAAATCTCTGCCGCGGCAGAAGAACCTTTAACACCGGTTCCAGATACGAACCGGTGTTCAAGGGGGGGGGCTGAGGCCTGCGGCAGCCCCACGTGCGCCACCCTTTAACACCGAACCCTCAACAGCGGTTGGGGAACCGCTGTTAGAGGGCCCTCCCAACCGGAGTTAAAGGGGGTGGCCTGCACTAGTGGAAATAAAACAAGAAAAAACAAAAAGGATGGAGACGAAGACATATCGACTAGACAAGGAAGACCACAACCGCTGCGTCCTCTGAAGAATGCCCACCACGCTCCTAGCCCCGACTCGTCACGCACCAAGCAGCACCCTTAAGAGGGAAAGAGACTGCTGCTACCCGGGCCAAATACTGGCCCTATGGTTTTCCCTGGTACACAGAGGGGGATGGATGAAGGGAAGCCACGACGCCCTTCAGGAAGGAAGATGCCACCCGCAGGAGGCACCACGTCGGTGTCGGTCGAGCCCACAAGGATTTCTCCTGAGGACCCTATCCACAACCAAAAGACGAGCCGTTGCACAAGATACCCGCGAGGGAGAAGCCCCGCCACCACCAAAACTTACCGCCCATGAGCATGCGCCACTCCGATTCTAACTTCGTCATTATCGTCTCACCGAGCAAGCCGTCACGAGGTCCACAACATCGCGGCACAGGTAGAAGTGAAACAGGCCCACAGTATCACGACCGCGCAGGAGGGAATTTCCTCCACCACTGGAGCCGGTAGTGTAGGGGTTCGTAGCATAGAAAACAAAAAATTTGTACTGCATGCACACAAACAAGCCAATATCTATCTACTAGATTATAGCAACGAGTCGATTAGAGTACTCACCCTCGAAGGACAAAGCTTTTGAACAGTAAAACTTTTCACTAAAAACACAAGATACTGTAGCAACTCCTTCAAAAATCTCAATTCCTCAAAAAGAACCCAAAAAGGAATCAATAAGAAGCAAATGCAAATAATGGCAGAAATCTGTCAAAACAGACCAGCAGGTAGAAACCGATTTTTTCGAAGACCTTCTGTTGCTCAAATGAAAACGTGTTGAACTAACGAAAGTTAGCTAACATATTGGGAGATTTATTTGTAAATTTTCAGATCAATATGACTTACAGAGACTCCTCACGAATTTTTATGGTGGAGGACAGAAATCTGTTTCGGGACAGCAACTCCCCAAATCATACTTTCCTCTTATTAGAGGTCATTTTTGGCACAAAAAACAAACAAAAATGATAAGGAGAGGTCATTACTGAAATAATAACTTCCAAGACTCAATAAAACTCTTGTATTATCTCCCAACAAGTACTTTTCTTTAATGCCTTTAAGTTAGGCTTTATAGTTTCAAAGATGTTCACATAGGAAATATGAAATGATTTAAAAGAGAGCATCAAGAAGCAAAATCAAAGAACATTTAAGTCTAACCCACTTCCTATGCATAGGAATCTTGTAACTAAACAAGTCATGAAAGAAAAAAGCAACAAGCATAGGAAAGCAAAACAAATGCAACTTCAAAATTTTCAACATAAAGAGGGGAAACTTAATATTCTTAAGATGCACAAAACCTTGTTTCCCTCGCTCATAATAAATTTCAGTAGCAACATGAACAAAATTAACAATATAACTATCACATAAAACATTCTTATCATGAGCCACATGCATAAAATGATTATTACTCTCCACATAAGCATAGTCATTCTTATTAATCATAGTGGGAGCAAATTCAACAAAATAGCTATCATTATTCTCATAACCATAGTCACCAAATATAGGAGGCATATTGTAATTACAATTAATTTCCTCCTCAATAGTAGGTGGACTGAAAATATCATACTCATCATTGTAATCATCATACATTGGAGGTATAGTATCATCATAAGAAATAGAATAGATATCTTCCCAAGTGTGTTCATTTGTAAACATATCATCATTGGAAGGAACATGGGTAGCACTAATAACATAACAATTATTAATATCATCATTTTCAGAATTGGTACCAAAGAGATTTTCAATATCAAAAGTAGTGTGCTTTTCCCAATCATGATCACTAATATAGGTAACAAGAATAGGAACATCATCTAGTTTAGACTCATCATCAAAAACTATGATAAGAGCAACATGCTTAGGGGAAGATACCGTTTCCTCTCTCCTTTTACTCCTCTTCTTCCTCTCCTTCTCCTCTTTAGGAGGGAGAGGCTTGAAAGGAAGCTTCTCCACATACCCTGGTTTATTGTTAGAGACAATAGAATAAACTTTGGAGTATTCCTCCTTTTCATTAATAATATCAAAACACATATCAGTCCTGTCATAATTTGGTAAAGTATTATCTTTTATAAGATCTTGTATGTAAATATTTGCGTGGCAGTTTTCAACACAATAAAGATGACAACCATGCAGGACACTATTCATATCAAAATTACTCATGTCTATCAAAAAGGTTTTTCTTGACAACTCTTCACACCCCAAAAATAATGTAAGTTCATCATGTTGATTATCAGTGATCATGTTATCACAATACAAACTTGCAGGATTATTATGGCCTGAGCATTGAAAATTGAAATGACCCACTTCAAGGCAAAGTTCACAAATAAAAGGATAGAGGGCACAAACTTTTTTACCAAGATCATCTAGAGCCTTATACCACTTTCTAGTTTTTTCATTCCAGTGGATGATACAATATTCTTCTTCTTTTTGATTCTTCTCACAAGTTCTATGCATACCACAAAAATTAACATGCTTATAAGAAATAACAATTTCAGAAGTTTGAGCATGTTTATTGCAATCATTAATAACATTTTCATTTTCCATGCAAGTGTCTTTAAAAGGTTCATGATACATGTCCCATTTTTATTTAGGAGCATTAATATGGGAAGCAGTCCGTGTTGATGGCAGGCCGATGGAGCCCAAGAAGGCCGCAGACAAATTTTTACGTCAGGCTGGAGTTCTTGTCAGGGACCAAATTCCAATCGTAATTGAAAATTGGAATAAGCCAAAGAAGGGCGACGGTACCTTTGTCGATGACAGATCCAAAGAAACGCTTTGGAATTCGTTGTTGGTAAATTTCACCCTTCCGCCAGAGGAGGATGAAAACAACCCGGTTATAAAGGAAAAGGTCAAAGAGTGGACTCTAAAGAAGATGGCTGACGCTTTCCGCAACTGGAAGACAAAATTGAAAAATTTTGTCAAATCTGGCGAGACTCCAAATTTCGAAGACGCATATTATGCGAAGATAAGACCTCACTGGCCCGAATTTGAGACATATAAAAAAGTGCTATAGCTAAAAAGAGGTCAGAAACCAATACGCTTAATGCCCTGAAGAAGGAATATCACCAGAGGACGGGGTCAGGTGGCTACATATCTCAGAGGCCTAAGTGGGAGGAAGCTGAGAAGGCCCTGCGCGAGAGAGGGATCACACCCCAGACAGATGGGTGGGACCTACGTGCAAAGACTTGGTTCTACGGAATCGGGGCAAGGTTGGACCCAGAAACAGGATTGTGTATCTTCCCAACCCTCCTTGCCAAACCCGTCACTGAACTCATCACGGCATACGAGCAAACATCCGCCAGGACCTTCCATCCCGACAGAGAGAATGACCAGCTCACACGCGCCATCGGTAAAAAAGAACACCCTGGACATGCACGAGGCACATGGGGTATGACGTGGAAGGATGGGTTTGCCGACTGGAGCGACTCTTACAGATGGCGCGGCAGAAAAGAAAAAGAGCGTACAGAGCGGATGACACAGATAGAACATGCACTTGCGGCGCTGCAGGCGCAAGTGAATGCACAACAGAGCCATCAAGCTACCGGCCCATCTCAGCGGCACGAAGAGCCTGCATTGGAAGCTGCCCGCGGCCCAGACTCTGCGCGGAAAAGCAGTGTGGCTTCCACGGAGAACGTGCAGCCCACGCTTGAAATGACGGGTCCTCGATACCCCGTGGATGAGATCACGGAGAGCGAACACGCTGAGCTGCATGTGAGATTAATGGGCTTATCCATTAAGGTGGCTATCGGCTATGCCTTACCTCCTGTAGCTGGTGGAACTTACCACTGCCGACCGATTCCAGATGGCTATGCTATTGTCGGGGTGGATGAGGTTGTGAAGGAATATGAGGAAGCACAGCTTGACCATGCTACAGGTGAAGGGGAAACTCAACTCAAATTTGCAGTGAAAACAACCATTCTTTGGAAGAAGGAACACATTGTGCTTCCAAATTGGAGGTCACTGGCACCCCCGCCGTCTCCGCAGCGTCAGCAGTCTGAGCCGCTTCAACTATCTCCTGCGCGGCAGCCATGTCCGGCCCGTCAGCCATCTCCTGCGCGGCAGCCATCTCCGGCCCGTCAGCCATCTCCTGCGCGGCAGCCATCTCCGGCCCGTCAGCCATCTCCGGTGCTTCAGCCATCTCCTCAGCGTAAGCGGAAGAGCACTTCCACGAGGAGCATCAGTAGCACTGCCACAAAGAAATCCGCAGGAAACCGTACGCCAAAGAGTTCAAAAAACTACGTCCCGCAGCCTTCCGCCAAGCCATTGCCGGTTTTACCGTGGAATCGCAGCGACGAGGAGACCAATAGGATCTCGGGAGAACATGTCAAGAAATTCTTTGCACCTAGACGGGCCGAGCCAAAGGAGAAAATAGATCCGGCGGTGGTGGAGAAGTTTTACAAAAATCTTTTGAAACCTGAAACCCCACTTGTGCCGGACTACGAGCGCCAGATTTTGAAGGCGGATGCAAGGCGCCGTAGGGAGACTGAAAGTAGCAGTCGTGAGGCACCCCAGAAAACAGTTCCCATGCTCGGAGAGCAGGAAAACCAATCATGCGCCCCGCTCCAAATGTTTGACAAACGGGACGCTCCTCCCGTAGATGATTACGAGGCAGAGCTACAAAGAAAGGCCAATGAGATGGGGATGATTTACATTGCATACTTGAATGTCATGGGAGACAACTTGCCCAAATGCGATGCCAACCCCATACAGCCATGGAAGTATGAGAAGAATCTCGTCAAGAAAGAGGAGCTCAAGACTCTACCAACAAAGATGCGAAAATTGCACAAGTGGTACCTTCATTTCTGCAAGACGAGAAAGGTAGAATGGATCACGGCGCATATAAGAGATGATATTTTCTTCTGCGGAGATGACATGATCGACTTCAACATTCAAGACTTGCATTTTCTATTCAATCAGAAGGAACTCGAAAAAGCTGCCATCAGCCTTTATTGTGTGTAAGTACTATTTCTATAATTTATATCTCATCTCATTCACTTTATTAATTGCATGTATATATATATGCTCACCATATATGTATATACTATTATGCAGGAAAAAGGTTATGGAATGCAGGAAAGGAGGCCCTTTTGACATTGGGTTCGTTGACCCAAATAGAGTTCATGAAGAAGTGGTAGAAACCAAACCCGGGAAAACAGAAGATTACTTGCTAACGTCTTTACTGAGACAACAAACCAAAAGGGAAATACTATTGCCTTACAACTTCTCGTGAGTACTGTTACCCTCTCTCTTGTAAACATTCTATTTCAGTTTACTCGATGTTAAGTGTAACTGATGATGAGTTATGCCTGCGTAGGTTCCACTTTATTCTGTTAGTCATTCAACCCGACTCAGGAAAAGTCCTTGTCATGGACTCGTTACGAAAAGAAAAAGAGATATGGGCAAACTTTAGAGAGATGCTCCAGAGGTAATTTCAATCATATTATCGCACTAGATCGGCAATTTTCGTGACAATAAGTAATTAATTACTCCTTTATCCATTTTCTTTGTCGGACAGGGTTTAGAAAAGGTTCACGGGCAAGGCCGTGGGTGAATGGTTAGAAGAACTAAAATTTGTAGACCAAAATGTAAGTAATACTAGCTAGCTTCCAATTCCATTATATCATGCTTTATTGATTATTATTTTGATTGAACTCTCTATTCTCGTAAAGTGCGCGCATCAGGGACACGACAATAACTTATGTGGGTACTATGTTTGCGAATTCATTCGCAACACGATATGTGCGACGAGCCAAGCCGCACTAGAACAACTTAGAGTAAGTAAACAAAGTCCACAACATTATTTTATTACCATCAATTGTGTTGAGTTTTATTCTTATATATATATTGACGGCCCATTCTTCATATATATTCAGATCGAACAGATGCGGGACCAACTCCTACCATTTGAACGCATACGAGCCATTCAAGAGGAATTGGCGGGGTTCATACTTGATGAGGTCGTCACGCCTGTCGGAGAACTCTTTAGATATCCACCAAAATGAACGATGACGATGTATATGCCGATGACGATGTATGTGCTGATGACGATGTTTGTGTATAATAATAGTTGCTTAATTATTCATGTACTCGTATGTACCGATGACGATGTTTGTGTATACCTCTCCCGATCGATTCCCCCTCGTTCCCCCCCTCCCGCAGAAATACGCCCAGAACGGGGCAGAGGCAGAAGTCTGCCGCGACAGAGATTTAGGCCGTTTTCCTGCCGCGGCAGAACAGACAGAGATTTAGGCCGTTTTCCTGCCGCAGCAGAGTTCTGCCGCGGCAGGAAAACGGCCTAAATCTCTGCCGCGGCAGAAGAACCTTTAACACCGGTTCCAGATACGAACCGGTGTTAAAGGGGGGGGCTGAGGCCTGCGGCAGCCCCACGTGCGCCACCCTTTAACACCGGTTCGTATAAGAATCGGTGTTAAAGGGCCCCCCCTCTAACACCGAACCCTCAACAGCGGTTGGGGAACCGCTGTTAGAGGGCCCTCCCAACCGGAGTTAAAGGGGTGGCCTGCACTAGTGGAAATAAAACAAGAAAAAACAAAAAGGATGGAGACGAAGACATATCGACTAGACAAGGAAGACCACAACCGCTGCGTCCTCTGAAGAATGCCCACCACGCTCCTAGCCCCGACTCGTCACGCACCAAGCAGCACCCTTAAGAGGGAAAGAGACTGCTGCTACCCGGGCCAAATACTGGCCCTATGGTTTTCCCTGGTACACAGAGGGGGATGGATGAAGGGAAGCCACGACGCCCTTCAGGAAGGAAGATGCCACCCGCAGGAGGCACCACGTCGGTGTCGGTCGAGCCCACAAGGATTTCTCCTGAGGACCCTATCCACAACCAAAAGACGAGCCGTTGCACAAGATACCCGCGAGGGAGAAGCCCCGCCACCACCAAAACTTACCGCCCATGAGCATGCGCCACTCCGATTCTAACTTCGTCATTATCGTCTCACCGAGCAAGCCGTCACGAGGTCCACAACATCGCGGCACAGGTAGAAGTGAAACAGGCCCAAAGTATCACGACCGCGCGGGAGGGAATTTCCTCCACCACTGGAGCCGGTAGTGTAGGGGTTCGTAGCATAGAAAACAAAAAATTTGTACTGCATGCACACAAACAAGCCAATATCTATCTACTAGATTATAGCAACGAGTCGATTAGAGTACTCACCCTCGAAGGACAAAGCTTTTGAACAGTAAAACTTTTCACTAAAAACACAAGATACTGTAGCAACTCCTTCAAAAATCTCAATTCCTCAAAAAGAACCCAAAAGGGAATCAATAAGAAGCAAATACAAATAATGGCAGAAATCTGTCAAAACAGACCAGCAGGTAGAAACCGATTTTTTCGAAGACCTTCTGTTGCTCAAATGAAAACGTGTTGAACTAACGAAAGTTAGCTAACATATTGGGGGATTTATTTGTAAATTTTCAGATCAATATGACTTACAGAGACTTCTCACGAATTTTTATGGTGGAGGACAGAAATCTGTTTCGGGACAGCAACTCCCCAAATCATACTTTCCTCTTATTAGAGGTCATTTTTGGCACAAAAAACAAACAAAAATGATAAGGAGAGGTCATTACTGAAATAATAACTTCCAAGACTCAAGAAAACTCTTGTATTATCTCCCAACAAGTACTTTTCTTTAATGCCTTTAAGTTAGGCTTTATAGTTTCAAAGATGTTCACATAGGAAATATGAAATGATTTAAAAGAGAGCATCAAGAAGCAAAATCAAAGAACATTTAAGTCTAACCCACTTCCTATGCATAGGAATCTTGTAACTAAACAAGTCATGAAAGAAAAAAGCAACAAGCATAGGAAAGCAAAACAAATGTAACTTCAAAATTTTCAACATAAAGAGGGGAAACTTAATATTCTTAAGATGCACAAAACCTTGTTTCCCTCGCTCATAATAAATTTCAGTAGCAACATGAACAAAATTAACAATATAACTATCACATAAAACATTCTTATCATGAGCCACATGCATAAAATGATTATTACTCTCCACATAAGCATAGTCATTCTTATTAATCATAGTGGGAGCAAATTCAACAAAATAGCTATCATTATTCTCATAACCATAGTCACCAAATATAGGAGGCATATTGTAATTACAATTAATTTCCTCCTCAATAGTAGGTGGACTGAAAATATCATACTCATCATTGTAATCATCATACATTGGAGGTATAGTATCATCATAAGAAATAGAATAGATATCTTCCCAAGTGTGTTCATTTGTAAACATATCATCATTGGAAGGAACATGGGTAGCACTAATAACATAACAATTATTAATATCATCATTTTCAGAATTGGTACCAAAGAGATTTTCAATATCAAAAGTAGTGTGCTTTTCCCAATCATGATCACTAATATAGGTAACAAGAATAGGAACATCATCTAGTTTAGACTCATCATCAAAAACTATGATAGGAGCAACATGCTTAGGGGAAGATACCGTTTCCTCTCTCCTTTTACTCCTCTTCTTCCTCTCCTTCTCCTCTTTAGGAGGGAGAGTCTTGAAAGGAAGCTTCTCCACATACCCTGGTTTATTGTTAGAGACAATAGAATAAACTTTGGAGTATTCCTCCTTTTCATTAATAATATCAAAACACATATCAGTCCTGTCATAATTTGGTAAAGTATTATCTTTTATAAGATCTTGTATGTAAATATTTGCGTGGCAGTTTTCAACACAATAAAGATGACAACCATGCAGGACACTATTCATATCAAAATTACTCATGTCTATCAAAAAGGTTTTTCTTGACAACTCTTCACACCCCAAAAATAATGTAAGTTCATCATGTTGATTATCAGTGATCATGTTATCACAATACAAACTTGCAGGATTATTATGGCCTGAGCATTGAAAATTGAAATGACCCACTTCAAGGCAAAGTTCACAAATAAAAGGATAGAGGGCACAAACTTTTTTACCAAGATCATCTAGAGCCTTATACCACTTTCTAGTTTTTTCATTCCAGTGGATGATACAATATTCTTCTTCTTTTTGATTCTTCTCACAAGTTCTATGCATACCACAAAAATTAACATGCTTATAAGAAATAACACTTTCAGAAGTTTGAGCATGTTTATTGCAATCATTAATAACATTTTCATTTTCCATGCAAGTGTCTTTAAAAGGTTCATGATACATGTCCCATTTTTCTTTAGGAGCATTAATATGGGAAGCAAAGGCTCTATAATATCTAACAAGAATTTGAGGATCAAGAACATATTTAGCACTAAGCTCTTGAAAATCAGCAGTGTCAGCGAAAGACTTAATGCAATCATACTCATAGTTTATACCTGGTTATTTACCTTTGTCGTTATCCATATCTTCGGTATTCCTTTGAATTGTTTCAAGAAGATCCCACTTAGCTTTGACCTTCTTACTTGTGAAGGATCCCTCTGAACAGGTATCTAGATAGTCCTTGTAATGTCCCGAAAGCCTTGCATAAAAATTATTGATAACAACATTACTCGGGAGCTAATGAATGGTACATTTGAGCATTAGTGACTTCAATCTCCCCCAAGCTTGGCCAATACTTTCTCCCTCATGAGGATGAAAATTATAAATATAATTCCTATCTTTATGAATTTCATGAGGAGGATAAAATTTAGAGTAAAAGAGAGATTCAAGTTCCTTCGACTCCAAATGATGAGGATTATCTAGTAGCTCATACCACTCCCTTGATTTGTCCCTAAGTGAGAAAGGGAATAGCTTCCTCTTAACTTGGTCCATTGAAATACCTGCACACTTGAACAACTCGCATAATTCATGTATAAAGAGTAAATGATCACTAGGATGGACAGTTCCATCATCATTACTCCATCCCACTGTAATAATCGTGTTGAATACTTGCTTAGTTCATTAGGGGAAACTTTACCGGTGTTGATTACTATTGTAGTTGATGCTTGTGACTGGAACCATTGGATTATTGTTTATGTTCAGATTGTTATCCATTACCATATCATCTCTCTTGATCCATATGATGTATCGTGAGTACTTCGTTTAGTTCTTGAGGACATGGGAGAATTCATGTTGTTAGTAGTGGATTTGTGTTGAGTTATTATTCAATGGTTTAGTATTTAAGTTGTGGTGCTATTCTTCTAATGGTGTCATGTGAACTTCGACTACATGATACTTCACCATTTATGGGCCTAGGGGAATGCATTGTGTATTTGGCTACTAATTGTGGGGTTGCCGGAGTGACAGAAACCTGAACCCCCGTTAGGACACCTTTGCACAAGGGAGCATAGGATCTCAAAGTTTAAGGCTGTGGTTAGATTTATATCTTAATTACTTTCATGTAGTTTCGGATGCTTGTAGGGGGTTTAATCACAAGTATGTATTATTCCAAGTAAGGTTGGTATGTTAGCATAGGTTCACCCACACAACACTTACAACACCGAAGAAGAGTACTCAGCTATTTGAAGCGAAAGCACTTGACAGAATTCCCATGTGTCCTCGAGAACGTTTGGTCCTTATAAGTATTTCCACCGGCTTGTCCTTTGCTAAGAAAGGATTGGGATACTTGTTGTATTTGCTCGTTGTCTTTATTACTTGCACCTTGTTTTGTTTCTTTATCAGAAAACCACTAAAAATCCGTTTGCTAAGTATTTACAGAGATTTCCTGCTCCATACCACTAGTCAACACCTTCTGCTCCTCGTTGGGATCGACACTCCTATTTATCGAAAGTACTGCGATACACCCCCTATACTTGTGGGTCATCAAGACTATTTTCTAGCGCCGTTGCCGGGGAGTGAAGCTCTATTGAAGAGTGGAAATGGTAAAGGAAACTTCTACTGTGAGTATTGCTTTTGTTTTCGTTTGTTTCTTTGTTTCCAATATGGATAACCCACTTGGTTTTCTGTTTGGTAAAACTACTACCACTGTTAGGGTAGTAGATGAACAACCACTATTTGAGATAGATCCTTTTAAGATACCTACAAGTATTGTTGATTGTGTTATGGATAATTATTATTTAGGGGATGGAACTGTCCATCTTGGTGATCATTGCTACTATGGTTTATGTGATATTGGTGCTAGTTCTTGTTCTATTCCTTATGAGGTTTATAGGGAAATTATGCATGAGATTGGTCCTTGTGAGCTTGAGGACATTGATATGGTCATTCACCTTGCTAATAAGGAAAACATTTGCCCCATTGGCATTGTAAGAGATGTGGAAGTTCTCTGTGGTAATATTAAGTATCCTGTTCATTTTCTAGTGCTTAATTCAGCAGCTAGCAAAACTTGTCCTATCATTTTTGGTAGACCTTTCTTGAACAATATTTGAGCTATTATATATTGTCAGAAGGAGAAATTTTTAACTAAGTTTGATGGAGATTCTTATGAGTTTAAATTTTCCAAATTTGCTAAAGCTCCTTGTGAAAATAGTTTGCCTAATAAAGATTTCAGGATGGAACAACTTGCTTCTATTAATCCAGTCTATGACCCTGGACCTCTTTTTGATGACTGTAAGTATGATCATTCGGATGATAAAGTTGTTGCCAGTGACAGTTATATTGTCAACTTTATTCAAAGTGCTACTAAAAGTTATTATGAGAGAGGGAAACATGGTTTTATGCATCTCAATAATGTTAAGTTTCCCCGTTTTATGTTGAAAGGTTTGAGGTTGCATTTTTTTTGTCTTCCTATGCTAGTGGCATTTTGTTTCAACAATTCGTTTTATCATGCTACTCCCATGCATAGGAAGTGGGTTAGACTCAAATGTGTTGGTTATTTGCTTCTTGATGCTCTCTTTCACTTCAAATATTTATCTCCTTTGTGAGCATCTTTGAAGGTTTCAAGCCTAACTTAAAGGCATTAAAGAAAAGTACTTGTTGGGAGATAACCCAAGAGTTTTCTCGAGTCTTGGAAGTTATTACCCCTGCAATAACCGCTCCTTATCCTTTTTGTTTTGGTTTTTGTGTCAAGTTCAACTACTTTTGTGAAGTAGAGGAGTTGTGAAAAGTGGCTGTCCTGGGATAGATTTTTGTGCTATGTTGTAAAAATTCATGAGAGAGCTCAATACATAGGATGGATCTACATTTTTCTGAGCATGTTCTCCAAGTTCTTACCCAACTTTCATTAGTTTTGCACTTTTGGATTTGAGGAACATAAGGTTTTCGAAAAAATCAATCTTTACCTGCTAGTCTGTTTTGACAGATTTCTTCTATCATTTGCATTTGCATTTGCCTCTTACAGAGCCTTTGTTTTGATGGATTTCAGTTGTAGTGTGAACCTAAAGGTTTATTGTTTTTTCTTACACTAATGTTGACATTGAAGTTTGTGTATTGCCTTGTGAGGAAAGTAATTTCCAGTTGAAGGAGAAAAGGAATCTGCAGAGTTCGTCTTTCAATAGGTAAAAGTGGTGAAAACATAAGGTTCATGGAAGCCTAATATTTTTATATTTTTTTTATGTTTTAATACATAAGGAAATTTAGGAAACAGAACAGAAGAGGAAACGGAGGCCGGTGGCCACACCCACCCTAGGCGCGGGCCCTAGCTGGCCGCACCTGAGGGTGGTGTGAGTCCCCCGAGCTCCGTCTCTGCCTCGTGTTCATACCGGTACCTTCCTTATGCATTGAAACTTCAGATTATATAACCCCCTGGATCCCCGAGGTTCGTGCATCGTGTTCTCGTCGTGTTTTTGTTTCAATCTATTTCAGTCAGGAAATCTTCTCAAGTTTAGAGCACCATGGTCTCCGCCAACGATAAAGGCAAGAAGCCCGTGGAGGAGATAAAGTTGGAAGAACAAACCGCCGTAGTGAAAAGGGCAAGGAAACCTACTTTTGTACGAGCAATTAACACTGGACATGCTTTTTCTTTTAACATGCCGGGGATCATAGCCTTCGGTCCAGACTTCAGATCCTGCCCTGAGGAAGTGGAAGCCCTTCGAACCACTGACGAGTTTTGTGATAAGTACCGTGCTTTGAGGATGAAGGTGGATATGCTTCAATAGGAGAATAACAGACTTTGTAAGATGCTAGAGGATTTTCTGACCCTAGACAAGAGAACACCACCACCACTGAAGGAGTAATTCATCATCAGGTTTGGCATCCCCTTGGCTTGTTCCAAGCTTAGGGGAGTGCCGCGGTATCACCATCATCATCTTTTATCTTTTACCTTTTTAGTGGATTCATATCTTTGGTAGAGAGGTTATCTTATAGGTTGGTTTGCATGTGGAAGTATCTCTCCTTTAGTTGATTATCTATGTATCCCTTGGTGTGAGTGCCTTTATTGAATATTAATGAGAAGTTTCATCTTTCACATTTTTGCACTTCTTATTTTAGTTTGCAATCTCTATTATATGATGGATCTTGTTGATCAGTATTGGCATCACTTTGGGAGCATCAAGTAGATCTAAATTGGTTTTGGCAAACCAAGCTCTGGTCAGTAGAAACACTTTTTTAGGTTTGAAAGGAAAAGAAAAAGCTTACAGGTATTTTGTATCATTTATTTTCTTTCTTGTTGGCTCATAAGCTTAGTATTCTTTATTTAAGATCTTTTGTGTCTTCAAGGAAGATTGCATGTTTGACTTTATTACTTGTATGTTTGCTTGTTTCCTTCAACTCTTGTGCTTGCTACTCAGCCTTGCTAGCCAAAAACCTATTTTGAGAAGGCATATTTCTCATGTTTCCAATCTCTTTGAAACAAACCTATGCCATTTGTGTACACCATATCTACCTAGTAGCATTACTGCTATTCCAAGAAAATTTTCAAGCTTCATCTATCTTTCGAATTAAAAAGTATTTTATTATATGAAAACTAGTTAGTAAAGCTCTCACGAACTTGATGGCACACCTTATTTTCTTTGCCCCTAATATACTTGAACCATTGTGTCATCGAAGTTGTATATGCTTGCACCTATATGTTGGAATTAGAAGAACTGTGCTGTCATGGGGAACATTTTCAACATTGCACTTGTACTTCGTACATAGTTGATATCGTCCTCTTTTGTCTGTGGATGTCACCGGTGTGAAATAAAGTGGGAACTTGTAAGTTCATGGAGTATGTATTTTGTGTTAGAGAAACGCCTGGGCCGCTAGCCTATGCCATGCCTAATCATGGTAGAAACTTGCAGCATCACCATAGTGAGAGCTATCTATGAAGCATCCTCAATAAAAAGCTATGCACATAGTAAATAAAAAGATCGCTGAGATGCTCATTGTCTGCTTCCCTTGTCATTTTGGTTATGGGAAAGCTCCTGTACCATGTGCAAGGGGTACCCCGTTGGCGGTTCTCTATGATACACATGTACTTACAATGACAAGAACTTACCGATAACTAAAGTTGAGTAGCATGAGGAGTGGCCCTCATATTCAAGGGACATGAGATTGCGAACTTATATTTCGTCAAGCATATACTCCATCCTTGTTGACTTTAACCTTAATCATCTCAAGATGCCTATGATAGGGGAAATGAGGGCTCAAAGCTAGTAAGTACCATAATCTTTTGGAAGGTCTTTATGACTTGTATTCCCTGCTTCCCTGTATGAAGGGACCTTTCTCCTATTTGTAAGTAGAGTCAGTAAACCTACTTCCTCTCTATCTCCAGCAAGCATTTGAGTAGTTGTGTTTCAAGCATTCATATGGTGATTTATTCAATCATATTCTTTATCTTCCTTGTTTGCACAAAACTCTTATCTATTGAGTATTACTTTGAAATCATTTATTGTGAAAAACCTTTTTGAGCAAAGTGTGCTCCTATTTTGAAAACTTCTACAAAAAGCTTTTTTTGAAACTGTTTGCCAGGTGTTCTCTGACCAAGAACAAAGTTTGCCAATTCCAATTATGATTTATCTTTATGCATCTCTATTGTGACTCATGTACTTGTTGCAAGCTAAGTTATATAATGGTGAGGTGTTTCTTTTATGAGTTGTGTAATGGTAAGTGTGATGCTTCTTCTACGTATTCTTTTATCGACACTTCACTCCATAAACTTGTGGACATGTTTACTGAGCTCAGTTTTCACTTGGGGTCAAGCGAAGGTCTAAGCTTGGGGGGAGTTGATACGTCCAATTTGCATCACCATTCTATATCATAATTTGTCTCTATTCATTGATATATGTCTTATTATGAGGTATTACTTATGTCCTTTCCTCTGTTTTTGCATGTTGGATGATTCTTGGAGGATGGACTGCCGGAGTCTGGATTCTGACAGAAAAAGAGGTGTTTTGATGCAATTTCACGAAGTTCAGAAAAATACCAGAAAAATATGGGAAAATTATATTTTCCCAGAAGACAGAGGAAGCCAGAAGGGGAGGCTTAGAAGGTCCACAGGGGGCCCATGCGCTCCTAGGCGCGGGTCCCCCTGGACGACCAAAGATACTAGGGGGGCGACCAAGGGGGACCCGTGCCTAGGGCAGGTGTGGCCCACTTGCCCGGCCTCCGACTACGCCCTCTCGCCTATGTCTTCCTTATGGAACCCTAATACTAGGGGGCGACCAAAGATAGATTTCCGCCGCCTCTGTGGGGCGGAAAACACCGAGAGAGAAAGATCTCTCCGGTAGACAGATTTCTGCCGGGGGAATCCCTTCCCCGAGAGTGGAGATCATCGCCATCAACACCATCGTCAAGCTAGGCTTCATCGGGATCATCATTATCATAATCCACACCATCATCTCCACCAGCACCATCATCATTACTCCATCCCTCTGTAACAATCGTGTTGAATACTTGCTTAGTTCATTAGGGGAAACTTTCCCGGTGTTGATTACTATTGTAGTTGATGCTTGTGAGTGGAACCATTGGATTATTGTTTATGTTCGGATTGTTATCCATTACAATATCATCTCTGATCTTAATCCATATGATGT
This sequence comes from Avena sativa, assembly GCA_916181665.1. NCBI lineage: Eukaryota > Viridiplantae > Streptophyta > Magnoliopsida > Poales > Poaceae > Avena > Avena sativa. The sequence goes on from OV702283.1 coordinate 482,987,668, forward strand.
CTCGTGAGTATTTCGTTTAGTTCTTGAGGACATGGGAGAAGTCATGTTGTTAGTAGTGGATTTGTGTTGAGTTATTATTCAATGGTTTAGTATTTAAGCTGTGGTGCTATTCTTCTATTGGTGTCATGTGAACGTCGACTACATGATACTTCACCATTTATGGTCCTAGGAGAATGCATTGTGTATTTGGATACTAATTATGGGGTTGCCTGAGTGACAGAAACCTGAACCCCCGTTAGGACACCTTTGCACAAGGGAGCGTACGAACTCAGAGTTTAAGGCTGTGGTTAGATTTATATCTTAATTACTTTCCTGTAGTTGCGGATGCTTGCATGTGGTTTAATCATAAGTATGTATTAGTCCAAGTAAGGTCGGTATGTTAGCACATGTTCACCCACACAACACTTACAACACCAAAGAAGGGTACTCAGCTATTTGAAGCGAAAGCACTTGACAGAATTCCCATGTGTCCTCGAGAACGTTTGGTCCTTATAAGTATTTCCACCGGCTTATCCTTTTCTAAGAAAGTATTGGGCCACTTGCTGCATTTGCTCGTTCTGTTTATTACTTGCACCTTGTTCTGTTGCTTTATCAGAAAACCACTAAAAATCCGTTTGCTAAGTATTTACAGAGATTTCCCTGCTCCATACCACTAGCCATCACCTTCCGCTCCTCGTTGGGATCGACACTCCTATTTATCAAAAGTACCTATGTATCGCAGTACTTTCGATAAATAGGAGTGTCGATCCCAACGAGGGGTAGAAGGTGTTGCCTAGTGGTATGGAGTAGGAAATCTCTGTAAATACTTAGCAAACAGATTTTTTATGTTTTTTTTGATAAAGAAACGAAATAAAGTGCAAGTAATAAAGACAACGAGCAATTGCCGCAAGTGGCCCAATTCTTTCTTAGAAAAGGACAAGCTGGTGGAAATACTTATAAGGACCAAACGTTCTCGAGGACACATGGGAATTCTGTCAAGTGCTTTCGCTTCAAATAGCTGAGTAGTCTTCTTTAGTTTTGTAAGTGTTGTGTGGGTGAACCTGTGCTAATGTACCGACCTTACTTGGACTAATACATAATGTGATTAAACCCCTTGCAAGCATCCACAACTACAAGAAAGTAATTAAGATATAAACCTAACCACAGCCTTAAACTCTGAGATCCCACGCTCCCTTGTGCTATGGTTTACTAACAGGGGTTCAGGTTTCTGTCACTCCGGCAACTCCACAATTAGTAGCCAAATACACAATGCATTCCCCTAGGCCCATAAATGGTGAAGTATCATGTAGTCGATGTTCACATGACACCACTAGAAGAATATCACCACAACTTAAATACTAAACCATTGAATAATATCTCAACAAAAATCCACTACTAACAACATGACTTCTCTCATGTCCTCAAGAACTAAACGAACTACTCATGGTACATTATATGGATCAAGATCAAAGATGATATGGTGATGGATAACAATATGAACATAAACAATAATCTAATGGTTCCATTCACAAGCTTCAATTACAATAGTAATCAACACCGGGAAAGTTTCCCCTAAGAACTATGCAAGTATTCAACATGATTGTTACAGCGGGATGGAGTGGTGATGATGGTGCTGGTGGATATGATAGTGTGGATGATGATGATAATGATCCCGATGAAGTCTAGCTCGTTGATGGTGTTTATGGCGACAATCTCCCCTCTCTAGGAAGGAATTTCCCCTGCAGAAATCTGTCTGCCGGAGTGCTCTTTTTCTCTCGGTGTTTTTCGCCCCGTAGAGGCGGCGGAATCTCTCTGTGGTCACTCCCCTCGTATTAGGGTTTCGAGGAGAAGATATAGGTGAGAGGGCGGAGCCAGAGGTGGGCTAGGTGAGCCACACCCCTGTAGGCGTGGCCTAGGGATGGCCCGCGCCTGGGGGATGTGGGCCCCCCTGTGGCCCATCTCCCCCTCCCCTTCTTGCATTCTTCGTCTTCTGGGAAAATATGATTTTCCATAGTTTTTCTGGTATTTTTCTGATCTTTGTGAAATTGCATCAAAACACCTCGTTTTCCATCAGAATCCTGACTCCGGCAGTTCATCCTCGAAGAACCATCCAACATGCAAAAACAGAAGAAAAGACATAAGTAACACCTCTTAATATGAAATATATCAATGGATAGAGAAATTATGATATAGAATGGTGGTGCAAATTGGACATATCAACTCCCCCCAAGCTTAGACCTTCGCTTGTCCCCAAGCAAAAATTGAGCTCAGTAAACATGTCCAAAGTTTTATGGAGTGAAGTTTCGATAAAAGAATACAGACAAGAAGCATCACACTTACCATTACACAACTCATAGAGTAAAGAAACTCACCATTATATAACTTAGCTTGCAACAAGTACATGAGTCACAATAGATATGCATAAAGATAAATCATAATTGGAATTGGCAAACTTTGTTCTTGGTCAGAGAATAGCTGACAAACAGTTTCACAATATAGCTTTTGTATAAGTTTCACAACAAGAGTAATCTTTGCTCAAACAAAGGTTTTTCACATTGAAGGCTTTCAAAATTAATACTCAATAGATAAGAGTCTTGTGCAAACCAGGAAGATAAATAACATGATTGAAAAAATCATTATATGAATGCTTGAAACACAACAACTCAAATGCTTGCTGGAGATAGAGAGGAAGTAGGTTTACTGAATCAACTTAGAAGTAGAAGAAAGGCCCTTCATAGAGGGAAGCAGGGATTTCAAGATCATAAAGAGATTTCAAAATATTATGGTACTTACCAGCTTTGAGCTCTCATTGCCCCTATCATAAGCATCTTGAGGTGATTAAGGTTAAAGTAAACAAAGATGGAGTATATGCTTGACAAAATATAAGTTGGCAATCTCATGTCCCTTGAGTACGAGGGCCGCTCCTCATGCTACTCAACTTTAGTTACCGGTAAGTTTTTGTCATTGTAAGTACATGTGTTTCATAAAGAACTGCCAACGGGGTAACCCTTGCACATGATACATGAGCTATCCCATAATCAAAATGACAAGGCAAGTAGACAATGAGCATCTCAATGATCTTTTTATTTGCTATTTGCATAGGTTTTTATTGATGATGCTTCACAGATTGCTCACTATGGTTATGCTGCAAGTTTCCACCATGATTAGGCATGGCTTAGGCTAGCGGCCCAGGCATTTCTCTAACACACATACATAACTCCATGGACTTACAAGCTCCCCTTTTATTTCACACCGACAACATACGCAAACAAAAGAGCATGATATTAACTGTATATGTATCCATAAGTGTTGAAAGCGTTCCCCGTGACAACATGGTTATGCTAATCCCAGCGTATAGATGCAAGAATATACAACTTAGATGACACAATGGTTCAAGTTTATTAGGGGCAGGAAAATAAGATGTGCCATCAAGTTCGTGAGAGCTTTACTAACTAGTTTTCACATAACAAAATAATTTTTAATTCGAAAGATAGATTTAGCTTGAGACTTTGCTTGGAATAGCAATAATGCTAATAGGTAGATATGGTGGACACAAATGACACAAGTTTTGGTTCAAATGGATTGGAAGCATGAGAAGTATGCCTTCTCAAAACAGGTTTTTGGCTAGCAAGGATGGGTAGCAAGAAAAAGAGTTGAAGGAAACAAGCAAACCTACAAGTGATAAAGCCAAACATGCAATCTTCCTTGAAGACAAAAAGATCTTAAATAAAGAAAACTAAACTTATGAACCCATCAAGAAAGAAAACAAATGATACAAAATACCTGTAAGCTTTTTCTCTTTTCCTTTCAAACCTCAAAAAGTGGTGCTACTGACCAGAGCTCGGTTTGCCAAAACCAATTTAGATCTACTTGATGCTAGTGATGCCAATACTGATCAATAAGATCAATCATATAATAGATATTGCAAACTAAAATAAGAAGTGCAAAAAGTAAAATATTAACTTCTCATTAAGACTCCATAAAGGCACTCAGACCAAGGGATACATAGATAACCAACTAAAGGAGAGATACTTCCACAATGCAAACCATCCTATAAGATAACTACTCTACCAAAGACATGAATCTACTAAAAAGGTAAAACATAAAAGATAATGATGTGATACCTCTGCACTCCCCTAAGCTTGGAACAAGCCAAGGGGATGCAAAAACTGATGACGAATTACTCCTTCGGTGGTGGTGGTGTTCTCTTGATAAGCTCTTCAATCAGTTCCCTCTAATCCTCGATCTCGAAGGTTAGAGTACGAATCAACTCCGAACTATGCTCAATGCGGTTCATGATCATGTCGGATCGAGAATCCCGGTCCTTGCTATTCTTTCCCCACTCTTCCTTCTTAGAGTGTTCCTTACCTGCATGTTTAGAACGAGGCAGATCCCAAACAGAGGGCAAGTTTCCTTTGGGCACCTGTAGGTAATGTCGCTCAATTTAGAGAGTATGGAAAGGGTTCTTGGTGCGTGAAGGAGGTAACCGTGGAGCAAAGACATGACGTGGGGTTTCCCCTCCTATATACATCTGTGTTGTCCTGCTAAGCTTGGTAGGGTTTGCCACCACTCCAATGCTTGCAATAGTAGCGCGGGTGTCCGGATGCCCGTCCTCCTCCATGTCTTCTTCATCCCCAACCAAGATATCCTCCTCCATGTCTTCTTCATCCCCAACCAAGATATCCTCCTCCTTGGAGTTTTGAGGATCATCTTCCTGGGGCTTCTTGCCTTTGTTGTTGGCGGAGACCATGGTGCTCTAAACTTGAGAAGATTTCCTGACAGAAACAGATCGAAACGAAAACATGACGAGAACACGATACACAAACGTCGGGGGATCCAAGGGGTTATATATTAAGAATTTTCAATGCATAAGGAAGGTACTATGCGAAAATGAGGTGGAGACGGAGTTTAGGGGGCTCACACCCCCTCTAGTCGCGACCAACTGGGGGCCCGTGCCTAGGGTGGGTGTGGCCACCATGGCCTCTGTTTCCTCCTCTATTTCGTTTCGTCACTTTACGTATGTAATAAAAACATAAAAAATATAAAAAATTGGGCTTTCACTAACCTTCAGTTTTCACCGCTTTTACCTACTCAAAGACGAACTCCGCAGATTCCTTTTCTCCATCTCCTAAAAATTCCTTTTATACAACGCCTTACATAAACCTCAATGGAAACATTAGTGTATGCAAAAACAATAAACCTTTAGGTTTAAACTTCAACTGAAATCCATCAAAACAAAAGCTACTGTAGAAAATCCTTTCCAAAAGCCCAAAAAGAATGTAACATCCCAGCATTTAGGAACCAACGAAGGGTAAATTTAGGAATTTGTGCATATGCATGCATTCTTCTGTAGAAATGTGGGTAAATATTTCGCCAAATAAAATCCTAAAGTGATCAAAGTTTCTTTCACTCTCTAAGTGTAGGAATAGATCTGGAGAGTGATCGTTATAAATTTTGACACGATCTTCAGGAATTAGTGTGTTTTGGGGGAAAAGAATTTGAATTCAAATTTGAACTTTGAGTTTATATTTTAAAGTTAGGAATTGTTATTTTAAAATGAATTCTAAAATGATTTAGTAATATTATTTAATTTAATCAAGAAATAATAAATAGTAATAGAAATTCAAATAAGAAGTGAATCTTTTATCCCTTATCTTTATTCCATGAATAAATTACAAAGATTAACTCATTGAGTCAATAAAGAATCATTACAGAAAGGAAATTACAAAAATAAAAGTATATCTATATGAATAAACTATTACACATTTCTTACAAAAGGATGAAATAAAAATTACAAAGGTATTTATTTATCTAAAAGTAAACCTATACTAAATCTTGAATGTTCAGATCTTGTACCTGCAAAATAAAGAACAAACAAAAAGGAAAATGAAAGATAAATTATTAATTTTACTCTTAGTAGAGAGCAGAGAGTTGCACTGCTCAAGATTACATCATTGAGTAAATCTTTTAGGGGCAAGTTTCACCAATATGAAAGAATTTGATCTTTCATAATAATTAAGCCAAAATTCAAATGATCACAACAAGTAAAAGGGGAAAGTTTCATCAGGAAGGTTAATAGTAAAAATATCAAAGGGTGAGACACCTCACTGATCTCATCCACAACCATGCAACAGACACACAGGCAGCTCAATCAAAATTCTTCATGGGGTGTGTTGTCGACACAACATCAGCATCTCAACCAAGTAAAGGACCAATCACACCAAGAACACACAACTTCACAAATCTAAGCAAGCCACCAGCCAAAACCACACACCAGATCAACCTAGCATCAACAGATGGTGACATAAGGAGGGGGGGTCAAGTGGATAGCAAGGTCAAGCTGCAGGAGCTAGGAGGTGAAGGACTGATCAAGGCCAAGCACATGAACCAGAAGTAACAGGAGCAACACCAGGAGGTGAAGGATAAGATTAGGCCAACACCATAATCAGCAAGGTCAAGCCACATATCAACCAAAAACCATCACAAATCATCAACTGTGTGGTGAGCATCATAAAACATCCACAAACTCTGTTTATCTTATCCAAACAGAAAATCATTTGTTACTTTGGAATTAACATCTCAGTGATCACCCAAGTGAGGTGAACCTATCCTAGAGGATTTGAAATATAAAGGCCAGAATAAAACTCTATCAAACCCACCAAAATCTCAGGCTAGCATCATAGATCTGGTGATACCTAAACAATTTATATATATTACATGATTTGTTCATATAGAATCTGGGCACATCTTCTAAAAGAGTAGCACCTCAGATTTCATAATGTACAAACAAACCAATCATATTAACCAACTAGGATCCAAGATCCAGTGAGCAACCATAATACTTTAACATATGTAAAAGGGACAGGAAGATAGAAATCTAGTTCCTAGAGCCTCAGACCAACATCATAGGCATAAATATCAATAGAAGCTTTCAACTTATTTGTAGGCATCTATCCAATCTCAAGAACTGACCATAGTAAAGCCAGTAGTAGAATAAACTTGTGTGCCATTCTAAGATGGTGTCACAGGAACAAATCCTACAACCAAGCAAAACAATTACTTTAGCTTTCATGAATAAACCAGTAAGCCAATATTTATCATTTCCCTGAGATTATACTCAGAGATCATCCAACATATCCATCTATCTTCAAAGTATCATTAGACACCAATGATTAAGTTCAGACTAGTAATAACTATATAAGCCAACATCCACTAATGTAGTGAATCACCACTTACGGTGTTATTGTCAGTATCAAAGTACTGACAGTTGATGAACTACACCAATCAGATTTCACAATTGTGCCAGGTGGATAAATAAGCTTAATCACCAATCAGAGGCCACACTATGAACCACTAGCATCAGATTAACACTAGCATCAGATCAACACTAGCATCAGCTCAACAATAGCATCAAATAATCAAAGCATGACAGCAAGCACGGTGGTGCAGAGAGCACAATCCTCACTAGGCATCACTACCAGATCAAAGTTACCATCTTACAAGCACACAGAGGGTTGAACCCTATAACCACGGATGAACCCTAGAACCAGTATGAACCCTAATGAAGGATAGCCACTAGTTACACACAGAGATACTTGAAGTAGACTGTAAGCCTTTATAAAGGTAAGGATCCCTGTGATTGCAATGCTAGTCCCTGGATCAATAGCTAGCATCCACAGTTAAGATGTAATATCTAGAAACAAAGGTCATAATACAACTTTATATCCACTATAAGAATAGCACCACAACTTAAATACTAAACCATTGAATAATATCTCAACACAAATCCACTACTAACAACATGACTTCTCCCATGACCTCAATAACTAAACTATCTACTCACGAGACATCATATGGATCAAGATCAGAGATGATATGATGATGAATAACAATCTGAACATAAACAATAATCCAATGGTTCCACTGACAAGCATCAACTACAATAGTAATCAACACCGGGAAAGTTTCCCATAAGAAGTATGCAAGTATTCAACACGATTGTTACAGCGGGATGGAGTGATGATGATGGTGCTCATGGAGATGATAGTGTGGATGATGATGATGATCCCGATGAAGTCTAGCTTGATGATGGTGTTGATGGCCACGATATCCCCTCTTCGGGAAGGAATTTCCCCGGCAGAAATATGTCTGCTTGAGAGCTCTTTCTCTCTCGGTGTTTTCCGCCCTGCATAGGCGGCGGAATCTTTCTATGGTCACTCCCCTGGTACTAGGGTTTTGAGGATAATATATAGGCGAGAGGGCGGTGCCAGAGGTGGGCTAGGCGGGCCACACCACCTGTAGGCACGGCCTAGGGGTGGACCGAGCCTGGGGGGTGTGCGCCCCGTGTGGCCCAACTCCGCCTCCCCTTCTGGCTTCCTTCGTCTTCTAGAAAAAATAGGTTTTTCCATGTATTTTCTGATCTTCGCGAAAATTGCATCCAAACACCGCTTTTTCCATCAGAATCTGGACTCCGGCAGTTCATCCTCCAAGAATCATCCAACATGCAAAAATAGATGAAATAACATAAGTAATAACTCTTAATATGAATTATATCAATGAATAATAGTAAATTATGATATCGAATAGTGATGCAAAATGGACGTATTAGGAAGGAAAACAAAAGGAACCACAACCACGCGGGGTGGACGGTGCCTCTAAAATTTTGGATGTTACCATGGTGGCGTCTAAGACATCTGGGAGGCCACCAGTATAACATAGTTCATGCGTTCAGAATAAAGGAGACAACACCACTAAAGTTTTTCACACAAATAATATTTCTAATTAAAAACATAACTATGTTTTTATTCAACCTTGCATAGAACTAGGTTTTTTTATAACAAATAATTTGGTTTACCAAAAACAATGTTTAGATGAATTCTGATGCTCCAAACTGCCTTCTCCGATGAATCCCTCAAGCCACGCCCCCCCGGATCTTCTACCCCTTCAAACCACATTGAACGCAGGTCCACCAATTGACTTTTATCTTGTTTGTGTTTGCATAGACCATAGGAACACATAGAATAAAAAATATTCATATTATATGCACCTAAGGACGAATATATCACTAGTGTAGAGCCCCCCCTTTAACTCCGGTTGGGAGGGCCCTCTAACAGCGGTTCCCCAACCGCTGTTGAGGGTTCGGTGTTAGAGGGGGGGGCCTTTAACACCGGTTCTTATACGAACCGGTGTTAAAGGGTGGCGCACGTGGGGCTGCCGCAGGCCTCAGCCCCCCCTTTAACACCGGTTCGTATCTGGAACCGGTGTTAAAGGTTCTTCTGCCGCGACAGAGATTTAGGCTGTTTTCCTGCCGCGGTAGAACTCTGCCGCAGCAGGAAAACAGCCTAAATCTCTGCCACGGCAGACTTCTGCCTCTGCCCCGTTCTGGGCGTATTTCTGCGGGAGGGGGGGGAGCGAGGGGGAATCGATCGGGAGCGGTATACACATAAATCGTCATCGGTACATACGAGTAAATGAATAATTAAGCAACTATTGTTATACACAAACATCGTCATCGGCACATACATCGTCATCGGCACATATACATCGTCATCGTTCATTTTGGTGGATATCTAAAGAGTTCTCCGCCAGGCGTGACGACCTCATCAAGTATGAACCCCGCCAATTCCTCTTGAATGGCTCGTATGCGTTCAAATGGTAGTAGTTGGTCCCGCATCCGTTCGATCTAAATATATATGAAGAATGGGCCGTCAATATATATATAAGAATAAAACTCAACACAATTGATGGTAATGAAATAATGTTGTGGACTTTGTTTACTTACTCTAAGTTGTTCTAGTGCGGCTTGGCCCGTCGCACATATCGTGTTGCGAATGAACTCGCGAACATAGTACCCACATAAGTTATTGCCATGTCCCTGATGCGCACACTTTACGAGAATAGAGAGTTCAATCAAAATAATAATCAATAAAGCATGATATAATGGAATTGGAAGCTAGCTAGTATTACTTACATTTTGGTCTACAAATTTTAGTTCTTCTGACCATTCACCCACAGCCCTGCCCGTGAACCTTTTCCAAACCCTGTCCGGCAAAGAAAATGGATAAAGGAGTAATTAATTACTTGTTGTCACGAAAGTTGCCGATCTAGTGCGATAATATGATTGAAATTACCTCTGGAGCATCTCTCTAAAGTCTGCCCATATCTCTTTTTCTTTTCGTAACGAGTCCATGACAAGGACTTTTCCTGAGTCGGGTTGAATGACTAGCAGAATAAAGTGGAACCTACGCACGCATAACTCATCATCAGTTACACTCAACATCGAGTAAGCCGAAACAGAATGTGTACAAGAGAGAGGGTAACAGTACTCACGAGAAGTTGTAAGGCAATAGTATTTCCCTTTTGGTTTGTTGTCTCAGTAAAGACGTTAGCAAGTAATCTTCTGTTTGCCCGGGTTTGGTTTTTACCACTTCTTCATGAACTCTATTTGGGTCAACGAACCTAATGTCAAAAGGGCCTCCTTTCATGCATTCGATAACCTTTTTCCTGCATAATAGTATATACATATATGGTGAGCATATATATATATACATGCAATTAATGAAGTGAATGAGATGCGATAAAAATTACAGAAATAGTACTTACACACAATAAAGGCTGATGGCAGATTTGTCGAGTTCCTTCTGATTGAATAGAAAATGCAAGTCTTGAATGTTGAAGTCGATCGCATCGTCTCCGCACAAGAAAATCTGATCTCTTAATATGCGCCGTGATCCATTCTTCTTTTCTCGTCTTGCAGAAATCAAGGTACCACTTGTGCAATTTTCGCATCTTTGTTGGTAGATTCTTGAGCTCCTCTTTCTTGACTAGATTCTTCCCATACTTCCATGGATGTATGGGGTTGGCATCGCATTTGGGCAAGTTGTCTCCCATGACGTTCAAGTATGCAATGTAAGTCATCCCCATCTCATTGGCCTTTCTTTGTATCTCTGCCTCGCAATCATTTACGGGAGGAGCGTCCCGTGTGTCGAACATTTGGAGCGGGGCACATGATTGGTTTTCCTGCTCTCCGAGCATGGGAACTGTTTTCTGGGGTGCCTCACGACTGCTACTTTCAGTCTCCCTGCGGCGCCTTGCATCCGCCTTCAAAATCTGGCGCTCGTAGTCCGGCACAAGTGGGGTTTCAGGTTTCAAAAGATTTTTGTAAAACTTCTCCACCACCGCCGGATCTATTTTCTCCTTTGGCTCGGCCCGTCTAGGTGCAAAGAATTTCTTGACCTGTTCTTCCGAGATCCTATTGGTCTCCTCGTCGCTGTGATTCCACGGTAAAACCGGCAATGGCTTGGCGGAAGGCTGCAGGACGTAGTTTTTTGAACTCTTTGGCGTACGGTTTCCTGCGGATTTCTTTGTGGCAGTGCTACTGATGCTCCTCGTGGCAGTGCTCTTCCGCTTACGCTGAGGAGATGGCTGAAGCACCGGAGATGGCTGACGGGCCGGAGATGGCTGCCGCGCAGGAGATGGCTGACGGGCCGGAGATGGCTGCCGCGCAGGAGATGGCTGCCGCGCCGGAGATGGCTGCCGCGCAGGAGATAGCTGAAGCGGCTCAGACTGCTGACGCTGCGGAGACGACGGGGGTGCCAGTGACCTCCAATTTGGAAGCACAATGTGTTCCTTCTTCCAAAGAATGGTTGTTTTCACTGCAAATTTGAGTTGAGTTTCCCCTTCACCTGTAGCATTGTCAAGCTGTGCTTCCTCATATTCCTTCACAACCTCATCCACCCCGACAATAGCATAGCCATCTGGAATCGGTCGGCAAGCGTGGGCTGCACGTTCTCCGTGGAAGCCACACTGCTTTTCCGCGCAGAGTCTGGGCCGCGGGCAGCTTCCAATGCAGGCTCTTCGTGCCGCTGAGATGGGCCGGTAGCTTGATGGCTCTGTTGTGCATTCACTTGCGCCTACAGCACCGCAAGTGCATGTTCTATCTGTGTCATCCGCTCTATACGCTCTTTTTCTTTTCTGCCGCGCCATCTGTAAGAGTCTCTCCAGTAGGCAAACCCATCCTTCCACGTCATACCCCCTGTGCCTCATGCATGTCCAGGGTGTTCTTTTTTACCGATGGCGCGTGTGAGCTGGTCATTCTCTCTGTCGGGATGGAAGGTCCTGGCGGATGTTTCCTCATATGACGTGATGAGTTCAGTGACGGGTTTGGCAAGGAGGGTTGGGAAGATGCACAATCCTGTTTCTGGGTCCAACCTTGCCCCGATTCCGTAGAACCAAGTCTTTGCACGTAGGTCCCACCCATCTGTCTGGGGTGTGATCCCTCTCTCGCGCAGGGCCTTCTCAGCTTCCTCCCACTTAGGCCTCTCAAATATGTAGCCACCTGACCCCATCCTCTGGTGATATTCCTTCTTCAGGGCATTAAGCGTATTGGTTTCTGACCTCTTTTTATCTATAGCACTTTTTTATATGTCTCAAATTCGGGCCAGTGAGGTCTTATCTTCGCATAATATGCGTCTTCGAAATTTGGAGTCTCGCCAGATTTGACAAATTTGTTCAATTTTGTCTTCTAGTTGCGGAAAGCGTCAGCCATCTTCTTTAGAGTCCACTCTTTGACCTTTTCCTTTATAACCGGGTTGTTTTCATCCTCCTCTAGCGGAAGGGTGAAATTTACCAACAACGAATTCCAAACCGTTTCTTTGTATCTGTCATCGACAAAGGTACCGTCGCCCTTCTTTGGCTTATTCCAATTTTCAATTATGATTGGGATTTGGTCCCTAACAAGAACTCCAGCCTGACGTAAAAATTTGTCTGCGGCCTTCTTGGGCTCCATCGGCCTGCAATCAACACGGACTGCTTCGATCGTGAACTTTGCACGATCTTTCAACCGCTGGCTCGCGCCTCGCTTGCTCTTTTTCGTAGAAGAAGATGGTTGCTGGCTGGTCGATCCAGAGGGCTAAAAGAAGAAAGAAGCGTTAATTAATACATGTAGAAGAAGATTATTGGTGGAAGTCAGCAGAGGCTTAATCAATGCATATACCTCGCCGGATTTTGTAACCATTAAATTGCGTTCACCGGAGTCTTCATCTTCTCCATGACTAGTACTTGAGCTGTCGTCATCATGTCCCTCCAAGTTCAGATATTGTGAGGTGTCCTCATCAATAATTTTCTCCATTATTTCTTCTTCTTCAAGGTTTCTACTAAGTGGATCCATAGTTTCTAAAGCAATAATATTATCTAGAGTAAGAGTGTAAACATTCAAGTGGACTTGGATTCATACACAAATATACATATTATTCATACAAAAATACAGAAATGAAATTAAAATCCTAAGGATGCTTGATCATTTTAAACGAGTTCCGAGGGGTCCAAACCCTAATTCGGAGAAATCCCGGATGCATATGAGAGGGGCTAGCTACAGTGGCTGACCGGAGGCTGGCGGCGTTGGAGAGCGACCTAGGGAGCGCGAGGTAGCGTGATGCGGCCTACCTAAAACAGGCGTTGTTCGAAAGAGGAGGCCGAGGCAAACATTATAGCGACGGAAAACAACTTGGCAGAACAGATACAATGTGGAGGGGATGTCCCCAAGATAGGCCCCAGACCGAGGGGAGAAGCCACGACGCTCGCCAAAGAGCTGCCCGCGTAGTCCACCTTCTAAGGCTGCCACCGACATCCGCGAACTCTAGCCACCACTCCGACGACCAACGACACACCGCATCGCCGAAGAGAGGGACGCCGTGCCGTCGTTACCAGCGGACACACCTGCAACCCAGAAGGACCATGCATACACCCCGACATCGCTGGCATAACGCACCCCACCTAGGCCACATCGGAGCTCGCACCCCACCTAGGCCGCATCGCGAGCTCGCACCCCATGGCCACCACCGGAGCTTGCACCCCACCTAGGCCGCCCCCGCAGCCGAGAGGGGAGGCCGTCCCCGTACCGCGCCTGGGCCCTGGGCCTCCCCGACGAATCTGCCTCCCTGACCCATCCCCTCCACATCCGTGTCATTGGCCCCAATCCGTGGACGCGCTCGCGTAGCCGCTCCTTCCCGCCACACCCGATGACGCGAGCTACCACCGACAATGCGAGCTCGAAATCAGGTTTGGGTCTTCCCCTGTCAAAGCTGTCTTCGTGTCCGATTTGATCCTACTACTAATAAGTACAATGGTTTGAAATCATACTTTCTACAAAGCTTGTTCGATTTCATCTTGGTACATCTGTTTCGTACCTACATTCCTATTGCAGTTTTCGTGTCCGATTTGATTCTACTACTAATAAGTACAATGGTTTGATTTATATACAGAAGTATATGAAATTGAATCAAAAATCAGAGTAGTAAATTTCGAACCTTCTAGCTTACAACATTTCTTGTAGATTGTAAATGGAATCGATAGCAAATTTGGAACGACGCAGAGGACGGAGTTGCGCCACCGCGCGAGCTCCACTCTGCCGGCCGGTGGCACCACCGCGCGAGCTCCACACCGCCGCGCGCCAGGAGGAAACAGAGAAGGGGAGGAAACAGAGGGGACGACCAGGAGCGGTCCGCTAGCTCACCACGGCATCGGGGTTCTTGTAGGCGCCGGCGTCGTCATTGGCTTCGGTGGCGCGCGCGCGGTGGTGGTGGCGGTCGTCGGCTTCGGTGGCGCGCGTGCGGTGGCGGTCGTCGGCTACGGTGGCGCGCGCGCGGTGGCGGTGGCGCGCACGCGGTGGCGAGGGCGGCGACGGCGAGGGCTGGAGGGCTTCGGTGGCAAGGGCGCGCGGTGGCGATGGCGAGGGGTTCGATCGATCTGGCTCTGGGGGGAGAAAGGAAGGGGATGGCGCATTTAATACCCCCCCTTTAACACCGGTTCGGGGCTGGAACCGGTGTTAAAGGGGGGGAATTCGTTTCGCGCGCGCATACCCCCCTTTAACACCGGTTCGTGGCTGGAACCGGTGTTAAAGGGGGGGGGGGGTGCACGCGGGAAACGAAATAAATGCCCCCCTTTAACACCGGTTCCTGTCTGGAACCGGTGTTAAGGGGGGGGCATTTATTTCATGCATTAAAGGGGCATTTTTAATTCAAAAAATATGATATGAATTTAGAAAATTCATATCTTTTTCATTTCAACTCAGAAAAATATGAATAATATATCATAATTTTCATAAAAATAATTTCTATCCATTCATGTAAATCATTTTATATTTACTTTACATGCAAATTTCAAAATAATTAAAACACTTACATATAAATTTTGATTATTCAATTCAACCCAAAATAAATTGTTAAATCCTAAAACTTTGAACATAAGAAATATTAAGCATCTAAAAAATGATTTTTATTTGATCAAATCATATTTTAATGCCGCATCTTTTGTATTAACATTTTTGAATTGATTGGATATTTAAATGTCGCATCTTTTGTATACACTTGAATCTCACCAAGACTCGCTCAACTTCCATTGTTTTTTGATAAAATAGCATATTGTGAACCTAAAAATGATTTTTGTAAAAAATCATGAGCATCGTATCATGTACTTGTAGTTCATATCTGACCCACTTCCTGCCGATTCGGTAGGAATTTGTCTTTTTCACCAGAGGTGGACGGAAAGGTTTCAGATCCCCCTATTGGTACATTGTGCATATAAGGTGGTTTAGTATTTTTGTAAAATGTGTTGGTGGTTTTTTGAATTAGCCATTTGGTGGTTGCTTCACAAAACCGTCCGTTATTTATGCTCGGAAAATGGAAAATGCCTTTTTGGTGCGATAAAAAGGAAAACTTCCTCTTGCAACATTGTTTGCCATGCCATGATGCACATGTATGCACAATATGTCCATATTATCACAAACTATGCCTTTATTCTAGCCATAACATTGGTCATTTGACCCGAAAGCCAAGAAACCTCGAATGAGATAGGTCATTTTGAGACAGTTACATAAAGCCGAACTAGAACTGAAAATTAAGATACATAAAAGAATTGAAAATTAAGATACATGGCCAGATTAAGTAACAATCGGCCGAACTGGAACTGAAAATTAAGATACATAAAAGAACTGAAAATTAAGATACATGGCCAGATTAAGTAACAATCGGCCGAACTTGTTTCGGAATGTTGGAGTGATTCAGTCATGCTCCTGGCTACACCTGTAATACTCGCCACTATAGTCGTCGTACTCGCCGCCGCCGTCATCGCTGTCGTCGTCGGGGTCGCCGTAATTGAACCTCTGGAGAGTACGCGTGGGCTGGACTTGAGGGTAGCGCATGGGCTGGACTTGAGGGTAGCGCAGACGGGGGTTAGATTCGGCGGCAGTGTCATAGGACATGACGCTCTGGAGAGTCCGACCGTACCACAATAGCCGACGGCCGGCCTCGTTGAAGTTAGGAGGAGGTGGGCCGTCCTCCTCGTGCCTGGCGAGCGCCCTCTCATGCCGATCCACGAAGAAGGCTTCCCAAGTAGGGAAATAGTCGGGATGCCATCTGGGATTCCTCCGCTGCTCCGGCGTGAGCTCGAAGTAGTAGTGGTTCGTGATGGCCATCCGGCGCGCCACACCTAGAGGGACAGGAGGAACCGGCACGCCTCCGACGCTCAGCATCCAGCCGACGGGGACACAGTAGCCCGGCGGGCAGGGGTAGTTCGAGGCGCAAAGCGCCTCCGCCTCCCTAGGGGTTAGTGCTATGGTGGAAGCCATGGGAAACGGTGATGAGGTTGCAGATATGAGTCTAGAGATGTGCAATGACAATGGAGGCCAACCCCCTACACATATATATATAGTGAACTAGCGGGAAGAACTGGCGGGAAGAAAATGGCGGGAAGAAAAATGGCGGGAAGAAGAACTGGCGGGAAGAAAAATGGTGGGAAAAAATGGCGGGATGAACCTTTAGTCCCGGTTGGAGACACCAACCGGGACTAAAGATGAACCTTTAGTCCCGGTTGGAGACACCAACCGGGACAAAATATGAGTCATCACTAATAATAGGGGTGAGTGTCGACATTATGTCGTGCGGCGTGTACCTTGTCCCATATGGTGTCACCAACCGGGACTAAAGATGAACCTTTAGTCCCGGTTGGAGACACCAACCGGGACAAAACACGAGTCAGCACTAATAATAGGGGTGAGTGTCGACATTATGTCGTGCGGCATGTACCTTGTCCCGGATGGTGTCACCAACCGGGACTAAAGATGAACCTTTAGTCCCGGTTGGAGACACCAACCGGGACTAAAGATGAACCTTTAGTCCCAGTTGGAGACACCATCTGGGACAAAACACGAGTCATCACTAATAATAGGGGTGAGTGTCGACATTATTTCGTAAGTGTCAACACTATGTCGAGCTGCTTGTACTATAAATAGGCATCCTTGTGAGTCTAGTCCTCCAGCCAGTTTGAGGCAGGGACACCACTACGGCCAGTTTCAGGGAGATGCCGACGGAGCCCAGTCCTCCGGCATCTCCGAGAAACTGGTCATAGAGGCACTCCCTAATATGTGAAATTAGTTAGCTCCCAGGTGTATTGATCTAGTTAGAGAAGTTACAAAGCTGCAAGATGGTTTTCGAGAGCAGGGACACCACTACGGCCAGTTTCAGGGAGATGCCGACGGAGTCTAGTCCTCCGGCATCTCCAAGAAACTGGTCATAGAAGCACTCCCTAATATGTGACCGCGCGCGTTTGGAGATCAGATCTTAATGGTAAGTACGAATCGGGACAACTTCTTCTCATAGTCCCGGTCCATCCACAAAACATGACTAACACTCAAGACATATATTAATATTAAAAACATGAACTAGAGTTACATAATATGAGCATGAACTTCTTGGCATATGTCCTTCCTTATGATCGCTTCAGACGTAACCATGGAGCATCTTCTTTACTTAACGGAATGCTTGGGTCAGTTTTCACTATGAAGGGCGGAATTTCATCAAACTTATTATAATCTTCTGACATGTCTGTCTTGTCCTCGATTCCCACGATGTTTCTTTTCCCTGAAAGAACTATGTGACGCTTTGGCTCATCATATGATGTATTCGTTTGCATATTTTTTCTTTTTTTTGGTCTGGAGGACATGTCCTTCACATAGAAAACCTGAGCCACATCATTGGCTAGGACGAATGGTTCGTCTAAGTTCTTCATAAGATTGTTGAGATCCATCGTTGTCATTCCGTACTTCTTGTCTACCTCAACCCCTCCTCCTGTTAGCTTGACCCATTTGCATCGAAACAAGGGGACCTTAAAATTAGGTCCATAGTCAAGTTCCCATATCTCCTCTATGAACCCATAATACGTGGTCTTTTGCCCATTGTCTTCTGCTGCATCGAAGCGGACACCACTGTTTTGGTTGGTTCTCTTTTATCTTTGCCTATCGTGTAAAATATATTCCCATTTATCTCGTACCCTTGGAAAGTAAATACAGTCGAAGATGGTGTCCTGGCCAACAAGTACAGCTGATCCCCAACAGTGGTGTTATTCGTGAGAAGTCTTTGCAGCCAGCTGCCAAAACTCGCCATGTGTTCACTTATAATCCATTCATCAGACTGCCCCGGGTGTTTGAGGCGTATTAAATTCTTGTGTTCATTGATATACGGGGCAACCAAGATAGATCTTTGTAAAACCGTGTAGTGTGCTTGATTGAGAGAATGCCCGTCCCTACATATCATTTCTTTACATCCTAGGGTGCCTTTTCCACGCAGTCTCCCCTCATGTCGTGATTCTGGAACACCAATCGCCTTAAGGTCAGGAATAAAATCAACACAGAACTCAATGACCTCCTCTGTTACATATCCCTTGGAGATGCTTCCTTCTGGCCTAGCACGGTTATGAACATATTTCTTTAAGACTCCCATGTACCTCTCAAAGGGGAACATATTGTGTAGAAATACAGGACCGAGAATGGCAATCTCTTCTACTAGGTGAACCAGGAGATGCGTCATAATATTGAAGAAGGATGGTGGGAACACCAACTCAAAGCTGACAAGACATTGGGCCACATCTGTTTGTAACCCTGGTAGGCTTTCTGGATCAATTACCTTCTGAGATATTGCATTGAGGAATGCACATAGCTCCACAATGGGTACTCGAACATTTTCAGGTAGAAGCCCCCTCAATGCAATCGGAAGCAATTGTGTCATAATCACGTGGCAGTCATGAGACTTCAGGTTTTGGAATTTTTTCTCTGCCATATTTATTATTCCCTTTATATTCGACGAGAAGCCAGACGGGACCTTGATACTGCTCAGACATTCAAAAAAGATTTCCTTCTCTGCTTTGGTAAGAGCGTAGCTGGCAGGAGTTAAGTGGCATCGTTTACCATTCTCGTTCTTAGGATGCATAGGCTCTTCAGGGCCTTCAGACGTTGCTGGTCCTGTCGTGCTTCCGGTGTATCTTTTGTCTTCCCATACACTCCTAGAAAGCCTAGCAGGTTCACGCAAACATTCTTCGTCACGTGCATCACGTCGATTGAAGAGCGGACCTCTAAGACTTTCCAATAGGGTAGGTCCCAAAATATAGATTGCTTCTTCCACATGGGCGCATGTCCGGCATCGTCATTCGGAACAGATAGACTGCCAGGACCTTTTCCAAAGATTACTTCTAGGTTCTTGACCATACCAAATACCTCCTCACCGGTACGGAGGACAGGCTTCCTCCGGGGTTCTGCCAGACGTTTGAAATGCTTGCCTTTCTTTCTTACTGGATGCAGGTTCGGAAGAAATCGGCGATACCCTAGGTACACAACCTTCTTACATTTATCCAAATATACACTTTCAGTATCATCTAAACAGTGTGTGCATGCATTGTATCCCTTGTTTGTCTGCCCTGAAATGTTACTAAGAGCAGGGCAATCATTGATGGTTACGAAAAGCAATGCTCGTAGGTCAAATGGCTCCCCTTTGTGCTCATCCCACATACGTACAACTGGTTTGGCCCACAGCTTTAAAAGTTCTTCAACTAATGGCCTTAGGTACACATCAATGTCATTGCCGGGTTGCCTCGGGCCTTGGATGAGCACTGGCATCATAATGAACTTCCTCTTCATACACAACCAAGGAGGAAGGTTATAGATACATAGGGTCACAGGCCAGGTGCTCTGAATGCAGCTCTGCTCACCCAAAGGACTCATGCCGTCTGTACTTAGACCAAACCTTAAGTTCCTTGCGTCACGTGCGAAGTCCGGGTACTCTCGCTCGACTTTTCTCCACTGTGACCCATCAGTGGGGTGTCTCAACATCGCGTCTTTCTTACGGTCTTCCATGTGCCATCGCAACAACTTGGCATGCTCTTTATTTCTGAAGAGACGTTTTAACCGTGGTATTATAGGAGCATACCACATAACCTTGGCGAGAACCTTCTTCCTAGGGGCCTCGCCCTCAACATCGCCTGGATCGTCTCGTCTGATCTTATACCGCAGTGTAGTGCATACCGGGCATGCATCCAAATTCTCATACTTCTCACCGCGGTAGAGGATGCAGTCATTAATGCAGGCATGTATCTTCTGCACGTCTAATCCTAGAGGGCAGACAACCTTCTTTGCTTGGTATGTACTGTCGGGCAACTCATTATTTCTTGGAAGAAGATTCTTCAATTTTACCAACATCTTTGAAAATGCGCTGTCAGTCACACCATTCTCTGCCTTCCATTGCAGCAAATCCAGTGTGGCACCTAGCTTTTTGTGGCCATCTTCGCAAGTTGGATACAATAATGTTTTGTGATCCTTTAACATCTGCTCCAGCTTCTCCTTCTCCTTTTCAGTTTCACATTCTTCCTTTGCATCAGTAATGGCCCGACCAAGATCATCATCAGCGGGCCCATCTGCTCCCTCTTGATCTTCATTATCTACCTCCGTTGCATTATCATCATATTCAGGATACATATTATGATAGTTTTCATCATCCTCTTCTTCTTCGTTGTCTTCCATCACAACCCCTTTTTCTTCGTGCTTGGTCCAACAATTATAGCTGGGCATGAAACTGGATCGAAGCAGGTGGGCGTGAATGGTTCTGGTATTTGAGTAGTCTTTCTTGTTCTGACAGTGAACACACAGACAACACATAAAACCATTGTGACCACGGTTTGCATTAGCCACAACGATGAAATTTTGGAGGCCCGTAATGTACTCGGAAATGCGGCGGTCACCGTACATCCATTGCCGATTCATCTGCATTAATATGTAGTATATATTAAAAAATAATAGGGAGATGACCATTTATATATATAGTACATCAATGACACATGAAACTATAGTTGCCGACCTCGACCGAGATGGAAAGAGCAACAAGAAAGCTTATTTTGAGCTCTCGGGCATTTCACCGAACACCTCTAGTGCATATGAAAAAAACACAAACTAGCACTCTTCACACCCTCTTGCTAGGCTCCAAAATGTGAAAGAATGGAAGAGTGGGGTGTGTGTGGGTTGGGGTGGTGTCTTATATAGCCCCCCTTTAACACTGGTTCATGCCACGAACCGATGTTAAAGGGGGGGGGGGTGCGCGGGCCACTGCTATAGGGACCTTTAACACCGGTTCGTGGCACAAACCGGTGTTAAAGGGGGGCTCCTTTTTTGCCGCAGGGGCCACGCTGGTACGGCCCCCCCTTTAACACCGGTTCGTAGAAGAACCGGTGTTAAAGCCCCTTTTCGGGATCAACAAAAGACCTCGTTTCCACTAGTGTATTGCTTAATTGTAACTCCTACCATTTTAGTGGCGTTTAGCATTAGTCGAACGCCGATATTAGATGACAGATTTTTATGGAGTTAAGATTTACCAAATATCGTTAGTATTTTCAGTAGTAGCGGCTTTCCATTATGGCGAACGCCTAGGATATTTTGGTCCTGGCTTGCATTGTGGCCCCCTCTTAGTGTCGGCATTCGCGATTCCTCGAACTCCAGGACTACAACTTAGTTTCTATGTTCGTGATTCCTCAAGCACCACAACTATTTTACCCTGGAGTGATGGCGCCCATAATATTACACGCCACTAGAAAAATGACTACTATAAGGGTTTTCCTACTAGTGTCTAGACCGGTTTTATTTTGCGAGGGTGGTCATCTATAACTATTTATTTTTCTTTATCATTGCATTTTCCTTGTCCTTTACCTTTGCCTCTTCCCCTTCATTTTAATCCTTTTCCATGCACAACTTTTAAGTGTTTAAGGTAAGCATAGATTTGGCCGCCTTTTAAAATAGGAGGAGCCAAATCTTTCTCATAAGTGTTATCAAACTTTTCCCGATATTTATGACCCTTTAGAAAATCCCTCCGAGTCCGCATGTACACCATTTGCTTACACTCATTCAAATACAAACTTTTTATCTTGTCTAGGCACTCAACACACGCATAGGTCCCTTTTATAGCCTGGCCGGAGGAGTTCCACTAGTGGAAACGAGGCCTTTGATTGAGGTCGGAAAAGGGCTTTAACAACGGTTCTTCTATGAACCGGTGTTAAAGGGGGTGCCCGTACCAGCGTGGTCCATAGAGAAAAAAGGAGCAACACCTTTAACACCGGTTCGTGCCACAAACCTGTGTTAAAGGCCATGCACCAGTGGCCCGTGCAGCCCCACCTTTAACACCGGTTCGTGGCTTGAACCGGTGTTAAAGGGGGGGGGGTATATAACACACCGCGGCCGACACACCTATCTTCCATTTTTCACTCTCTCATTTTGGAGCCTAGCAAGAGGGTGAGAGGTGTGCTAGTTTGTGTTTTTCCTACACACAAGAGGTGTTCGGTGAAATGCCCGAGAGCTCGAAATAAGTTTTCTTGTTGCTCTTTCCTTCTCGATCGAGGTAGGTAACAATATCCTTTCATGTGTCATTGCTGTACTATATAAATGGTCATCTCTCTATTAATTTTTGATATACTATATATTAATGCAGATGAACCGGCAATGGATGTACGGTGACCGACGCACTTCCGAGTACATTACGGGCCTCCAAAATTTCATCGCTGTGGCTAATGCAAACCGTGGTCACAATGGTTTTATGTGATGTCCGTGTGTTCACTGTCAAAACAAGAAAGACTACTCAAATACCAGAACCATTCACTCCCACCTGCTTCGATCCGGTTTCATGCCCAGCTATAATTGTTGGACCAAGCACGGAGAAAAAGGGGTTGTGATGGAAGACAACGAAGAAGAAGAGGATGATAACAACTATCATAATATGTTTCCTGAATACGATGGTACTGCAACGGGGGTAGATAATGAAGATCAAGAGGCAGCAGATGGGCCCGCTGATGAAGATCTTGGTCGGGCAATTACTGATGCAAAGGAAAAGTGTGAAACTGAAAAGGAGAAGGAGAAGCTGGAGAAGATGTTAAAGGATCACAAAACATTGTTGTACCCAACTTGCGAAGATGGCCACAAAAAGCTAGGTACCACACTGGATTTGCTGCAATGGAAGGCAAAGAACGGTGTGACTGACAGTGCATTTTCAAAATTGTTGGTAAAAATAAAGAATCTGCTTCCAAGAAATAATGAGTTGCTCGACAGTACATACCAAGCAAAAAAGGTTGTCTGCCCTCTAGGATTAGACGTGTAGAAGATACATGCCTGCATTAATCACTGCATCCTCTACCGCGGTGAGAAGTACAAGAATTTGGATGCATGCCCGGTATGCACTGCACTGCGGTATAAGATCAGAGGAGACGATCCTGGCGATGTTGTGGGAGAGGCACCTAGGAAGAAGGTTCCTGCCAAGGTTATGTGGTATGCTCCTATAATACCACGGTTAAAACGTCTCTTCAGATATAAAGAGCATGCCAAGTTGTTGCGATGACACATGGAAGACCGTAAGAAAGATGCGATGTTGAGACACCTCGCTGATAAATGTAAGAAGGTTGTGTACCTAGGGTATCGTTGATTTCTTCCGAACCTGCATCCAGTAAGAAAGAAAGGCAAGCATTTCAAACGTCTGGCAGAACCCCGGAGGAAGCCTGTCCTCCGTACCGGTGAGGAGGTATTTGGTATGGTCAAGGACCTAGAAGTAATCTTTGGAAAAGGTCCTGGCAGTCTATCTGTTCCGAATGACGATGCCGGACATGCGCCCATGTGGAAGAAGCAATATATATTTATTGGAACGTCTTAGAGGTCCGCTCTTCAATCGACGTGATGCATGTGACGAAGAATGTTTCCGTGAACCTGCTAGGCTTCCTAGGAGTGTATGGGAAGACAAAAGATACACCGGAATCACGGCATGACCAGCAACGTATGAAAGACCATGAAGAGCCTATGCATCCTGAGAACGAGAAGGGTAAAGGATGCCACTTAACTCCTGCCAGCTACGCTCTTACCAAAGCAGAGAAGGAAATATTTTTTGAATGCCTGAGTAGTATCAAGGTCCCGTCTGGCTTCTCGTCAAATATATAGGGAATAATAAATATGGCAGAGAAAAAATTCCAAAACCTGAAGTCTCATGACTGCCACGTGATTATGACGCAATTGCTTTCGATTGCATTGAGGGGGCTTCTACCTGAAAATGTTCGAGTACCCATTGTGAAGCTATGTGCATTCCTCAATGCAATATCTCAGAAGGTAATCGATCCAGAAATCCTACCAGGGTTACAGACAGATGTGGTCCAATGTCTTGCAGCTTTGATTGGGTGTTCCCAACATCCTACTTCAATATTATGACGCATCTCCTGGTTCACCTAGTAGAAGAGATTGCCATTCTCGGTCCTGTATTTCTACACAATCTGTTCCCCTTTGAGAGGTACATGGGAGTCTTAAGGAAATATGTTCATAACCGTGCTAGGCCAGAAGGAAGCATCTCCAAGGGCTATGTAACAGAGGAGGTCATTGATTTCTGTGTTGATTTTATTCCTGACCTTAAGGCGATTGGTGTTCCAGAATCACGACATGAGGGGAGACTACGTGGAAAAGGCACCCTAGGATGTAAAGCAATGATATGTAGGGACGGGCATTCTCTCAATCTGTAAGATCCCTCCTTTATAAAGGAAAAAGGATCCCCGTGATTGCAATGCTAGTCCCTGGATCAATGCTAGCATCCACAGTTTAAGATGAAGTACACAGAAACAAAGGTCATTATTACAGTCATTCCAGAGACAACATAGTCTTTACAACTCCAAGGCCACATGCCTAGTACAAGAGTTTAAATAAGTAAATAGATAAAAGTCTTCATCTTCATGTGCCACAAGCAAACATGTTGAGTGTAGACTCATAACTCCTAATCCTCATCAGAGTAACCTGCAACATCACAAGTTACAGCCACAGTGGGTCAATACATTGGAATAGTATTGGCAAGTGATACCTTAGTATATTATTGGTGGACTACATACTATATGCAATTTGGCTAAGTGTAGCTTACGCTTGCTTTGCTCAAAATAGGTTTTGCCTATTAGTTGAAATCACTAAGTTTTTCTTTGTCAAAACTTTTCCAAGGAACCACTAATAGACATTGAGGTCCTTCACCCTTGTTCACCCACAAGTTTTTACTTAGAAATTGGGATGAGGAGATTCTTGATAGCTTCCATGTCTTGATGCTCAAGTTGTTCAATACCGGGGACATGGCTAAGTACTTAGATTCTTCCATCTGCAGAGGTTGTGCACTTTCCCCACCAGCCTTGATTTTCACCAAGACAGGACCTTTCAGAAGCCTTCCCTTAGACCAAATGGACGTGCTCCAACATATCATCCCACTACCACCAACTGTCCAAATGGCTAAGTTATTGCAACCTATATGATCTTGGCAGAGCCCATATTGCCAAGTGGATGCACTAGAAGCTTCTTAACATTTGGCCTCTCAAATCCCTTTGTTCCTGGGTGGCTTTCCACAAGTTATATACACAAGGTAAACCATAGAAATGGGCCTTGTGTAACCACTCAACATAAACCATTCCTTCCATTCCACCCAGGTGATTCATTTACTTAGTTGTTTTATTAAGTAAAAACTCAAGTCCAAAGACTTAGAAATATTTTATCATAGCATGAATATTTCACCACCCTTGTTTGCCACTAGTTAGGCTAAGCAAGTTATAGATAACCATCTTAACTTAGAAATTTCTAGCAATTCTACAACTACTAGGATTTCCCAAGAATAGCATATAAGAAAAATATAACCATGCAAGACTAGCAAAATATATCTAATGCATAGTAGGAAAACTTAGGGATAAAATCATGAAGCACCACTCGCCTTGGTAGTTTGGAGAGTAGATACACTCCTCACAATCACAATCACTATTGGCACCAAAATCTACACATAAAATCATAGCCACAAATCACATACCAAACAAATACAAGAAAAAATATATGGATGCATGCAATATGATATGTGATGAATTTTCTAAACTCAACAAGACAAGTGCACAGTACTGGTTCATAAACAAGTCCAAAACTTGCCAAACAACATTTATTTAAACTCTAAAACATTTCTCAAATAATTTATATACACAAAATAAGCCTACACATGTTTCTGTAAATAAAACCATTTTAATAGAAGAAAAACATTAATCACATTGCATATTTGGAAAGGGCTTGTTCTGCTGATTCCATTGATATAAAATTTGTCAAATTTGAACGTGGGAATCAAAAGTTATGGCTAAAACAAAATCAAACAACTAATAGATTCAAATTCTGATTTTAAATCTAATCCCTAGCCACGCGTCACGTTCTGATTGGTGCGTACCGCTTCGCACGGATCGGTTGATGCAGGCCGTTGGATTAAGTGATCGCGCACGGTCCAGATCTAAGCATACCGCTTCGTTAAGTGATCTATTCCTACGCGCTGGATCTAGATCCAACGGTCATCGTTCAAGCGACCATAGATGGACGGCGCTGGCGGTGGCATCTGGCGGCAGCGGCTCTGTCTACGGCGGCGCGGCGGCTACAGGGGGTTCTAGGGTCGTCGGAGGTGCTTACCGGGCTCGTAGCGATGCACTGATGCTCAACCTGGTGACTGCTTGGCAAGGGGCGCACGAACACGGCTGCTCGGGCTCGTCGGAGTTGCTGACAGCGTCGGGCTCGGGTGGACGGCGACGTTGGCAACGCTCCTGGTCACCCTAGCATGAATAGAAGGCATCAGGAGATGCGCAAGGCTACGGCGAATATGTTTGTGTGACTCAGAGGCGAAGGGGAACAAGGGGCTCACAGAATTTAGTCGCCGGAGTTGGAGACGTCGTCGGGGACCTGCTGCGCTTGATTGAGTCGACGACCTAGGGCGGTATAGGATGAACCAATGGTGTCAGAAGGTGCGCAAGGAAGTTGCAAAGCTGTCTGCATGAACTAGAGGAGAAGGGGTGCACGGGGCTCACCGGAATTGGTCGCACGGTGCAAGGCCGATTGCGGGTAGCCTGGTGGCGGAGTGGTGGCCCTAGGTGAGGGGAAATGCCCGCGGTGCAGAGCGGGTTAAGTAGGCAGAAGGGGGCGGCGATTAAGAGCGGAATCAATGGCAATTAATCCCGCAATGACTGTGGCGAGGTAACGGCGGAGTGAGCGTCGCGGCCGCGCGTGATTGACGACGACGACATGGTCACAGGGTCCACCTGTCAGCGAGTGAAACAGAGAGGAGGTGGGGTCGGGTGGTCAGTGAATTGGTGGGTTCGTCTGCGAGTGAGAGAGAGAGGGGGAACCCGGGTGGGCTTAGTGGGCTGAATCCGTCGATGGGCTAGATAGGTGGCGCCGGCCCTTTTCTAATTCTTTTCTCCTTTTCTTTTTCCTGTTTTCAATTTCAGGAATCAAATTCAAATGATTTCAAAATCTATTTGAATTCAAATATTTTCAGGATTTTTGCAGTGTGCAAAAATCACATTTCTGGGCATAAAAACCAAGTGGTCACTTTGAATTGGCTTGGTCACTTGGAATAAAATAAAATAAGCAGTGACATAGCAATAGTTTTATATAGGTCTTGAAATTGGTTTTCAAATTATATTTGCTTTGAAACTTGGGTTTAAGTCTTAGCAATATAACAATACACTTTGAAAGTAATAAGACACAAGGTTTGGTTCACTGAACACCTATCTCATATTGGAGATTTGTATTTGTTCTAAATGCTGATCACATAAAATAATGAGCTCATATGCTCCTGTTTTTGAATTGATTTGTTTGAAATGAACTCTATATGATCATGGATGCATAGATGATATGCATGAGTTTGAAACATGATTTTAGGGATGTTACAAATCTAACCCCCTTAAGGTGAATCTCGCCCTCGAGATTCGGATTGGCTAGCAAATAGGTGAGGGTGGTCTTTCCGAAGATCATCTTCTCTTTCCCATGTTGCTTCTTCTCTGGAATGATGGTTCCATTGAACTTTGCAGAATTTGATAGTCTTAGTCCGTGTGACTCTTTCTGCAGTCTCAAAAATCTTTATAGGTTTCTATTCATAAGTGAGGTCACTCTCCAATTGAACCTCTTCCAAAGGTATAGTATCCTTCAAAGAAGTTTCTTCCATTTCTGGGTGGCATTTGTTAAGCTGACTCACATGAAACACATTATGAACAGCTGACAAAGATTCTGGCAATTCAATTTCATAAGCAACTTCTCCTTTGCGACTCAGAATCTTGAATGGGCCAACATAACTTGGGGCCAACTTCCCTTTGACTCCAAACCTCTTCACTCCACGAAGTGGTGACACTCTAAGATAGGCTCTATCACCCACTTCATAGGTGACTTCTCTGCGCTTAGGATCTGCGTAGCTTTTCTGTCGGGACTGTGCTATCTTTAATCTGTACTTAACCAGCTTGACTTTCTCTTCAGCCTCTTTGATAAGTTCTGGTCCGAACAAACTTCTTTCTCCCACACCATTCCATAGTAATGGAGTGGTACACTTTCTTCCATAGAGAAACTCAAAAGGTGCCATCTCAATACTGGCTTGATATCTGTTGTTATAAGAAAATTCTACGTAAGGCAAACTTTCATCCCAACTGGCTCCATAGTCTAGGGCACATGCCCTCAACATGTCTTCAAGAATCTGATTAGTCCTTTCTGTCTGTCCATCAGTTTGAGGATGAAAAGCAGTGCTGAATTCCAACCTCGTTCCTAATGACTCATGTAATTGCTTCCAAAACTGAGAAGTGAATTGGGTTCCTCTATCTGACACAATACTCTTGGGTACTCCATGTAGACATACAATTCTACTCATATAGACCTTGGCCAACTTAGCACTTGTGTAAGTTGTCTTCACGGGTATGAAATGAGCCACTTCAGTTAGGCAATCCACTACTACCCAAATACAATCATATCCTGACTAGGTCCTTGGCAATCCGGTAATGAAATCCATACCAATCTTGTCCCACTTCCAATCAAGAATAGGTAGTGGTTGAAGCAAACCTGCTGGTTTCTGGTGTTCCGCCTTCACTCTGCTACATACATCACACAAAGCAATATGTTCGGCGATGTCCTTTTTGAGATTATTCTACCATAATCTTTCCTTCATATCCATGTACATTTTGGTGTTACCCGGATGAATGGAATACGGTGAGTTGTGTGCTTCTTGTAAAACCAGTTTCCGAAGCTCCGGATCTTGTGGAACACAGATACGTTTTCCATGCCATAAAGTACCCTGTTCGTCTTCATGGAATCCTTTGGCTTTTCCCTTACCAATCCTTTCCTTAATCTCTTCAATTTCCTTATCAGTCTTATGGGCTTCTTTGATCTTGTCCAACAAAGTGGGTTGAACATCCAAAGACATTAGATGTCCTTCAGGCACAATCTCCAATCTGAGATCTCTAAATTGGGCACACAGATCATCTGGTAATTCTCCCTTAGTAAGGCCATTCACAAAAACCTTACGGCTTAGAGCATCCGCTACAACATTTGCTTTACCGGGGTGGTATTGCAAACTCAAGTCATAGTCCTTGATGAGTTCTAGCCATCTTCTTTGTCTCATGTTAATTTCCTTCTGGGTGAAGATATACTTCAGACTCTTCTGATCTGTGAACACTTCACATCGCTTTCCCAAAAGATAGTGTCTCCATGTTTTCAGTGCATGGACAATAGAGGCTAACTCTAAATCATGAGTAGGATAGTTTACTTCATGAGTTTTGAGTTGTCTCGAGGCATAAGCCACAACTTTTCCTTCTTGCATAAGTACTTCACCCAAACCATGGTGAGATGCATCACAATACACTTGGAAATCCTTCTCCAAATCTGGCAGACATAAGACTGGTGCTATCACAAGTCTCTTCTTCAATTCTTGAAAGCTGAGTTCACAACCTTCAGACCAAGCAAATTTCTTGTCTTTCTTTAGCAATTCTGTCATAGGCTTAGCTACCTTGGAGAAATTCTCAATGAATCTTCTGTAGTAACCTGCTAAGCCAAGGAAACTACGAACTTCTTTCACTGACTTGGGAGATTCCCATTCAGTTACAACCGAAACTTTAGCAGGATCAACTGCAACACCATCTCCTGACACAACGTGTCCGAGAAATCCAACTTCATTTAGCCAAAATTCACCCTTGCTGAATTTGGCATATAGTTTATGCTCTCTAAGTTTCTCAAGTATCAAACGCAAATGTCCTTCATGTTCTTCTTTGCTCTTGGAGTAGATCAAAATGTCATTGATGAAAACGACAACATACTTATCAAGAAATTCCATGAACACTTTGTTCATCATATTCATGAAGTATGCTGGCGCATTGGTCAAACCAAATGGCATCACAGTATACTCATACAATCCATACCTTGTGGTGAAAGATGTTTTAGGTATGTCTTGTTCTCTTATCTTGAGTTGGAAATAACCTGACCGAAGGTCAATCTTTGAGAATACACAAGCTCCTTCAAGATGATCAAACAAATCATTGATTCTTGGCAAAGGGTATTTGTTCTTGATAGTCACCTCATTGAGTGAACGGTAATCTATGCATAACCTTTGACTTCTATCTTTCTTCTCCACAAACAAAACTAGGGCTCCCCAAGATGAATAACTTGATTGAATAAATCCTTTATGCAGCTGCTCTCCTAGTTGTTTCTTGAGTTCTTTCAGTTCATCAACTGACATTTTGTACGGTCTCTTTGCTATTGGTCTAGATCCTGGTAGCAAATCAATAAGGAACTCCACATCTCTATCTGGTGGCATTACCGGCAATTCTTCCGGAAACACATCCGGATATTCACTCACAATTGGCTCACTGTCTATGCTAACCCCCTTAAGAGAATTTAGCTTACTCCCTTTTGATTCAAAGTTAGACTTGAATTTAATCCGTTTTCTTTCCGGGGTTGTGAGTGCCACAGTACGATTAGCACAATCTAGTACTCCTTCATATTTAGCCATCCAATCCATTCCCAAAATTACATCCAGTCCTTGGGAATCTAGGATTATCAGACTCACTGGAAACTTATGCTTTCCAAACTCTATTACTAGATCCCGACATCCAAGACTTACTATCATATCTCCACCTAGAGAACTAACTTTTATTGGACACCCAATGTTTTCAGTTGGAAACCCATTTCTATCAACAAATGCTTTTGATATGAATGAATGCGATGCTCCAGTATCAAAAAGAACAAGTGCTGGAATAGAATTGAGTTTGAACTTACCAGCAACAACATCTGGCTCTTCATAGATTTCCTCCACATTGATGTGGTTCACTTGTCCCTTCTGAAAAGGGTTGGGCTTGTTGGGTCCTTCAACTTTCTTTTTTGGGCATTCATTTGCATAATGCCCCATCTTCTTGCACTTGAAACACTCAACCTGACTAATATCCTTCTTGACAGGCTGGCTTCCATTGCCACTTCCACTACCACTGTGGTGGATCTTATATCCACCCTTGTGGTTCTTGTACTTGTCATTGTCATGACTACGGTGATGTTTGTTGTCATGATGACGGTTGTGGTTGTGGTGCTTGTTGAATTTCCCATGCTTGTGGGATCCTGAGCTTCCACTATCATCATAATGGGAACGCTTGTGAGACGATCCCGAGCTGTGCTTGTCCGAGTGCTTTCTCTTTCTACTCTCAACTTGCTTCATTTTGTTCTCCAAAATAGCATCTTTATCACAAAGAGACTGGTATGTGGGAACATAGGACACTGATAACTGCAGGTTTAGTTCATCATTCAACCCTTCAAGGAACTTTTCCTTCCTCTTAGCATCAGTGTCAACTTCATCCGGTGCATAACGCGCCAGATTGTTGAACTCCTCAATATATTCAGCCACGCTGCGGTGGCGCTGCTTCAGATTATGGAACTCTTTCTTCTTCAAACTCATCACTCTGGATGAGATGTGAGCAGTATGAAAACCATCTTCAAAGATAGCCCATGTCACATCTTCAATGGGAGTGGTGATCTGGAAGTTATCCCACCAAGTGGCGGCTGGTCCTTCCAACAAGTGAGCTACAAATCTGACTTTCTCTTCATCAGTACAGCCAACTGTTACCAAGTCCTTGTTCACAGAGCGTAGCCAATCATTGGCTACCATGGGATCAGTTGTTCCTGAGAACTTTGCTGGCCTCAATCTCAAGAACCTGGTAAGCATGTCAAAACCCGGTGGGTTGTTGTTGTTGTTATTTTTATTGTTGTTATTGTTGTTGTTGTTGTTGTTGTTGTTGTTGTTGTTGTTGTTGTTGTTGTTGTTGTTGTTGTTGTTGTTGTTGTTGTTGTCGTTGTTGTTGTTGTTGTCGTTGTTGTTGTTGTTGTTGTTGTTGTTGTTGTTGTTTTTGTTATTGTTGTTGTTGTTGTTGTTGTTGTGGTTCTAGAGGAACGTAGTCATCATTTGCATCAGTTGAGTCTGAGCTGTCATCATTTGCTGCATCTCAGGGGTGATGCTGTTGTTGTTGGGGTTGGGGTTGGCACGACGGGGAGGCATCTGTGGTTTGTTCAATAGAGATGAGAATGAGATACCCATAGATGCTATCATGCACAATACATCACATAAACAATCATCAAGCATGCATCATAATAATAATAGTTCAACAACAAATATGACAAGTTTGCAAAGTAAACACACCAATAACAAGCCATCCACATGTTGGATGGTCATTGTGACTCAAATAAAGTATGATAAATAAATGATAGATGAGTAGTCGTCACTACTCCTCGGCATCAACCTCCTCCTCAACAAAGGTAAGACCTGCATTCTCCATAGCGGTCTTGTATTCCTCGACATTGGTGGTCAAGGTCTCTACTTTGGCTTTGAGAGCCCTCTTCTGAGAACGAAGCCTCTCAATCACAGTCTGCTGATGCTCGAGCTCGAAGTCCTTGGCTTGCAGTTCTTCAGTCATGTCCCGAATTCTCTTGTTCCTATCTTGGACTCGCTTCTCTTGACTATTGAACTTTCTGTCCTGGCTCTCGAACTTTGCCTCCATCTCCTTGACTATCTCATCTTGCTCCGCGAAGAGCTTGTCCTTCTCACGAAGCTGCACCTGGAGTTCGTCATTGCTAAGAATGACGTTGGTCCTATCAGTGTCCACGTGCCTAAGAAGAACCTCTAAGTCCTGGAGGTATAGGCGAATCGGCTCTGCTGTCTCCCTCGAAGTGTCCTCGAAGTCGATGGCCTCTCCATCCTCATCACGTCTACCGAAGACGTGGAAGTGAGTACCTCTAACCTGTCGAGAGTGTCGCCCTAACAGGCGTCCAATCAAGTCCTGCATGACTACCTCTAGGCCTCTCTCCTTGTCATTGTGCATGAGCTTGAAGATGATAGCCTCCGTGGTAGGCTCAGTCTGGCGTCCGGGCTGATTGACCTTGAAACCCCAAAGGTCTTTCCTCTCAAACTTGGTGAGG
The DNA here is from genome assembly GCA_916181665.1 of Avena sativa. Classification (NCBI taxonomy): domain Eukaryota; kingdom Viridiplantae; phylum Streptophyta; class Magnoliopsida; order Poales; family Poaceae; genus Avena; species Avena sativa. Next base: position 483,021,236 of record OV702283.1, read on the forward strand.
GGAAGTACCATGATGGTAGGAAGAGGGAGATTGAGAAACCTAGGAAGCTCAATAATACGAGGACCAAAGCGAGTTCCCTGGAACTCCTCAACAGTGCTGATGGTAACATTAGGCATCTATTTATAAGATAGAAAAAGTTAGAAACAACACAATTTAAGATAAAACACAAGGCAAAACATCACATGCATATCTTTGGAAATCAAAACACACAAGTCATGGCATACATGGATCCATTACAACAACCAAGGTTCAACTTATTTTAAACAACTTTTGGAAAATAAGGTGATAAGTGGTGGTCCAACTAACGAAGTACGCTCACAAACCTATCTCACTAGATATGTTGGCTAACACAATATTTCTAGAAGCAATCACTCTATCTTGAGCACATGACTCCATTACTAAGTCTATAATGTCTCCTCTTAAGGTTTGGTTGGTAGCCTCCAACTCTTGGGTATGTTTCTTCTCTTCCTTTAGGTCATTTTGGATGTTGAGCATTCTGCACTTGACTCTATCACCAAGTTCTTTGATGGTCTTCCAAGCTGCATCCCTTGCTGAATCAAAGAATGTAGGGTGCATCACTGAATTGGTGAACATGCAGAATCCTGATCCCTTGTGGTTGTCTTCCTTGTTTTTATAAAAGTGAAGTTGCACCCACCAGTACTCAACTCCTTCATCCATCACTGGAAAACCTTTGTACACAGCTGCATCATGTATTTCCATTGCAACCATGAGGTCCTTGAGAGCCTTGGGGAATTCTGTCTCACACTTTAAAGTCATTGTCATGAGTGGTCCTTTCCTTACGGCTTCATTGATGGAGTTCATCTACAAATAGAGATGAGAAAGAAGATTAGTAAAGTTTACGAGAAGAATAGACAAGTGTAGAAGTTGTTGAAAAATCTTCCTTAGTGGTTTCCAATCCTATGGTCATTATCCTACATGCAACCTGGCTCTGATACCATCTGTAAGATCCCTCCTTTATAAAGGAAAAAGGATCCCTGTGATTGCAATGCTAGTCCCTGGATCAATGCTAGCATCGACAGTTTAAGATGAAGTACACAGAAACAAAGGTCATTATTACAGTCATTCCAGAGACAACATAGTCTTTACAAATCCAAGGCCACAGGCCTAGTACAAGAGTTTAAATAAGTAAATAGATAAAAGTCTTCATCTTCATGTGCCACAGGCAAACAAGTTCAGTGTAGACTCATGACTCCTAATCCTCATCAAAGTAACCTGCAACATCACAAGTTACAGCCACAGTGGGTCAATACATTGGAATAGTATTGGCAAGTGATACCTTAGTATATTATTGGTGGACTACATACTATACGCAATTTGGCTAAGTGTAGCTTAGGCTTGCTTTGCTCAAAATAGGTTTTGCCTATTAGTTGAAATCACTAAGTTTTTCTTTGTCAAAACTTTTCCCAAGGAACCACCAATAGACATTGAGGTCCTTCACCCTTGTTCACCAACAAGTTTTTACTTAGAAATTAGGATGAGGAGATTCTTGATAGCTTCCATGTCTTGATGCTCAAGTTGTCCAATACCAGGGACATGGCTAAGTACTTAGATTCTTCCATCTGCAGAGGTTGTGCACTTTCCCCACAAGCCTTGATTTTCACCAAGACAGGACCTTTCAGAAGCCTTCCCTTAGACCAAATGGACGCGCTCCAACCTATCATCCCACTACCACCAACTGTCCAAATGGCTAAGTTATTGCAACCTATATGATCCTAGCAGAGCCCATATTGCCAAGTGGCTGCACTAGAAGCTTCTTAACATTTGTCCTCTCAAATCCCTTTGTTCCTGGGTGGCTTTCCACAAGTGAGATACACAAGGTAAACCATAAAAATGGGCCTTGTGTAACCACTCAACATAAACCATTCCTTCCATTCCACCCAGGTGATTCATTTACTTAGTTGTTTTATTAAGTAAAAACTCAAGTCCAAAGACTTAGAAATATTTTATCATAGCATGAATATTTAACCACCCTTGTTTGCTACTAGTTAGGCTAAGCAAGGTATAGATAAGCATCTTAACTTAGAAATTTCTACCAATTCTACAACTACTAGGATTTCCCAAGCATAGCATATAAGCAAAATATAACCATGCAAGACTAGCAAAATATATCTAATGCATAGTAGGAAAACTTAGGGATAAAATCATGAAGCACCACTTGCCTTGGTAGTTTGGAGAGTAGCTACACTCCTCACAATCACAATCACTATTGGCACCAAAATCTACACATAAAATCATAGCCACAAATCACATACCAAACAAATACAAGCAAAAATATATGGATGCATGCAATATGATATGTGATGAATTTTCTAAACTCAACAAGACAAGTGCACAGTACTGGTTCATAAACAAGTTCAAAACTTTCCAAACAACATTTATTTAAACTCTAAAACATTTCTTAAATAATTTATATACACAAAATAATCCTACACATGTTTCTGTAAATAAAACCATTTTAACAGAAGAAAAACATTAATCACATTTCATATTTGGAAAGGGCTTGTTCTCCTGATTCCAATGATATAAAATTTGTCAAATTTGAATGTGGGAATCAAAAGTTATGGCTAAAACAAAATCAAACAACTAATAGATTTAAATTCTGATTTTAAATCCAATCCCTACACACGCGTCACGTTCTGATTGGTGCGTACCGCTTCGCACGGATCGGTTGATGCAGGCCGTTGGATTTAAGTGATCGCGCACGGTCCAGATCTAAGCATACCGCTTCGTTAAGTGATCTATTCCTACGCGTTGGATCTAGATCCAATGGTCATCGTTCAAGCGACCACAGATGGGCGGCGTTGGCGGTGGCATCTGGCGGCGGCTCTGTCTATGGCGGCGCGGCGGCTAAAGGGGTTCTAGGGTCGTCGAAGGTGCTTACCGGGCTCGTAGCGATGCACTGATGCTCAACCTGGCGACGGCTTGGCAAGGGGCGCACGGACACGGCTGCTCGGGCTCGTCGGAGTTGGTGACAGCGTCGGGCTCGGGTGGACAACGACATTGGTGACGCTCCTGGTCAACCTAGCATGAATAGAAGGCATCAGGAGATGCGCAAGGCTACGACGAACATGTTCATGTGAATCAGAGGCGAAGGGGAACAAGGGGCTCACCGAATTTAGTCGCCGGAGTTGGAGACGTCGTCGGGGACTTGCTGCGCTTGATGGAGTTGACGACCTGGGGCGTTATAGGATGAACCAATGGTGTTAGAAGGTGCGCAAGGAAGTTGCGAAGCTGTCTGCATGAACTAGAGGAGAAGGGGCGCACGGGGCTCACCGGGATTGGTCGCCGGAGTTGCTCTGTCTGCGGCGGTGCATGGGCGATTGCGGGCAGCCTGGTGGAGGAGTGGTGGCGCTAGGTGAGGGGAAATGCCCGCGGTGCAGAGGGGGTTAAGTAGGCAGAAGGGGGAGGCGATTAAGCGTGGAATCAATGGAAATTAAGCCTGCAGTGACTGCGGCGAGGTAACGGCGGAGCGAGCGTCGCGGCCGCGCGTGATTGACGACGACGACGTGGTCGCAGGGTCCACCTGTCAGCGAGTGAAACAGAGAGGAGGTGGGGTAGGGTGGTCAGTGACTTGGTGGGTTCGTCTCCGAGTGAGAGAGAGATAGGGGGAACCCGGGTGGGCTTAGTGGGCTGAATCCGTCGCTGGGCTAGATAGGTGGCGCCGGCCCTTTTCTAATTCTTTTCTCCTTTTCTTTTTCTGTTTTCAATTTCAGGAATCAAATTCAAATGATTTCAAAATCTATTTGAAATCAAATATTTTTAGGATTTTTGCGGTGTGCAACAATCACATTTCTGGGCATAAAAATCAAGTGGTCACTTTGAATTGGCTTGGTCACTTGGAATAAAATAAAATAAGCAGTGACATAGCACTAGTTTTATATAGGTTTTGAAATTGGTTTTCAAATTATATTTGCTTTGAAACTTTGGTTTAAGTCTTAGCAATATAACAATACACTTTGAAAGTAATAAGACACAAGGTTTGGTTCACTGAACACCTATCTCATATTGGAGATTTGTATTTGTTCTAAATGCTGATCACATAAAATAATGAGCTCATATGCTCCTGTTTTTGAATTGATTTGTTTGAAATGAACTCTATATGATCATGGATGCATAGATGATATGCATGAGTTTGAAACATGATTTTAGGGATGTTACACAATCAAGCACACTACACGGTTTTACAAAGATCTATCTTGGTTGTCCCGTATATCAATGAACATAAGAATTTAATACGCCTCAAACACCCGGGGCAGTCTGATGAGTGGATTATAAGTGAACGCCTGTCGAGTTTTGGCGACTGGCTGCAAAGACTTCTCACGAATAACACCACTGTTGGGGATCAGCTGTACTTGTTGGCCAGGACACCATCTTCGATTGTATGTACTTTCCAAGGGTATGAGATAAATGGGAATACATTTTACACGATAGGCCAAGATAAAAAGAGCACCAACCAAAACAGTTGTGTCCGCTTCGATGCAGCAGAAGACAACGGTGCTGATACTCCATGGTTACGGCCGACGCGATCATAAGATTGACTATATGTATTAATTGAGCCATTTTTCTTCCTGCCATTTCTTCCCGCCATTTTTCTTCCCGCCATTTTTTCCCGCCATTTCTTCTCGCCCGTTTTTCCTGCCAGTTCTTCCCTCCAGTTATATTCCTGCCATTTCTCACTATATATATATGTAGGGTTGGCCTCCATTGTCATTGCACATCTCTAGACTCATATCTGCAACCTCATCACTCTTTCCCCTGGCTTCCATCGTAGCACTAACCCCCAGGGAGGCGGAGGCGCTTTGTGCCTCGAACTACCCCTGCCCGCCGGGCTATGTGTCCCCGTCGGCTGGATGCTGAGCGCCGGAGGCGTGCCGGTTCCTACTATCCCTCTAGGTGTGGAGCGCTGGATGGCCATCACGAGCCACTACTACTTCGAGCTCACGCCGGAGCAGCGGAGGAATCCCAGATGGCATCCTGACTATTTCTCGACTTGGGAAGCCTTCTTCGGGGACCGGCGTTAGAGGGCGCTCGACATGCACGAGGAGTACGGACCACCTCCTCTGAACTTCAACGAGGCTTCCCGTCGGCTGTGGTTGCACGGTCGGACTCTCCAGAGCGTCATGGCCTACGACACTGCCGCCTACTCTAACCCCCGTCTGCGCTACCCTCAAGTCCAGCTCACGCGTACTCAGCCTTCAAGGTTCAATTACGGCGACCCCGACGACGACAGCGACGACGGCCACGACGAGTACGACGACTACAGTGGCGAGTATTACAGGTGTAGGTAGAAGCATGACTGAATCAGTGCAATATTCCAAAACAAGTTCGGCCGATTGTGACTTAATCTAGCCATGTATCTTAATTTTCAGTCTTTTATGTATCTTAATTTTCAGTCGTGCTTTATGTAAGTTATTGTTAGTTGCATTATGTACTTTAATTCTAGTTCTATCATAATAAAAATTTCAAACTTTTTATATTGATTATGTCTCAGAAAAAACCTTCCCAAAATGACCTATCTCATTCGAGGTTTCTTGGCTTTCGGGTCAAATGACCAATGTTATGGTTAGAATCAAGGCATAGTTTGTGATAATGTGGACATATTGTGCATACATGTGCATCATGGGATGGCAAACAATGTTGTAAGAGGAAGTTTTCCTTTCTGTCGCACCAAAAAGGCATTTTCCATTTTCCGATCATAAAAAACAGACGGTTTTGTGAAGCAACCACCAAATGGCTAATTCAAAAAACTACTACCACATTTTACAAAAATACTAGACCACCTTATATGGACAATGTACCAACAGGGGGATCTGAAACCTTTCCTTCCACCTCTGGTGAAAAAGACAAATTCCTGCCGAATCGGTAGGAAGTGGGTCAGATCTGAACTACAGGTACATGATAAGATGCCCATGATTTTTTACAAAAATCATTTTTAGGTTCACAATATGCTATTTTATCAAAATCCAATGGAAGTTTAGCAAGGTTTTGTCAGATTCCAAAGTATACAAAAGATGCGGCATTTAAATATCCAAACAATTCAAAAATGTTAATACAAAATAAAATATGATTTGCTCTAATAAAATAGGGTTACATTCCTTTTTAGATGCTTAATATTTCTTATGTTCAAAGTTTTAGGGTTTGACTATTTTATTTTGGTTTTAATTGAATAATCAAAATTTATATGTAAGTGTTTTAATCATTTTGAAAATTTTCATCTACAGTACCTATAAAATGTTTTTATATGAATAGATAGATCTTATTTTTCTAAAAAATATGATATATTATTCATATTTTTCTGAGTTGAAATGAAAAATATATGAATTTTCTAAATTCTATCATATTTTTTGAATTAAAAATGCCCCCACCAATTTAATGTACGAAATAAATGCCCCCCTTTTAACACCGGTTCCAGCCAAGTACCGGTGTTAAAGGGGGGGGGGTATTTAGTTCGTTTCGCGCGCGCACCCCCTTTAACACTGGTTCGTGGCTGGAACCAGTGTTAAAGGGGGGGGTGCACGTGAAACGAATTCCCCCCCTTTAACAGCGGTTCTAGCCACGAACCGGTGTTAAAGGGACGGGGGGGATTTATAATGCGCGCCTCTTCCTTCTTCCCCCCAGCCAGATCAAGCGCGCAGAGGAAGAAAAGCAGAGGCTGCCGCAGCGCGTCGCCGTCCATGCCCTCGCCGTCGTCGTCCCGCGCCGCGCCAAGACCATTTGAGCTTCCTATAAGCTTTGCCTCGCTGTACTGAGCCTCCTCGCCAAAGGAATTGAGACGAGGAGCCCCGAGTTGACGCAATCAACCGCCCCTTCCCGAGCTCCAGCCATCGCTGTCGTCATTGATTCCGGTCGCCGTTCGCTTCGCCGACCCCCTCAATCGCCTCCTAGTGAGCAAATGGTGCTCATGCGTCATCCCTCTCTTGCTCTGGTCCGCTTCCCCTATGTCCATCTGTGAGCGCCCCCGCCGCTCGTCGGAGTCGCTGTTCTGATGACCTTAAGCTAGCAGCGCCGCCAGTTTTAGGATACCCAATGTCGCGCCAGTTCGAACGAGGTCAGTTCCGCGGGCTAGCATGTCCTCTGTCATCACCGGCAACCCCCTCCTGAGGGTGGACGTCGTGCTGACATCACGCTAGCGTCATGGTGACATGGCCCACGGGCCCGCTGACCTTTGACCGCTTAGGTGGCAGTGACATGGCCCCTGGCCCACAGTCAGCCATAGTGGCTAGGACTAGTAGCGGTGTAAAAAGGGTAAACCACCCAGCTGATGTCACAGTGATGTAATAATTCAATTTAAATTGATTAAACAATTTCAGAAAATGAATAAAACTTGTAAATTCAATATCTAATGATTTATAAGTCATAAAAATATGTATAATATACCAAAATATTCAGAAAAATGAGATCTAACTATTTAAGCTATAATCATGCATTGTTGAACAACTTTCAAGACAAGTTTAATTAGAGAACTTAGTAACCCCTCTCATATACATCCGCAGTTTCCCCGAGTTAGGGTTTTCACCCCTCGAAACCCCGATTAAGTTGTCGAGCATGCTTTAGGGTTTTCACCCCTCGGAACCCCGCCCACAGGTGATCTTCTGTGCCCGTCGCCGATGTGTGTGTGTATGTGTATGGTCAGGAGCAGGCCGATTGCATGTGGTCGGCTTAGGGCTCACTTTTTTCAATCGGTTTGCACTTGACCGATTACTTTTCCAATTCCGTGGACACCTCTCGTATCATCCTTGCTCGAGCATTTCAATAGATGTATTACTGATATTTGTGTGATAATATTATTGTTTCAGAAACTATGGATCCACTCAGTAGAAACCTTGAAGAGGAAGAAATAATGGAGAACATGATCCACGAGGACACCTCACAATATATGAACTTGGAGGCACATGATGACAGATCAAATAGTCATGGAGAAGATGACGACTCCGGTGAACGCACTTTAGTGATTGCAAAGTCCGTCGAGGTATATGCATGGATTAATCCTGTCCTTACTTACACCGATTGATTTGTATATATATGACATGTATTAATTAACGCTTCTTTCTTCTTTTAGCCCTCTAGATTGACCAGCAAGAAACAATCTTCTTCTATGAAAAAGAGCAAGCGAGGCGCGAGCCATCGGTTGAAAGATCATGCAAAGTTCACCATCGAAGCAGTCCGTGTTGATGGCAGGCCGATGGAGCCCAACAAGGCCGCAGACAAATTTATACGTCAGGCTGGAGTTCTTGTTAGGGACCAAATCCCGATCATAATTTAATATTGGAATAAGCCAAAGAAGGGCGATGGTACCTTTGTCGATGAAAGATCCAAAGAAATGCTTTGGAATTCTCTATTGGTAAATTTTACCCTTCTTCTAGAGGAGGATGAAAATAAACCCGTTATAAAGGAAAAGGTCAAAGAGTTGACTCTAAAGAAGATGGCTGAAGTTTTCCGCAACTGGAAAACAAAATTGAACAAATTTGTCAAAGCTCGCGAGACTCCAGATTTCGAAGACGCATATCATGCAAGGATAAGACCTCACTGGTCCGAATTTGTGGCATACAAGGAAGGTGCTATAGCTACAAAGAGGTAAGAAACCAATACGCAAAATGCCCAGAAGAAGGAATATCACCAGAGGACGGGGTCAGGTGGCTACATATCTCAGAGGCCTAAGTGGGAGGAAGCTGAGAAGGCCCTGCGCGATAGAGGGATCACACCCCAGACACATGGGTGGGACCTACGTGCAAAGACTTGGTTCTACGGAATCGGGGCAAGGTTGGACCAAGAAACGGGATTGTGTATCTTCCCAACCCTCCTTGCCAAACCCGTCACTGAACTCATCACGACATACGAGGAAACAGCCGCCAGGACCTTCCATCTCGACAGAGAGAATGACCAGCTCACACGCGCCATCGGTAAAAAAGAACACCCTGGACTTGCATGAGGCACAGTGGGTATGACGTGGAAGAATGGGTTTGCCGAGTGGGGCGACTCTTACAGATGGCGCGGCAGAAAAGAAAAAGAGCGTACAAAGCGGATGACACAGATTGAACATGCACTTGTGGCGCTGCAGGCGCAAGTGAATGCACAAAAGAGCCAGCAAGCTACCGACCCATCTCAGCGGCATGAAGAGCCTGCATTGGAAGCTGCCGGCGGCCGATACTCTACGTGGAAAAGCAGCGTGGCTTCCATGGAGAACGTGCATCCCACACTTGAAATGGCGGGTCCTCGATACCCCGTGGATGAGATCACGGAGAGCGAACATGCTGAGATGCATGTAAGATTAATGTGTTTATTCATTAAGGTGGCGGCCGGCTATGCCTTACCTCCTGTAGCTGGTGGAACTTACCACTGCCGACCGATTCCATATGGCTATGCTATTGTCGGGGTGGATGAGGTTGTGAAGGAATATGAGTAAGCATAGCTTGACCATGCTACAGGTGAAGGGGAAACTCAACTCAAATTTGTAGTGAAAACAACCATTCTTTGGAAGAAGGAACACATCGTGCTTCCAAATTGGAGGCCACTGGCACCCCCGCCGTCTCCACAGCGTCAGCATTCCGAGCCCCCTCAGCCGTCTCCAATTCATCAAAATACTCCCCTATCGTCTCCGACGCTTCAGCCATCTCCTGTGCGGCAGCCATCTCTAGCGCGCCAGCCATCTCCTACGGGTCAGCCATCTTCGGCGCACCAGCCATCTCCTGCGCGTCAGCCATCTTCGGCGCTTCAGCCATCTCCTTAGCGTAAGAGGAAGAGCACTACCACGAAGAGCATCACTAGCACTGCCACGAAGAAATCCGCAGGAAACCGTACGCCAAAGAGTTCAAAAAACTACGTCCCGCAGCCTTCCGCCAAGCCATTGCCGGTTTTACCGTGGAATCGCAACGATGAGGAGACCAATAGGATCTCGGTAGAAGAGGTCAAGAAATTATTTGCACCTAGATGGGCCGAGCCAAAGGAGAAACTAGATCCGGTTGTGGTGGAGAAGTTTTACAATAATCTTTTAAAACCTGAAACCCCACCTGTGCCAGACTACGAGCGCCAGATTATGAAGGGGGATGCAAGGCGGAGGGAGTCTGAAAGTAGCAGTCGTGCGGCACCCCAGAAAATAGTTCCCATGCTCGGAGAGCAGGAAAACCAATCATGCGCCCCGCTCCAAGTGTTCGACACACGGAACGCTCCTCCTGTAAATGATTACGAGGCAGAGCTACAAAGAAAGGCCAATGAGATTGGGATGACTTACATTGCATACTTGAACATCATGGGAGACAACTTTCCCAAAGGCGATTGCAACCCCATACAGCCATGAAAGTATGGGAAGAATCTTGTCAAGAAAGAGGAGCTGAAGAATCTACCAACAAAGATGCGAAGATTGCACAAGTGGTACCTTGATTTCTGCAAGAGGAGAAAGGACGAATGGATCACAGCGCATATAAGAGATCAGATTTTCTTGTGCGGAGACGACGAGATCGCCTTCAACATTCAAGAGTTGCATTTTCTGTTCATTCAGAAGGAACTCGACAAAGCTGTCATCAACCTTTATTGTGTGTAAGTACTATTTCTGTAATTTTTATCTCATCTCATTCAATTCATTAATTGCATGTATATATATATGCTCACCATATATGTATATACTATTATGCAGGAAAAAGGTTATGGAATGCATGAAAGGAGGCCCTTTTGACATTGGGTTCATTGACCCAAATAGAGTTCATGAAGAAGTGGTAAGACACAGACACGGGCAAACAGAAGATTTCTTGCTAACGTCTTTACTAAGACAACAAACCAAAAGGGAAATACTATTGCCTTACAACTTCTCGTGAGTGTTACCTCTCTCTTGTACACATTCTGTTTCGGCTTACTCGATGTTAAGTGTAACTGATGATGAGTTATGCGTCCGTAGGTTCCACTTTATTCTGCTAGTCATTCAACCTGACTTAGGAAAAGTCCTTGTCATGGACTCGTTACGAAAAGACCAAGAGCTATGGGCAGACTTTAAAAAGATGCTCTAGAGGTAAATTCAATCATATTATCGAACTAGATCGGCAACTTTTGTGACAACAAGTAATTAATTACTCTTTTATCCATTTTCTTTGCCAGACAGGGTTTGGAAAAGGTTCACAGGCAGGGCCGTGGGTGAATGGTCAGAAGAACTAAAATTTGTAGACCAAAATGTAAGTAATACTAGCTAGCTAGGTCTGCGTATCTCTTTGATTCTGCTTCCAATTCCATTATATCATGCTTTATTGATTATTATTTTGATTGAACTCTCTATTCTCGTAAAGTGCGCGCATCAGAGACCCGTCAATAACTTATGTGGATACTATGTTTGCGAGTTCATTCGCAATACGATATGTGCGACGGGCAAGCCGCACTGGAACAACTTAGAGTAAGTAAACAAAGTACACAACATTATTTTATTACCATCAATCGTGTTGAGTTTTATTCTTATATATATACATTGACCCCATTCTTCATATATATTTAGATCGAACGGATGCGGGACCAACTCCTACCATTTGACCGCATATGAGCCATTCAAGAGGAATTGGCGGGGTTCCACTTGATGAGGTCGTCACGCCTGGCGGAGAACTCTTTAGTTATCCACCAAAATGAACGTTCTATATATGCTTGAACGTGTTTGTCTTGTACTTGATGCTTCAACGTTTACGGAGAATACCACACAATGACGATGTTTGTGTATAATAATAGTTTCTTAATTAATCATGTACTCGTATGTACCGACGACGATGTATGTGTATACCTCTCCCGATCGATTACCCTCCCCCTCCTCGTCCCCGCCGCGCCGCAGAATACGCCCAGAGCAGGGCGGCGGCAGAACTCCATCGCGACAGAGATTTATGTCTTTATCCTGCCGTGACAGAGAACCTTTAACACCGGTTCGTGTTACGAACCGGTGTTAAAGGGGGGGCTGAGCGCTACGTCAACCCCACTTGCGCCATCCTTTAATAGCGGTTCGTATAAGAACCGCTGTTAAAGGTGGGGGGGCTCTAACACCGAACCCCCAACAGCGGTTCTGGAACCGCTGTTAGAGGCCTCTACGAACCGGTGTTAGAGGCCTCGTTTCCACCAGTGCTCCCATAGGCCGGATAACCATTGACGGTTATGAAGAACATGCATCTTAGGGTAAAGTTTTCCTTCACATGTGCATCATATATTTTTAATACTTCAATCCAAAGAAGTTTAAAATATTACACCAAAGTTGCAAGGTACACATCAATGCCCTCACCATGTTGCTTGGGGCCCTAGATTAGTATTACGAGCATGATATAATTTTGCTTCATGCATAGCCAAGGAGGAACATTGCGAATACAGAGATTCACTGGCCAGGTGTTGTGGTGCTACTATATTTGTCGAAAGGGTACATTCCATCGGTGCTCACTACAATCCTCACATTTCCAGGATCATCTCCAAAACGATCACCATCCAGACCCAAAGGATTCAACCTATTAACGTTCCTCCACTGTGGAGAGTCGGTAGGGTGTATGACCATGTCATCCTAAGTACGCTCCTCTGCGTGCCAACACACCATTTTTGCCATATCTGGGTTTGTATATAAGCGTGTCAAACAAGGAATAATAGTCAAGTAACAATACACTTTTATTGGGATGTCCTTCCTACCCGATTTTTTTGGATTCTTCTTTCTTGCTTGATTAGTGTCCATGTCATCCTCACTGCGGTTGTCATATGCTATATCAGCTGCCTCAACCTTCGGAACCTTGAACCTTGGAAATTGGCGCAGTATTCTCTGAACCACGGTACAATATTCAATCATTTTTACATGCATGTATTTTCTGAACCTCCATTCCCAATAGACACACAATTCTCTTAGTTTTGTAAAAACTATATGGCTTGTGGTTTCCTTCATAAAGAAAGTCTTGTAAACATGTTAACAACTTGGTTACACTCTTATCTGACCATCCGTACATTTGCTTCCTCTACATCAGATCTAGCATAGTAGCTAACTTTGTGTAGTGTGGCTTACACCCACGGTATAATGGATTCTCCAAGTCTTCGATGATCATGCAAGAATATTTATTATACATTTTATGATCCTCATAGTTTTCTTTAAACTCCAGCAACATCTGACTCACATTGTCTTCTTGAACATCTACATCATATTTATCATACATGTTTGATGAACCTCGTCATCAGTTGATGGAAATATGGTGGTAATATAAATATCATCCATGTTGGCATCCTCATAAACATCACCCTCCTCATTAGCATCACCCTCCATGAATCCCCCTTTGATCAAATGTGACTGAATATGTGAAGTGCTTGTAAAACTCTGGATGTTTTTATAGTCACAACACGAGCAAAATATACATCGGTCCTTTGTGTGAACTGCATTCATTTCAGCTGCATTGAAAAACTCCTTGACGTGAAGTTTAGTGATGAATCATTTTAATTGAATTGAAATGACCCATTGCATTCCTAGTTTACTGACTTTCATTTTTAAATTTGTATTTCCTTAGTAAATTTGTGATACACTAAGTTCTATATTCTTCCACTCTGTTTGGTGAAGCTGTGCGATTTGAATTAGCAGGATAATGTGTATTCATACCCTGGGGTGAGTGACTACTCAAAGCTGACTTTGACAGTGCTAATGATTGATTGTTGGATGGTTGCTCACCGATGACTTGATATCAGATGGCTTGCTGATGAATTGATAGCAAATGTATATGTGATAATCTGGCTATCATGTGGGGTGTTGGAGAGTTATTTGTGATTGTTCAGTTGAAATGCTAAAGTTCTAACCATTTTGTTACTGTGCACATTATATATTGTTTGAACTACTATTAGGATGATTTGGCTGTAACTTTATATTTTAGAAAGGCATGTTGATGTTTAAATGATATTATTTGCTATATTACTAACCTGGTTTCGTTGTAACTTTCTCTTAGAAAGTCTTTTGGCGTTCATACTATACCAAAAGGCCATGGCCCAAACAATATTTTATGAAATATTACACAATTACGAAATAAGGAATGGGTTGTAAAATCGCCAAAGATCAAAAGATACACATAATGTAAATATGCCAGAGTCCAAAAAATAATGTAGCCCCAAAATAAAATGGACTATAAATGGCTAGGCCCAAAGTGAAATGCACAGTTAAAGGCTAAAATCTAGATAAAAAGGCCCAAATGTTGGGCTTGACGAATTTTGAATGCTGAATTGGACTATAATAAGCATTATCTAGGACCAATTGGTTTGGTCATAGAAATATGCCATGTCATATTCGGTGAGGTGGACGGGTTAGATAGGTTAGATTACAAATGTAATCGACTAAATATAGTCTACCAGAAATATTATTAAGACCTCTGGACTAGATGCTATGTTGGTAGATAAGAGAAAGAATGACTTGCAAAGTCAGTCGTGCAAAAAAAGATCCATTCAAACTAACTATTATTGGCAGTTATATGCGCAAATGATTATACAATTTCAGAGTCCGGCCAAGAATTTTGTTCCCACATCTCACAGATACTACGAAAGACTTGTTGAAATATAAAATCATTGATTATATCCCTAATTTGTACTGGCGCTAGGGTGGATGCGCTACTACTCAAATATGCCGTGTTCGTGGGGGATTATAAATTAAGGAGGCAACTAGATCGGTAGGAGTAGTTGAGAGGACAATGTCCAGAAGTCAAAAATTGAGATATGTACAATAAAAATGTGACGATTAATATAAAAACTAGTTCTTTATTTAAGGGGTTTCTTCCCTTACGTTTATTTGGGCAAACATACAGAAGAACTTATTAGCGGCATTTGAAGTAGGAGGTTAGTGATGTTCAAGCAGCACATCACTAGTCTTGTGTCAATAATAAATGTTACTGGTGGCTTTTCCTCGAATCACTAAGGGAGAAGGCGCCTCTAGTCCCGGCACGTAAGGGCCTCTAGTCCCGGTTTCAAAACTAGGACTAGCCATACGGGACTAGAGGCCCAGGCATTAGTCCTGACCCGCTCACTGGCCAGGACAAATGGTCCTCCAAGTGGCCGCCACAGGGTGCGCGGGGTGCACCCACATTAGCCCTGGTTAGTATTACGGACCATGACTAGTGATACTCTGCTGCTGCAGCGTTTTGTGCATTTTCGCTGCTGTAGTAGATAATTCATTTTGTATTCTTTTTACTTATTTATTTTTTTGGTTCTCTACCGCGGCAGCATTTTGGATGCTTTCTCTGCCACGACAGAGAATTCATTTTGTATTCTTGTTTTTTCATTTCAAAATAGTTTTCGAATAATTCTACGCTACCACATATCGTACATTTCGTGTATATATAAGATAACTTGTCTTACGATATTGAGCATATAAATATATACAATTTTGATAGTTATATGGAGATCACAATTACCGAGACTAGAGCCCGTCTATTCGATTACACAGACGGGGATCATCAGAAGCGCCTATTTACACTAAATTCTCCGGCGTCGTCTATCAACTCTTTCATCAAAAATCCCGCCATCTCATCTGCAATTCCTAGTAGGCGTTGTTGTGGTAGGATCTTATCCCTCATGGCCTCGAACTATATAAGAAAAGGAGATCAATATCAATTATGATAACAAAAAGTGAAGGTAACAAAATACTGTTGTGAATGTATGGCTTACGTCGACGCTAAAATCTTTGTGCTCGGAGGTAAACGTGCGAATGAACTCGCAAACGTAGAATTCGATTCGTCCTCTGTGGCTACTCGCGCACTTTATGAGGATAGAATTCAATCAAAATAATAATCTAGCGTCATAATTGTATTGAAACTAGAAGTAAAGATATGGACATATCAATTACTACTTACCGAGACCGGAGTAAACGTCAACTTCTTACTAAAGGAACCAAATGTTGCAAGTCTTGAAACTCTTCCAAACCCTCCTTGCAAAGAAAATAAATGAATGAGTTATTCATTATTACCCGATATGTAAGAAATCAATGAATAGAGACCGATATAGCGTGAATGATTGAAATACCTCTCGAGCATGTCTTGCGTGCTGTAGAACTCTTCGATGTCTTTCTTTAATGAGCCGAAGAGTTCAACTACTCCCTTATCAAGGGGAATGTCTAGCAGAATCCAGTGAAACCTGCACACATTTATATATATACGTCAGTAACTCATCCATTGCACTTAACATCGAGTAAGAAAAAGTGAGTGTGGACAACATAGTAAGACCCTCACTTGAAGTTGTAAGGAAACAATATGTGGTCACAAAAATGTTGCTCCGTTAGAAACTTTAGAAGAATATTCGCCGTCTCCTCAGGTTTCTCTATTAGCATCTGTATATGTATTTTATCTCAATGAACCAACACCATAGATATTGTTTTTTTACATTCCAACATCTTCATTCTGCATCATAGAGTACAAAAGGATATAATGATAAAAATTACATGCAATAAACTGAACAACTGAAAGAACAGAATTCAACAACTTACAAACAATAGAAACTCGTGATAGATTTGTCGAGGTCATAGAAATTATATAATTGGAAGAGTTCTGAAAACTCAACATGGATATGCTCGGGTCAGAAGTATTACTCCTGGGATATTTTTGCTAAGATCATTGTTCTGTCATGATTTACGACCTTCAGGTACCATTCACGGAGATTCCGCATTTGTGTGGGAAGTTCTCGCAACTTCTCTTTGCTGAGAAAGTCCATCCCTTGGACATATCTAGCGACTACAACAGCCTTGGGTAACTTGTCGTCCTTGTAACCTAACAATTCAGCAACAGTCATATTCATAGAGGCCGCCAACTGCGCAGCTTCGTCCATATCTATTGGCTCATCCCGTCGCTCGGGAATGTTTTTGGATAACACCTTGAGGGGTTGGATCGATTGTTTGCCCTGTTGTACAAGCAGGGGAACGTCTGATATTTTGCCGCTTGCACTTTTGCTTGATTTGCTTCCTCTTGCACTTCTACTTGATTTGCTTCCGCTTGCACTTTTGCTTGATTTGCTTATGGTCCAAGTCATATTGTGATTTTGTGCTCAGAAAATCAAGTGCATACGCTTTTTGCTTCTCGGTGTATACCGGAGCAGGCTCGGGTTTCTTCTTTTGAAAATGTGCATCACATTTTGCCTTTGCGGTCGCTACGGTTTCCTCGTCGGTACGACTGTAAGGTCTGATGGGAGGGGCGACAATTTACGTTTTGGGATGCTGCGTTGGTTAGTAGTCATCGACGGAGCACACTTCCGCTTATTGTCCTTAGCGGTTGACCATGCAGCGAAGACGGCTAACCCTGCGGCGAAGATCGAGATGTACTCGCGCTATGGTGGCCATAGTCATGGGGTGGGCTTCTTGGAGGTGATGGAGCTGAAGGTGACCTGGGACGACTCGGAGGCAGTGTTAGCCTTGGCGCCGAGCCATGAAGCTTGATGTGTGCACATTATATATCGTTTGAAATATTCTTGGTATGATTTGGCTGTAACTTTGTTTTTTAGAAAGGCATGTTGATGTTTAAATGATATTATTTTCTATATAACTAACCTGGTTTCGTTCTAACTTTCTCTTAGAAAGTCTTTTGGCATTTGTACTAGACCAAAAGGCCGTGGTCTTAACAATATTTTATGAAAGATTACACAATTACGAAATAAGGAATGGGTTGTAAAATCGCCAAAGCTCAGAAGATACACATAACGTAAATAAGCCATAGAGCCCCAAAATGACGTAGGCCAAAAATAAAATGGACTATAAATGGCAAGGCCCAAACAAAAATGCACAACTAAAGGTTAAAATCTGCATAAAAAGGCCCAAATGTTGGGCTCGACACATTTAGAATGCTGAAATGGACTAGAATAAACATTATCTACGACCAATTGGTTTGGTCATAGAAATATGCCTTGTCAGATTCGGTGAGATGGACGGGCTAGATAGGTTAGATTACAAACATAATCAACTAAATATAGTCTACCAGAAATATTATTAAAACCTCTAGACTAGATGCTATGCTGGTAGATAAGAGAAATAATGACTTGCGAAGTCAGTCATGCAAAAAAATCCATTCAAATGAACCATTATTGCCAGTTACGTACGCAGATGATTATAAAATTTCAGAGTCCGGCAAAGGATTTTGTTCCCACGCCTTATGGATCTTGCGAAAGACTTGTTTAAAAATGTCAGACCTTTGATTGTTTCCATTATTTGGACTGGCTCTAGGGTGGATGCTCAACTAATCAAAGATGCCTTATTCGCGAGGATTATAAATTAAGGAGTCAACTAGATCGGTAAGAGTAGTTGAGAGGACATAGTCCAGAGGTCAAAAATTGAGATATGTACAAGACAAATGAGACGGTTAGCGTTAAAACTAGTGTTTTTTAAGGTGTTGCTTTCTTTGTGTTTATTCGTGCAAACGTCCAGAGGAACTTATTAGTGGCATTTGATATATGAGGTTAGTGAGGTTCAAGCGGCACATCGCTATTCTTGTGTCAATAATAAATGTTACTGGTGGGTTTTCCTCGAATGCCACAATTAAGTTGTTCATTGCTGACATATGAGTGGAACAACACCATTATATTATATATTTGTAACATTCGCCAGGAGGTGTGGGTTTAAATGTCACTGGCAACATAAAAAAATAGCTACATTATTATTGAGTTTCACAACAACTTTATATTGGGAACTAGGACAAAGAACAACGTTTCCATGTGTGAAAACCACATGGCAAAGGATCCCATAGCACGGAAAAGCCATTACTGTGCCACGACACACGGTAATAATGAAATGAATTTGAATGTTTCCATGCTAGCGATCCGCGGCACCTCGCTGTCAACCAATTACAGAAAAGCATTCAGATCATGTGTTTCTTTTGTGGGTGGCTTTCTCAAGTACTATGCTCAGTAATTTTTTCTTATTTCCTATTTAATAACATTTGCATCACAAAGCATCACACAAGTATAAACCGTTGTTATCCATGCCTAGAGAAACTATCGGAAAAGGAGGGCACTTTGCCTACAGCAAATGATCTAATTTTGTAAAGGTAACGAGTAGTCATATTTCCATCGCCCGCTAGGAGCATGCCCCCTATCCACCTTGTTTATGAGAGTGCTTATTTCCCGTTATCCACCTTGTGTGGATATGGGTATTGGCATCATGAATGTAGTATGGGTATGTACTATGCTGATATGCACTCCCACTTGCTGGTACCTGCTATTTAGAAATGGTCGTGGAAGTCTGCATGTATCCTTAATCTCGAGGTGTTTGCTGTGCTGTTGCTCAGTGATCGGTAAACAATAAAGATTTGCTACTGAGGAGGAATTGGAAGTTTGAGGGTGATAATTGCTGTGTTCTTTGCCCTATCAGGACATATGAGGACCATTTTCATCTTTTTTCACATCCAATTTCAGTCTGAGCGTTTGGAACTTTTTTGCAGATTGATTGGACTTTGAGTGCCGATATGCACACAGCGATTGCTGAATCTAGAAGGGGTTTCGATCGGTAAACCCTTTTTATGGAGGTTATGATCCTGGCATATTGCCAGATATGGAAGCAGTGTAATGGCAAAAATTATTGGTTATTGTAAGGCTATGGAAGCCAGATATGGAAGCCTTTTTCTGGTAGTGTCAATATTAAATGGAGTTAGAAGATGCACATAATTATTGTAAGGCTATGCCTCTACCCACAACTTGTGAGGAATAATCACTTATGATTAGATCAACAATCATAAACATTGTATATAAATTATGAAGACAAATACTTAATAGTCTTACACTTCCGCCAATCATGATGAGGTGAAGATTACAACTATAAGACTATTGCTATGGAGAGGGGATGGTGGCACTTGATCTCCTCACCTCAGATACGAAAATGGCTCTAACTGTGTTTCTGCAGACTGTCGTTAGGGTTTCTAGAAGCTTGGAGATAAATCTTACATAGACGCTTCCACCAAAGTTGCTTGTGTTGACCAGGAAAAGACGTTGGCACCTGGTACAGGAACGCTGTATGGGAGGGTCCAACCGGTATAAGTGCTAGAGCTTTTGTCCATAGCCTCTTTGACTTGGGATTATTGGCAACTCGTGATTCTTCATTAATTACTATTCATTTTGCCATAAAAGTACACAATTATACAAGTAGGAAGATCAAAGAAAGGATTAGCATATCTATGAAATAATTAGTCATTATCCAGGGCCGAACCTGGGAAACTCGCATGTGCCAATCTCGTCCCCTATTCTCCCTATGTCGCCACGCTTCGCATCTCCGGTGCCTCTTATGATGGTACCCGCCCTGGTATTCCCACATCAGTAACCTAATTAATTAATGTTCAAGTTATATCTAATGGCATGCTTGCTTGACTTATATTGATAGAGCATACATAACTTGGGATAATATATAAATGTACAATATGATATGCACGAGGCCCTCCAGATTAATTTGATTGATCCATGGTTATGCCAGCTATCAGAGTCTAATGCTGCATACGTAACAGAGGTGGACACCTATAAATACTTCAAATTATCTAACAAACTCATAAGAACAAGAAAAACCTATCTAATCAATTCTTGCTAATGGATTAACAAAGAACTAGGAAGTGATTAGTTCCACGCTTGCTTTCATTTGTGAAATGCTTGGATGTTAACGTTGAATGTTTCAACTTTCTGCATTCATTAATTAGTCTCCATAAAAGTTGTTCCATCAAGCACACATCAACACTAGCAACAACATTATCTCTATTCAATTAGTTCCAGGACGAGGCCGGCCACCTAGTTAACATGAATCAAGGGTATCTCATGCAGCTGACAAAGAATGATTGTGGTTCCACCTGATCACTTCACGAGAAGAAGAAGAAATACGACCAAGGACACCGACTCAAAATATCCGCATAATTTTTAAAAGCAATGTGTTTTCTATGGCTAAATATAGGTCCAATCTTACTCGTACGTAGATATATTACCATATCGTACTCACGAATGATATTTGTATGGATAATTATATATTTGTTGACAGTTGGGTCAAGACATGTCGATCCACAGTTGGCTTGGGACTCGTCAGGGTATCGCTAGGGTGGCTGGGTGGAGCTACCGCAAAGGACTGATTGTCTAGATGAGACAAGCTCTTCCATGCTAAGAAGAGGTGGGAACTCTTGAATGATGGGACCGTCATGGATGACACGACGAGGAGAGTAGGGAAGCGTTGATACTCTGGGCATTCAAAGATGGTTCTGAAATTTCGGTTGTTCATGAAAATAGGGAGGATCTTATGCTAATTTTATAGTTCAAGTTCCGAGATGGCATGTTTGGCCAAGTCTGATCAACAACCCTAGCACAAACCTAATTGTGTGGGATAGCAAATTTTTTGTGTCGGTGTTTGTTAAAAATGGCTTCAATGGACAATATAGGAAATCCTTTTATGTGTTAGTGATACAGATACTTAAACCTATAAATGTCACATTGGCCCCTTCAACACGTTCACCATATATAAGATATATGAGGTGAAGAGTGCATGTATGGGTTGTGGCGTTAGAATGTGTGGATATTGTACCATCCATGGCAACCATGTAGGATTGAGTACCAAGACCAACGTGGCTGAATTCCAGGACACACGGGTGAACGGATCATTGTTTCACATGTGGCAAACCGTCTCGACAACAAAAAGAGAAAGCTACCATGCACCTAAGGTTATGGGACCATCCATTGATTCCCAAGATCTCGATGGATTGGATAGTCACATATGTATCATCTCACTAAACATGAGTTTGGAGTGTAGAACTCAATCGTATGTGAATCTCGACGAATGAAACTATGGTAAAATAGTAATAACCAAGAAACAATGCTAGAATTGTGACAATAACTGAAGTATGTTTGAATTTCTATCTATGGTACCTAGCTTGACTTGACTATATCTATGATCAGTTGGACGAATATATGTTATAATAAACGTGATCCAAATGGGGCCCTCCAGATTAAATACCACTGGTCAGAGTCCAATGTTCTATATGTAATAGAGGTGGATATGTATGAGTACTACAAATGAAATAGCAGCCTATCAGCATAAAAAAACTTATCGTCTTCTTGCAAATGGATTAACAAACCAGGAGGTGGGCATGTATCAATAATTAATATTAATATTGGTTTTCATACACTTGCAATGGTCTATGTAAGTGTCTAATGAATGTGACAGTAATACATATGTACGACTTACATACTCTCAGCTGCTCTATAAATAGTTGGACATACCAGTTCATGGACCATAAAGCAAGCAATCAACTGTCATTCCCTCCGAAGACTGCCAACACAAATTCATCCTACTACTAGCAATGGTAGGAGACCAGCATTTTCTTATTACTGAGTACATACATCCATCATTATCTAGCATCGTCTATCTATTTGATCATATATATGAGCTAACTTACTGTATATATGTGCATGTATTAATTGTGTCCAGGCGACGCCCAAGAAGATTGGCCCTTATGGTTACGGGGAAGGCGCTGCTTTTGACATCGACGTCAAAAAATCGCCCAAACAACTCTTGAACATCACTATTTGGAGCAGCGATGGCCCTAATGGGCAAATCAATGCCATATCCTTCATATATCGTGACGAGAAAAATGAACTAGTCGAGATAGGTCCATATGGCACCATAAATGGAACAAAGCACACGGTATGTATCTTCACGTTCATAAGTTCATATATGTTGGGAGCTTGTCGTCGCCCCGCATAAATTTCATACACACTATATAACACATGCAGTATATTTCTGTCCTACATGGTTTTCTCTCTCTTGAAGTAATGTTGGATTTTGTATGAAGTCTTTAAGGGGTATATACTAATTAACTAATAAATAAATAACACTAATGCCTTCTTTTTGCATTCATTGTAATATTTTGCAGATAATCCTTAACCAAGGTGAGTATTTGACCATGCTCTCTGGCTACTTCAACCCTTCCATCACTGCGCTCAACTTCAACACTGTCTACGCTAAGTATGGGCAGTTTGGCAAGTGCCCAAACATTGGAGACACTTCTTTCTCCATTGATGTGGATCACGATTCCATTGTCGCCCTATTTGGCCAAAGCAACGGCAAGGTGAGGTCCATCGGCGCCTATTCTGGTCCTCGGGCTTGATCGATAAATTCTTTATCACCAGCATGTCATATATATATATATATATATATAGGTGTGACGTACATACCTAGAAACTGCTTGCTGTTAAATAAATTTTTCATCCTGCCAGCAAACTAGAGTACATGTCACATAGTAGGTACTCCATGCGATGGAAGGATCCATGGACTTTGCTTGTTCCATGTACTATATTGTATTGTATAATGTATCATGTATGCGTGTTTTGTATCGTCGTCGCACAGATAAGCATGTTATAAATATAAATAAATATTTCAAAAATTACGTGCTTTACACATGATGGCTACCCGTTTATCGTACGGAAACGAATCATAGCAAGAAGCAACAAACAATCTTTTTCCAAGTATATGTTTATTTGATTGACTAATTCCTTGATATTTGATGGCAAGTTTTGACTCCGTTTTCAGGCTGTAACTTAGACCACAGCCGCCCAGGACCTTACTATGGTTGTCGATTATAATGATCTTTTTCATAAATCGTCAAGCATTTTAGCAACTAGCCAACCCCGGTAGGGTGGAAGAGATGTCTATTAAGATTAATTTATAGATGTGTGGTCAAATGTTCTGCCTAATAATCAAGTAGCAGGTTGTGCAAAGTGAGGTCTAATATACATGGCCAACACTAAAGAGAAACGTTTTTTCCGAGTAAATGTACACTATACTATCATTGACATAGGTAGGATGTATTGCAAGTATTATAGTTTTACGAACCATGACAGTTTTAAGAACCCTGAAATTAATTGATCAATATAACAATGTTTGGAATACTTGTTCTCCCACGAGTTCAGCGTTGAACTCTCCATTGCCTTTTCACCACTCGTTGAGCCAGAAATTCGGCAAGCTCGACAAGGAACATTTTTTAGCTTGGCCATCGGCAGTTCCATCTCTTCAATTTCCGGATACTATGTAAATTAAATCATGATCAAACCGGTGCAAATGAGAAGAATATTTTAAGAAAATAATAAGACTATGTTTGCATACCGGTTATTCTAGTCTAGGAACAATAAGGTTGGCTATCATGATGCTCATATGTTGAAAAACATAGTAGCCGCAAAGATGCGTCAATGGAGGCTGCTGGTGACACTGAAATAGACAATATGTGTGGAATGACCATATTATCCAGACAATATATTTAACATGCATGCATTTAGATGTGTATAGGTGCTGGTAGAAACTAACCGGTTGACCCATGTAATGGGCATTTAGTAGTTTTTTGTTGTAGTATATTCTTTCGAACGATATGTTTTAAACGATAAAAGAAGAATGACAAAAAATATATTATTACAAAACCGGGATGTATCCTATATCAAAATCACTTTTATTATGGAAATGAAAGTATTAAATAATCTGACAATAAGCCTGGTTCCATCGTCATAATTTGCATTGTTTTATTAATATTAAGAATCGAGATAATGCACATGGCCATCTAGAAGTGAGATAGCGATAAGAATCCAGTAAAAACTAAAAGTTGAACCAATTATTAGTAGGGTGAACGTGATCAAATTCATAAATGAGGATGTATTGTGTTACTCTCACTAGTAGAAAACAAGCCTTTCGTCTAGGCCATTAGACCCGGTTGTGGCTGGGGCCAGGACTAATGGACCTCGCCGGACGGCCTGAGCCACCCAGAAATATAGGTCCCGGCCCGTTAGACCCCATTAGTCCCGGTCTAAGACACAAACCGGGATTAAAGGCCCTGGCCCTGCCGCTCGCTGTGGCACCCCTTTTACTCCCGGTTTGTATCTCCAACCGGGACTAGTGGTCTGTCCCTATATATACGCACAGCCCCCTCCTCCTCTCAACTGTTTTTTTCCTGGTGGGAGAGAGTGTTGTTGTGCTATTTTTTTTCCTATTCATACATATGCACTAGAGGTGTTCGGTGAAATGTCCATTAGAGCGATGCGAGTTTAGGTCACACAAGACATACATGATATGAGGTGTCCGAGCCACACTTTAGTTTTCTCATCTTTGTTTCCAAGTGTAATAAAAGGTTAGCAACTATTTTCTCGTTTAGACCGTCGTGCGGTACTAATTTTAGCATAGTTCTTGCGTTTGACATATATTTGTATGATACAGATGAGCCATCCATGGATGTACGGTGACCGACGCTCTGCCGCTTTCAGAGAAGGTGTGCGTTCATTTCGAGTTGTGGCCGAGGAGAACAAGCGGCGGGGTGGTTTTATGTGTTTTCCATGTGTTGACCGTAGGAATGAGAAGGCTCACACTTCCGCAAGAGTCATTCAGAGCCACCTACTTTGGTCTGGTTTTATGTTCGTCTATAATGTTTGTACCAAACACGGAGAAAGAGGGGTTGTGATGGAAGAAGATAATGAAGAAGTGAACGATGATGACAACTACCGATCTATGTTCCCTGAATACGCTGATACTGCAATTGAAGACAATGAAGAAGAAGGAGGTGAAGAATGGGAACCAGACCGGCCCACTGATGATATTGGTCGGGTCATTTCTGATGCAAAGAGAGACTGCGACACAGAAAAGGAGAGGTTACAGTTTGAGCAGATGCTACAGGACCACAAAAATTGTTGTACCCAACTTATGGAGATGGCCAGAAGAAGGTGGGTAGCACACTGGAATTGCTGAAGTGGAAGGCAGAGACCGGTGTGACTGACTCGGAATTTGAGAAGTTGCTGGTACTCATGAAGAGGTTTCTTCCAAGAAATAACGAATTGCCCGCCAGTACATACGAAGAAAAAAGCTCGTCTGCCCTCTAGGATTAGATGTGCAGAAGATACACGCGTGCCCTAGTGACTGCATCCTCTACCGCGGTGAGAAGTACGAGAATTTGGATAAATGCCCGGTATGCACTGCATTGCGGTATAAGATCAGAAAAGATGACCCTGGTGATGTTGATGGCAAGCCACCCAGGAAGAGGGTTCCTGCCAAGGTGATGTCGTATGCTCCTATAATACCACGATTGAAACGTTTTTTCAGAAACAAAGAGCATGCCAAGTTGTTGCGATGGCACATGGAAGAACGTAAGAAAGACGAGATATTTAGGAACCCCGCTGATGGTCACCAGTGGAAAAAAATCAAGAGATACTTCCCGGACTTTTCTGGTGACGCAAGAAACTTATGGTTTGGTCTAAGTACAGATGGCATGATACCTTTTGGGGCGCAGAGCTGCAGTCAGAGCACCTGGCCCATCACTCTATGTATCTACAAACTTCCGCCTTAGTTGTGCATGAAGCGGAAGTTCATTATGATGCCAGTTCTTATCCAAGGCCCGAAGCAACAGGCAACGACATTGATGTGTACCTAAGGCCATTAGTTGATGAACTTTTACAGTTGTGGGTCGAACCAGGTTTACGTGTGTGGGATGAGCACAAACAGGAGCCATTCGACCTACGAGCGTTGATGTTTGTAACCATCAATGATTGGCATGCTCTTAGTAACATCTCAGGACAGATGAACAAGGGATATAATGCATGCACACACTGTTTAGATGAGACTGAAAGTATATATATGGATAAATCTAGGAAGAATGTGTACCCGTACAATCGTCGTTTTCTTCCGCCTAGACACCCCTTAAGGAAAAAAGGCGGGATGGGCATCCTAAATTAGGCGGCGAGGAATGTGTGTATGTGTGGGTGGCCATGACGGCTTCACTATAAATAGAGGGAAAGGGCGGGGAAGGCTAGGCCATAAAGCACTAATAATAGGGGTTGGACCTTTAGTCCCGGTTGGAGAAACCAACCGCGACTGAAGGGATTGCGGCAGGCTGGGCCAGGCAGCACGAATAATAGGGGTTGAACCTTTAGTCCCGGTTGGAGAAACCAACCGCGACCGAAGGGATTGCGGCAGGCTGGGCCAGGGAGCACCAATAATAGGGGTTGAACCTTTAGTCCCGGTTGGAGAAACCAACCGCGATTGAAGGGATTGCGGCAAGCTTGGCCAGACACCACTAATAATAGAGGTTGAACCTTTAGTCCCGGTTGGATGAACCTTTAGTCCCGGTTGGAGACACCAACCGGGACAAAACACGAGGGAGCACTAATAATAGGGGTGAGTGTCGACATTATGTTGTGATTGTCGACACAATGCCAAGCTGCTTGTACTATAAATAGGCCAGTCCTCCAGCCAGTTTGAGGCATCTCCATGATCGATGGTTTGCGAAAGCAGGGACACCACTACGACCAGTTTCAGGGAGATGCCGCTGGAGCCCAGTCCTCTGGCATCTCCAAGAATCTGGTCATAGAGGCACACCCTAATATGTGAAATTAGGTTAGCTCCTAGGCATATTGATCTAGTTATAGAAGTTACAAGCTGCAAGATGGTCTTCGAGAGAAGGGACACCACTACGGACAGTTTCAGGGAGATTCCGCCGGAGCCCAGTCCTCCGACATCTCCAAGAAACTGGTCATAGAGGCACTTCCTAATATGTGAAATTAGGTTAGCTCCCAGGCATACTGATCTAGTTAGGGAAGTTACAAGCTGCAAGATGGTCTTCGAGAGCAGGGACACCACTACAGCCAGTTTTAGGGAGATGCCGCCGGAGCCCAGTCCTCCGGCATCTCCGAGAAACTGGTCATAGAGGCACTCCCTAATATGTGACCGCACGTGTTTGGACGTCATATCTTCATGGTAAGTACGAATCGGGACAACATCTTCATAGTTTGGGAAAGTTGTAGTACGAATCGGAACTAAAGCCCCCCCCTTTAGTCCTGGTCCAACCATAAAACAGGACTAACACTCAAGACATTTATTAATATTTAAAAACTGAGACTACAAAATCGGGACTAAAGGCCCCCTTTAGTCCCGGTCCAGCCACAAACCGGGACTAGCTAACACTCAGGACTAAAGCCGACCCTTTAGTCATAATCATGTCTAGTCCTATAGTACACAGCTTCAGGGTCTTCTTCGTCATCGTCATCATCGTCACCTGCCACTCTGGGGATCCTGAGCCCAGCCATGGCATATACTAGGGGCACCTGCCTCTCCGGCCTCGGATTCACGGTGGGAGGGTGGACTTGTGGGCAC
Organism: Avena sativa; assembly: GCA_916181665.1. Taxonomy (NCBI): domain Eukaryota; kingdom Viridiplantae; phylum Streptophyta; class Magnoliopsida; order Poales; family Poaceae; genus Avena; species Avena sativa. Next base: position 483,049,323 of record OV702283.1, read on the forward strand.
CGCAGGCGAGGAAGGTCTCCCCCGACGATGTAGCGCATCACTCTGATGATAGTATGGTTCGCCTACCATAGACGGCGGCCGGCTTCGTTGTGGTTTCACTGGGGCGGGCCATCACCATCATACCTGGCGAGCTCCCTTTCCCGCTGGTTAGTGAAGAAGGGATTCCAGGTGTCGTAGTTGTCGGGCTCCCACTGGGGATCCATCCGCTGCTCCGGCATGAGCTCGTGGTAGAAGTGGTTCGTGATGGCCGCCTATCGGGCGGATCCTTGAGGCACAGGAGGGACAAGAACACCTCCAGCGCTCAGCATCCAGCCGGCGGGCGACCAGTAGCCTGGTGGGCAAGGGTAGCTTGAGGCGCACAGCAACTCTGTCTCCTCGAGGGTCAGAATGGCCCAGTAGGCGTTGTCCATTTTTGTGAGAGATGAAGGTGTGGATGTGTGCATAACCATGGCGTGGTCGGCCTATATATAGATGGAAAGGGCGTGAAAACATGGCGGGAACGGTGGGAAATGGCGGGAAATATCTTTAGTCCCTGTCAGTGGCTACAACCGGGACTACAAGCTCGGTTTAGAGGAAAGGGCGGAAAAACTTGGCGCGAAGCGCAGAGAAATGGCGAGAAATATCTTTAGTCCCTGTTAATGGATACAACCGGGACTAAAGCTTATTCAGAAAATGGATTTGGATTAATTATTCAAATTCAAGAACTTCTCATGTTGAAAGTTTAGTGAGATTCAAAAATATGCAAAAAATAATAGTTAATGCATTTTTAAATTGATAATGGCAAAATGGTTAATAATATGAAAATTTAAAATAATTATTTGATAAAACAGAAAATGGATTTGGATTAATTATTAAAATTCAAGAACTTTTCATGTTGAAGTTTAGTGAGATTCAAAAATATGCAAGAAATAATAGTTAATGCATTTTTAAATTGATAATGGCAAAATGGTTAATAATTTGAATATTAAAAATAATTATTTGATAAAACATAAAATGGATTTGCATTAATTATTCAAATTCAAGAACTTTTCATGTTGAAAGTTTTGTCAAATTCAAAAATATGCAAAAAAGAATAGTTAATGCATTTTTAAATTGATAATGGCAAAATGTTTAATAATTTGACTATTACATAATTATTTGATAAAATATAAAATGGATTTGGATTAATTATTCAAATTCAAGAACTTTTCATGTTGAAAGTTTCATCAAATCCAAAAGTATGCAAAAATGTATAATTTAAATGTTTTAAACGATATATTGGAAAATTTGAAAAAAAAAGCACAGCGCGCGCTGGGTTTTTTGGCCCAACGTGCGCAAATTTGGGCCTTTAGTCCCGACCCAGTTTACCAGCCTGGACTAAAGGTCTGGCCCCAGCGCGCGAAAACGAAACGCCCCCCCTCTAGTCCCGGTGCGTGGCACCAGCCGGGACTAGAGACCCCCCTTTAGTCCCGGCTGGTGACACGGACCGGGACTAGAGAGGGGGGGGGTATATAACGAGGCATTCTCCCCCGGTGCGTTCCACGCACCGGGAGAAGTGGAGCCAGCAGACACCGCCAGGCTGCCCCCGCGAGAATCGATGAGGAAACCGCCACAAACTCCCTCTCTCCGCCGGCCTGCCGCCCACCGCCGAGCCCGCCGCGCCGCGCTCCCGCGCCCGCGCCCTTGCCTCCGCGCCTCACGCGCCCCCCGAGCTTGATCGGCCGCGCACGCCACCGCCGCCACTCCGACGAAGCAGCGCCGAGCGAGGCTGCCCGCCGCCACTCCGACGAAGCAGCGCCGAGCGAGGCTGCCCGCCTCCAACTCCCGCGCCCATGCCTGCCGCCAGCGCCACCGCCGGTGAGTAAGGGTTAGGATAGGATTAGGATTATAGTTAGGATTTTTTATTTAATTAGGATTAGTTTATTTAGTGTATTTATATGTATATAGTGTATTTATGTATATAGTGTATTTAGTTTATTTTTAATTATAATTAGGATTAGTTTTAATTTAACCATTAGGAGTATATGGATATAGTGTATTTATGTATATCGCGCCACCGCTGGCCGCCGCCACCGCACCTCCGGGTTTAGGGTTTAAGGCGGTGACCGGAGTTAGGGTTACTGTGGTAGTTCTCGGGGGAAGCCGCTTAGTCGCCCGCCTCTCCCGCGGCCACCATCACTGGCCACCGCCACTGCACCTCCGGGTTTAGGGTTTAGGGTGGTGACCGGAGTTAGGGTTAGGGTGCTGGTTCTCGGGGGAAGCCGCTTAGTCGCCCGCCTCTCCCGCGACTACCATCACCGGCCACCGCCACCGCACCTCTGGGTTTAGGGTCTAGGGTGGTGACCGGAGTTAGGGTTAGGATGGTGGTTCTCGGAGGACGCCGCTTAGTCGCCCGCCTCCCCCGCGGCCACCATCACCGGCCACCACCACCGCACCTTCGGGTTTAGGGTTCAGGTTGGTGACCGGATTTAGGGTTAGGATGGTGGTTCTCGGGGGAAGCCTCTTAGTCGCCCGCATCTCCCGCGGCCACCATCACCGGCCACCGCCACCGCACCTCCGGGTCTAGGGTTTAGGGTGGTGACCGGAGTTAGGGTTAGGGTGGTGGTTCTCACGGGAAGCCGCTTAGTCGCCCGCCTCTCCCGCGGCCACCATCACTGGCCACCGCCACCGCACCTCCGGGTTTAGGGTTTAGGGTTGGTGACCGGAGTTAGGGTTAGGGTGGTGGTTCTCGCAAGAAGCCGCTTAGTCGCCCGCCTTTCCTGCGGCCACCATCACCGGCCACCACCATCGCACCTCCGGGTTTAGGGTTTAGGGGTGGTGACCGGAGTTAGGGTTAGGGTGGTGGTTCTCGCAGGAAGAAGCTTAGTCGCCCGCCTCTCCCGCGGCCACCATCACCGGCACCACCACCGCACCTCCGGGTTTAGGGTTTAGGTTTTATTTGTTAAGTTCAAATAAATATTGTGTGCATATTGCAGGAACTATGGATCCACCTAGTCCAGTCCGCAGAGACCTAGATTAGGAACACTTGCTCGAGGATATGATTCACGATGACGATGAGGGATCTCCCTCAAGGTATCTGAACTCATCCGGTGAGGGAGAGGAGACCAACAGACAAGAGGAATAAGCCCATAGATGCGTAATGCAGACCGGCGAGGTATATATATATATATGATGTTCGATGATCGTCACTAGATGTACCTAGTTGTATATATATTATGTTGACGAATGTTTCTTCTCTTAGGCCTCTACATCCAGCAAGAAAACCAAGCGCGGCCCAGCCAAAAAGTTGCCCAGGGTACTGTTTATGAAACTATAGAGGTTTCAGGAGACAACGAACCATTGGAACCAAAGAAAACAAAACAACTATTTGTACAACAATGCGGAGTTGTTGGTAGAGATCGCACCCCGATCACTACTCAGGAGTGGAATAAGCCCAAAGAGGCGGAATGGAGTGATGTGTATATCGTCGATAGATTCAGAGAGCAAATATTTACTGACCTAATGGCTCATTTCAAGCTGCCAGAATGTGACACTGAGGACGAGACTGCTAAAATGAGAAAGAAAGTCAAGCAGTTTGCACTGAAGAAGATGGCCGAACTATTCAAGAACTGGAAGAAGTCATTATGGAAATAGTATCAGAAGGACAAGAAAACCCCATTATTCGAAGGCTATCTAGTGAAGCATCAGCCTTACTGGGATGCATTTGTGGAGTATAGGAAAACATGAGTTGCTACGAAAAAGTTAGAAAAAGACAAGATAAATGCTGCGAAGAAGAAATATCACCATAACATGGGGCCAGGGGGCTATGCGGCTGCCATGCCTAAGTGGGATGCAAAATAGAAAGAGCTTCATGATAAAGGGATCATTCCAGAACCAATTCGCGAAAGAATGGGATTTGAGGGCAAGAAATTGGTTCCTTGGGCATGGGAGTACATATGACGAACTTACAGGGGACCTTGTTTGCAGTGACGGCATAAAGGTACCCAGGACTACATGGCTAAAAGTGGTCAAAGATATTAAATATGGAATAAAACAGTTTCATCCTGATAGAGAGAAATACTTGCTGACCTTGGTCCTCGGGAATCCTAAGGACCAAGGTACCTATAGAAGCTGAGCAAGAGCAAAGCAACGATGGGAGGAGGAGGAGGAAGAAAAGTTCAACTAGCTGCTAGGAAGACTTGACAAGCAGCAGCAGCAGATCGACGAACTTAGAGGAATAGCGCGCTTGTAGTAAGATCCTCCACTCGATATTACCGCCAACCCATCTCAGCGGAGAAGCAGCGTCGCTGAATCGGATGTCCCGTCTAACGATGTATCCTATATAGATGGCCATCCTGGCTACCCCGTGGATGGAATTAAGGAGCAGATATCTTGTGAGCTCCATATTAAATTGAATAACGTATTTGTGAAGGTGGCGGTCGGATTGGCTTTGCCTTGTCCGCCTGACGCACGTTGGCATGGCCATGAGATTCCATCTGGATATGCTAAAGTAGGGGTGGATCGAATCGTAAAGGAGAGGGAGTCAATGGAGCTTGCCATCCCTGGACCTGAAGTTGAGATCACACTCTGAGAAGTACTTGGTGGGATCATTCTCAGGGAAAAGAACAACATACGGTTTACAGGCTCGACCCCAAGGATAACACTACCGCCTCCAAGTCGTCGCAGATCTCCTTCACCTCCACCTCCATCTCCATCACCTCAAAGAATCCCACCCCATGATGACTACGACAACCACAACCCGAGTCCTTCTCGATCTCCGTCGCAGGCTCAGCAGTCTTCGCCACCCGCTAAGGACAATAAGCGGAAGCGTGCTCCGTCTGTGAGTACTAAAGGACGTGGCATCCCAAAATGGAAAATGTCGCCCCTCCCAACAGTGCCTCATCAGAATCTTCCAATCAGACCTTAGCATCATACTGATGCGGAATCTGCAGCGATAGCAAAGGCCGAAGTGGCAGCGCATTTTGAGAAGAAGAAACCCGAGCCCGCTCCGGTATACACCGAAAGCAAAAGTCATATGCAATTGATTTTCTGAACACAAAATCGCAATATGAGTTGCACCATAAGCTAGATGACTATCTACTCACACTTCAGAAAGAAGTGGCGAAGAGCAAATCAATTGCAAGCGGTAAAAAATCAGCAAGCACAGGTGCAAGAAGGACCAAAACTGCAATCAGTAAAAAATCAGGCGTTCCCCTTCTCGGACATCACGCCAAACAAACGATCGCACCCCTCAAGGTGTTCTCAGATAACGTTCCCCTTCCCGCACAACTTCCACTAGCTGCGGAGTTGGCGGCCGGCATGGAAATTACTCTTGATGAACTGTTAGGCCCCCAACTCGACCATCTACCAAAGATGCCAATAGCCCGTAGATATGTCGCAGGTGAGCATTTGGTCAGCAAATAAAAGGTGAAAGAACTGTCAACACAACAGCAGAATCTCCATGAGTGGTACTTGATAGCTGCAAAGGAAGGGAGAATATTTATCACAGCGAAAGTCCCACGTGAGGTCCCACTACTTTAGAAAAGGCGAAGAGCTCCATGTTGAGTTTCTAGAATTGTTCCAGTTATACAATCTCGAAGCCCTCGATAAATCTATCCTCAGCTGCTATTGTCTGTAAGTTGTTGAATTCATTCTCTACATGTTCAGTTCATTGCATGTAATTATCCTCATTATATCCTTTTGTACTCTATTATTATGCAAAATGAAGATCCAGGAATGTAAAATAAGAAGAGTCTATAGTGTTGGTTTCATTGACCCAGATAAAGTACATATAAAGACGCTAACAAAAAACCCCGAGGAGACGGAGGAAAACATTTTGATGTTTTTACAGGAGAAAAATTTCTATGACCACATACTATTTCCTTACAATTTAGAGTAAGCTTTTGATTACTCGACGCTAAGTGTAACGGATGAGTTACTGATGTATATATAAATGTTTGCAGTTTCCACTGGATTCTTCTAGACATTCAACTTGATAAGGGAAGAGTTGAAGTCATGGACCCATCAAAGAGAAACCTGGAAGCACTGCGCAGCATGCAGGACATGCTCCAGAAGTAATTTTCTCACTATATCGGTCTCTTTCGTTGATTTCCTGAGATATCAGGTAAAGAATAACTCATTCATTCATTTTCTTCGCCGAGCAGGGTTTGGATCCGATTCAAGCGCGAGGTTAATAAGGGTTCCTTTAGTTAGCAGCTGACGTTTAAGGCGGTCTCGGTAAGTAGCACATGATATGTCCGCGTATCTCTTTACTTCTAGTCTCAATAGAATAATGATGCTAGATTATTATTTTGATTGAATTCTATTCTCGTAAATTGCGTGAGGCAGTCACAGGGGTCGAATTTATGTGGATTCTACGTTTGCGAGTTCATTCACACGTTTACCACCGAGCACAAAGATTACAGAGTCGACGTAAGCAATACATTCACACCATCATTTTATTACCGTCACTTTTCATTATAATGATTGATATTCATATTGATCTCCTTTTCTTATATAGTTCAAGAGAATGCGGGATCAACTCCTAGCACATCAACGTGTACTAGCAATTGTGGAGGAGCTAGCGGGTTTTATTTTCAAAGAGATGGTACATGATGGCAGAGAATTTAGTGTGAATAGGCACTAATGATCTCCATGTAATTCACTAGACGGGCTCTAGTCCCGATAATTGTGATCTCCATGTAACTATGTAAATTGTATATATTTGTATGCTCGATTTTGTAATACAAGTTATCTTATATATACAAGAATGTGTACGATATGTGGTGGCGTATAAATATTCAAAAACATTTTGAAATGAAAAATAAATAAATAAAACAATACAAAATGAATTCTCTCCCACGGCAGAGAAAAGGCGCAAAATGCTGCCGCGGCAGAGAAATCACTAGTCTAAGGTAATGCTCTGTCGCGGCAGAGAAAAGGCTCAAAATGCTGTCGCAGCAGAGACCCACTAGTCCCGGTCCATAACACCAACCAGGACTAGTGGGGGTGCACCCTGAGCACGCAGGGGCATCCACGTGGACACCCACTACATGGTAACTTGGCCGGGCCTAGTGTTGGGCCTCTAGTCCCGCTTGATTTGTCCCGGTTCAAAAATCGGGACTAAAGGCCCTTACGGCCCGGGACTAGAGGCCCTGTTTCCACTAGTGATCTTTATGAAAATTCCATAACATTAGTTCCTCATATTTGTTCTTCCCCAACTCATTGATGATGTAATCCTCGATAATCGTTTTGTTACATTCCCTGGACAGATGCAAATAAATGACAGGGTCAACAAAGACTTTTTATGCTTATTGGTCCTGGCTCTCACAAAAAATAACCTACATAAAACACACATATACATGTACAAATTTAAACTGTATAGATAGCTGATTAGCAAGTACCATGCATGCATAAATATATATATATATATATATATATATATATTGTAGAGGTCCCAACCTGATAAGGTAGAGATCCCTGTGTTTACAATGCTAGTCCCCTAGATCAATAGCTAGCATCCACAGTTTAAGATGTAATATCAAGAAACAAAGGTCATAATACAACTTTATAACCAGGAATAAAATAATTCATTACATCTTACATAGCTCATTTGGCTATCTCATTACAAAGCAGCAGAAATAACTATAGCATAGATTCCTTCATCTTCAAAGTGCCACAGGCAATCATGTTGGTTGTAGACTTGTAATCCTATTCAACACACTTCACTAACATCAAACAAACCTGCAACATAATAAGTTACAGCCACAAGGGTCAATACATTTGAATTGTATTGGAAAGTGATACTATGGTAGTATAGTGGAGTCTATCATCTATATGCATTTGGATAAGTGGAGCTTATGCTTGCTTTGCACAAAATAGGTTTTCCTTATAAGTTGAAAACACTAAGTTTTGTTTGTTAAAATCACCCAAGGAATAACCAATAAAATTGGTTAACCTTTAACCTTGTTCATGTCGTGGGAATGGTCACGGTAGATGCTGCAATCGGCAGCGAGTAGTAGAACGAGGGGCAAGGGCGGACAGCCATCTGCGGTGCGAGATGAGGGCTGAGACACAAGGTTTTACCCAGGTTCGGCCCCCCGGAGGGTAAAGACCTACTCCTGCTAGATTGTATTATGATGGTGGTACAATGGGCGAGCTCGGCGGCTAGGCGGCGAGTCGCTTGGGTGTATGATGGAACGTATCTCTACACGCCCTGTAGGGAGGTTTATATAGACTCATTGTTGGAGATATGCCCAAGAGGCAATAATAAAGTGGTTGTTATCATATCTTCACACTTATGATAAATGTTTACATACCATGCTATAATTCTATTAACCGGAAACATTAATACTTGTGTGATTTGTAAACTAAAATAAGAGTCCCTAGTAAAGCCTCTTGTTAAACTAGCTTGTTGGTTAAATATATGATCATGGTTTCCTGATCATGAACATAGAGATGTTATTAACAACATGATCATATCATTAGGAGAATGATGTGATGGACATACTCCTATAGATAAGCGTAGCATAAAGATCAAGTCATTTCAATAGTTCAATTGCTATATGCTTTCTGACACATAGTAACCTAATATCTTCAACCATGAGATCATGCATATCACCTTTTTCCGGATGGATGCTTTGATGTCATCAAACACCACACCGTAACAGGGTGGCTATAAAGGTGGCATTGAGTGTTCAGAAAGTATTGGTTGAAACACATGGATCAAGAGTGGGATTTGTCCATCCATATGACGGATAGATATACTCTGGGCCCTCTCGGTGCAATGTCATCCAATTAGCTTGCAAGCATGTGACTGGCTCACAAGGGATCACATATCACGGGAACGAGAAAAGAGTACTTATCAGTAACGAGGTTGAACTAGGTATGCAGAGATACCGACGATCATAACCTCGGATAAGTAAACTATCGTGAGACAAAGGGAAATTGGTATCGTATGTAAGTGGTTCATTCGATCGCAAAGTAATCGTAGAAATATGTGGGAGCCATATGAATTTCCAGATTCCTCTATTGGTTATTGTTCCGAGAAGTGTCTCGATCATGTCCGCATAATTCACGAACCGTAGGGAGACACCTTAAGGATTCGACGTTGTTTGAGTAGTTATGGTATTATGAGAAAGAGACCGAATGTTGTTCGGAGTCTCGGATGGGATCCGGGACATCAGGAGGTGATACGGAATGGTCCGGAGAATAAGATTCATATAAGGAAAGTCCCGTTTCGGAGTTCGGAAATGATTCCGGTGTTTTCATCGGGGATGTTCTGGAAGGTTCCGGAATGTCCGGCACTCCGGGGGGGAAGGGGTACATGAATGTGTCATTACATATTGGAATGATTGCATCATCTACTAAGTGTTCTTGCTGTTCCAAATAAAGGATTAAATTGAATCCTAAAACAGAAAAGTCAAATGGCCAGTTTGAAAGTCAAACGGCTAAAACAGGAAACTGTGGGAAACAAGCAAGAGGTGTTTGGAACCGACTTGGGGGAGGAGTCTCCTCCCCAAGCCGGCGCGCCAACCAAGGCCGACTTGGGGAGGGACTCCCCTCCCCTTGACCGCGCCTCCCACCTATAAGAGGAGGGGCAGGGCCTCCTCCTCTAGACACACAAGTTCCTATCCTCTAATCTCCGGTTTAGAGCCGTTTTGGTTTAGAGCTTCTAATTGCCCTAGCCTTTGGTTTAAAGCCTTCTACTTAAGGCGAAGCCCTGCGAGATCTCCCCTCTACTTACGGTACCACGCCGTTGTGCTGCCGGAATCGCGAGGAGAGTGCTACAACCTCCGCTGCCTGCTGGAACAAGGGAGAGGAAGGTCTTCGTCGAGTACCGAACGTGTGACCCACTACAGGAGTGCTGCCGGAACGCAGCGCCGGAAGGATCGTCTACACGATCTTGAGATCAGAAAGAGTACGACTACATCACCCACGAGAATCTGCTCTCGTTAAATGCTTTGGAATCTTCGAGGGTAAGTTATTCCATCGACTCGTTGCTACAATCTAGTAGATAGATCTTGGCTTGTTTGTTTGTATGCGATAGAAAAATTTTGTTTTCCATGCTACGAACCCCTACAGTGGTATCAGAGCCGTGTCTATATGTAGATCTGTTGCACGAGTAGAACACAATGGTCATTGTGGGCGTTGATGCTTTTATTGTCGATTGCTTCTTGTGTACTTTGCATCTTGCAGTATGTTGGGATGAAGCGACCCAGGCTAACCTTACATGAAATCGTTCATGAGATTTTCTCCACGCTTGACATGCAACTTGTATTGCATAAGTGGCTTTGCGGGTGCCTGTTTCTCCTAGCATAGTTAAGATCCAATTTACAACGGGTGATCAACAATGCTAGTATCAATGTTGTGGTTCTTGTTTGTAAGTTAGAACGACACTTATTGAAAGCCCCAAACCACGTAAAATATGCAAAGAAAGTAGAGGCGTCTAACTTTATTTTGCAGGGGTGTGCAGTGATGTGATATGGCCATGATTGTGATTATATTTGATGTATGCAATGTTCCTTATTGTAAGTTGGCAACCGGCAGGAGCCATATGGTTGTCTTTAATTTATGTTAAGACCCGCGTGTCTATTCAAAGTAGTTGTAATAGTTGAAGCCGGTGGACGACAACCATGGAGAAGCGTCATTGACCTTGATGCAATGCCGGTGATGATGGAGATCATGTTCGTGCTTGAAGATGGAGATCGGAAGCACAAAGAAGAAAGGCCATGTCATATCACATATTATTGAATTGCATGTGATGTTAATCCTTTATGCATCTTGTATTGCTTAGTAGACGACGGTAGCATTATAAGATGATCCCTCATGCACATCAATTTCAAGTCATAAAGTGTTCACCCTTAGTTAGCACCGTTGCTAAATCTTGTTGTTTCGAAGCACCACGTGATGATCGGGTGTGTTAGATTCTGCAAGTGTATACAACGTGAGCAAGCCAGATTTGCTCATGCGGAAACTAAGGTTTGATCTTGACGAGCCTAGCATGTACAGACATGGTCTCGGAACACGGATCACCGAAAGGTAAAGCATGAATCATATAGTAGATATGATGAACATGTTGATTGTTCGCCATTGAAACTATATCAACTCTCGTGATGATCGGTGTTGATGTAGTGGATTTGGTTCGTGTGATCACTAAAACAATGTGAGGGATATTGTTTTGAGTGGGAGTTCACCTAGATTAGTTTAATTATTAATTAGAACTCAATTTATCATAAATTAAATCAAAGTGAATTTGCATAGTTGTTGTATTCATTGGCATCCGTCTACCACCTTTCGCTTAGTTATAATTGAGATGATAGAACTATAGAATTCTGGTTAGTTACTTTACGAACTGGTATCGTATTGTTTTGAAGTGTTAATCTAAAGTTTAAAAGTCCTATTGCAAACTTTCAGTAAGTTCCGGTTACTCTATGAAGTTTAATAATTGGTATTAAAACAAGAGTGACAATTCCAAGAGTTAGTGTATGAGTATCATGTTTGTTTCCATGATTCTTGATATTCAAAGGATTGTCTTAATATCAAGGTTATCTAGGATCTGAAAGAGTTGTTTCAGAAACCATGATGTGTGGAAGATATTGTGATATCTGAAATGAAGTTTTGGTTACAACATGATAGAGTATAATATGGCAAAAGTCATGTTCTCATATTTGATGAGAATTTGCAAAAGGTTGGAGAAACTAGTTGTCCTAATCCTCCAAAAGGTTTTGGAAAGCAACATTATACTCATGATTCACCATTATAAGCTAAAAGTTGCTTAATCATGGACGATTCCATGATAAGGGTGAATATTTGATGTAGGTAAAATGTTTACTACACCAAGAGATTACTAAAGAAAGGAATTTGAAAGAACACCAAACATTTGATGATGGTGGTCTACTTCAAAGTGCAAGTCCAAAGACATTGGTATTTAACTATACATGCTTTGGACTATATGTCATATGTATGACACCACTATTGATGTTGATAGATTCTTTCAAAAAGAAAAGGAAATACTGAAAGAGAATCTCTTAAATATATGGCAGAAGAGAAAAGACTAGAATTGTTCAGTTTAAGTATATAGATGATATACATGTTATGGCTGTATTCTTTGCTTATTAAACAATGTGGTTCTTAAGTATTTGATACTGAATTTGTTGGTGTGAATTGTCATACGAAACAACAGAATTCATGAATTACAATGGCCTGAGTAACTAGCAAATGAATATGTGATGATGTTCATCGAGAACAAATAAAAGGGTTATTGTGTTACTCGTTAAACATCAAAGCTTGCCTTCAAGATTTGTTTTATCAGGTATTATGAGAACAAAAGGGTTGTTCAAATAATTGCTGAAATCCATAAAAGATGGATGATTCACAATATCGTTGGAGAAATCACATCCATAAAACTAGTGCTAAAAATGTCGAAAGACAAATTGATTGAAAGATCACTTAGGAAGTGACATCGCCGTTTAAATTATATTGGAAATAAAACATGAAGAAACTCCATGTGGATGGAATTTTGGAGTCTTTTGAGTTTTGATCAAATGACACTTGTGAAACTTTCCTAGAGATAATTGAAATTTCGTTCATAGGCCAAAAGGGAACGTATGACTAGCTTATTGGAAATTGTACATATTGTTGTACGAAGTCCATCATGTGTAGTCAAGAGCGATGGATTTCAACTTCATATGCTTTCTCCGAAAATTTGAGTGAATATATGAATATTTGCTTAATAAGGATGAAGTATGAAACATTTGAAGAGTTCAAAGACTTTCAAGATGAAGTACAAAATCATTTGTAACAATAATATAAATAGTTTATGATAAGATCATAAAAGAAGATATTTGAGTTACAAGTTTAGCATAATACCTAAGATTTAAGGAATCGTTCCGTGGATTTGCATTTCCCGAAACACCATAAGAGTATGGAGCATTCGAGATATGTAATTAAACCTTGTTTGACATGGTAAGATCGAAGGTGTAATTCATAAAACTGCCATTGTATTTTAAAGATTAAAAGCTTTAGAGATTACCTTTTTTTCCACTGAAAAGAGCTTCATCATAATCCGTTGAAATGACACCATATAAAGTTATGGTTTGGGATAAAACCCAAGTTGTCCTTTCTTAAACATTGGCATGCTATGCATAAAAGGATGTTTGCAACCAAAGTCGGATGAACCTGTCTTTGTATTACTGTTAAGTATTCCTCCATAAACACCAGAGACAAAAGTGTTTGTCGCTTAGAACGTCAAGTTTCTTTGAGAAGGAATTTTTCGTGAAAAATTAAGTGGGAGGACAATAGAACTTTGATAAGGTTAAAAGAACCTTAGCTATATGTGCAAAGTTGCGCAGCGCCGAAAAGTGTTCCGGATTTAGCAAACAATGCTCATGGCTCGCGTACTTCAAAGGTTGTGGCCACGGAGATCTAAGATCCTATTGAAACAAGTAGGTTGGATGAACAATCAAATACCAAGATTTGAGAGTTAAATCATTATTTGACAATAATGATCCGACTACGTGCAAAGAAGCGATGATGAGCCCTGACTCCATCAAATGGCTTGAAGCCATAAAATCCGTGATAGTTCCATACACGAGAAATCAAGTTTTTAACTTGAAGGACCCTCGAGAAAGGTGTAAGACCTTACAGTTGTGTCTGGATCTATAAAGAAATAGACATGGATGTTTTACATCTATGAAATAGTCGACATGTTGGGAAAGAGTTCACAAAATGTTCAAAGGTTGACTATGACAAGATTTGATCTTTCATAGTGATATTTAGTCTAGACGGATTAATGTAGCAACCACTACATATAATTTGTTATATGGTAGTTGAATAAACAAAACAAGTTCTTCTAATAGAATCGTTACCTAGGACATGTGCATAACACGGTCCATAGGGTTTTGTTAATTCAAAGGATGCTAAAAGCATATGCAAACTTCAATGGTTAAAGTGAGCATCGCGGAGTTGGAATCTTCACTGTGATGAAACTGTTAAAGGAGTTTAAAAGTTCATTAGAGACGATGAAGATGCTTGCATTTGCAAGAAATTAAGTGGGAGCGCTAAGACATGTTTCTAATACATTATGTGGAAGACATATTGTTGATTGGAAATAATGTATCTTTTATTAACACATATTAAGAATTTCATCCCGATGAAAGACTTAGGCAAAACCCAAATATTTGGCATCAATATACGCTAATATGGTTGTGCCAGAAGTACATAGACAAGATATTGAATGAGTTCAATATAGAAACTACAAAAAGAGGTTCTTGTCGCACAGAAAGGATTGAATGAGTTCAATGTTGATGATATATTCAAGTGTATTGACATTTGGTAAAGTGAAACAAATAATCAAGTATAGATTGATACTTGATGTATGAAATCACAAAAGAGTATTTATATCAATCATACTGTGATATGTACAAATCCAGATATGTCCTATGCTCTAAATGTTGTGAGCATATACCAGAATGATTCGTAAGATGATCATTGGACAATAGTAAGGATATTCTTATGATCTTTTGGAAGAACTAAGAGTATAATATTTGTAGAAGTGACAAATAGATGGTTAGTTCATTGTAAAAGTACTACATTGATACTAGCTTTGTCACAAAGTACAAATTAAAGTTTATCTCAATCTAAACTGAGGGTGGCACAATATAATGGAAAGTGAGTTCCATAATGGATTTGGATGAGTTCCAAAGTTAAGACATTGTGACAGATACTACAACAAAAGGCTAAGTATATGACTGCTATTTTAGCAGCAAAAGAGGGCATTTGTGTCAAGTAGTTTGTTATCAAACTAGGTGTAGTTCACAGTGGGATAATACTATGAAGATATATTGTGCGACAATATTATCAACATGTTTTTACCCCAAAGAGCTAAAGGTCACACCGAAAGACCAAATTTATACAAAGCCATCTCATTAGAGAATGAGTGATGCGTAGAGACGCAAAAACATGCAATTACACACGGACCTGGAAGTGTCAGATCCGGAGATCAGTTGACCACTAGCAATCGTGTACATACAACACCGGAAAGCCATAGGTGTTGAATACACAAAGGTTTGAAACTAGATTATTGACTCTAGTGCAAGTGGGAGACTGTTGGAGATATGCCCAAGAGGCAATAATAAAGTGGTTGTTATCATATCTTCACACTTATGATAAATGTTTACATACCATGCTATAATTGTATTAACCGGAAACATTAGTACTTGTGTTATTTGTAAATTAAATAAGAGTCCCTATTAAAGCCTCTTGTTAAACTAGCTTGTTGGTTAAATATATGATCATGGTTTCCTGATCATGAACATAGAGATGTTATTAACAACAGGATCATATCATTAGGAGAATAATGTGATGGACATACTCCTATAGATAAGCGTAGCATAAAGATCAAGTCATTTCAATAGTTCAATTGCTATATGCTTTCTGATACATAGTAACCTAATTCCTTCGACCATGAGATCATGCATATCACCTTTTTCCGGATGGATGCTTTGATGTCATCAAACACCACACCGTAACAGGGTGGCTATAAAGGTGGCATTGAGTGTTCAGAAAGTATTGGTTGAAACACATGGATCAAGAGTGGGATTTGTCCATCCATATGACAGATAGATATACTCTGGGCCCTCTCGGTGAAATGTCATCCAATTAGCTTGCAAGCATGTGACTGGATCACAAGGGATCACATATCACGGGAACGAGAAAAGAGTACTTATCAGTAACGAGGTTGAACTAGGTATGCAGAGATACCGACGATCATAACCTCAGATAAGTAAACTATCGTGAGACAAAGGGAAATTGGTATCGTATGTAAGTGGTTCATTCGATCACAAAGTAATCGTAGAAATATGTGGGAGCCATATGAATTTCCAGATTCCTCTATTGGTTATTGTTCGGAGAAGTGTCTCGATCATGTCCGCATAATTCACGAACCGTAGGGAGACACACTTAAGGATTCGACGTTGTTTGAGTAGTTATGGTATTATGAGAAAGAGACCGAATGTTGTTCGGAGTCTCGGATGGGATCCGGGATATCAGGAGGTGATACGGAATGGTCCGGAGAATAAGATTCATATAAGGAAAGTCCCGTTTCGGAGTTCGGAAATGATTCCGGTGTTTTCATCGGGGATGTTCTGGAAGGTTCCGGAATGTCCGGCACTCCGGGGGGGAAGGGGTACAAGAATGTGTCATTACATATTGGAATGATTGCATCATGTACTAAGTGTTCTTGCTGTTCCAAATAAAGGATTAAATTGAATCCTAAAACAGAAAAGTCAAATGGCCAGTTTGAAAGTCAAACGGCTAAAACAGGAAACTGTGGGAAACAAGCAAGAGGTGTTTGGAACCGACTTGGGGGAGGAGTCTCCTCCCCAAGCCGGCGCGCCAACCAAGGCCGACTTGGGGAGGGACTCCCCTCCCCTTGACCGCGCCTCCCACCTATAAGAGGAGGGGCAGGGCCTCCTCCTCTAGACACACAAGTTCCTATCCTCTAATCTCCGGTTTAGAGCCATTTTGGTTTAGAGCTTCTAATTGCCCTAGCCTTCGGTTTAGAGCCTTCTAATTGGTGTGTCTAATCCCTAGACCACTAAAGCCTCTCTCATACTCCACCATGCTCGCTCCGGCTTAAGGCGAAGCCCTGCGAGATCTCCCCTCTACTTCCGGTACCACGCCGTTGTGCTGCCGGAATCGCGAGGAGAGTGCTACAACCTCCGCTGCCTGCTGGAACAAGGGAGAGGAAGGTCTTCGTCGAGTACCGAACGTGTGACCGACTGCGGGAGCGCTGCCGGAACGCAGCGCCGGAAGGATCGTCTACACGATCTTGAGATCGGAAAGAGTACGACTACATCACCCACGAGAATCTGCTCTCGTTAAACGCTTTGGAATCTTCGAGGGTAAGTTATTCCATCGACTCGTTGCTACAATCTAGTAGATAGATCTTGGCTTGTTTGTTTGTATGCGATAGAAAATTTTTGTTTTCCATGCTACGAACCCCTACACTCATCTCCCCTAGGGTTTACATATCTCAACCAAATCAGTTAAGGCTTCGGTAATCGTTTAACCTAACTTGACTAGGCCTATCTACTCGCCTGGGCCTTCAGCTTCCAGTCGCTTGGATCCACACCGGGCCTTGATCCAGTCGCCGTCTTGCAGGCCCACTCGCCAGTTCCTGGGCCAGTCAGAAACGTCCTGCTAGGTATACCCCGATAGGCATATCCCCATCAGTAGTCCCCGAGGCCATCATTGATTGGGCGCAGGTGCTTGCTGGCAGTCGGAATATACGGTTTCAAAGCAGACATCCAGTCGAATCATCGGCGGGATCCTGAATAAAGGAAAAGACTAGTTATTCTGATCGCAGCTTTGGCGAGTCGGGTCGGCGAAATACTCAGTCACTGTCGTAGTGATCGGGTCGGCGAGCCGAGTGGCTGAAGTTGGACCGTTAAACGCGGTCAAACTAGCCGTTGGGGTAATCCAACGGTAACTTTTGGCGTAATCACCGCGTAGTAACGGCTCCCTGATTTGGCGGGTAACAACCGCTATATAAGGGGAATGGCAGGTAATCGGAAAACCATCTCCTCGTCATTTCCTCCGATTGCGCACACTTTTGCCTTCCTCCGCATCGCGATCCAGCCGACCAGAAATCCTCCGACCCCCACGAATCCTTCCGCCAATGGCCCCCTCCACCGATCCTTGGGGAAGATCTAAGCGTACGAGAGCGCAACTGGCGTCCTTCGAGGAGGCCGGGATCCTGCGCGCCGGCAGGTGGCTCATCCCTTCGGCCGGAGAGGTGACCCCGAACCCGTGCGAGGGAGAATTCATCTGCTTCACTAGCCACCTAGAACGGGGGCTGGGATTCCCTACGTCCCTGTTCTTCTGGCGCTTCTGCGCCTACTACGGGATCCAACTGTCGGACCTGGGTCCGCACAGCATAGAGCAGCTCGCCATCTTCGTGGCGTTCTGCGAGTGCTACCTGGGCTGCCGGCCCTACTTCCCTCTATGGCAAGATCTGTTCCACGGACGGATCAGTCGCGAGGAAGCGGGCGGCCCAATGCTTGCCGCGGGCGGCCTGACATTCCAGCTGAAGTCGAAGGCCTCGTTTTTTGACTTGATGATGCCCGCCAAGGCGGCGAGCGAGTGGAAGAAGTCTTGGTTCTACGTTACCGAGGCGACTCCGGAGGGCGAGGCGGCGATCCCACGATACTCCGCCGACCGGCCCGAACCGTGCCGACTCCAAGTCGGTAAGCTCCCCACCGACCAGCGGATGGTCGTGGACGAAATGCTTCAGACCATCCGCGGTCTGAAGAAGAACGGCCTCCAGACAATTAACTTATACAAGTGCTGGCTCGGGCGGCGGCTCGTCCCTCTGGCTCAGCGCGACCACTACATGTACCAATACACGGGCCGGGAGGACTCGACGAAGTCCTGCCTCGCTGAGTGGAAGCTCGAGGACTACACCCCAGCGCTGAAGAAGATCACCTAGGCAGTGTACCTGGACGCAAAGGCCGGGGTCACCCCCTACACCGCGAAGCATCCATCCCCAATGGCGAGTCACCTCGCATTATTCGCAGTCGCAGTTTATGCAGTCGCAGTCATTCTAATTTCATCTTGTGCTTATTGCAGCTATTCCAAGTGGTGGAAGGATGGCTCCCGCCTTCAGACGACGAGAACTCGAGCTCGTCCGTCCAGGACATGGGCTAGTCGCCTCCCGCCAAGGGCGACACCGAGAGCGACAAGAGCAACGGCGATGACGAATCCGAGGAGGAGGTCGCTCCGCTGGTCCGCAAGACCCGCGGGCAGCGTCAGCGTGAGCTTGAGGCGAGTAAAAGCCTCGAGCGTCATGATTATGATGATGACGAACTTCCGGAAACCACCTCGCGCCGCCAGGACACTCCGTCAAAGAAGAAGAAGAAGAAGAAGGAGAAGGAGGTGAAGGCCCCTCCGAAGAAGAAGACGAAGCCGGTGAGACCGGCCACCCCGCCGCACTCGGCGAGCAGCTCCGACGCTACCAGCCTGGACAAGGGCGAGGCGCCGCCGACAGTAACCGCGCTGGACACGGCCACTGTCCTGAGCGAGGTGCCACTGGCTTCGATGCCTCCGCCAGTCACCCCAGTCTCTGGGCTAGGGGCCGCTCCGGTCGCGGCGGCTTCACCTCGCAGGGAAGCTCCCGCTGAAGATGTCTCAGAGGCTCCCGTCGCAACCTCGACGACGAAGAAACCATCCGTGTCTTGGGCACACGATGTCTTGGAAATGGGCCTTAGTCGCCGACTGGGCCCCGAGCTGGAGAAGCCGGCCGGCATCCGCACGGGGCTACGCTTCATTCTAGTCGCCAAGTGAGTTTTGCTCCCCTACTTTCGTATTTCGATGTATTTCGATTATTTTGCTCACGCGATCAACTGGTAGGACCGGAGCTAAAAAGATAGGCCATCCGACCGTGGCCAAGGTGCCACCCGTCATCAGCGAGGAGGATCCCTCCCGGAAGAGGAAAGCGGACGAGGTCGTCGTCCCCGCGGACAGTGCCAAGAAGGCCAGAGGCGACGAAGTCGTCACACTGTCTGATGACACGGCGATCGCTCCAAGTGAACCCGTCGTGGAGGCAACCTCACCGACCAAGGAGGGTGCTCCTTCGCCTGGGGCGGGCGAACCGGCCTCCTTTGGTGCCGGTGCCTCCATCGCAACGTTCCCGCGCTTCGTGGCCAAAGCGGCTACAGCGATTTGTACCTCGCCCTCGAGCCATGCACCTGGGGTCGCCGATACGGAGGTCGAGCAGCGTCGCGGGCACACGCCAGCTCTCCTCGCGTCCGTGGATGCGATACAACTTCATGGCATGCTTGGCGCGGCCATCCAGGTATGTCCAGTCCCCGAGGATCAGGCCGGTGCATTGCAGCGGTCTGATTCTTTTAGTGTCTTGTTGTTTATTTTTTGCGTCCAGTCCCCGAGTGCGCACTCGCTGAATTTCAGCGGGTGGGCACTTAGTATTTTTGATTGCTAGTCCCCGAGTGCGCACTCGCTGAATTTCAGCGGGTGGGCACTTAGGATTTTTGATTGCTAGTCCCCGAGTGCGCACTCGCTGAATTTCAGCGGGTGGGCACTTTGGATTCCGCTTTGGTTAAATTTTTGGATTGTGTGCAGGGTGTGCAACGTGAGTCAGCTGGCCGGCTTGCTGCGGCACGCCGCGCGGAGAAGGAACTGGACACCGTCCAAGAGGCGAAAAGGGGGCTTCAGGCGAATGCTGCGAAGGCAGAGGAGGCCCGCCAGGGACTTGTCCCAGCGAGTGAGTTGGCAGGGCTCAATCGGTGTTGAGCTCGGCTGAGAAGCGGATCGCCGACCTCGAGCGCGATCTGAAGGAGGCGAAAGAGGAAGCGAGTTCGGCGGATGGTCGAGACAAAGCCGCCGTTACGGCCGCCGCGGAGGAACGTAAAGTTTCCGACGCCCTTGTTGCTGGGCTTCAGGACGACTATACTTCTCTTCAAAGCTTCATAACGGATCTCTCCCGCCCCTTGATTGGTAAGTGTGCCTGCTCTTGACTTTTGCATATGCGTTGTATATTGTTTGATGTACTCAATGTCATCTTCTGTCCGCATGTCGCATCCTTGATAGCGCGGAAGAGGCGACCTCGTTCGACGCGCGGCAATGTGTGGCCACGCTCGTCGATTCGGCGACGTGCATCCGGGCCTACCTCCAGGAGATGTCGCCCACGGAAGTAATTCCCAGCGACCTCGTCGAGGTGTGGCGGTACTTGGAGAAGGCGCCGTCGGTCGTCAAGTTTATGACGCGATCGGCATTCCGACGTGGAGCAGCGACGACGCTTAGCCTTGGGCTCGCACACTTTCCGGAGGACTTCGACCTGGACGACGTGACGAGCGGCTACCCGTCGTTGACTGGCGCGGTGGAGATCTCCAAGGTGCTCAAGTTGACGGACCGCTCCGCCGTGTACTCTGAGCACGTCTGGGCGATGGGCGACCTCCTTCCTTACCAGGAGACTGTCGTCGCACCCAACGACCCCGAGCCGCAGCACCGGGACTTCAAGGTCGAGCAGCCCTTTCGTGCGGCGATGGCGGGTGAGCTGACGACGTACCCGTCAAACCCGTACACGCCCTTCACTCGCAGTCGCAAGGGTGCTGGCGAGTCTTCTTCGAAGCCTGCGGTGTAGAATAGTTTGCCCTGGGGCGTTAGTAGCAGTTCTGCCGTTTGGGCACTTTTTGTATTTTGAGACGATTACACAATGCTATTAACGAGATATCATATTTGTTGTGTGATTTAACATGTGTTTTCCGATTGAGGGTTGAACGAGTCCCCGAGCGCGTCCGCCCTTTTTATGGGGTTGACCTCGGAGAGCCAGTCATGAGGCGACTCCCTTGAGCGCTCTGTACTTCACCGTTTTCCCTTGCGCGAACGAGGTCAGGTGGCCGAGTCCCCGAGCGTGGTACTTGTTTGTTCTAGGCGCAACTCGAGGGTGGGTGAGGACTTGGCGCGTTAGTTTGAGCGTGTCACTCCTGCCTGGCCCGTTGGGTCAGTCGCATGGCGAGTCCTGGGCATGCTCTCATACTTGGCGTTTTTCCTAGCCGCTCGTGCTGGACTGGTCGTCAGTCCCCGAGCGTAGTACTTGGCCGTTCGAGTCTCTATGTCAAGGATGCGGAGGATCAAGGTCGCTGTGAGAAGCGAAGGCAGTTGTCTTGGCTCGTAGAGCCAGTCGGGCTAGGCGACTCTAATGGGGCTCCGGGTAGGCGTTTTTCGTGGACGTCGCAAGACCTGGGGTGACCCAGTGCCCTTGTAACGCATTACTTGGCCGTGCCGATCGCTGTACCAAAGGTTGACTTCTGCAGTTAGCTTGACCCTGTTATTACGAGTGCATGCCCTTCTTGTCCTGGATGAGGCGCAGCACCAGGTCGCCTTCTTGGAAGGTGCGAGTTTTCACCCGCCGGCTGTGATAGCGGCGGAGTACTTGTTGGTAGATGGAGGTACGTGATCGAGCGAGGTCACGTGCCTCGTCGAGTTGGTCGACTCCATCCTAGCGGGCGAGTTCGTTCGCAGCCTCCGTGTAGTGGACGACCCGTGGCGAGTCGTGCTCGAGGTCGGTGGGCATGACTGCCTCGGCGCCGTACACCATGAAGAAGGGGGTGAACCCTGTTGACCTGTTGACCGAGGTGCGGATGCCCCAGATGATGGAGGGCAGCCCCTCGACCCAGCACCCGGCGGTGTGCTCGAGTGGTACTTGGAGACGCGGCTTCAGGCCGTGGAGGATGCTCTGGTTGGCCCGTTCCGCCTGGCCGTTGGATTCCGGGTGGGCGACTGACGCGAGGTCGAGCCGGATGTGGTGTTCCTCGCAAAACTCGGCCATGGCTCCTTTGGAGAAATTGGTGCCGTTGTCCGTGATGATGCTGTTCGGGAACCCGTAGCGATATATGAGCTCGCGTAGGAATTTAGTGGCGGTCTTCCCGTCGCATTTACGGACTGGTTTGGCCTCCACCCACTTTGTGAATTTGTCGACCGCGACTAGGAGGTGGGTATAGCCAGAGGGAGCCTTTTTGAAGGGGCCTACCATGTCCATACCCCACACGGCGAATGGCCAGGTTATGGGGATTATCTTGAGCGCGGAGCTCGGCACATGCGTCTGGTTGGCGTACTTCTAGCACCCGGCGCACTGCTGGACAATGTCGACGGCATCGGCGTGTGCGGTGGGCCAGTAGAATCCATGCCGCATAGCCTTGCCGACCAGAGAGTGGGGGCCGGCGAGGTGGCCACAGTCGCCGGAGTGGATGTCGTGGAGGATCTTGCGTCCTTCGGCCGGTTGGACGCAGCGTTGAAACACGCCGGTGACGCTGCGCTTGTGGAGCTCGCCGTCGATGATGGTGAAGGATTTGCATCGGTGGGCGATCATCCGGGCGTCCGTCTCGTCTGCCGGCAAGGTGCCGGCCTCCAGGTAGGCGACGTTGGGCTTGGTCCAGTCGTCTGGCTCGATGACGAGTGCGACCAGGGCTGCCTCTGGTTGTAGCGGGACTCCGATGTCGATCTCCCTTGGAGGAGAGACTGATGGCTTGGTGATCGTGTCGAGGAAGATGCCGGCGGGTGGTGCGAGTCGAGCCGACCCAATGCGAGAGAGTGCGTCGGCCTCCTCGTTCTTTCGCCTGTCAATCCACTCGACAGAGTAGCCTGCGAAGTGTCCGCCCAGCTTGTCCACTGCTTGGCGGTATGCCGCCATGGTGGGGGAGACGGCGTCGCAGGTGCCAGCTACTTGCCCAGCGACGAGGTCGGAGTCTCCGTAGCAGCGTAGGCGGTTGATGTTCATCTCCTTGGCAGCTCGCATGCCGTGGAGTAGTGCCTCGTACTCGGCCATGTTGTTGGTGCAGGGGGTGAAGTCGAGGCAGAGGACGTAGTGGAGCTTGTCTCCCTTTGGTGAAGTCAGCACGATCCCTGCTCCTGCGCCGTCCGCGTTCTTGGACCCGTCGAAGTGCAGGCTCCAGTTGTGGAGTGATGGCAGCTTTTCTAGCTGTTGGGCTTCTTCCCAGTCGGCGATAAAGTCCGCTAGAGCCTGCGACTTGATCGCTTTTCATGGCTCGTACTTGATATTGTGGACGCCGATTTCGACGGCCCACTTAGCGACTCGCCCAGTCGACTCACGGTTGCGGATGATGTCCTGCAACAGTGCTAAGGAGACGACCGTGATCGGGTGCTCCTGGAAGTAGTATGGCAGGCACCGCTGTGCTCTGAAGACCGCGTATACCAGTTTCTGGTACTGCGGGTACCGTTGGCGCGACTCGGTGAGGACCTCGCTGATGTAGTACACCGGTCGCTGTACTGGGTGCTCCTTTCCTTCCTCCGGCCATTCGACGACCATGACGGCGCTGACGACGCACTCGGAAGCCGCGACGTAGACCAGCATGGGTTCTTTGTCGGCGGGGGCGGCGAGTAGCGGTGCGGCGAGTAGCACCTTCTTGAGGTGGCGGAGCGCGTCGTCCGCCTCCTTGTCCCACTGGAAGGTGGGGTTCTTGCGCATCAGACGGTATAGGGGCATCGCCTTTTCGCCCAGGCGGGGGATGAAGCGACTGAGAGCCGCTACTCGCCCGGCCAGCTTCTAGACGTCGCGCAGGCACTCGGGTTTGCCGAGTCGGGCGATCGTGTCGATCTTGGTGGGATTTGCCTCGATCCCTCGCTTGGAGACGATGTACCCCAGTAGTTGTCCTGCTGGTACACCGAAGGTGCATTTGCCTGGGTGAAGCTTTATCTTGTATTTTCGCAAGTTGGCGAATGTTTCCGCCAGGTCGGCGAGTAGATCGCCCTAGCGAGCAGATTTTACGACCATGTCATCGATGTAGACGTGGATGTTGCGGCCAATTTGGCTCGCGAGGCACTCTTGCATGCACCGCTGGTAGGTCGCCCCGGCGTTCTTGAGGCCGAAGGTCATGGAGGTGTAGCAGAAGGCTCTGAATGGCGTGATGAACGCCGTCTTCTCCTCGTCTTTGATAGCCATTTTGATCTGGTTGTATCCAGAGTAGGCGTCGAGGAAACATAGCGATTCCGAGCCCGCGGTGGAGTCGATTATTTGGCGATCCGCGGGAGGACTAACTGCTCCTTCGGGCAGGTGCTGTTCAAGTTTGTGTAGTCGATACACATCCTCCAAGTCCCGTACTTCTTCTCGACCAGGACTGGGTTTGCCAGCCACTTGGAGTACTTGATTGGCCGGATGAAGCCTGCAGCGAGTAGACGCTGCACCTCCTCGGCGATTGCTCAGCGGCGCTCTTCATTGAAGGGCTGCAGCGACTGTTTGACGGGTCGCACTTTGGGGTCGGCGTTTAGTTTGTGCTCAGCGAGCTCCCTAGGGACACCAGGCATGTCAGAGGGCTTCCATGCGAAGATGTCCCTATTCTCACGGAGGAACTCGATGAGCGCGCCTTCCTAGGCTGGTCTCATTCCTGTTCCGATCGTCACCGTCTGGCTGGAGTCGCCTGGGACCAGCTCGACAGTGCGGGTGTGCGTCGTTGCCTCGAAGGCTGAGGTGTTTGCGCCCTCCGAAATGGGCTTCTTGAGTATGGTGGGGTCGTCATTATTCACCCCGCTCGCGTACTTGGCGAGCTCGTCGGCGTAGTTGGCTTCTGCCGCGATGACGACATCGACGAGTTCTGCTCCTTTGGCCTCGCACTCGGCGGCCATGTCGGGGTCGCCGTTGATGGTGATGACGCCGCACGGCCCGGGGAGCTTCATCGCGTTGTACGCGTAGTGTGGCGATGCGATGAACTTGGCAAACGCCTGACGCCCCAAGACGTAGTGGTAGGGGCTGTCGAAGGGCACCAGCTCGAAGACGATCCGCTCGTTGTGGAAGTTTGCTGGTGTGCCGAAGGTGGCTGGCAGCGTGACCTTGCCAATCGGGTACGCCTTCTGACCGGGGACGATGCCGTGGAACGTGGTGTGGGTTGTCTCGATCATCGACTGCGGGAGCCGCAGCCGCCTGAAGGTGTCCAGGTACAGGATGTTGATGGAGCTGCCGCCGTCCATCAATGTCTTGGGGAGCCAGTAGTCGCCCACCTTTGGCTTGACCACCAGGGCAACTCGGCCTGGGTACTCGATGCACGGCGAGTGGTCCTGGCGGCTCCAGGTGATGGGATGCTCCGACCAGTTGAGGAACTGGGGAACGTCCACCTGGGCCACCGCGTTGAAGGCAACGACGCGGGTGATGACCTTCTTCTCGCGCTTCGT
The DNA here is from genome assembly GCA_916181665.1 of Avena sativa. Lineage (NCBI taxonomy): Eukaryota > Viridiplantae > Streptophyta > Magnoliopsida > Poales > Poaceae > Avena > Avena sativa. The sequence continues at coordinate 483,074,982 of OV702283.1, forward strand.
GTTGAAGCCTGTGAAGGTATGGAGCGATCCGGCCACGTTGCCGAACTTTCCGCCGTTTGGCGGGTTGTTGTCAGGGTCCTCCCGTGCTCCCCGTGCCTTCTCGATCTCCCTGAGGGTGTGGCAGTCGGCGGTCGTGTGCGTTGTGGGCTTCCCTTCCCTGCTATGAAACGCACAAGGTAGGTTAAGGAGGGCCTCGGGGTCGAACCTTGGCTTGGCCTTGTAGTTGCCGCCGTCGCGGCGTTGTCCTCCGTCGCGGCAGAAGCTTTTGGGCTCGCGTTGTGCGTGCCCGACGTTGGCGACGAAGTCGACTCGCCCGTCACTGCGGCGCTTGCCAGTGAGGCGGGTGTTTCTGTAGAGTAGGTCGGACCGTCGTCCATTGTCGTTGCCGCTCGTGCGGCTTAGGCCTCCCGACTCGTCGTCGGTTTCCTGGTTTGGATCTTCCTCCGCGTACCGTTTGGCGATCTCGAGGAGGTCCGGTATGTTGTCGAGTGTGCGAGAGTGTCGCTTGAGCTTTGCGACCAAGGGCTCGTAGCGGCACGAGGTCTTGAAGCAATGTATCGCGGTTTCCGGGTGGATGCCGACCGCGTTGTACCAGAGTTCCTGCCACCGCTGGACCCAGTTGCGAGTCGACTCGCGGGGTCCCTGGACGCATCGCTCCAGGTCCTCGATGGTGGTGGCGCGGGTGTAGGAGCACTCGAAGTGCCTTATGAAGGCATCACGCATCTCCTCCCAGGAGTCGATACTATCCTGGGGGAGGGTGTTGATCCACTGCCTGCACGTCCCCTCCATCATCAGGGGGAGGTAACGGGCGGCTAGCAGGTCGGTGTGGCCTGAGATCCCCATCGCCATGAGGTATTTATCGAGCCACACGGCGGGGTCGTACGAAGGGTCGTACTTTTCTATCTCCTTCGGCGCCTTGATGTTCGGCGGGTAATTCTCGCCTCGGATCATCGGTCCGAAGAATTTGGGGCCGAGTCGACTTAGCGATCCCATCGGCTCGCCGTCGTGGCGATTGGTTAGGGTGTGTCGCAGGTCGTCGGGCTGGCGTGCGCGCCAGCTTTGGTTGTTGATGGTGTGGGTGCGGGCGTCGATGGGTTGACCGTCGGCAGCGACGAAGTTGGTCGCTGGCCTGGGGTCGTTGGTGGAGAGTGCCGCGTTCGCGGGTCGGTGTTGGAGCTGCAATGGCTCTGGTGGCGGGCAGTTGAGGGTGTTTGCCGCCATTGGGCGTCCACTTGAGGCCGCTCTGCTTCCCGAAGAACGCGAGTACACTGAACCCTGCGAGTCAGCGCCTGCGTTTTGCTGCTCGACAGCCTTTGCGAGCAGGGCCCTGACATACTGGATCTGTAGGGCGCCGTCGCTGGTGGCCGTGATGTTGTCGGCTGCTGCTCGTCCCGCCACGAGGTTGTCCATCAGGTGGAGAACAGTGGAAGGCCGTTCGTGTCTCGCTCCCGTGAGGAGACTACTATCCGCGGCTGATCCCTGGGGGGTGTGCGGTTGGGTGGAGGTGGGGCGCCCATCGCCGTCGACCCTGGCGGGGGCCGGGCGCTTCCTCCTGGTGGCGCGTTCTCGCAGATCGCGCGCTCGGCCGCGCGGGCCGGGTCGTTTTCGTCGTCGAAGTTCATGGCACGCTCCTGGACGGTGGGGTTCAGGCGCGACCTGATTCGCTGCTGATGGTAGCGCGACAGCTCCTGCGCCGTCATCTGCTCGAGGCGAAATTTTCCGCGCTCGGCTTGTTCCTTGCGAACTGCCTCCGCCAGCTTCAGGCGGAGTTCCTCGACCTCCGTTGCCGTGGTGTTAGGAGGTATCGGGGTGGAGAAAGGATCCTCCGGCGGATCGGTTCCGGTCGCCATGTAGGTCGCGGCGTGGCGACCGGTCCCGTCGCGGAGGTCGGCAGAATTTTCCAACCCGGAGTCGAAGTCGAAGATCCCAAGGATGGAGGGATCCTCGAAGTCTCCCATGTTGGAGACCTGGGTGATGGAGCTCGCGGGTGAAGCCGCGGTGATGGATCCGGCGAGTGACGCCGGGGTCGCCGAGTCGGCGTCGTCGTTGAGGGCCGCGTCTTCCGCGGCCGCGGAGTTTTCGACCATGTTGCTGTGGGCCGAGTTGTACTCAGAGGCGAGGCGATGGATCGTGCGGACCTAGCTCTCGGAGAGTCGATCGCGTGGCGGCGACTCGCGGATGCGAGCCGAGTCCTCCGAGACGATGACGTCGGTGAGGCCGACGAAGAGGCTGATCGTGCCAACCGGCAGGATCATGCTGTGCGTGACGGGTCGCGCCGCCGGGACGTAGCTGCTCGGCAAGATCTGGAGCATCTCGCCGATCGCTATCATGGGGCCGGTGGCGACCGTCTCATTGATGGGCAGATTGGATCTCGTCGCAGAACACCGGCCAGACCGGCCAGGCCCCACGGTGGGCGCCACTATCGTGGGAATGGTCACCGCAGATGCTGCAATCGGCAGCGAGTAGTAGAACGAGGGGCAAGGGCGGCCAGCCATCTGCGGTGCGAGATGAGGGCTGAGACACAAGATTTTACCTAGGTTCGGCCCCCCGGAGCGTAAATACCTACTCCTGCTAGATTGTATTATGATGGTGGTACAATGGGCGAGCTCGGCGGCTAGGCGGCGAGTCGCTTGGGTGTATGATGGAACGTATCTCTACACGCCCTGTAGGGAGGTTTATATAGACTCACCTCCCCTAGGGTTTACATATCTTAACCGAATCAGTTAAGGCTTCGGTAATCGTTTAACCTAACTCGACTGGGCCTATCTACTCGTCTGGGCCTTCAGCTTCCAGTCGCTTGGATCCACACCGGGCCTTGATCCAGTCACCGTCTTGCAGGCCCACTCGCCAGTTCCTGGGCCAGTCGGAAACGTCCTGCTAGGTATACCCCGGTAGGCATATCCCCATCAGTTCACCCACAAGCTTTTAACTTAGAAATTGGGATGAGGAGATCCTTGATAGCTTCCATGTCTTGATGGTCAAATTGTCCATTGCCGGGGACACGACTGAGTACTTAGATTTTACTCTCTCGAGAGGTGGTGCACTTTCCCCACAAGACTCGACATGCATCAAGACAAGATGTTTCAGAAGCCTTCCCTTAGACCAAAATGGATGCGCTCCAAACCTATCACCCCTACCACCAACTGTCCATTTGGCTAAGTTATTGCAACCTATATGATCCAGTAAGATCCCATAATGCCATGTGGCTGCACTTGAAGCTTCTCAACACTTGACATCTCAAATCTCTTTGTTCCTGGGTGGCTTTCCACAAGTGTGATACCAAGTTTTTCCCAGTATACTGGACTTGGTGATGCCCAAGTTTTTCCCCTATTATGGACTTGTGTAACCACTCAACACAAACCTTTCATTCCATTCCACCCAGGTGATTCATTCACATAGTTGTTTTATTAAACAAAACACAAGTCATAGACTTAGAAATATTTCATAGCATGAGTATAATCCACCCTTGTTTTCTACTAGATAGGCTAAGCATAATAGTGGCAAGAATCTTAACTTAGGGAAAATTGTACTAAGGCATCATCTACTAGGATTTCCCATGGCATAGCATACTTAGTAAAAATTCCATGCAGTCCTACTCAAAATATCACTAATGCATAGTGAAAATAATAGGACAAAATGTATGAAGCACCACTTGACTTTTTGGTAGAGAAAATAAGTTCACTCCTTGATCTTGAAATTGTCACACTCTTTAAGGTTCACTACAATTCAATCAAGGAAGGAACAAATTAAATCTAGCATTCAAACAATTCACATAAAATAAAGAAAACAAAACAATGGATGCAAGCATGCAAAAGATTGTTTTATTTGGAAAGGTGGTTTATAATAGGTTATAAACATTTTAAAACACATATTGGTCAATTATAAAAGTGGCAAAACCATTTAAAATCAAGTTAGTGAAAATGTGCCATTTAAATCATTTTTGTTTTGCTAGAAATGATTTTTAATCAAAGTAATAATTTATAGTGTTTGCCAAATATATTTTAAAGACAAATGTTAGTGTTTATGGTCAAAGTGTTTTAAACAAATCTATTTTCAAAAGGTTTCACTCAAAAACCATTTTTAAATGAAAGCAACATTTTTATTTTACTAGAAAAGCTTTTTATTCAAAGGAATAACTCCTTAGTGTCACAAAATATACTATAAATCCAAATTTTGGTTTTTATGGCCAGTAGGTTCAAAACAAACCATTTTCCAAATATTTTACCCTAAAAACATTTTTAGAATAAATTTTATAACCAAAATAGGCCTAAACATGTTTCTGCAAAAAACAACCAATTTTGCAGAAGGAAAATACTTAACTAAGGGCATGGTTGCAAAGGTTTATTTTTCCTGATTCCAATGATATAAAATTTGAAAATTTTTGACGTGTAGATCTAAAGTTATAGATTTTACAAAATCTAGCATCTAATAGATCAAATCTGTTTTTAAATCAACAGGCAGGGCCACGTGGCTGAATGCTATTGGACGGTACCGGTTCGCTGGGATCGATTGATGCGGTGCAATGGATCTAAAGTGAATCGCACGACACAGATTGTTTCGTACCCCTTCGCTAAACTTTCTATCACATCCATCAGATCAAAATCTAACGGCTCAGCATGCGATGACCAAGTACTAGCGGCGCTCGATGATGGCGCGCGGCAGTGACGCTCGGCCAGAAGCGTTCCGACGACTACAGGAAGCGAGGGAGTGAACGGAGAGGCTCACCAGGTTCGTAGGAGAGTGGAGAAACTCGACGTGGTCGTTGCAGATGGAGGGGCGCACAGAGCTAATGACAATTCCTCGCCGGAGTTCACGATGGCGTCGGGCGCTTATGTTCGTCGTTGTTGGCGAGGTTACAAGGCGCGCTAAAACGAAGGGTGCCGTTAGATGCGTAGCATAGTCTCGAGCACAGGAGCATCAAAGAGAGGGGAAAACTCGGTCGGGGTTTACCAGTAGGGGTCGCCGGAGCGGATGCAGACGATAGCGGTGTTCGGGTGTAGTCGTTGTCGAGCCTATGGGACGCACGCGGGCAAGAAAGGACTATCAGCAGATGCGCATAGTGTTGGCGGGCTTGTTAGTGAAATCCAGGGGCAGTGGGGAGGGTCGTGCTCTCCGTAATCAATCGGGAAGCTTGTCAGAGCAGAGGGTGCTTGGGCGAGTAATTCAGGCAGCCTAGGGGCCGAGAGGTGTGGGGGATTGAGGGGAAGGAAGAGGATAGGAGGGCGCTTATGAGGGCGTGATCACGGGGCGGAGTTAGCGCGGTATTAATGTGAGGAGTAATAGGCAGAAACGACGATGAGGGAAAAAAGAACTGGTCACGAGGTGGAGACGATGGTGACCTGGATGTGGGGCCTCGCGGTGAGCGAAGTGAGGTGGTGCACGTGGGGTCACCAAGTCAGCGGTTGAGGGGGTCGTTTCGCTGGTGTGAAACGTTTCGTGTGGGAGAGGAAGGTGTGCTTCGCTAGGTAGCTGGGCTAGATTCTGCTAGGCTGGTTCTTCTTATTTTTTTCTTCCTGTTTCTTTTTCTTTTTCTGATTTCAATTTCTGTTTTGTTCAAATGATTTCAAACTCTCATTTGAATTTAGAACTTTTCTAAACTTTTAGTATGACTTTGATACTGTTTATTATTGTATTTTAAAGTCCATTTTAGAATAATTTCTTTTATTCCCTTAGGGTTTATTATTTATTTTAAATAGACATTTTGTCTTTATTAAATAGGATTTTAAATATGGTTTCAATCCATATTCATCTTTTTAATTATTCTTTTATTATTTTTAAGTTATTTGGATAACTTTTAATCCACTTTGGTAAATTCCAATTTATTATTTTCTCATGATTTATTTAATCATTTTTATTAGGGATTTTGTCGTCATTTAAATAAATTGAATATGGTTTAATTCCTTATACTTTTATTTGAATATTCTTTATCCCTTTATTTTATTTGGATTTGGATTATCTTTATTCCATTTTCTTATGGATTTGGCCAAGATTTAAGTTGGATTTTAAATATTCCTTATTTATTTCTTTCTTTGCCTTATAAAATCCATATCTTTTTATTTATAGATCCAAAATTGGTGATTCCAGTTTGTATATTTTTATTTAATATTTTTTATCCTTTTAAATTCTTTTGGTATTTATTTGCTCAATATTTGGTATGGATTTTAGATAGGAGATTTATTAGCTTTGGAAATTAATTCCTTTTATCTTATTAAATTCATAAGTTTTCATCCATGGCTCCAAATTAAATGAAAGCAACTTCTATGGTTTTATAATATTTTTTTTCTCATCTTTGATCATTTATAAATGTTTGTTGCTAAATTTTTATATGGATCAAATCCATAGTCTTAGAGAGATCTTTGGAAAATGATTTTCTTCCATTAGGGTTTTAGAGTTTTGGTTTAACTTTTTGAAGTGTTTAAATTTCAAGATACATTTATTGATAAATGCATTTCACTTTATTGAAATTTGTTTGATTCCCTTTTCATTCAAATTTTGTTCAAGAAGGGTTTGGTTGTTTCATTTAGAAGCAAAAAGTTTCTTTTCACCGTAAATTTCAACATTTGTTATTTTTCACATTTCAAAATTTGGAAAATTTTGGGATGTGACATATATATGTATATTATATATATACTGACACATTTAATATTAAATACTCACAATTGCACACATCTCATTTTATTGACGTCAAAGGCATCCATATTCATAGCTAGGTACAATTTATCCCAAAGCACGGCGAATGTGATAGCATTACTACTATGATGATTGTGATAGGTTTCTGGGAAGAAACTAATGCTTAATCCCATGACTTGATCGATCTCTGGACTATCGAAATTATCCATGAATTGCTTCATCAACAATGCAATGTCAGTACCAAGCTCAATGTCAATATTATGAACATCACCTTATATTAGTTTTCCCCTAAGACTATTATACGTCTCGTGTATTTCGGGCTCCCCCAACATATCTCCCATGTCGAAGAATGTATGTAGCGCCTGGGAGTCCATTTTACTGATGTACACATAAGTGAGATTAGCCGGAAGATGATTCTTCGTCTTCGCCTTTTTTCTAGTCCTGCCATTATTTTTGTCATTGGCCATGGTAGCTTTGGTATTCACATGAGCTCGAGGATTCCATGTTTTTGTAGAAAGATATTTTGAGCGCGTGCACCTAGCTAGAGCTGGTGGCACTCCCTTGGTGGCCAAAATAAGCGTGGTGTCTTTAGCATTGTGCACAATTCTGGGTGCTTTTACGATAGCTATAGGCACTAGTTTCTCAGCTATCTTTGGAGCTAGAGTGGGAACATGTCAAAGAAACAACTTATTCATTAGAATAGTTGGCATGTCAACAATGGTCTTGGTGGCCACACTACTGAGATTTTCCTATTTAGTGTTTTAGCCTTGGGTACACTATCGGGGCTATCAGGAGTGGCCAGTATTTCACTACAAGGAATCTACTGATACATGACCCTCCATTTTCGTCACGAAATCGTCATTGTCTATAATATATGACGATCTTATGACGAAAAACTGATCATCAAAAAGTGAGCGTCAGTAATTACACAAAACGACATTTTTTATAAAATCGTCATAAACGTCTATGACGATAGTGGATCGTCATAACCGTTATGACGATCCAATATCGTCACGAGTCATCTAGCCAGGCCAGGTCAGATCCTACAAGTTCGATCCGACGTGGAAAAATTATGACAAAATGAGATCGTCATAATGCAAATTCAGCCCAATCCGGTTTGGTTGCTCATATGGGCCAAGCACATTAATTGAGCATTTATTCTTCTAGGCCTTGGGCTTTTTAGAATAAATTATTGGGCTTTTCACGTCCATTATTTTTCTACTTTCAACCTTTTTATCCAGAATTATATGGGTCATGGTCTTGTTACAAAACTATTATTTGGTCCAGCATAATACAAATGCGGCCTTTTGATAGTGCAATACTATTCGGGCCTTGGCCTCTTTAGGTTCAGTTGCCTAATTATATAGATCAAACACATATATTAAATAAGTTAATTTTTCCAATAAATATACAATGAAACAGTCGATAGAATCTAAATAACTAAATAGATCTGGCTGTAATTTGAATTACAAAACACCATGTCATACATCCAGGTTCACAGGTTCACACACAACAATATTATTACATAAAAGTATCTCTCAGTAACAATTCTACATCGAGTAAAAGTATCTCCAGCGAGTCGACACCATGTAACTTCCTCTAAAGGACATTCTTCCTTGCCTCGAACATCCTACAAATAAACAAACAAACAAACATCAGGCAATAATTTAGTAATTGACATTGATAATGCACAAAGGAGGGACCAAAGATATCAAGGTCATGTCAATGTAAAAGAATGTATAATAGGATAAAAACAGTTCAGCCTATAATAGCTATCTCCATACAAACCATAAAGAAGCAAAATACAGTGATACAATATAGTTTTCTCTACCATCTGGAATAAAAACTCAAATAATATGCACGATCTCGACCTCTACTGCCCAAGCTCCATGCAACTTTGGGCACATCAGCAATAACCTCTCAAACATGTACAGAAAGAAACAAGACAACAGATGATCTGAAATAAGGTCTTACGAGAAGGGGCACCACATGATGTTGTGGAAACCAGAGTATATTTCCAGTCATCCCAGAGTATAAGCTTCCTTTTGCTTACGGAAGCAGAACATAAAAAAGCTGTATCATCCAGCAGAATCAACTTTACCTATGACTACATAAAATATGGTGGAATCATTAAGCCTAAATCACTAAAAACATAACACTTTACCAGCCTAGCTACCTCAACCTAAATCTTCCTATTCTAGAAACGACCCATCAACAACAGTTTAGCAGAAGCTACAGAATATTATTGCCCTTATATAGAGACAGAGAACACTAACTTGCATCCGAAGCATGCCGAGATTCGTCTCTAGCCCTAGAATTCCCTGCATAATATAAGTTGTAGACCTCTGTATCAACAACAGTGAGATTCACATCATAACAGTAAAAGTAACTTGGCGTAAACAAATAAAATCGTGTGGTTCTTTGTTGTTCTGAAATCAGTAAAACAATCAGCCAAACTTCGCATATCTTAAAAGAGAGGGAAGAAATTCAAACCAATCATGCCTAAGTACTAATCCAGCAGCTAGTAGTAGTAAACTCCAATTTAGTATCCTAAACATGATCGAGAAGAAGCTCCTATAACTAAAGCTAGCAATCATGCAGGAGATATCAAAACGTAAATGTTTGCAGGATACAACTGAGATCTAGCATCCAACTTGATCGAACATGATGAGCCCAGACAGAGATCGCAAGATTTCTTCCTTGTCAGAGTCTAAACTATAGGGTTCGCATCATAGAAAACAAAAATTTTCCTACGATGTGAACTATATACCAAGATCTATATACTAGATACAAACAACGGGCGGATGTATATCCGTAGAGAACATACCCTTGAAGACCGACAAAGCTTAACGAGTTCAACTCGTGGTTGATGTAGACGATCTCTTGCCGATCTCAAGATCGAGAGGAAGTCCTAGCGCCGCAAATCAGCAGCGCATCCGTGCTCGCACACACGTTCGAGGCACCGAGAAACCTCCGCCTCCTCGCTCCAGCGATGCAGCGGAAGAACAACTCTTTCTTGCCGAATAGCCACCGGGAACATGTATCTCGCTAGTCCGAGACCATGGGGGATAAATTCTAGAGGGGGAGAGAGATCCTTCACGAGGAGGTGTGAGAGACAAGTGAGGAGGGGGGCTCCTTTTATAGGAGGAGGGGGGGGAACCCCAAGGGGGTGGCCGGCGCATGGGGGCTGCCCCCTTGCCCTCCCCTCTTCATGTGGGTGGACACTCCACTCACAAAACTCCTCTAAATTCCCTCCACTCAAAAGTCCACTCAAAATTCCCATTAAATTTCCACCAAATTTAATGCAAACTCTCATTAAATAAAACTCTTTTATTTTATTCAGAATTTTGTCAATTTACTTTAATGACAAACATTCACAAATAACCCCTTGCTAGAATTCTATTTCACATGCATAACCACTTTATGCAATTTCACCCGAAAACCTGTTTCGGTATCTAGTGAAATAAAATTCCTGCGCTTGTTCATTCTTTCGGCATGAAACATTTGCTCCAATTGGATGTCGGTGTCTCTTAAGTGTGTCACCCTACGGTTCGTGAATAATGCGGACATGATCGAGACCCCTCTCGGATCAATAATCAGAAGCGGGATCTGGAGACCCATACTGACTCCCACACATTCAACGATGACTTTCTTGTGATCGTCGGAACCTTTTACGCTAGTATCTTAATCCCTTTGTTTCACGATATATTACATGTCCGAGATTCGATCATCGGTATCTCCATACCTAGTTTGATCTCGTTACCGACATGCACTCTTTTCTCGTTCCTGTGATATAACATTCTAGTGATCAAATCACTTGCTTGCAAGCTAATCAATGTGATATCACCGAGAGGGCCCAGAGTATATCTATCCGTCATCGGGATGAACAAATTCCACTCTTGATCTATGAGCCTCAACATAACACCTTATTAGTTCTGAATCCATCTTTATAATCACCCTGTTACGGTGTGACGTTTGATGTTATCAAGAAACTCTTCTGGTGTTAGTGATTGACATGATCTCATGGTCTAAGGATTAGGATCACTTTGTAAGTTGTTATAGCAATATAAACTCAGTGACTTTGATCGTAATGCTATACTTCGGATGAATGTTCATCAAATCATTACACTAATGTTGTGATCCCGTTATTAACAACATCCAATGTCCATGATCAGGAAACCTTGATCATCTTGTTAATCAACGGGCTAGTTTATGAGAGAGGCATAACTAGGAACTTTCTGTTTGTTTATTAAACACACATGTATTAACGTTTCCGTATTAATACAATTATAGCATGTAAAATAAACATCTATCATATACTTGGAATACACATAATAAACACTTTATTATTGCCTCTCAGGGCATATTCCCTTCAGTCTCCCACTTGCACTAGAGACAATAATCTAGTTACATAGTGATAAATCTAGTTACATAGAGACAATAATCTAGTTCTGGTGTTGATCATGTTTTGCTCTAGGGAGAGTTTTAGTCAACGGATCTGCTACATTGAGATCCGTATGTACTTTACAAATATTTATATCTCCATCCTTGACGTGCTCGCGGATGGAGTGAAACCGGCGCTTAATATGCTTGGAATGCTTGTGAGACCTTGGCTCTTTGGCATTGGCAATGGCACCATTGTTGTCACAATAGATCACCATTGGGTCCAATGCGTTTTCCACAACTCCTAGTTCGGATATGAACTCCTTCATCCAAACTGCTTCCTGAGCCGCTTCCGAAGCAGCAACATATTCGGCCTCCGTTGTTGATCCCGCTACCACAGGTTGTTTGGAGCTCCTCCAACTAACCGCTCCGCCATTCATGAGAAATACGTATCCGGATTGAGACTTAGAGTCATCCGGATCGGTGTCAAAGCTAGCGTCGACATAACACTTAGCGACGAGCTCTTCTTCACCTCCGTATACAAGAAACATATCCTTAGTTCTTCGTAAGTACTTAAGGATATTCTTGACCGCTATCCAGTGTTCCGAACCTGGATCCGATTGGTACCTACTAGTCAAACTAATAGCGTGTGCCACATCCGGTCTTGTACATAGCATGGCGTACATTATAGAGCCTATGGCTGAAGCATAGGGGACTTTGTCCATTATCTCTCTTTCTTCCGCCGAAGCCGGACTTTGAGTCTTACTCAATGTCTTGCCTTGCAACATAGGTAAGAACCCCTTCTTACTTCCGTCCATTTTAAACTTCTTTAAAATCTTATCAAGGTATGTACTTTGCGATAGCCCTATTAGGCGCCTAGATCTATCTCTATAGATCTTTATGCCTAATATGTATGACGCTTCACCTAGGTCCTTCATTGAAAATTTGCTGTTTAGATAACTTTTAACATTGTTTAAAAGTTCTATATCATTTCCGATCAATAATATGTCATCCACATATAATATCAGAAATGCCACATTGCTCCCACTCACTTTCTTGTAAATACAAGCTTCTCCATAAGTTTGGACAAATCCAAACTCTTTGATCACCTCATCAAAGCGGAGATTCCAACTTCGTGATGCTTGCTTCAATCCATAGATGGATCGCTGAAGCTTGCACACCTTGTTAGCATCCTTAGGATCGACAAAACCCTTTGGTTGTATCATATACAACTCTTCTTCAATATTACCATTGAGAAACGCGGTTTTGATATCCATCTGCCATATTTCATAATCGAAATATGCTGCAATTGCTAACATAATCCTAACTGACTTTAGCATCGCTACGGGAGAGAAAGTCTCATCGTAGTCAACTCCTTGAATTTGTCGAAACCCCTTTGCGACAAGTCGAGCTTTATAGATGGTCACATTACCATCAGCATCAGTTTTCTTTTTGAAAATCCATTTGTTCTCCACGGCATTTCGGTCGTGAGGTAATTCCACCAAGTTCCAAACTTGATTTTCATACATGGATTCCATCTCGGATTTCATGGCTTCTAAACATTTGTTGGAATCCGGGCTCATCATCGCTTCTTCATACGTCGCAGGGTCATTATTTTCATCAACCATGAAATTCATGATAGGATTTCCGTACAGCTCGGGAGCTGCACGCGTCCTGTTTGACCTGCGAGGTTCGGTAGTACTCTCTTTCGGAGTTTCATGATCATTATCATTAGTTCCCTCTTCAACAGGTGGAGCCAACTCCGGAACAACTTCTGGCGCTGCGCTACTCGCCATACTTTGAAGATAAGGTTCCACAACCTCTTCGAGTTCTACCTTCCGACTACTCACACCTTTCGCGAGAAACTCTTTCTCTAGAAAGGATCCATTCTTGGCAACAAAAACCTTGCCCTCGGATCTGTGATAGAAGGAATACCCAATAGTTTCTTTAGGGTATCCTATGAAGACGCATTTTTCCGCTTTGGGTTCGAGTTTATCCGGTTGAAGTTTCTTCACATAAACATCGCATCCCCAAACTTTAAGAAATGACAGCTTAGGTTTGTTTCCAAACCACAATTCATACGGTGTCTTTTCAACGGATTTAGATGGTGCCCGATTTAAAGTGAATGCAGCAGTTTCTAGTGCATAACCCCAAAATGACAATGGCAAGTCCGTCAGAGACATCATAGATCGAACCATATCTAATAAAGTACGATTACGACGTTCCGACACACCATTTCGCTGTGGTGTTCCGGCAGGTGTGAGTTGTGAAACAATTCCACACTCTTTCATGTGAATGCTAAACTCGTAACTCAGATACTCACCTCCACGGTCGGACCGTAGAAATTTGATCTTTCTATTACGATGATTTTCCACTTCATTCTGAAATTCCTTGAACTTTTCAAAGGTTTCAGACTTGTGTTTCATCAAGTAGATATAACTGTATCTACTCAAATCATCCGTGAAAGTAACAAAATAACGATATCCACCTCGCGCCGACACACTCATTGGACCACATACATCAGAATGTATGATTTCCAATAAATCCGTCGCCCGTTCCATTGAACCGGAAAACGGCGTTCTAGTCATCTTGCCCATAAGGCATGGCTCACATGTATCAAATGATTCATAATCAAGTGATTCCAAAAGTCCATCCGAATGGAGCTTCTTCATGCGTTTAATGCCAATATGACCTAGACGGCAGTGCCACATATATGCGGATATATCATCATTAAGTTTAATCCTTTTAGCATCAACATTATGAATATGTGTAACATTATCATTGAGATCTAACAGAAATAAACCATTCATCATCGGTGCATGACCATAAAAGATTTCATTCATATAAATGGAACAACCATTGTTCTCAGATTTAAATGAATAACCACTTTGCATCAAACATGATCCAGATACAATGTTCATGCTCAGTGCAGGCACCAGATAACATTTATTCAAGTTTATAACTAATCTCGACGGTAAGTGGAGAGGCAGCGTTCCGACGGCGATTACATCAACGTTTGATCCATTGCCGACACGCATCTTGACCTCACCCCTTGCTAGCGGTCGCTTGTTCCGCAGCCCCTGATTCGAGTTACAAATATTAGCAACTGAACCGGTATCAAATACCCAGGTGCTACTGCGAGCACTAGTCAAGTACACATCAATAACATGTATATCATATATACCTTTGTTTGCCTTGCCGGCCTTCTTGTCTGCCAGATACTTGGGGCAGTTGCGCTTCCAGTGGCCAGTCCCCTTACAATAGTAGCACTCGGAATCAGACTTAGGTCCAACTCGGGGTTTCTTTTCAGGCGCGGCAACAGGCTTGCCGCCCTTACTTCCCTTCCGTTTTCCCTTCTTGTCTTTCTTGAAACCAGTGTTCCTATTGATCATCAACACTTGATGTTCCTTTTTGATCTCCACTTCTGCAGTTTTAAGCATTGACAGAAGCTCGGGGAGAGACTTCTTCATGCCTTGCATATTATAGTTCATCACGAAGCTCTTATAGCTAGGTGGCAGAGACTGCAGAACACGATGGATGCCTAAGTCAATGGGAATCGTTATTCCCAAGGACACAAGCTTATCGGCGTAACCCGACATCTTGAGTACATGCTCACTAACGGAGCTGTGCTCTTCCATCATGCAGCTAAAGAACTTTTCTGAAGCATTGTAGCTCTCTACAGCAGCATGTGTGTCGAAAATCATTTTCAACTCACCCATTGTATCAAATGCATTGCCGTTTTCAAAACGCTTTCGAAGTTTCGGCTCTAGCCCATACAATATGCCGCAATGAACTAAGTTGTCGTCCTCCTAACGAGTCTGATAGACATTCTTCTCCTCGTCAGGGGCATCATCAAAAGGTGGGGGGGCCTAACGGCGCTTCTAGCACATATTGCTTTTGTGCAGCAGAGAGGAGAATCCTCAAATTCATGGCCCATTCAGTAAAGTTGCTACCGTTCGTTGCTAGTTTCTCTTTCTCCATGAACACATTGAAATTAAAAGCAGGTGGTGCCATCTACAACAGAATTTGTAAAGTTTAGACTAAGTGTATGATAGATCGAGTTCAACTAATCTATATTACGAATGAACTCCCACTCAAAAGCGACATCCCTCGTGTCCTTTTGGTGATTACATGAACCAAATCCACTACACCAAGTCCGATCATCACGTGAGTCGGTATAGCTTCAAAGGCGAGCATCAAATGGGCATCATATCAACTATATGACTCATGCTTAACCTTTCGGTCTGTGTTCCGAGGCCATGTCTGTACATGCTAGGCTCGCCAAGTTAGAACCTTAGTATTTGCGTGTGTAACTGTTTTACAACCGAAATATGGTCGTGGATCCAAGAACACCCGATCATCACGTGATGTCTTTGAGCGACGAAAACATAATCGGTGCATACTAAAGGAAGAACACATTCTTATCTTGATATTTAAATGAGGGATCATCTTATTATGCTTAACAAAGCGCTAAACAAGCAATATAAGATGCAACCAAACATCATATGTTTATTAGTGAAATTATATGGTTCCCGCAGATGATCTCTATCATGTGCATCGTGGTATGATCACTATCATACCTATATGTGTAAATCCAAGGTCTATGGATTTTACACGCTATGTGTGTTGTAAGAGTATCATCTCATACTTCTACTTACAACACTACCATATCATAACACTGGCCCAGCAACAATCTAAACTAGACGCCTCTAATTTATCCATTGCAAGTTTTACGTGGCTTAGGGCTTTCGAGATAGAACCGTTCATACCTACGAACATGAACCACAACGAGGATAATCAAATTGTTGACAACTCGCTTGCAAAATAGATATTGACTATAGTAGGAGAGATAGAAACCCGCTAGCCACTTATGCAAACTAGTTGCATGTCAAGCGTGGAACAGGTCTCATGTGCGAGGACATGTAAAGTTTGTCCGGGCCGCTTCATCCCACTATGCCACCAATATCCAAAATCACAACAAAGGAGCAACAACATGATCATCATCGCCCACATACTCATATGTGTACTACCCGTGTAAAGTATCTACGCATAGATCCGGCTCTGATACCACTGTAGGGTTCGCAGCATAGAAAACAAAAATTTTCCTACGATGTGAACTATATACCAAGATCTATATACTAGATACAAACAACGGGCGGATGTATATCCGTAGAGAACATACCCTTGAAGACCGACAAAGCTTAACGAGTTCAACTCGTGGTTGATGTAGACGATCTCTTGCCGATCTCAAGATCGAGAGGAAGTCCTAGCGCCGCAAATCAGCAGCGCATCCGTGCTCGCACACACGTTCGAGGCACCGAGCAACCTCCGCCTCCTCGCTCCAGCGATGCAGCGGAAGCACAACTCTTTCTTGCCGAATAGCCACCGGGAACATGTATCTCGCTAGTCCGAGACCATGGGGGATAAATTCTAGAGGGGGAGAGAGATCCTTCACGAGGAGGTGTGAGAGACAAGTGAGGAGGGGGGCTCCTTTTATAGGAGGAGGTGGGGGAACCCCAAGGGGGTGGCCGGCGCATGGGGGCTGCCCCCTTGCCCTCCCCTCTTCATGTGGGTGGACACTCCACTCACAAAACTCCTCTAAATTCCCTCCACTCAAAAGTCCACTCAAAATTCCCATTAAATTTCCACCAAATTTAATGCAAACTCTCATTAAATAAAACTCTTTTAGTTTATTCAGAATTTTGACAATTACTTTAATGACAAACATTCACAAATAACCCCTTGCTAGAATTCTATTTCACATGCATAACCACTTTATGCAATTTCACCCGAAAACCTGTTTCGGTATCTAGTGAAATAAATTCCTGCGCTTGTTCATTCTTTCGGCATGAAACATTTGCTCCAATTGGATGTCGGTGTCTCTTAAGTGTGTCACCCTATGGTTAGTGAATAATGCGGAGATGATCAAGACCCCTCTCGGATCAATAATCAGAAGCGGGATCTGGAGACCCATACTGACTCCCACACATTCAACGATGACTTTCTTGTGATCGTCGGAACCTTTTACGCTAGTATCTTAATCCCTTTGTTTCACGATATATTACATGTCCGAGATTAGATCATCGGTATCTCCATACCTAGTTTGATCTCGTTACCGACATGCACTCTTTTCTCGTTCCTGTGATATAACATTCTAGTGATCAAATCACTTGCTTGCAAGCTAATCAATGTGATATCACCGAGAGGGCCCAGAGTATATCTATCCGTCATCGAGATGAACAAATTCCACTCTTGATCTATGAGCCTCAACATAACACTTTATTAGTTCCGAATCCATCTTTATAATCACCCTGTTACGGTGTGACGTTTGATGTTATCAAGAAACTCTTCTGATGTTAGTGATTGACATGATCTCATGGTCTAAGGATTAGGATCACTTCGTAAGTTGTTATAGCAATATAAACTCAATGACTTTGATCGTAATGCTATATTTCGGATGAATGTTCATCACATCATTACACTAATGTTGTGATCCCGTTATTAACAACATCCAATGTCCATGATCAGGAAACCTTGATCATCTTGTTAATCAACGAGCTAGTTTATGAGAGAGGCATAACTAGGAACTTTCTGTTTGTTTATTAAACACACATGTATTAACGTTTCCGTATTAATACAATTATAGCATGTAAAATAAACATCTATCATATACTTGGAATACACATAATAAACACTTTATTATTGCCTCTCAGGGCATATTCCCTTCATAAACAAGCAAGCAAGACTGTAACCTAGAGGAGAAAGTAAAATTTCAATGTCAATGAAATCACTGTATAAAGTCTACACAAATGTTAATGCCAATGAAAGCATATACATGGGTGTCCTTCACAGAGTGTAATCATATACAGGGGCAGTACAGGTCATATGGTAACTGACAATCAGATGTTAATGGTCCATGATTATTCTGGTAGTAACCGGAAGTACCCTCTCTCCCAATCAGGAGCAGGAAGCGCTCTCCCTCCCACCTCACCCACTCCACAATTTTCATCAGAATTTAGACCAGCCATTTACAAAAAATGGCTACCAATTCAGATAAGCTGACACGTAGCTCGAGCCATCGAGCGATCCCCCATAACCCAGTAGACAAATAGAACCTAGACAGAGATTGCAAGATTTCTTCTTCGTCGAGTCTGAATCAAGAAAAACAGGAAGCTCGAGGAGGAACACTCACATTTGCAGCGCCTCGAGGAACTTGTCGTGCTCCGGGTCCGTCCAGCTCTCGCGCAACTTCGTGATGGTGTACGGCTTCTTGACCTGCGTCCCCTCCACCTACGCATGCCCTCTGCCTCCGCGACACCTTGACTAAGCACAAAATTTTAGAAGGTCCTAGAACTAATCCCATCGACAACAATGAACAGATGTTGAAGCGAATGAACTGGTACATTTTTACAGAGATGATGGAACAGAGTGCACATGTTTTTTAGTAAAGGCAAAAAGTTTCATAAGAATGAAGCTCAAAACTTCCAATCAGCTGAACTCAAGTTTGGAGGCAACTAAAGAAGGCAATACTTGTAGGTTTAACAACAGTAATACTTTGGAATGCACTTAACAGTAATACTACCTCTGTTCCATATTATAGAGTCGGACACATCTAGTAGCTAGTATCACAGCATAGCTCAAGACATTGACTGAGCACAACACCACGAGATACAACTACCTAATCAACCAACGCCACTAATTGTATTAGCTTCTAGGAAGTAAACAACATGAGCTACCAAACTTCGATGACTCATATCGGATGCAAATCCTCTGGTTTGCATGAACAGATGGAGCTAGCACCCTTCCACGAGTTATCTGGAATGCACTTAACAATAATAGCTTCTACGATTAAATAAGATTACTAGCCCAAACACTTGCCATACAATCCTAACAAGCCGATATTATAACCCTAAGCACTAAACTATAGTTCCCATTTCATCTATGATTCCTCCACAATAAAACCGTAAGGGCATGGGAAGATTGAGGCATATCAAGCAGACATATGAATAAAAGGGGATCCGGTAGACGAAACAGACCTACGCCTTGTCTGGGAGGCGGAGCGCGATCCTGGAGACGGGAGCGTTGTAGACGAAGGTGTGGTGTGCGGTAATTTCCATGGTGTGCAGGAGGGCGAGCTCCGGACAGAGGGACAGCTCCACCCCATCTAAAACAGCTGGAAAGGCAGAGCAGAAAATCAGCTGGAAGGCGAGCAAATCATGGTGGCGGAGGCCAGCAGCAGGTCGGCCTCTATGTCACCGGACCATGCCTTCGACGAGGAACCGCATAGGAGGTCTGGGAGGAGGAGTAGAAGCCGCGCGAGGGCGGCCGGCAGTGGGGCGCTAGGGTAGTCCGAGACGTCGGATCCGTGCGGGGCTCCACCTCCCGTCCATCCCGTTTTACGCTCGCGACGAGGTCAGCAGAAGGAGCATGGCGGCCAGGCAAGCTTGACAGCGCAGTAGAGTCTGGGAGAGAGGAGAGGGATGCACACGAGGTTGGACTAGGAGGAGTGGCTCTGCGTTGGCAGGAGGGGCGGCGCCACAGGGCTGGGCAATGGGATTAGGGTTCGATGGGGAAGGAAGGGGAGGAGGAACAGAGCCGCACGAGGAAGGGGGAGGGAGGTGGTGGTGGCGGGTCTGAGTGAGATGCATAAGGGGATTAGGGTTTGTTGTCCGCCTGTACGTGATCCGGATGGATGGAATGTTTTGACAAAACTACACCTGAACACAGGGCAAAATTGAACCTCTCCAGCGCCAAGGACCAAATTTTCGGTGGGTGAGGGACTGACGATGAGTTCCACAATGTTGGATCCAGCGCTCTTGGACAGTTAATATCCTATTCAGTGGGGTGATCCGTGGGTACCCTCTTTTTGCATTCTAATTGGCTGGAGAAGTGTCCATGGTATGAAATCGGCATAATAACTACATAAAAAATATAGGAAAAATCTTCGCATTGTGTCATTTTATATGACCTCGTATCCATGTAAAATAACAAACTTGCAATATTTCAATTTTTTAAAAAAGTGCTTTCAAAATTAGCTACCGAGTATGAAATTTCATGTCTTACAACTCAAACGACAAATGTTATGGCTAGAATCGCAGCATGGTTTGTGATAATGTGCCCGTATTGTGCACGCGTGTGTATATTGGGATGGAGAACAATGTTGCAGGAGGAAGTTTTCCTTTTCGACACACGTAGAATCCATTTTCCATTTTCCGAGCATAAAAAACGGGTCTTTTTGTGAAGCAACCACCAAAAGACAGTTTTAGAATGGTACCCTCACATTTTGTAAAAATATTAGACCACCTTACATGGACAATGTACCAACCGGGGTATCTCAAACCTTTCCATTCACCCCTGGCAAAAAACACAAATTCCCGCCGAATCGGTAGGAAGTGGGTTTGATTTGACCTACAGGTACATGATCCAATGCTCATGATTTTTGGAAAAAATCATTTGTAGACTCATAGTATGATGTTTCATCAGAGATCCAATGTGAGTTTAGCAAGACTCATCCCCTAGCTAAGTGCCCTTCTTGTCCGCCGTTTTAACCATAGTTTGAAACGGGCATAAAAAATTCAAAAATGGTCCGATCAATGCAAATCCTTCGCGTGGTGTCTTATTATGTGACATAGTTTCAAGGTAAAATACCAAACTTGGTATATTGCAAGTGTCTCGAAAAAACCATCTCAGAAATGACCTATCATGAATGAGTTTCATGTCTTTCTGGCCAAACGACCAGTGTTATGGCTAGAATCACGGCATAGTTTGTGATAATGTGCCCGTATTGAGCACGCGTGTGCATATTGGGATGGAGAACAATGATGCAGAAGGAAGTTTTCTTTTTCGAGACACGGAGAATCCATTTTCCATTTTCTGACCGCAAAAAACGAGCCGTTTTGTGAAGAAACCACCAAACAAAAGTTTTAAAATGGTACTCCCACATTTTGTAAAAATATTAGACCACCTTACATGGACAATGTCCCAACCGGGGTATCTCAAACCTTTCCGTTCACCCCTGGCAAAAAAGACAAATTCCTGCCGAATCGGTAGGAATTGGGTCTGATTTGAACTACAGGTACATGATCCGATGCTCATTATTTTTGGAAAAAAATCATTTTTAGACTCACAATATGATGTTTCATCAGAGATACAATGCGAGTTTAGCGAGACTCATCCCCTAGCTAAGTGCCTTCTTGTCTGCCGTTTTGACCATATTTTGAAACAGGCATAAAAAATTCAAAAACGGTTCGATCAATGCAAATATTCCGCGTGGTGTCTTATTATGTGACATAGTTTCAAGGAAAAATACCAAACTTGGTATATTGCAAGTGTCTCGAAAAAACTTTCTCATAAATGACCTATCATGTATGAGGTTTCATGTCTTACGGGCCAAACGACTAGTGTTATGGCTAGAATAGCGGCATAGTTTGTGATAATGTGCCCGTATTGTGCACGCGTGTGCATATTGGGATGGAGAACAATGTTGCAGCAGGAAGTTTTCCTTTTTGACACACGGAAAATCCATTTTCCATATTCCGAGCGCAAAAACGGGTCGTTTTGTGAAGCAACCACCAAACGACAGTTTTAAAATGGTATCCCGACATTTTGTAAAATATTAGACCACCTTACATGGACAATGTCCCAACCGGGGTATCTCAAACCTTTCCGTTCACCCCCGGCGAAAAAGACAAATTCCTGCCGAATCGGTAGGAAGTCGGTCTGATTTGAACTACAGGTACATGATCCGATGCTCATGATTTTTGGCAAAAATCATTTTTAGACTCACAATATGATGTTTCATCAAAGATCCAATGCGAGTTTAGCGAGACTCATCCCCTAGCGAAGTGCTTTCTTGTTCGCCGTTTTGACCATAGTTTGAAACGGGCATAACAAATTCAAAAACGGTCTGATCAATGCAAATCCTTCACGCAGTGTCTTATTATGTGACATAGTTTCAAGTAAAAATACCAAACTTGGTATATTGCAAGGGTCTCGAAAAAACCTTGTCATAAATGACCTATCATGTATGAGGTTTCATGTCTTTCGGGCCAAACGACCAGTGTTATGTCTAGAATCGCGGCATAGTTTGTGATAATGTGCACGTATTGTGCACGCGTGTGCATATTGGGATGGAGAACAATGTTGCAGGAGGAAGTTTTCCTTTTCGCACACGGAGAATCCATTTTCCATTTTCCGAGCGCAAAAAACCAGTTGTTTTGTGAAGCAACCACCAAATGACAGTTTTAAAATGGTACCCCCACATTTTATAAAAATATTAGAGAACCTTACATGGACAATGTCCCAACCTAGGTATCTCAAACTTTTCTGTTCACCCCTGGCAAAAAAGACAAATTCCTGCCGAATTGGTAGGAAGTGGGTCCGATTTGAACTACAGGTACATGATCCGATGCTCATGGTTTTTTGGCAAAAATCATTTTAAACTCATAATATGATGTTTCATCAGAGATCCAATGCGAGTTTAGCGAGACTCATCCCCTAACTCATCCAAAATATTGAATTCGAAGCTCTAGTTTCAAAATCATATTTTTAAATATGATATTATCCCTACTATGGACTAATATGAGATTAGTAAATACACTATTTTAAAATAGTCAAAGTATTGTAACTAACATATTAAGATGATGTACAGGATTTTATAAAAAATTAGAGACAAAAATCAATTCTTTTGGAATGGTTATGAAAAAGATACAAAATAATTAACAACATGAAAAAAAAACAAAAGAAAAAAAAACTACCTAACTATACCAGCCGAGATGGCCTAGTGCGTGCAAGGGCTAGTCCCTTCCGCGGTGGCCCATATCGCTTCCCCCGAGGCCCATTCTAGTGATAAATTGAGCCAGCTCAACAGATGAACAAAGAATATAAGGCCGCAACTTGTATGTACAACACCCACCGGTGCATGGACTAGTGTCAACGGTCGCTTCCTGTATGTTGTAGGTCGCGGGTTCCGTAATTTGTAAAAGCCCAACATCCAGTTGACATGTTAATATAAAACAACTGCAAAAATATAACATGAACGATTGTGTGATGCGGTGGTTCTAAACTCTGTTGATTTAGATCATTGCGTGGTCGCGGGTTCGACCCCCGCGTGCCTCCATTTCTGCACCTTTTATTGGTTATTTTGTGAAAGACAAACATACTTTGGTCTAATTAAATAGTGGCAGCTCAATGGTTGGACATGAAAGAAACTTTGGTGCAGTGGTTACAGCGGTAGGTAGTCAGGAGGTCGCGGGTTTGAACCTTCACCCCGACTTATTTTTGCATGTTATTACATGCATGGAACGCTTGGTGCTGGGATGGTGCGTTGACATGTGGATAAAGAAAATATTGACACGTAGGAGGAATTGGCGAGTGGTCTTCTAATCATTTAAATGCATTCCGATTCAGACATTACGACGATTTAAATTCGTCATAATCTGCTATAAATAAGTCTCCCAGCTGTGTCATGTAAATTATGACGTTTTCGTATGAAAAATTTACGACGAGTTTGCACAAATTGTCTTAATTTTATAGGGTTTTGACCTCTCCAAATGATCTATGACCATCTTGTCCGAAATTGTCATAGATCTATGACGATTTCATTCCCCGTCACTTTGAGAAGGTCACAAGTAAACACATTTCTTGTAGTGTTTTTGATATAATATCCCAAGGGATCGGCATATTCCGGCAGGGTGGAATATTTGGGGGGGCTATATAGGGGTCGGGCAACATCTTCTGGGGGGGGCAGCGCTTCTTATGAGGAGTGCGTTGTATATGTTGGAGGTGGCACAACAACACTGACTAAGGTCTTGGCGGGAACACTCGCGGGCGGGGTACTGATCGCTTTGTTTTGTAAAAGATCATGATCAGCTTGAAAAAACCGGTGCTTTCTTGATCTTGGGAGTAAGTGTTGTCAATGATAGTTGTGTTGAGGCCAGTACAACTATATTCTCAAGAAGTATATCTTTCTTTGCCGACTAGACGAAGGTCCTGTTCGCCTCAATCAGAATCATGATTTCTTCATTGGGAGGGACCGGTAGAGAGATCTCATTGCACCCATCTTAGACATCATCAATACTAACCCTAGGAAAACCGTCGCCTAGGGGAGAGTTGTGTACCATCTTCCCTTTGCTTGGTGGATGCACTAGCGCCTAGGCAGCCGATTCGGGTCGGTCCGAGCCTACTTTCCTCGCTAGTAGCTGGCAGTTTGTGGCTACCTATGAAAAAGGTTTAGTTCAACGACCTCTTTAGTTACATAGCCCTCGACGATGCTTCCCTCTAGACGTGCTCAATTCGTAACATAGTGCTTAATAATTCCAATGTAGCGTTTAAACGGGTACATGCTTCGCAGCTATCATACTAGGAAAATGGCCTTTTGTGGCGCACCTGAAAAGGGCATCCGTGGCGCACTAGCTGTGCGCCACTAGCCTCGCGCTGCGGCTATCTCTTACCCGTAGCGCACTGCCTGGTGCGCTACGGTTATCTCGATATAGGCGTGGCGCACTACCAGGTGCGCCACGGGTAGGGGTACAGGGTGCGCCACGGATGTGTTTTTTAAAAAAAAAAAAAATGCAAAAAACACCCTCGTTTTAAATTGCAAAAGCAATCGGGTTCGTGCATCGCCACCGTCATGTCCCTCGCCGGAGCATGGCCGTGGCCACGACCTACCACCGCAGGGAGGTGCGAGAGGTCGTGGCCGCTCTAGTCCTCTCCTGCGTCGAGGTGGTAGGAAGGGTGTGGTTGGAGAAAGGAAGGTATGAAGAGAGGGAGGTAGGAAGAGAGGGAGGTAAGAAGATATGGATGAAGAGAGGGAGGAAGGGAGGTCGGTGAGGAGAAGGATGCCTCTGTCGCCCGTTGTCACTGCGAGGAGGAGGAGAAGGCCGCCGTCGCGCCACCGTCACTACAAGGAGAGGAGGAGGCCACCGTTGCGCCACCACCGCGCCACCATCACTACAAGGAGAGGAGGAGGCCGCCGTCGCGCCGTCACTGCAAGGAGAGGAGAAGGGGAAGGAGGAGAAGGAAAAGGAGAAGGAGAAGGAAGAAGGAGAAGGGAGAAGGAAGAAGGAGAAGGGAGAAGCAAGAAGGAGAAGGGAAAGGAAAAGGGAGAGGGAAAAGGGGGAGGGAAAAGGGGGGAGGAAAAGGTAGGAGGGCGAGGTGGGGATTCAAACATTGAATCCTGCCCAACTTACTCATAGCGCACTAGGTGGTGGTGCGCTACTGGTAAGTTGTCCTCTATTTTTTTCTACAGGAAAAAAGGTCCTTTGACTGTAAATTTTTACTCTTTTCGAATTTTGAAAATCTTGTTCTCGTCATTTTGGTATATTATACGATTTTTTTCTACATCGTATGCAAAAGTTACGGCCATTTTATCGTGGCCTGAATTTTTTTTGCAGAAAAAGTGGAAACTCATGTTTGTTAATTTTCCTAGAAACTATACCACATTACCTACCTAAATATGAAAGGATTTTATTTTTTGAAGTCTTTATTATTTTCTTTTATTTTTTGCAAAACCTAAAAAGGCGATCCACGCGAGGGAGGGGGGGTGTGGAGTTGGTGCAGGCCATAGGGCACTAGGACAGAGTGCCCTACAGCTAAGTTGGCCCAGCTGCTGCAGAACACATGCCCGTAGCGCACTAGGTCAAGGTGCGCTACGACTCAGTGACACATCTGTAGCGCACCTTGACCTAGTGCGCTACGGATATGTGTGCTATAGCCACATGTGCCCTGGCCCACACATAGTCGTGGAGCACCACCCCCATGTGCGCCACACTTACGACAGTTAGCCGTAGGGCACCTATGGGCAGTGCGCCACGCCTACTTTACCCGTGGGGCACGACTAGCAAGTGCGCCACAGAAGTGTGAATTACCAATAGCTGTTTTCCTAGTAGTGTATACGGCACCACACATCTTTATCTCATGCACAAGATGGATAATGAGATGTACCACGATACCGAAGAATGATAGAGGAATATCAATTTTACAAATTCTCCACCACATTCATTTGTATCACATCCAACTTACTAGGATCAATCACCTTCCGAGAAATTATATTGAAAAATTCACACAACTTCGTTAGAATGTCTTGAAATGTGGTGTGTTAAGACATTCCTTATCGTGACAGGGACGACTGTGTCATCAGAACATGGCAATCGTGAGACTTCTTGCATGTTACTTTATTTTCGATTTTGAAAAAATCCTTTGCATGTTGGCATCATAGACCGTTGGAAATTGAATGCCATATAAAGAATCACAGACATATTTTACCTCTTTATTGTCACAGAAATAGCTCACAAGGCCGGCTTTCATTGAGCATCAACCTTAGGTGGTTTTTCCCCTCTATGTTTGCAGCTTCATGTCATGTGGGTGGACTATCTTTTGTTTTATCCTTCATGTTAAGAAATGTCCTATTATGCTTTCTAACACATTTTCTCAACATGCATCACATCGCTTGAATGCCGAATGTCGATATGCTCCCAGTAAGGTAAGTCCAAAAGTATCGATCTCCTCTTCTAAACCGGTATTATTTTGAGAGGCTGGTCATTTATAACTATTTAGTTTTGTTTCTGCTTACCTTTTACTTGGCCTTTTCCTTTGCCTTTGCCCTGCGATTTAATCATTTTCCATTCAAAAATTTTAAGCGTTTAAACTGAGGATAGATCTGACTGCCTTTTAAAATTGGAGGAGCCAAATCTTTCTCATAAGAGTTATCAATTTTTTTTCATGGTCCGATATTTATGACCATTTGTCAAAAATATTCTGTAGCATCCCAAAAATCATGAATTGTAAAATCATGCATTTCATTCATATAGTAATAGCATTTAGGGTTGGTACAAAAAATTTCAAAGTTTGAAATCAAATAAAACCATTTATATGCCCGCTTTATTATTCATATGAGGCATGATTTTGCTCTTATTTTCAAAGGACAAAGGGTTGTTTGTGTAAACAGTAGTGTTTGACACAAATTTGAGTGCAAGGATCACACTACAAAAATCTAGAGAAAATTTGAAATCAAACTTATTTGAATTAGGGTTTGACAATCATTCCTGAAAAATCAAACAGAAGCAGAAAGGGAAAAAGAAAAAAATAAAACTGGCGCTGCCCTTTGAGCCGAGCTCCAGTTCAGGCCCAAAAGCCCACCCGGGCCATTCCCCCTCCCCTCTCTCTCTCACCCGCGCGTGCATACCCTCCCTCATTTACTAGTGGCCCCAGACGCCACTTCGTCATCATCCTCAAACCCCGCACCCCATCGACCCCGTCGTCGCCGCCGTTACCTCGATCACTACCGTGATTGAAGCGGGCTTAATTGCCAATCAATACCGCACGATTTACTCACCCCTTGCTAGCTACTTAGCCACCACACCTCCGCGGTCATTTCCCCTCAACCATCAGCACCAGAGAGCCCCCAGGCTGGCCGTATTTTTGCTTGCGTCGCCGCTGCCCGAGCGGCTCCAGTGAGATATTCTGGTGAGCACCATCCACCCCTCCCCCTCTTGTTCATGTTATTGTGTTTCCTTTGATCTTGTGCTTCTTCTCATACCCTTTGTTCATCTTCTTGTAACCCAGAACATCGGTTGATGACCCACAAGTATAGGGGATCATAAGAGTCTTCGTGGGTAGTATTACCCAATTTATTGATTCGACAAAAGCGGAGCCAAAGAATACTTCCATGCCTTAACAACTGATTTGTCAGTTCAGCTGCACCAGGAAATAGTTCTTGCTCATAGAAGTTTATCAGGAGCAAAAGTTTGGTAGTAGCAACAGCAAAGCAACAACAATGAAACAAGAGCAATTGTAACAGTAACGGTAACTGTAGGATTCGAGTGCAGTAGGCATAGGGATGGATGGACGGGCGTTGCATGGACGAGTCTAAACATGTAACTTCAAAATCTAGGGCATTGCAGATAAATAATAACAAGCATCCAAGTACTAAACAATCCTAGACATGTGCTCCAAATAGTCATACGTGCTCGCAATGAGAACTTGCACAACATCTTCTATCCAGCCAGCCCATGGAAGCGGGGCCTCTAGGGAACTACTGGCAATTAAGGTGATCCTTTTAATAGAGCACCGGAGCAAAGCATTAACACTCCATGAACACATGTGATCTTCACACCATAGCCATCCCATCCGATTATCCCAATTATTGTCACTTTGGGGACTTTGGATCCAGACAATGATATGTGTACACAACTTGCAGATAAGATCACAAACAATACTATCATAATGATTCAATAATAAGTTCATATCCGAGATCATGGCACTAGGACCCTAGTGACAAGCATTAAGCACAACAAGTTGCAACAAAGTCAAATAGCACTAATAGAGATACTAGGCACTATGCCCTAACAGATCTTATTCGATTACATGATAGAACTCATCCAATCCCTACCATCCCCAACCTACAACGAGGATTACTCACTCACGGATGAGGGAAACATTGGTGGTTGATGGAGATGCGTTGGTGATGACGATGAACATGATCCTCTCCAAATTCCTCGTCCCGGCAGGGTGCTAGAACAGAGTTTCTGGATCTGAATCTTGCTTTCTGGTGGCGGCGGTGAAGCGTAACTCTTTCTGGAAAACTATCGAACCTCCCTCGGTTTTTAGGTCGAAAGGCAACTTATATGCGCAGAGGGAGGCCAAGGAAGTGCCTGGGGAGGCTGCACCCCCTCCAGGCGCGGCCAGTGGTGGGCCTATGCCTAGGGTGGGTCTGGGGCCCCCCAGGCCTACCCTCCGTCTCTTCTTCTGGCTCCATGGATCTTCTAGTGAAATATAATTTTTGGCATATTTTTCAGGATTTTTCCTGATAGTTCATTTTCTGCACAAAAACAAGACACCAAGGTAATTCTGCTGAAAACAGCGTCAGTCCGTGTTTGTTGTTTCCAAATCACACAAGTTTAGATAAGAAACAATAGCAAAGTTTTCGAGAAAGTAGATACATTTTGGACGTATCAACTCCCCCAATCTTAGCTTATTGCTTGTCCTCAAGCAATTCAGTTGAAAACTGAGTGCGATAAAAGAACTTTCACGAACACTTTGCTTCATATGATGTAAATATTCTCAGAACAAGAGTAGATGCTTAGACAATTCATAATAAGGAGTATGCAACTAAGTCTACTCAATAGTCATTGCAAGCTATGAAGAGAAACCAACTCAATAATAATAATTAGCATGAAACATAAACATAAGCAACATTGCAAAGCTCATAATAAGGTATGATAGAGTGTTTATCGCTTGCCTTTGTTTGAAGAGCACAATATAAATGCCAAGGCACCTCTGAAGTTCAAGTGAAGACCATAAGTAAAGATATCAGAGATACAAGCATCAAAGTCATGACATAATTAACCAAGTTTTGGAACAAACACAAGAATGAAAACTATGCTGTCAAGAAGGTGCTGATAGAATAAGTGGTGACTCAACAAAGTTGTGAAAAACGGTTTTGTGAAGGTTTGAAAGGCTTCCCAATGCTGAAAGGAAGGTACTCATTAGCTTTGAGCTCTCATTGCCCCTATCATAGGAATCTTCATGTGGTTAAGGTGAAAGTGAGGTCCACTCTAAATCATATACTTGATAGACCATATACTTGAAATCCCAAGTCCCTTGAGTGTGAGGGTCGCTCCGCATGCTAATCAACTTTGGTCACCCTGAAAGTTCTTGTCATTATAAATACATTCATATCATCGAGAACCGCCAACGGGGTACCCCTTGCACATGGTACATGAGCTTTCCCATAACCAAAATGACAAGGCAAGCAAACAATGACAATCTCAGCAATCTTTTTATTTACCACATGCATACCTTTTTATTGAGGACGCTTCATAGATGCTCATTATATTGATGCTGCAAGTTTCCACCATGATTAGGCATGGCTTAGGCTAGCGGCCCATGCGTTTCTCTAACACGATGTATAAACTCCATGAACTCACAACCTCCCCTTTTATTTCACATCGTCGACATCAGTAAAGAAAAGAGCTAGGAATCAACTAGTGAGATATCCAATAGGTGTTGAAAGCGTTCCCCGTGATGGCACGGTTCTGCTGACTACCAGTATATAATTAGCAAGCATTAACTTTCATGGACTAGTCACAATGGTTCAGGATTATTAAGCGCAAGGAATAAAGTGTGCCATCAAGTTCGTGAGAGCTTTACTAACATTTTATTTTGGAAGAAAACACGACATATGGAATATGCACTGAAATAGAAAATGATGCTAATAGGTAGGTATGGTGGACACAGCTGGCAATAATGGTTTTGGGGAGTTGGAAGCACAAGTAGAGCACATGCTCAGTGCAAGTGAAGGCTAGCGATATATAGGGAGCGACAAACGAGAGAGCAATAGCTGTCATAATCATGCTTGCAACAAAATAGGACTAACTATGGCATGAAAGTGATACAAGAACTCTGAGTCAAAATAAATCATCGAGGCTTACTGACTATTGATTAGTCATATGCATGCGTGAACATATGCTAAGTCGATTCACATGAATAGTCAGAGGAGTATACCACAATATCATACCAAAGTATGAATAAAACAATGCAAGCAAACATTCATATGACATGCTACAAACTATTAGCAAGATAGAGCTAATCATAGACAAGCAAGAACTACTAAGCATCCATAATGACATACACCTTACACAAACAGGCTAAGCATGCTCACAATGATGAGTATATGTAAAAAAATGAAACAAATAGAGTTCGTTACCAGCCTCTTACCATACCTCGAGTTATCTTAATTTTCATTATTTCCCTTCACTTGTGTGACTTGAATAATTGACAGGAAACCAAAATCCACTGAGGATGGCTGAACCCTGCAAAGAACTAACCAAAGAAGAACAACAAATATTTTTGGTGTTTTCGATTTTTTAGAAACAAGCAAACAAAGAAACCAAACAAAAATAAAGAAAAATATTTTTGGATTTTTCTTTTAAGGAAAACCAAAGCAAAGAACCAAACCAAGAGAAACAACGAAAATATTTTTGGTATTTATTGGGGTTTTTAGAAGGAAGCAACAAAAACCAAAAAGAAAGCGGAACAATGGATATATAAAGAACCGACCGAACATGATATATATATATATGAGTGCGATGTCGGTATACCTCCCCCCAAGCTTAGGATTTTGTCCTAAGTGGGGCTCAATCCCATGGTGGCCAAGTAGATGCAACTCCGTAGTATGTTGAGGAAGCTCCCTCGTCCTGGTACGAGCTCGAGGCTTCCCCTGTGTAATATGCAGGGGGGTCGTGTGATGGTGCTTCCTCCTGATAGTGCCTGTGGAAGTTGAGAAAACGCAGGTTGTCATCCATCTCCGCCTTCGAGCATGACCAAGGTCCCTGAGAAATACAGAACAAAGTGGTTTGGGATAGAGGGATCTCTCTCTCTTCTCCGTCAGTAAACAGTATTCTATAAACCAAGTTCTCAAGAGTAGAGCTAGTGGTGATAAAGTGGTGCGCCTTCATGGAAGCAAGATCAAGCCTCCGAGGATCCAAAACTGTATCATGTGGATCAACAACAATGTTCAAGGCAACAACAACACGAGTAGCAATAATTCCCTCATAAATGGGTCCCTTAGCAGCTAAACAATGAGCAATGAGAGAACCAAGATTATACTTATCCTCATTGTTGAGCGCAACAGCTAAGAAGTCCAATTGATAGTTGGAAATATTACTAGTGTTCTCCCTACCAAGAACATTGGTGGCAAGATAGTAGGCAAAATACCTGATGGCTGGAAGTTGAATGTTCTTTATCTTCCCTCGCTGAGCTCTACGGTCATCATCATTGGTTATTCCTCAGTAAAGCTCTAACAAATCAGCGGGTAGCACATAAATCTTCTTTGATGACCCAGTTGTACCAAGTCCTAGGGCCTTGCAAAATTTCTTCAATGTCATAGAATGAGCCCTGCCATAAATTTTGAAAGACACGAAAGGCTTGAACATACTATTAGTAAAGGATAAACTCTCCACAAATGTTTTAGTAAGCAAAGCATATTGTGCAGTCTCATCCTGCATGTAACTTGTTAGTCTAGCCCTCTGCACCAAAGTCATAAAAACATTAAGAATCCCAGCAGCTTGCAAGAAATTTTGGCAAAGAAAGGTGGAGGGGTGTGCATCCCCTTCATCTCCCTCATCACCAAATCGCGGAGTGATGAGATCTTCATTTTATGAGGGTATAGTACTGGTAGATGACCTTGGAAGCCTTGCCCTTCTAGGTGCATCACTCTTAAATATGTCACCAAAGGTGTGGTGGTCCATCACTTCCCTATTGTGAAATTTTAAACAACCATCAAACCAAGTGATTTCTAAGTTGATAAATGATGAGCAACTATTATAGGAACTTGCCAGAGGACTACACATGCATCAAAACAAAGTTTCTAAGCATAGAACAAGCATGCAAGCTCAAACAACCTGTCACATATAGCATCAAAATATTCAAGATATAATCTACCAATCAAAAATCTAATTGGACAAGTGGAGGAGGCACATACCAAGGAGCAATCCCTCCAAAAATTAGCACTTGAGATGGACTGAACAAGGAGATCAACAATCGTGAGCAAGAATAGCAAGAACTCGAGCTTGAGCAAGTTTTCCGGTGTTTTCAGGGAGAGAGAAATAAGGTGTCTTTGAGGAGGCAGCCTGGAGGGGCCCAGACCCCCCAGGTGCCGCCACCTCGTAGGCCGCGCCTACCAGGGGTGTGTTGGCCTAGGCTGGCCAATTTTCGGCTTTTTCGGGGATTTTTCGGGAAACTTTATTATTGGCCAATTTGCAGGATATGAAAATTGATTTTCCAGCAGAAACAGTTTTTGGGAAGAAGCAAAAGCAAACCAAAAGCAAAACTACATGAGCTCTAAGAAACTCAAATAAGCGAACAACTAGCAAAACTAAAGCCAATGCAAAT
The DNA here is from genome assembly GCA_916181665.1 of Avena sativa. Lineage (NCBI taxonomy): Eukaryota > Viridiplantae > Streptophyta > Magnoliopsida > Poales > Poaceae > Avena > Avena sativa. The sequence goes on from OV702283.1 coordinate 483,107,886, forward strand.
ACTAGGAAGGAGAAAGGAAAAAAGAAAGCAAGTATAACCATAGTGGAAACATTATTTTGTTCATAAAAATCCCTTTGTTAACAAGGTTGATCAAGTCTTGTTACCAAAACAATCTTATATGAGACAAAACTTTGCATTACACAAGGTGATTATGTTACCTCATACTTGATAGCAATGGTCCCAATCATAATAGTTTCAAAATTTTCTTGTGGAATGGGACAATATATTTCTCCAACCTTGATGCCCTCAATATTTCCAATGGAATTCAGGCAATAGATCTTAAGAACCTTCTTGGGGAAATAGAAAGTGTGCTCTTTTTCATTAATATTGAATGTTACTTTTCCTTGACTGCAATTGATGACAGCACCTGCAGTATTAAGAAAAGGTCTCCCAAGAATAATAGACATATTATCATCTTCAGGCATTTCAAGCACAACAAAATCAGTTAAGACCATGCAATTATGAGCATCTTGAACAAGAACATCCTCACATATACCAACAGGAATAGTAGTTGACTTATCAGCCATTTGCGAAGATATATCAGTTGGTATCAACTTTTCTAGCTGGAGTCTCTTATAGAGAGCAAAAGGCATAACACTAACTCCAGCTCCCAAATCACATAAAGCAGTTCTAACATAATTATTCTTAATAGAGCAAGGAATAGTTGGTATACCTGGATCACCAAGTTTCTTTGGAACCTTACCATTGAAGGAATAACTAGCAAGTAGAGTAGAAATCTCCTCATTAGGAATCTTCCTTTTTTAGAGACAATATCCTTCATATACTTTGAATAAGGAGGCAACTTAATAGCATCAGTCAAAGGAATTTGCAAGAATAAAGGTTTCATCCACTCACAAAACTTGTTGTAGTGTTCCTCCTCCTTTGACTTGTGTTTCTTACCTAGAAAAGGCATAGGTTTCTGCACCCAAGGTTCTCTCTCTTTACCATGTTTATTAGAAATAAAATCTTCCTTTGTGTACCTACTGTTTTTAGTGTGCTTCTCAGGTTCTTCGTCACCTTCCTCCTTATAAGGAGACTCATTTTTATCATTACCATTCTTAGTTTCAGCATCAGAGACAGATATACTATTAGGATCTACAGTAGGTTCAAGTGGTTCCTGAACTCTCTTATGTTTCTTTTTCTTCCTCTTACAAGGACTACCACTACTCTCACCTTGTTGGGAATCCTGTTCTATTATTTTAGGGTGTCCTTCAGGATATAAAGGAACTTGAGTAGCTATACCACTCCTAGTTCTAATTACATAAGCATGTTTATCTCCTAAAGCATTAACTAGCATATCCTTTTGTACCTTAGCAAGTTGATAGAGTTGAGTTTGAACCATTTGAAAGTGTTTACAAAGCATTTTAATATCATTAGAAGTTATTTCCACAATATCCTTCAACTCATGGATAGATCTAGAGTTTTCCAATAAATGATTCTTAACTTGTTTGTTAAAATGACCTTGTTTAACAATAAAAATGTCAAGTTCCTCTAAACATTGATCAAGAGTCTTACCATAAGGAATATCACCTTAATCAAAGTGTTGGAGAGAGTGTACCCCAATAGTAGATGAGTGGGGAATTGGCTTACATAATTCTTCTATAGGAGGTAGATTCTTCACATCCTCAGCTCTAATACCTTTCTCCTTTAGACACTTCTTGGCTTCCTTCATCACTTCATCATTTAATGCAATAACTCACCTCTTCTTTGTTGTTGGTGCTGGAATTGGTTTAGGGACAACTGGTTCAGGAGTAATAGGCTCAGGCGTATTCATCTCAGTTGAAGTCCAATCATCATAGTTCTTGCTTATCTTGGTCATTAATCCTTCAGCATCTGTAGGAGTCCTTTTCCTGAAAACACAATTAGCAAAGCTATCTAGATAGGTCCTAGAATCATCATTCAGGCCATTATAATATATATCAAGAAGCTCATTCTTAGGTAATGGACATCCAGGATGTGCATGAATCAAGGCACAGAACCTTGTCCATGACTCAGGCAATTTCTCTTCTTCTCCCTATTTAAAATCAAAAATTCTCTGCAAAGCAGCATGTCTAGCACTGGGAGGAAAATATTTCTGTAAGAAAGAAGCAATCAAGCAATCAGGTCTATCAATGAAACCAGGAGGTAATCTATTAAACCAAGCCCTAGCTTCTCCTTTTAGTGAAAAATGGAATATCTTAGCAACAAAGTACTTGGGCATCTTAAAATCATCAGAGAACAAAACACTCATAGTAGTAAGCTCATTCATATGAGCCACAACACTCTCATTTTTAGTCCCACAAAAAGGTTCTTTCTCAACAATATCTAAATAAGATAAATCAAGAGAAAATTATAATCTTTATCTTTAATATCTATGGGAGAAGTGGCAAACTTAGGACCAGACGACAACTTAGGCATAATAGTACGTCTAGCAAGGAGACTCTTAATAGCACTAGTACCATGTGTGTTTCGGCACTCTTCAACAAAATCATTAGTGAACTCAATGTAACCATCATTAATATCATAACTCTCACTAGCCTTAGGTGAGCTAACAGGTGTAATAGTGTCTTCACTAGGAGTTTGGGTATTTCCTAGACTAGCCATAGTAGCATATAGAAAAGGACCTAACGAACCACTCGCATCAAGCACAGTAGAAGTAACATCATGAGCATGAAAAGCAGTTTCAGACTCAGTAGTAGTAGCAGTGTGTGTATCATGTGTATGTGGTGGTGGTGTGACAAGCTTACTCATAACAGACGGTGAATCAAGAGAAGCGGAGGTGTTTAGGACCGTACCTCTCCTTGTAGTGGATGGTAAAATAGGGAACTTTCCATCACGAGACTTCCCCATGATGAAAGGAGTAGAAGTGAACACTAATAGATTCAAGTGAACATACAAATAAATCTATGCTCCCCGGCAACAGCGCCAGAAAATAGTGTTGATGACCCACAAGTATAGGGGATCGCAAGAGTCTTCGCGGGTAGTATTACCCAATTTATTGATTCGACACAAGGGGAGCCACAGAATACTTGCAAGCCTTAACAACTGATTTGTCAATTCAGTTGCACCTGTTAATAGTTCTTGCTCATAGAGGTTTATCAGTAGCAACAGTTTGGTAGTAGCAACAGCAACAACAACAGTAAAACAAGAGCAATAGTAATAGTGACGGTAACAGTAGGATTCTAGTGCGGTAGGCATAGGGATGGATGGACGGGCGTTGCATGGACGAGTCTAAACATGTAACTTCAAATTCTAGGCATTGCATGATGGGGATATGCCAAGTGGGGTATACCCAGCAGGATGTCTCCTACTAGCCCAAGCTGCCAGCGAGTGGGCCTGCAGGATGGCGACTGGATCAAGACTTAACGAGATCCAGGCGACTAGAAGCTAGAGGCCAAGAAGCGTAGCTAGGCCCAGTCGGATTAGGTCAAGTATCCTCTGAATCCTTAACTAATTCGGTTGTAGATCTGTAAACCCTAGTGAGGTGAGCCTATATAAACCTCCCTAGGGTACGCATAGTGGACACGTTCCATCATACACCCCCTGCGACTCGCCGCCTATCCATCGAGCGCGCCCTTTGTACTCTCTCATCAACACAATCTAGCAGGAGTAGGTCTTTAACCTCCGGGGGGCCGAACCTGGGTAAATCCTTGTGTCTCCACCCTCATCTCGCACCGCAGATGGCTGGCCGCCCTTGCCCCTCGTTCTACTACTCGCTGCCGATTCCCACGACAGTGGGGCCCACCTTGGGGCCTGGACGATTAGGACGATGTTCTGCGACGATATCCAATCTGCCCATCAACGAGACGATCGCCAGCGGCCGCATGATCACGATCGGCGAGATCCTCCAGATCTTGCCGAGTAGCTATGTCCCAGCGGCGTGCCCCGTCACGGACAGCGTGACCATGCCGGTCGGCATGATCAGCCGGTTCGTTGGCTTCACTGACACCATCATCTCGGAGGACTCGGCTCGCATCCGCGAGTCTCCACCGCGCGATCGGCTCTCCGAGAGTCAGGTCCACACCATCCACCACCTCGCCACCGAGTATGACTCGGCCAACAGCAAGGTGGCCGAAACCAGCATGGTCGCGAACGATGTGGCCCTCAATGAAGACGCCGACTCAGCGACCCCGACGTCAGTCGCCAGATCCATCGTCACTGCATCATCTGCGGGATCCATAACCCAGGTCTCCAACATGGGGGACATCGATGATCCCTCCATCCTTGGGATCTTCGACTCCGACTCCGGATCGGAGAACTCCGGCGACTTCCACGCCGGATCCGGCCGCAACGTCGCGACCTACATGGCGAGCGACGCAGATGCCGCACCAGACCCCTTCTCCACGCCGATCCCGCCGACCGCGATGACGGAGGTCGAAGAACTCCGCCTGCGATTGGCGGAGGCGGTCCGCAAGGAACAAGCCGAGCGCGAAAAATTTCGCCTCGAGCAGGTGACGGCGCAGGAGCTCTCGCGCTACCACCAGTTCCGCATCAGGTCGCGCCTGAACCCCACCATTCAGGGCCGCACCCTGAACTTTGATGACGAGACCGACCCGGCCCGTGTGGCCGACCGCGTGATCTGCGAGAACGTGCCACCAGGAGGAATCGCTCTACCACCACCAAGCGTGTTAGCAAACGGAGCTCCCCCACCACCACCCAACCGCACGCCGCCTCCAAACCAACCGCCGATCATGATTTCCACGCAGGAGCGGGATGCGAACGGCTACCCGCTATTTTCTACTCCGATGGAGAACATCAACGTGAGTCGAGCCACGGTCGACAACATCAACATGACCAGGGAAGGCGCCCTGCAAATCCAGTACGCCAGGGCCTTACTCGCCAAGGCCGTCGAGCAACAAGCCACGGGAGCAGGCTTGCGGGGACGCGTGTACTCCGATGATGGCAAACACCCTAAATTGCCTGCCCCCGAGCCCCTGCAGCTCCAACCGCGACCCGCGAATGCGGCACTCTCCACCAACGACCCGCGACCGACGAACAACATGGTCGCTGCCAACGGGCAGCCAGTCGATGCGCGGACCCACATCATCAACAACCAGACCTGCTCGCCGCCCACTACCTCCCTCTGATGATGGAGGGAGCATGCCGACAATGGATAAACACCCTCCCCGCAGACAGCTTCGACTCGTGGGAGGAAATGCGTTACGCCTTCGTCAGGCACTTCGAGGGCTCCTACACCCGCACCACCACCATCGAGGACTTTGAGCGATGCATTCAGGGACCCCGCGAGTCGACCCGCAACTGGGTCCAGCGGTGGCAGAACCACGATCCACTGCTTCAAGACCTTGTGCCGCTACGAGCCCTTGGTCGCCAAGCTCAAGCGGGTGTACAAAACACTCGACAACATACCGGATCTCCAAACGGTGCGCGGAGGAAGACCCGAACCAAGAAACCGACGAAGAGTCGGAAGGAACCCGCCGCACGAGCGGCCAAGCCAACGGGAGACGACCCGAGCTGCGCTACAGCAAAACTCGCCTCACCGGCATGTGCCGCGGTGACGGGCGAGTCAACTTCGTCGTCAATGCCGGCTACGCTTTGCATGAGCCCAAGAGCTTCTGCCGTGACGAAGGCCAGCGTCGTGATGGCGGCAACTACAAGGTGAAGCCAAGGTTCGACCCTGCGGCTCTCCTCAACCAGCCATGTGTGTTCCACAGCAGGGAGGGGAAGCCCGCCACGCACATGACCCCGGACTGCCACTCGCTAAGGGAGATCGAGAAGGAACAACGCGCACGGGAGGACCCCAACAACCATCCGCTTAACGGCGGGGCATTCGGCAACGACGTGGGATCGCTCCACACCTTCACCGGGTTTAGAACCAAGCGGGAGATGAAGGTCATCATCCGCGCCGTCGACGTCAACGCGGTGTCCCAGGTCGACGTCTCGCGCTTCCTCAACTGGTCCGAGCAACGGATCACCTGGAGTCACGAAGATCACTCGCCATGGATCGAATATCCGGGGCGAGTCCCCTTGATGGTCAAGCGAAAGGTGGGAGACTACTGTCTCCCCAAAACGCTGATGGATGGCGGAAGCTCCATCAAAATTCTCTTCCTGGACACGTTCAGGCGACTACGGCTCCCGCAGTCGATGATTGAGATGACCTACACCACCTTCCACGACATTGTCCCCGGTCGGAAGGCGGACCCGATCGACAAGGTGACGCTCCCAATCACCTTTGGCACTAAAGCAAAGTTCCACACCATGCGGATCTTCTTCGAGCTGGTGCCCTTCAACAACCCCTACTACTTCATCTTGGGGCGGCAGGCGTTTGCCAAATTCATGGCGGCGCCCCAGTACGTGTACAACGCGATGAAGCTCCCAGGGCCGTGCGGCATCATCACCGTCCACGGCGACCCCAACATGGCCGCCGAGTGTGAGGCCAAAGGCGCCGAGCTCGCCGATGCCGTCATAGCGGCAGAAGCCAACCACGCGGAGGATCTCGCCAAGTACGCAAGTGGGGTCAGCAATGATGACCCCACAATACTCAAGAATCCTAACTCGGAGGGCGGCGGCTCCACTGCCTTCGAGGCAACGACGCACACTCGCATCGTCGAGCTGGTCCCAGGCGACTCTAGCCAAACGGTGACGATCGGGACGGGCATGAGCCCAGTATAGGAAGGCGCGCTCATCGAGTTCCTACGTGAGAATCCCGACATCTTCGCATGGAAGCAATCCGACATGCCTGGTGTCCCGAGGGAACTCGCTGAGCACAAAATCAACACCGACCCTAAAGCGCAACCCGTCATAAAGTCGCTACGACCCTTCAATGAAGAGCGCCGCCGAGCAATCGCCGAGGAGTTGCAGCGTCTACTCGTTGCAGGCTTCATTCGGCCAATCAAATACTCCAAGTGGCTGGCAAACCTAGTCCTGGTCGAGAAAAAAACGGGACCTGGAGAATATGTACCGATTACAGAAACCTAAACATCGCCTGCCCAAAGGAACAGTTCGTCCTCCCGCGGATCGATCAAATCATCGACTCGACCGTGGGCTCGGAGTCGCTGTGCTTCCTTGACGCCTACTCTGGTCACAAACAGATCAAAAATGGCAGTTGAGGACGATGAGAAGACGGCGTTCATCATGCTATTCGGAGCATTCTGCTACAACGCTATGACCTTCGGTCTCAAGAACGTTGGGGCGGCTTACAAGAGGTGCATGCAGGAGTGCCTTGCGACCCAAATTGGCTGCAACATCCACGTCTACATCGACGACGTGGTGGTGAAGTCCACTCGCCGGGGCGATCTACTCACCGACCTGGTAGAAACCTTTGCAAACCTGCAGAGTTAGAAGATCAAACTAAACCCAGGAAAATGCACCTTCGGTGTACCTACTAGACAGCTGATGGGGTACGTTGTCTCCAAACGAGGAATCGAGGCGAACCCCATGTTGGAGATATGCCCTAGAGGCAATAATAAATATAGTTATTATTATATCTTTGTGTTTATGATAAATGTTTACATTCATGCTATAATAGTATTAATAAGGAAACATTAATACTTGTGTGATTTGTAAACTAAAATGAAGTCCCTAGTAAAGCCTCTTTATAATACTAGCTTGTTGGTTAATAAATGATTGTGGTTTCCCTATCATGAACATTGAGATGTTATTAACAACAAGATCATATCGTTAGAGAGAATGGTATGATGGACATACTCCTATAGATATGCGTAGCATAAAGATCACGTCATTTTAATAGTTCAATTGCTATATGCTTTCTGATACATAGTTACCTACTTCCTTCGACCATGAGATCATGCTTATCAGCATCACCGGAAGGATGCTTTGATGACATCAAACATCACACCGTAACTGGGTGGCTATAAAGGTGGCATTGAGTGTTCGGAAAGTATTGGTTGAGACACATGGATCAAGAGTGGGATTTGTCCATCCATATGACGGATAGATATACTCTGGGCCCTCTCAGTGGAATGTCCAATTGGCTTGCAAGCATGTGATTGGCTCACAAGGGATCACATATCATGGGAATGAGAAAAGAGTACTTATCGGTAACGCGGTTGAACTAGGTATGCAGAGATACCGACGATCAAAACCTCGGATAAGTAAACTATCGTGAGACAAAGGGAAATTGGGTATCGTATGTAAGTGGTTCATTCAATCGCAAAGTAATTGTAGAAATTTGTGGGAGCCATATGAATTTCCAGATTCCTCTATTGGTTATTGTTCGGAGAAGTGTCTCGATCATGTCCGCGTAATTCACGAACCGTAGGGAGACACACTTAAGGATTCATTGTTGTTGAGTAGTTATGGAATGATGAGTAAGAGACCGAATGTTGTTCGGAGTCTCGAACGGGATCTGGGATATCACGAGGACATCCGGAATGGACCGGAGAATAGGATTCATATAAGTAAAGTCCTGTTTCGGGGTTGGAGAATGGTTCCGGTGTTTTCATCAGGAATGTTCTAGAAGGTTCCGGAATGTCCGACACTCTGGAGGGGCAGGGTACATGAATGTGTCATAACAAGTTGGAATGGTTGCATCATGTACTAGGTGTCATCGCTGAACAAAATAAAGGGATAAATCAAATCCTAGTTTGAAAAGTCAAACGCCAATTTGAAAAGTCAAACGACTATTTTGTTTGGTGGAGGGACAATAGGAAACCTACTTGGGGAGGAAGTCCCTCTCCCTCCACCCGTCCTGGGAAGCCGAGTTGGGGAGGGACTCCCCTCCCCTTGGCCGGCCCCCTCCACCTATATAAGGAGGGGCAGGGCTGCCCCTCCAAGCACACAACTTGCACCCTGCAAACCCTAGACCCAAGCCTCCGGCGCCGCCACCTCCTACTGCCGCCGCTTAGGGCTAAACCCTAACCGCCGAGTTGGGGCATCCCCTTAGCCTAGCCGCCGGCTTAGCCTCTCCTCCTTGGTGCGTCTAAACCCTAGATCGCCGAGGCTCTCTCATAGTCTACCATACTTGCTCCGGCTTAAGGCGAAGCCCTGCGAGATCTCCCCTCTACTTCTGGTACCACGCCGTCGTGCTGCCGGAATCACAAGGAGAGTGCTACAACCTCCGCTGCCTGCTGGAACAAGGGAGAGGAAGGTCTTCATCGAGTACCGGACGTGTGACCGACTGCGGAAGCGCTGCCGGAACGCAGCGCCAGAAGGATCGTCTACACGATCTTGAGATTGGGAAGAGTACGACTACATCACCCACGAGAATCCGCTCTCGTTAAACACTTTGGAATCTTCGAGGGTGAGTTATTCTATCGACTCGTTGCTACAATCTAGTAGATAGATCTTGGCTTGTTTGTTTGTATGCGGTAGAATTTTTTTGTTTTCCATGCTACGAACCCCTACAGTGGTATCAGAGCTGTGTATATATGTAGATCCGTTGCACGAGTAGAACACAATGGTCATCGTGGGCGGTGGTGGTTTTATTATCAATTGCTTCTTGTGTACTTTGCATCTTGCGGTATGATGGGATGAAGCGGCCCGGGCTAACCTTACATGACATCGTTCATGAGACTTGCTCCACGCTCAACATGCAACTTGTATTGCATAAGTGGCTTTGCGGGTGTCTGTCTCTCCAATTATAGTATAGATCCAATTTACAATAGGCACTTGATAGTTCAACCATCAACGTTGTGGTTCTTGTTCGTAAGTTAGATCGACACTTATTGAAAGCCCCAAACCACGTAAAACATGCAAAGAAATTAGAGGCGTCTAACTTTGTTTTGCAGGGGTGTGCTGTGATGTGATATGGACATGATTGTGATTATATTTGATGTATGCAATGTTCCTTATTGTAAGTTGGCAACCGGCAGGAGCCATATGGTTGTCTTTAAATTCTGTTAAGATCCGCGTGTCTATTCAAAGTAGTTGTAGTAGTTGAAGCTGGTGGACGACAACCATGGAGCGGCGTCATTGACCTTGATGCAATGCCGGTGATGATGGAGATCATGTTCGTGCTTGAAGATGGAGATCGAAAGCACAAAGAAGAAAGGCCATATCATATCACATATTATGAATTGCATGTGATGTTAATCCTTTATGCATCTTGTATTGCTTAGTTAACGACGGTAGCATTATAAGATGATCCCTCATGCACATGAATTTCAAGTTCTAAAGTGTTCATCCTTAGTAAGCACCGTTGCTAAAGCTTGTTGTTTCGAAGCACCACGTGATGATCGGGTGTGTTATATTCTGCAAGTGTATACAACGTGAGCAAGCCAGATTTGCTCATGCGGAAGCTAAGGTTTAATCTTGACGAGCCTAGCATGTATAGACATGGTCTCGGAACACGGATCACCGAAAGGTAAATCATGAATCATATAGTAGATATGATGAACATGTCGATTGTTCGCCATTGAAACTACATCAACTCTCGATGATCGGTTTTTGATGTGGTGGATTTGGTTCGTGTGATCACTAAAACAATGTGAGGGATATTGTTTTGAGTGGGAGTTCACCTAGATTAATATAACTATTAATTAGAACTCAATTTGTCATAAACTTAGTCTAAACTATTGCAAATATGTTGTAGATCAATGGCGGCACCATCAATTTTAATGCGTTCCTAGAGAAAGAAAAGTTGAAAAACAATGGAAGCAACTTCACGGATTGGTTCTGCAATTTGAGGATTTTCCTCAATGCTGGTAATTTGACCTATGTGCTGGATGCACCGCTGGGTGAACCGCCTACAGCTGATGCTACCGATGAAGTAAAGAATATTTACCTCGCTCGGAAGAATCAGTACTCCATAGTTCAGTGTGCTATCTTGTATGGTTTAGATCGGAGCTTCAGAAAAGGTTTGAGAATTCAGACCCACATGATATTGTCCGTGAACTCAAATTGATCTTTGAGACTCACGCTGCAGTTGAGAGCTATGAGGCTTCTGAAAAGTTCTTTAACTGCAAGATGGAAGAGGGCAGCTCCGTCAGTGAGCATGTGCTTAAGATGTCTTGGCACGCAAACATACTCCAAAGCATGGGTATAGTTGTAAGATACCTCCTTTGTAAAGGAAAAGTATCCCTGTGATTGCAATGCTAGTCCCTGGATCATTGCTAGCATCCACAGTTTAAGATGAAGTACACAGATACAAAGGTCATTTATTACATCCATTCCAGAGATAAAACATAGTCTTTTACAACTCAAGGCCACAGGCCTAATACAAGAGTTTTGGAATAAGTAAATAAACATAAGTATTCATCTTCATGTGCCACATGCAAGCATGTTGAGTGTAGACTCATGACACCTAATCATCATCGGAGTAACCTGCAACATCACAAGTTACAACCACAATGGGTCAATACTTTCGAATAGTATTGGCAAGTGATACCTTAGTAAATTTTTCAGTGGACTATATTACTATATGCATTTTGGCTAAGTGTAGCTTGGCTTGCTTTGCTCAAAATAGGTTTTTCCTATTAGTTGAAATCACTAAGTTTTTCTTTGTCAAAACATTTCCCAAGAAACCATCAATAGACATTGAGGTCCTTCACCCTTGTTCACCCACAAGTTTTTACTTAGAAGTTGGAGTGATGATATTCTTGATAGCTTCCATGTCTTGATGCTCAAGTTGTCCATTGCCATGGACTTGGCTAAGTACTTAGATTTTCCATCTGTAGAGGTTGTGCACTTTCCCCACCATACTTGGTTTCCCAAGACAGGACCTTTCAGAAGCCTTCCCTTAGCCAAATGGACGTGTTCCAACCTATCATCCCACTACCACCAACTGTCCAAATGACTAAGTTCTAGCAACCTATATGATCAAGGCAGAGCCCATATTGCCAAGTGGCTGCACTATAAGCTTCTCAACACTTGGCCTCCAAAATCCCTTTGTGCCTGGGTGGCATACCATAAGTGAGATACACAAGGTAAACCATGTCCATGGGCCATGTGTAACCACTCAACCAAAAACCACCATTCAAGTCCCATTCCACCCAGGAGGTTCATTGACTTAGTTGTTTTATTAAGAAAAACATAAGTCCAAAGACTTAGAAATATTTTCATCATAGCATGTATATACTTTACCAACCCTTGTTTGCTACTAGCTAGGCTAAGCATGTCATAGTAACTTAACTTAGGAAATTTCCTAGCAATGCTACACTACTTAGGATTTCCCAACATAGCATTTGGCAAAATAATAACATGCAAGACTTAGCAAAATATTTCTAATGCTTGTACAAAATATAGGGATTGAAATATTCATGAAGTACCACTTGCCTTGGTAGTGGGGAGAGTAGCACTCTTCACAATCACAGTCACTAGCAAAATCTACACAAAAATTTGTAGCACAAAATTACACACAATTCATATACAAACAAAAATATATATGCATGCATGCAAGAATGCAAAGTGATGATTTTTTTTTAAAACTCCACCAAGCAAGTGCATGATACAGAAATATAACCAAGTCAAATACTTGCTAACAAAACTTATTTAGCACTAAAACAATTTACTAAACAAATTCTATACTCAAAATAGTCCTAAACAAGTTTCTGCATAAAAGGTCATTTTAACAGAAACTTTTCACTAAACACATTGTATAAACAGAAAGAGCTTATCTCCCTGATTCCAACGATATAAAATTTGCAAAAATCTAACGTGGGTCAAAAGTTATAGCCCTTTCAATTTTTGATCTAAATCTGATTTGAAATCTGTTTTTGAATCAAACCCTAGCCACGCGTCTTAATCCTATAGGCTGATACCGTTTCGTTCAGGATCACCCTCCCGTGCCATTGGATCTATTTAAAACTCACGGCTCAGATCTACCCATAACGCTTCGCTAAATGATCTAATTCTATACGTTGGATCCAGATCCGACGGCTCTGGATCAAGCGACCAAAACGGGGCGGCGCTGGCGGCGGCGAGTTCTGTCTGCGGCGGCGCGGTGCTACAGGTCGACCAGAGGGGCAGGAGGATGCTTACCAGGTTCGCAGCGTCGAGGAGAAGCTCAACCTAGCAGTGGCTTGATGAGGGACGCACGGGCACGGTCTCTGGGGCTCGTCGGAGTTGCGGCGGCGTCTGTCGCTTGCAGTCGAGGTTGTTGCCGAGGTTTGGCGTCACCCTAGCGCGAAACAGAGGGGTCAGGTGATGCACAAGACGAAGGCGAACATTCTCGTATGGAAGAGGGGGCAAGGGGCGCTCGGGTTTTACCTCAATTGATCGCCGGAGTCGAGCGGTGGCGCAGTCGGTTGCAGGCACGAACGGGGACGACGGCCTGGGTCACGAGAATGCAAACGAAGGGTATCAGGAGGTGCGCAAGATCAAGCTGGGCACGATTGTTTGAACCAGAGAAAGGGGGCGGTCGAGGCTCACCGGAATTAGTCGCTGGAGTCGTCGGTACTGCGGGGTTTCGAGGTCAAATGCGCGCAGCCTGGTGGCGGAGTGAGCGAGAAGAGTGGGGGAAATGACCGCGGCGGGGTGTGGTTTAAATAGGCTCAAGCGCGACAAGAAACACTTGCGGCATCAAGGCTAATTACGCCGCGCCATTACCGGCATCGACAGCAGTGACGACGTGGTCTGCGGGCGGATTTTGGGGAAGAAGGTGTGACGTGGAGAGGGCCACCAGTCAGCGAGTGCTACGGAGAGGGGGTGGGGTCCGAGTGTCAGCGTCGGTGTGGGTGCGTCTGCGCATGCGAGCGAGCGAGAGAGTGGCCGGGTGGGCTAGCTGGGCCGGTTCCGCTGCTGGGCTAGATTAGGGCGCCTGTCCTTTTCTTTTCTTTTACCCTTTTCTTTTTCTGTTTTGATTTTTCAGGAATGATTTTCAAATGAATTCAAGTTCCATTTGAATTCAAATCAATTTGAGATTTTTGCAGTGTGCAATAGTCTCAAATATAGGCCTAAAACCATGTGGTTACTTTGCAAAGGCTTGGTCACTCTTGGAGAAACAAAATATCAGGAGCTTTGCACTTGATTTGCAAATGTTTGAAAAATGGTTTTTTGAACCATTTCCATTTTGTAAAGCTTGGTTCAAATTCCACACTCAAACCATTCAACAAGGGAAACAAACAATCTAGGTTTTAAAACATTCAAACTCTCAAATGGGGATGGCCATTTGATTTAAATTTACTCACATGAAATGATAGCACTATGTGCTTCTGTTTTTCTGAAATGAGTTTTTGAAATTGACCTCAATTCTATATGCATGCATGAATGATATGCAAACTTTGAAATCATGATTTTAGGGATGTTACAAATCTAACCCCCTTAAGGTGAATCTCGCCCACGAGTTTCGGATTGGCTAGCAAATAGGTGAGGGTGGTCTTTCCGAAGATCATCTTCTCTTTCCCATGTTGCTTCCTCTTTGGAATGATGATTCCATTGCACTTTGCAAAACTTGATAGTCTTTGTCCTTGTGACTCTTTCTGCAGTCTCAAGAATTTTGATAGGTTTCTCCTCATATGTGAGGTCACTTTCTAGTTGAACCTCTTCCAAAGGTATAGTATCCTTCAAAGAAGTTTCTTCCATTTCTGGGTGACATTTCTTAAGCTGACTCACATGAAACACATTATGGACTGCTGATAGATATTCTGGCAGTTCAATTTCATAAGCAACTTCTCCCTTGCGACTCAGAATCTTGAATGGCCCAACATATCTTGGTGCCAACTTTCCTTTGACTCCGAATCTTTTCACTCCACGAAGTGGTGATACTCTAAGATAGGCTCTATCACCAACTTTGTAGGTGACTTCTCTACGCTTAGGATCGGCGTAGCTTTTCTGTCGAGACTGTGCTATCTTCAACTTGTCCTTAACCAATTTGACCTTCTCTTCAGCTTCTTTAATAAGATCTGGCCCGAATAAACTTCTTTCTCCCACACCATTCCATAATAATGGGGTGGTACACTTTCTTCCGTAGAGAAACTCAAACGGTGCCATCTCAATGCTGGCTTGATAGCTGTTGTTATAAGAAAATTCTGCGTAAGGCAGACTTTCATCCCAACTTGCTCCATAGTCTAGGGCACATGCCCTCAACATGTCTTCCAGAATTTGATTAGTCCTTTCTGTTTGTCCATCGGTTTGAGGATGAAAAGCAGTACTGAATTCCAACCTCGTTCCCAATGACTCATGTAGTTGTCTCCCAAAATGGGATGTGAATTGAGTTCCCCTATCAGACACAATACTCTTGGGCACACCATGTAGACATACAATTCTACTCATGTAGATTTTGGCTAACTTGGCACTTGTATAAGTTGTCTTTACGAGTATGAAATGAGCCACTTTAGTTAGGCAATCCACTACTACCCATATGGAATCATATCCAGATCTGGTTCTTGGTAATCCGGTAATGAAATCCATACCAATCTTGTCCCACTTCCAATCAGGAATAGGTAGTGGTTGAAGCAAACCTGCTGGCTTCTGATGCTCCGCCTTTACCCTACTACACACATCACATAAAGCAATATGTTCGGCGATGTCTCTCTTGAGATTGTTCCACCAAAATCTTTCTTTCATGTCCATGTACATTTTGGTGTTACCCGGGTGGATAGAATACGGAGAGTTGTGTGCTTCCTGCAGAATCAGTTTCCGCAACTCCGGATCTTGTGGAACACAGATACGTTTCCCATGCCATAAAGTACCCTGTTCATCTTCATGGAAATTTTTAGGTTTTCCTTGGCCAATATTTTCCTTAATCTCCTCAATTTCCTTATCAGTCTTTTGATCTTCTCTAATCTTGTCCAACAAAGTGGGTAGAACATCCAAAGACATGAGATGTCCTTCAGGCACAATATCCAATCTGAGTTCTCTTTATTGGGCACACAAATCATCTGGAAATTCTCCTTTGGTAAGGCCATTCACAAATACCTTACGACTTAGAGCATCTGCTACAACATTTGCTTTACCGGGGTGGTATTGCAAACTTAAGTCATAGTCCTTGATAAGCTCTAACCATCTTCTTTGTCTCATATTGATTTCCTTTTGGGTGAAGATATACTTCAAACTTTTGTGATCAGTGAATACTTCACAACGCTTTCCCAAAAGGTAATGTCTCCATGTTTTGAGTGCATGGACGACAGAGGCTAACTCCAAATCATGAGTACGATAGTTCACCTCATGAGTTTTGAGTTGTCTCGAGGCATAAGCCACAACTTTACCGTCTTACATAAGTACGGCACCCAAACCTTGATGAGATGCATCACAATACACTTAGAAATCCTTTTCCAAATCAGGCAAACATAGAACTGGTGCTGTCACAAGTCTCTTCTTCAATTCTTGGAAGCTGACTTCGCAACCTTCAGACCATGTGAACTTCTTGTCTTTCTTTAACAATTTTGTCATGGGCTTAGCAACCTTTGAGAAGTTCTCAATGAACCTTCTGTAGTAACCTGCTAAGCCAAGGAAACTACGAACCTCTTTCACGTTCTTAGGAGATTCCCATTCAGTCACAGCTGAAACTTTAGCAGGATCAACTGCTACACCATCCTTTGTCAGAACATGACCGAGAAAACCAACTTCTTCTAACCAGAACTCACACTTGCTAAATTTGGCATAAAGATTATGCTCTCTCAACTTCTCAAGTGTCAAGCGTAAATGTCCTTCATGTTCTTCTTTGCTCTTGGAGTAGACTAAGATGTCATCGATGAAAACGACAACAAACTTGTCAAGGAATTCCATGAACACCTTGTTCATCATATTCATGAAGTAGGCTGGAGCATTGGTCAAGACGAAAGGCATTACGGTATACTCATATAATCCATACCTTGTGGTGAATGCTGTTTTAGGTATGTCTTGCTCTCTTATCTTGAGTTGAAAATAGCCTGACCTTAGATCAATCTTTGAGAACACACATGCTCCTTCAAGCTAATCAAATAAGTCATTGATTCTAGGCAAAGGATATTTGTTCTTGATAGTTACCTCGTTGAGTGAACGGTAATCTATGCATAACCTTTGACTTCTGTCTTTCTTCTCCACAAACAAAACTGGGGCTCCCCAAGATGAAGAACTTGGTTGAATAAATCCTTTCTGCAACTGTTCTCCTAGTTTCTTCTTGAGCTCTTTCAGTTCGTCAACTGACATTTTATACGGTCTCTTTGCTATTGGTCCAGAACCTGGTACCAAATCTATCAGAAATTCCACATCTCTATCTGGTGGCATTCCTGGCAATTCTTCCGGAAATACATCCGGATACTCACACACAATTGGTACACTGTCCATGCTAACCCCCTTAAGAGAATTAAGCATACTCCTCTTTGCTCCAAAGCTTGTCTTGAATCTGATCCTTTTATTTTCCAGAGTTGTGAGTGAGACAGTATGGCTGGCACAATCTATCACTCCTTTGTACTTAGTCATCCAGTCCATTCCCAGAATGACATCCAATCCTTGGGAGTTTAGTATTATCAAGTTAACGGGAAACTTATACTTCCCAAATTCTATGACTAGATCATGGCATCCTGAATTCACTATCATTTCTCCACCAGGAGAACTTACTTTTATAGGACATCCAATAGTTTCTACTCGTAGTTCATTTCTTTCAACAAATGCTCTTGATATGAATGAATGAGATGCACCAGTATCAAAGAGTACAAATGCTGGAATGGAATTGAGTCTAAACTTACCAGCAACAGCGTCAGGCTCCTCATAGACCTCCTCCACATTCATGTGGTTCACCTGTCCAAAAGTCAAATAGCTAAATTGAAAAGTCAAACGGCTAGATTTGGAAAGTGGAAAAGAGGAGGAGGTGAAACCGAGTTGGGGAGGGAGTCCTCCTCCCCAAGCCGGCGCACCACCCAAGCCGAGTTGGGGAGGGACTCCACTCCCTCCCCTTGGCCGCCGGCCCCTCCACCTATATAAGGAGGGGCAGGGCTCCCTCCTAGACACACAAGTCCCTCACCTCAAACCCTAGAAGCTGCAGCTCACCATAGCGGCCGCCGCCCCCCTAGGATTTTGCCCTAGCCGCCGACTTGGGGTGTCCCGGAACCCTAGCCGCCGGCTCTAGGACCTCCTCCTTGGTGTGTATAAACCCTAGAACACCGAGGAGCTCTCTCATACTCCACCATACTCGCTCCGGCTTAAGGCGAAGCCCTGCGAGATCTCCCCTCTACTTCCGGTACCACGCCGTTGTGCTGCCGGAATCGCAAGGAGAGTACTACAACCTCCGCTGCCTACTGGAACAAGGGAGAGGAAGGTCTTCGTCGAGTACCGAACATGTGACCGACTGCGGGAGCGCTACCGGAACGCAGCACCGGAAGGATCGTCTACGCGATCTTGAGATCGGAAGTGTACGACTACATCACCCACGAGAATCTGCTTTCGTTAACCGCTTTGGATCTTCGAGGGTTAGTATTCTATTGACTCGTTGCTATAATCTAGTAGATAGATCTTGGCTTGATCATAGATTAGATCTTGATTGTGTGTTCATGCGGTAGAAATTTTTTGTTTTCCATGCTACGAACCCATACAGTGGTATCAGAGCCGTGTCTATATGTAGATCTGTTGCACGAGTAGAACACAATGGTCATTGTGGGCGTTGATGCTTTTATTGTCGATTGCTTCTTGTGTACTTTGCATCTTGCGGTATGTTGGGATGAAGCGGCCCGGGCTAACCTTACATGACATCGTTCATGAGACTTGCTCCACGCTTGACATGCAACTTGTATTGCATAAGTGGCTTTGCGGGTGCCTGTTTCTCCTAGCATAGTTAAGATCCAAATTACAACGGGTGATTAACAATACTAGTATCAATGTTGTGGTTTTTGTTCGTAAGTTAGAACGACACTTATTGAAAGCCCCAAACCACGTAAAATATGCAAAGAAAGTAGAGGCGTCTAACTTTGTTTTGCAGGGGTGTGCTGTGATGTTTTATGGCCAAGATTGTGATTATATATGATGTATGCAATGTTCCTTATTGTAAGTTGGCAACCGGCAGGAGCCATATGGTTGTTTTTAATTTATGTTAAGACCCGCGTGTCTATTCAAAGTAGTTGTAATAGTTGAAGCCGGTGGACGACAACCTTGGAGAAGCGTCATTGACCTTGATGCAATGCCGGTGATGATGGAGATCATGTTCGTGCTAGAAGATGGAGATCGGAAGCACAAAGAAGAAAGGCCATATCATATCACATATTATGAATTGCATGTGATGTTAATCCTTTATGCATCTTGTATTGCTTAGTAGACGACGGTAGCATTATAAGATGATCCCTTATGCACATGAATTTCAAGTCATAAGGTGTTCACCCTTAGTTAGCACCGTTGCTAAAGCTTGTTGTTTCGAAGCACCACGTGATGATCGGGTGTGTTAGATTCCGCAAGTGTATACAACGTGAGCAAGCCAGATTTGCTCATGCGGAAACTAAGGTTTGATCTTGACGAGCCTAGCATGTACAGACATGGTCTCGGAACACGGATCAACGAAAGGTAAAGCATGAGTCATATAGTAGATATGATGAACATGTTGATTGTTCGCCATTGAAGCTACATCAACTCTCGTGATGATCGGTTTTGATGTGGTGGATTTGGTTCGTGTGATCACTAAAACAATGTGAGGGATATTGTTTTGAGTGGGAGTTCAACAGCAATATGATTAAAAGTTGAACACTATTTATCATAAATTAAATCAAAGTGAATTGCATAGTTGTTGTAGTCATTGGCATCCGTTTACCACCTTGCGCTTAGTTATAATTGAGATGATAGAACTATAGAATTCTGGTTAGTTACTTTACGAACTGGTATCGTATTGTTTTGAAGTGTTAATCTAAAGTTTAAAAGTCCTATTGCAAACTTTCAGTAAGTTTCGGTCACTCCATGAAGTTTAATAATTGGTATTAAAACGAGAGTGACAATTTCAAGTGTTAGTGTATGAGTATCATGTTTGTCTCCATGATTCTTGATATTCAAAGGATTGTCTTAATATCAAGGTTATCTAGGATCTGAAAGAGTTGTTTCAGAAACCATGATGTGTGGAAGATATTGTGATATATGAAACGAAGTTTTGGTTGCAACATGATAGAGTATAATATGGCAAAATTCATGTTCTCATATTTGATGAGGATTTGCAAAAGGTTGGAGACACTAGTTGTCCTAATCCTCCAAAAGGTTTTGGAGAGCAACATTATACTCGCGATTCACCGTTACAAGCTAAAAGTAGCTTGATCATGGATAAATCCATGATGAGGGTGAATATTTTGATGTAGGTAAAATGTTTACTACACCAAGAGATTACTAAAGAAAGGAATTTGAAAGAACACCAAACATTTTATGATGGTTATCTACTTCAAAGTGCAAGTCTAAAGACATTGGTATTTAAGTATACACGCTTTGGACTATGTGTCATATGTATGACTCCACTATTAATGTTGATAGATTCTTTCAAACAGAAAAGAAAATACTGAAAGAGAATCTCATAAATATATGGCAGAAAAGAAAAGACTAGAATTGTTCAGTTTAAGTATATAGATGATATACATGTTATGGCTATATTCTTTGCTTATTAAACAATGTGGTTCTTAAGTATTTGATACTGAATTTGTTGGTGTGAATCGTCATACGAAACAACACAATACATGAACTACAATGGCCTAAGTAACTAGCAAAAGAATATGTGATGATGTTCATCGAGAACAAATAAAAGGTTATTGTGTTGCTCGTTAAACGTCAAAGCTTGCCTTCAAGATTTGTTTTATCAGGTATTGCGAGAACAAAAGGGTTGTTCAAATAATTGCCTTAATCCATAAAAGATGGATGATTCACAAATCTCGTTGGAGAAATCACATCCATAAAACTAGTGCTAAAAATGTCAAAAGACAAATTGATTGAAAGATCACTTAGGAAGTGACATCGCCGTTTAAATTATATTGGAAAGAAAACATGAAGAAACTCCATGTGGATGGAATTTTTGGAGTCTTTTGATTTTTGATCACATGACGCTTGTGAAACTTTCCCAGAGATAATTAAAACTTCGTTCGTAGGCCAAAAAGGGAACGAATGACTAGCTTATTGGAAATTGTGCATATTGTTGTACAAAGTCCATCATGTGTAGTCAAAAGCGATGGATATCAACTTCACATGCTTTCTGCGAAAATTTGAGTGAATATATGAATATTTACTTAATAAGGATGAAGTATGAAACATTTGAAAAGTTCAATGACTTTCAAGATGAAGTGCAAAATCATTGTAACAAGAATATAAATAGTTTATGATAGGATCATAAAGGAAGATATTTGAGTTACAAGTTTAGCATAATACCTAAGATTTAAGGAATCGTTCCGTGGATTCACATATCCCGAAACACCATAAGAGTATGGAGCATTCGAGATATGTAATTAAACCTTGTTTGACATGATAAGATCAAAGGTGTAATTCAGAAACTGCCATTATATTTTAAAGATTAAAAGCTTTAGAGACTATCGTTTTCCACTGAAAAGAGCTCCATCATAATCCGCTGAAATGACACCATATAAAGTTATGGTTTGGGATTAAACCCAAGTTGTCCTTTATTAAACATTGGTATGCTATGCATAAGAAAGATGTTTGCAACCAAAGTCGGGTGAAACTGTCTTTGTATGTTATTTCGAATAACTGTTAAGTAATCCTCCATAACACCGGAGACAAAAGTGTTTGTCGCTTAGAACGTCAAGTTTCTTTGAGAAAGAATTTTTCGTGAAAAGTTAAGTGGGAGGACAATAGAACTTTGATAAGGTTAAAAGAACCTTAGCTATATGTGCAGAGTTGCGCAGCGCCGAAAAGTGTTCTGGAGGCAGCGATAATGCTCATGGCTCACGTGCCTCAAAGGTTGTGGTCACGGAGGTCTAAGTTCTTATTGAAACAAGTAGGTCGAGTAAACAATCAAATACCAGGATTTGAGAGTTGAACCATTATTTGAGAATAATGAACGTCCTACATGCAAAGAAGCGATGATGGACCCTGACTCCGTAAAATGGCTTGAAGCCATAAAATCCGTGATAGTTCCATACACGAGAAATCAAGTTTTGAACTTGAAGGACCCTCGAGAAAGGTGTATGACCTTACAGTTGTGTTTGGATCTATAAATAAATAGACATGGATGTTGCACATCTATGAAATAGTCGACATGTTGGGAAAGAGTTCACAACAATGTTCAAAGGTTGACTATGACAAGATCTGATCTTTCATAGAGATATTTAGTCTAGACGGATTAATATAGCAACCACTACATATAATTTTGTTATGTGGTAGCTGGATAAATAAAACAAGTTCTTCTAATAGAATTGTTACCTAGGACATGTGCATAACACGGTCCATAGGGTTTTGTTAATTCAAAGGATGCTAAAAGCATATGCAAACTTCAATGGTTGAAGTAAGCATAGCGGAGTTGGAATCTTCACTATGATGAAACTGTTAAAAGAGTTTAATTTCATCAGAGGCAATGAAGATGCCTGCATTTGCAAGAAATTAAGTGGGAGCGCTAAGACATGTTTCTAATACATTATGTAGAAGACATATTGTTGATTGGAAATGATGTATCTTTTATTAACAAATATTAAGAATTTCATCCCGATGAAAGACTTAGGCAAAACCCAAATATTTGGCATCAATAGACGCTAATATGGTTGTGCCGAAAGTACATAGATGATGTATTGAATGAGTTCAATATAGAAACTACAAGAAAGGATCTTATCACAGAAAAAGGATTGAATGAGTTCAATATTGATGATATATTCAAGTGTATTGACACAGGGTAAGTGAAACAAAGATTCAAGTATAGATTGATACTTGATGTATAAAATCACAAAGAGTATTTTATCAATCATGTTGTGATGTGTACAAATCCAGATATGTCCTATGCTCTAAATGTTATGAGCATATACCAGAATGATTCATAAGATGATCATTGGACAATAGTAAGGATATTCTTATGATCTTTTGGAAGAACTAAGAGTATATTATTTGAAGAAGTGACAAATAGATGGTTAGTTCATTGTAAAAGTACTACATTGATACTAGTTTTGTCACAAAGTACAAATTAAGTTTATCTCAATCTAAACTAAGGGTGGCACAATATAATGGAAAGAAAGTTCCATAATGGATTTGGATGAGTTCCAAAGTTAAGACATTGTGACAGATACTACAACAAAAGGCTAAGTATATGACTGCTATTATAGCAGCTAAAGAGGGCATTTGTGTCAAGTAGTTTGTTATCAAACTAGGTGTAGTTTACAGCGGGATAATACTATGAAGATATATTGTACGACAATATTATCAACATATTTTAACCCTAAAGAACTAAAGGTCGCACCAAAGGACCAAATTTGTACGAAGCCATCTCATTAGAGAATGAGTGATGCGTAGAGACGCAAAGACATGCAATTCCTCCCGGACCTGGAAGTGTCAGATCCGGAGATCAGTTGACCACTAGCAATCGTGTACATACAACACCGGAAAGCCATAGGTGTTGAATACACAAAGGTTTGAAACTAGATTATTGACTCTAGTACAAGTGGGAGACTGTTGGAGATATGCCCAAGAGGCAATAATAAAGTGGTTATTATCATATCTTCATACTTATGATAAATGCTTACATACCATGCTATAATTGTATTAACCGCAAACATTAATACTTGTGTGATTTGTAAACTTAAAAGAGTCCCTAGTAAAGCCTCTTGTTAAACTAGCTTGTTGGTTAATATATGATCATGGTTTCCTGATCATGACCATAGAGATGTTATTAACAACAGGGTCATATCATTAGGAGAATGATGTGATGGGCATACTCCTATAGATAAGCGTAGCATAAAGATCAAGTCATTTAATATAGTTCATTTGCTATAAGCTTTCTGATACATAGTAACCTAATTACTTCGACCATGAGATCATGCTTATCACCATCACCGGAAGGATGTTTTGATGACATCAAACACCACACCGTAACTGGTGGCTATAAAGGTGGCATTGAGTGTTCAGAAAGTATGGGTTGAGACACATGGATCAAGAGTGGGATTTGTCCATCCATATGACGGATAGATATACTCTGGGCCCTCTCGGTGGAATGTCATCCAATTAGCTTGCAAGCATGTGACTGGCTCACAAGGGATCACATATCACGGGAACAAGAAAAGAGTACTTATCGGTAACAAGGTTGAACTAGGTATGCAGAGATACCGACGATCATAACATCGGATAAGTAAACTATCGTGAGACAAAGGGAAATTGGTATCGTATGTAAGTGGTTCATTCGATCGCAAAGTAATCGTAGAAATATGTGGGAGCCATATGAATTTCCAGATTCCTCTATTGGTTATTGTTCGAAGAAGTGTCTCGATCATGTCCACATAATTCACGAACCGTAGGGAGACACACTTAAGGATTCGACGTTGTTTTGAGTAGTTATGGAATGATGAGAAAGAGACCGAATGTTGTTCGGAGTCCCGGATGGGATCCGGGATATCACGAGGAGACCCGGAATGGTCCGGAGAATAAGATTCATATAAGGAAAGTCCCGTTTCGGAGTTGGGGAATGGTTCCGGTGTTTTCATCGGGAATGTTCTAGAATGTTCCGGAATGTCCGGCACTCCGGAGGGGAAGGGTACATGGATGTGTTGTATCAAGTTGGTATGATTGCATCATGTACTAAGTGTCATCGCTGTTCCAAATAAAGGATTAATTCAAATCCTAGTTTGAAAAGTCAAATAGCTAAATTGAAAAGTCAAACGGCTAGATTTGGAAAGTGGAAAAGAGGAGGAGGAGGTGAAACCGAGTTGGGGAGGGAGTCCTCCTCCCCAAGCCGGCGCACCACCCAAGCCGAGTTGGGGAGGGACTCCACTCCCTCCCCTTGGTCGCCGGCCCCTCCACCTATATAAGGAGGGGCAGGGCTCCCTCCTAGGACACACAAGTCCCTCACCTCAAACCCTAGAAGCTGCAGCCCACCATAGCCGCCGCCGCCCCCCTAGGGTTTTGCCCTAGCCGCCGACTTGGGGTGTCCCTGAACCCTAGCCGCCGGCTCTAGCACCTCCTCCTTGGTGTGTCTAAACCCTAGAACACCGAGGAGCTCTCTCATACTCCACCATACTCGCTCCGGCTTAAGGCGAAGCCCTGCGAGATATCCCCTCTACTTCCGGTACCACGCCGTTGTGCTGCCGGAATTGCAAGGAGAGTACTACAACCTCCGCTGCCTGCTGGAACAAGGAAGAGGAAGGTCTTCGTCGAGTACCGAACGTGTGACCGACTGCGGGAGCGCTGCCGGAACGCAGCACTGGAAGGATCGTCTACAAGATCTTGAGATCGGAAGTGTACGACTACATCACCCACGAGAATCTGCTCTCGTTAACCGCTTTGGATCTTCGAGGGTTAGTATTCTATTGACTCGTTTCTACAATCTAGTAGATAGATCTTGGCTTGATCATAGATTAGATCTTGATTGTGTGTTCATGCAGTAGAATTTTTTTGTTTTCATGCTACGAACCCCTACAGATGGTGGCACTAAAAAGGAAAATATGTGGAAATGACCATATTACCCAGACAATATATTTAACATGCATGCATATATATGTGTATAAGTGCTAGTACAAACTAATTGGTTGACTGATGTAATCGGTTAGAATTTTGTAGTTCTTCGTTGCATTTCCATCTTTCGAACGATATACTTTAAACGGTCTAAAGGCAGGATAACAAAAAAGTATATTATTACAAAAGAGGATGATCTTAGATCAAAATCACTTTTATTATGCAATTGAAAGTAGTAAATCGATATAATGCACATGGACATCATGTTAAGCAATGTCCCATTATGCTTTCGAACACATTCTTCTCAACATGCATCATATCGCTGGAATGTCAAACGTCGAGATGCTAATGTAGGGTTTGTTTCATGTAAAACAACAAAATTCTACCGCAAGAACGCATAATACCAAGATCCAATCTATAGAAAAGACAAGATCTAATCCACGAGATCGGTGCAACAAGATTGAAGAGAACTAACCCTCATAGGTGCAAAGCGTTTGACGGTATCAGATTCTCGTGGTTTATGTAGTCGATCACTTGCCGATCTCAAGATCGCATTGACGGTCCTTCTGGCACTGCATTTCGGCAGCGCTTCCGTAGTCGGTCGCACATATAGAGTCAATGAAGACCTTCCTCTCCCTGTTCCAGCAGGGTAGCAGAGTTAGTAGATCCCCTCGGAATCTCAACAACACGACAGTGTGCTATTGGTGGTGGAGGAGAGAATTCTGAAGGGCTTCGCCTAAGCCGGAGAAGTACGATGGAGGAGAGAGGGGAAGTGGCGGTTAGAGTTTTAGGCTCCAAGGACAAGGGCAAGGGCGTGTGGGGGTATGACCCCACCCCTCCATATATAGGTGGGGGCGGGACTAGAGACCCTCTAGTCCTGGGCGGTGGCTGGACCCGAGACTAAAGGGGGGGTCCCTAATATTCTACGTGCCAGGGGAGGTGCTGCCCAGCACTAGGCATTCCTCGACGAAGATGAAGACGGAGCACTCACACAGAGGCGACGCAATGCAGGGGAGGTGTTGTCCGGCCGGCCGCCAATTCCACCACCGCTCCGCCTTGCGTGCTCCGCCGTGCCGCTGCTCCGCCATGCACTCCTCCGTTTCATGCTGCCGCCCGCCACCTTGCCGCTCCGTAGTGCTCTCCGCCTCGCCGTGTCGCCGCGCGCCGCCTCGCGCCGGGAGCCGCCCCGCCGTGCCGCCAGCACGTGCTGCCGCCGGCGTCGGTGAGAGCTCGAGGGAGACGGTGGTTTTTTTTGCTGTAAATATTATCTAGGGTTATTAATTATCTAGGGTTATTAATTATAATTAGAATTATTATTTTAGTTATTAGGATTAGGATGAGGATTATTTTTTAAGTTATTTTTTGTTTTAAATATTAGGATTATATTGTTTTACCACAAATAATATTAGGGTTATTATTTTTGTTTTAGTTATTAGGATTATTGTTTTACCATAAAAAATATTAGGGTTATTAATTAGGGTTATTTTGTTTGTTTTAGATATTAAGATTATTGTTTTACCACAAATAATATTAGGGTTATTAATTAGGGTTATTGTATTTTGTATTAGTTATTAGGATTATTGTTTTAGCGCAAATAATATTAGGATTATTAATTAGTGTTCTTAGGGTTATTGTTTTTTTAGTTATTAGGGTTATTGTTTTTTCTAACCTGTTTAACTCTCTTTCTGTTATAGTTAATTAAGTCATGGATCCATCCGAAGATCATGGTCGCATTGGTGAAGGTTTTCTTCAGGGCATGATAAGAGGTGAAATTCCTCTTAATATTACTACCGGTGAAGATATTTTGCTCGAGGAAGAGATTACCTCATATCTTAATCCATCCGGTGATGGACTAGAGGAAAACCTGATGTACCAAGGGGAAGACCGGATGGACGAAGGGCAAACAAATAAATACAATAATGATGGCCCCTCGACAGGATCCGGCGAGGTACATATATATATATATAAAGCCTCGTGTTACCTCTATTCATTTATTGACTAGATATATCAATATATATATATATTCATCACTCTCTCTTATTATTTTAGCCCACTAGATTGAAGCAATCGACAGATCAAACGAAACTAGGGTCGAACAAAAAGTTGGATGGTAATCAGAGGTTCACCATCAAAGAAATAGATGATGATGGTGAACCGATTGCTCCAGAGAAGCACCGGAGGATGTTTAAAAATCAATGCGGGGTGCTTGTTAGGGACAACCTGCCGATGACCATCCAAGAATGGAATAAGTCAAAGAAACCCAGTGAAGAATCCAACAGCTATGTCACCGATGATGCCAAAGAAGACCTTTGGCAGAAGCTCATAGCGCATTTCATACTACCTCCAGAGTATGAAGAATTTGAGGTAGATGGTATTACCCCAAGGCCGGGTGGGCTTGAAAAAAGAGCGAAAGTCAAGGAGTGGGTTATGAGCAAGATGGAGCAAACGAAAAGTTTATACGCGAACGAAAAGGAAAACTCCAGACTTCAAAGGAGCAAACGAGAAGTTGAGAGAACAGTGGCTCGATTTTGTAACATACAAGCAATCTGATAAAGCAAAGGCAATGTCGACAAACAATGCGTTAAATGCTGCCCAAAAGAAATACCATCATAAAATGGAGACAGGTGGCTACAAGAGTGTCGTCCCTAAGTAGGAAACTATGGAGAAGGACATGCGGGCTAGAGGCGTCACTCCTAGTATAGATGGATGGCCCAAGAGGTCACAACATTGGTCGTACAGGCACGGGGGATCGTTGGACCCAGAAACAGGGAAGACATTATTTCATGAAAAAATTCTAAAACCTTCCGAAGACCTTGTTCAGGCAATGAACGATGCTCAATTGGGATTGTTCCATCCCGGGAGAGAGAACGACAAGCTGACACGCACCCTAGGGAATCCTGAAAAGGGTGGACAAACACGAGGAAAAGGCGCCCGTGTCACGTGGAAGAAAGGGTTTCCTCAGTACGATGCCAATTAGAGAAGCCGTCAGAGAAAGAAGGACCGGGAGGCAGACCGGATCTCCAAGGTAGAGAAGGACCTAGCTGATCTGCAGAACCTCATGCAAGAAATTAGCCAAAGGTCGCCGTCGTTAAATCACCCGCGGGTTGATGATCCTGCATTGGATCTTAGCCACCGGAGAAGCAGTGTGGCTTCCACGGAGGTCTGGGCTGATGATCAAGCACTGCTGGATGATGCACCGGCTCCTCGCTACCCCGTGGATAATGTTAGAGAGATGGCAAAATGTGAGCTACATCAGCCAATGAACAACCTGTCCTTCAAGGTGGCGATCGACACTGCTTTAGCTTGTCTACCTAGAGCACTCCACCATTTACTTCCGATTCCACCTGGCCATGCTCGTGTCATGGTGGATGACATAGTGGAGGATTTTGCGGACATAGAGATTGACATCGCTACGCCTTAAGGCCTTACGAAACTAGGAGATGTCAAGCGCAACATCATTCTATGAAGAATAAGTACATCAAGTTTCCAGGTTCGGCGCCAAGGCCACCGACTCCAAGGAATCCAAGTCCACCCCGCATCGAATATCGTCAACCTCCAATTCCACCCCAACCCGATTATCGTCAACCTCCAAGTCCACCCTGCCCCATTGACGATCGCCACAGCAAGAGTACATCAACTCGATCTCTGTCTACGCGCAATACTCGATCTCCTCCTCGGCCTCCATGCAATAATACTACCTCGTCGAAGAAATGGAAGGGCAACGCTCCCCCACGCCCCACATAGAAGAAAGGTCAAAAGGCGAAGATAGTCGACATCCCGTCGGCTCTTCCAAAGAGACCTTATGACAAGACCGATGAGAAAACTAACGCGGATGTGGCTGCCCA
The DNA here is from genome assembly GCA_916181665.1 of Avena sativa. NCBI lineage: Eukaryota > Viridiplantae > Streptophyta > Magnoliopsida > Poales > Poaceae > Avena > Avena sativa. The sequence goes on from OV702283.1 coordinate 483,137,096, forward strand.
AGTTAAGGCGCATTTTGCACCTAAAAAGCCTGAGCCAAAGACGGTATATGATGAAAAAACCAAAAAGTGGGCTAAGTCCTTTCTTGAGCAACCATCCCAGATATCGATGAATCTGGAATCAGACTATGACCGGGAGATTATTAAGCAAGCAAAGAAGAAAAAAAGCACAAGTGCAAAAATTGGGAATAAAGTTGCCCAGCTCGGAGCACAGAAGAATCAATCACTCGCCCTGCTCAAAGTCATTTCAGACCTCGACATGGCCTTCAGAGCTAAAATGGATATGGACATGAAAATAATGCACCCCATATCCCGTACTAATGCTGCACTAATGGGCATCACTGTATCGTAGGCCAAAGCACTTGCTACCCAAGCAAATATGTCTCTTGGTCAATATTTAGGCTATGAATATACGCCAGTGGGTCAGATAGTACAAAAGTATGTCCGGGGGAGCTTCTAGTCAGTAATGAGGAGCCCGCGCGTCTATCCTCACATATGCGAAATCTGCACGAATGGTACATGTCGCAAGCAGAAAAAGCATCAGAAAGATTGGTTTCCGGTGGACGTTAGAAAGGAGCATCACTTCAAACCATACTCGATACAAGTTCAAATGACCGAACCGTTTCAGTTATACAACCAGCGCGCCCTCGACAAATCTATCATTGGTTGCTACTGTCTATAAGTGATTTATTTCTATAATTAAGTTTGTAGCTCAGCTCGTTCATTGCATTTAATATATTATCCTAACTATATATCCTTTTATATGATATTATATTCTGCAGAATGAAGATACTTGAATGCAAAAGAGCTAGAAGATATGACGTGGGTTCATTGACCCATATATAGTTAATGAATATACGTTAAAGAATCACCCCAAGGACGTGGAGGAAGACATGTGAGGTTCTTAACCGGGAATAATTTTGTTAAGGAACTACTATTTCCTTACAACTTCAAGTGAGTGTTTCTATCTTGTACACATTTTATTTTTGCTTACTCGATGAGCGATGCATGTATACTTATGTAAACGTCCGCAGATTCCACTGGATCTTTCTAAATATTCAAGTTGACAAGTCTCTATTTGACGTCCACGACTCATTAAGTTGGGACCAAGAGCAGTGGAGCGACATGAAAGCAATGATCCATAAGTAATTTCAATCATTATGGAATTATATCAGCCTCTTTCATTCATTTCCTGATATCAAGTAACTAATAACTCCTTTGTTCATTTTCTTTGTCGAGCAGGTGTTGGAGACGGTTCAGACAGAAAATACCAGGTCCATTCAAAGAAGAGCTAACTTATAAAATGGCGAAGAGTTTACAACATCCACCGGGAACTCATTTATGTGGATACTACGTCTGCGAGTACATCCGCGAGTTGACCAGTGAGCGAAAAGTTGACTCACATTATATTTATGGTTTGCGGGAGAAACTAGAGCCAGAGCAGCGCATACGAGCAATTCAAGAGGAGCTGACGGGATTTATGATGAAGGAGGTCCTTGATGTACATGGAGAGCATTATGCGGATGACGTGGAACTCGATTTGCCTTAGTGATCTCCATGTAGTTTATATGATATATATATCATCAATGATCATGTAATTTCAAAACATTTTTTCCTTTTGATATATATATCATCAATGTATGCTTGCAAGGGATCGATGAATTCTATAGGTGCATCAACATGTACTGTGTATGTACTAGCATAGAATATGTGTACTGAAAATGTTTAAAAATATAATGAAACACAAAACGAAAAAGAAATAAAATGGCAAAAGAAAGAAATACACAATCTCTGTCGTGGCAGAGAAACACACAATTATCTGCCGCCGTAGGAAACCGTATAGTCACGGGTGGTGTTACGCCACGGGATTAGAGGGTTTCCGCCCCCCGCGGCGCTGATACAGCCACGTGGCTGTTATCAATCGCGGGCCGGAGCGAGCCAGGACTAGAGGGGGGGGGGCTCTAGTCCCGTTTTGGCAGTCCCGGGCCCAAAGCCGGGACTAGAGCTAGTTGCGGCCCGGGACTGGAGGCCCTTTTTCCACTAGTAGTGACAGGTCCTGTTTATGAAATGCATTCATTTCAGCTACGTTCAAAAACTCCTTGACCTGAAGTTTAGTCATGAATCATTTTAATTGAACTGAAATGACATGTTGCATTCCTAGTTGACTGACTTATGATTTTGCAATTTGGATTGTCTTGATAAATTTTTGATACACTAAGTTCTATATTATTCAACTCTGTTTGGTGAAGCTGTTCATTTTCCTATGTTAGCTACTCTTTTACAGAACCTTGTGAGATTTGAATTAGCAGGAGAATGTGTATTCAAAGCCTGGGGTGAGTGACTGCTCATAGATGAATTTGATGGTGCTACTGATGGATTGATGGACGGTTGCTCACCAACGACTCTATATCAGATGGCTCGCTGACGACTTTATATCAAATGTATATGTGATGATCTTCCTGTCATGTGGGGCGTGAGAGTTATTTGTGATTGTTTAGTTGAAACACAAACTTTTTGACTGGTTTGTTGTTGTGCACATTACATATTGTTTGAACTACTGTTGGGTTGATTTGGTTGTAACTTTATTTTTTAGAAAGGCATGTTGATGTTTAAATGTTATTATTTGCTATATTACTAACATGGTTTCACTGTAACTTTCTCTTAGAAAGTGTTTTGGCATCTGTATGCATTTGGGAATTGTAATAGACCAAAAGGTCATGGCCCAAACAATATTTTATGGAAGATTACACAATAACAAAATAAGAAATGGATTGTAAGTCGCCAAAGCTCGAAATATACACAAAACGTAAATAGGCCAGAGCCCAAAAAATGACGTCTCCCAAAAACAAAATGGACTATAAATGGCAATGCCCAAACATTAATGCACAGTTAAAGGATAAAATCTGGATAAAGAACGCCCAAATGTTGGGCTTGACCCAATTAGAATGTTGAATTGGAGTGAAATAAATGTTATCTATGACTAATTGGTTTGGTCATAGAAATATGCCACGTCAAATTTGTTGAGGTGGATGGGCTAGATAGGTTAGAAACGTAATCAACCAAATATAGTATACCAGATATTATATAAAAACTCTGGACTAGATGATATATATGGTGGTAGATAAGAGAAAGAATGACTTGCAAAGTCAGTCGTGCAAAAAAATCCATTCAAACGAACCATTATTGCTAGTTACGTGCGAAGATGATTATAAAATTTCAGCGTCCGGCCAAGGATTTTGTTCCCATGTCTCACGGATGGTGTGAAAGACTTGTTTAAAAATGTAAAACCTTCGATTATATGCCTAATTTGGACTGGAACTAGAGAGGATGCTTAACTAATCAAAGATGCCTTGTTTGTGGGGATTATAAATTAAGGAGGCAACTAGATCGGTAGTAGTTGAGAGGACAGTGTCCAAAGGTCAACAATTGAGATACGTACAAGACAAATGAGACGGTTAGCATCAAAACTAGTGTTTTGTTTAAGGAGTTGCTTTCCTTGTGTTTATAATAAACGTACCGAAGAACTAATTAGTAGCGTTTGAAATAGGAGGTTAGTTAGCTTCAAGCGGCACATTGCTAGTCTTGCGTCAATAATAAATGTTATCGTTGGCTTTTTCTGCAATGCCACAATTAAGCTGTTCACTGCTGACATATGAGTCGAACATCACCATTATATTATATATTTGTAGGGTTCGCCGGGGTGTGGGTTTAAATGTCACCGGCAACTTTTCAATTTCTTAAAAAAAATAGCTATTTTATTATTAAGTTTCACAACAAATTTATATTAGGAACTAGATATTCATATCTCACTACGGGGAAGAACAACGTGTCATGTGTTCAAATCACATGGAAAGGATCCCATAGCACGGCAAAGCCGTTACAGTGCCACAACACATGACAATAATGAAATGAATTTGAATGTTTCCACACGAGCGATCCGTGGCACCTTCCCGTCGACCAATTACAAAAAAAAAACATATGGAGCACGTGTTTCTTTTGCGGGGATTTCTCAAGTACTATGCTCTGTAATTTTTTTATTATTTCCTATTTAATAACGTTTGCATCACAAATCATCACGCAAGTAAAAATAGTTTTTTATTTGTGTATAGAGCAACTCTGAGAAAAGGTGGGCACTTTGGCTACAACCAAACGATTTGATTTTCTAAAGGTAACGAGCAGTCATATTTCCATCATATGCCCCCTGTCCACCTTGTTTTCGGGAGTGCTTATTTCCTGTTTCTCCCTGGTGCGGCTTTGGGTATTGGCACCATGGATCTTGTATTAGCCAAACAATTTTTGAGGATAGACCTAGTTGGATACTTGACATGATGCCTATAAATTTTTTGATGTAATTATTATTGGACTATGTTGTTTAGGGCACATGTCAGCACGGATTTAATATGGCAACCCAATCATGCATTCATGGTTCTAACATCATGTGGGATTCATATATGTTTTTAAATTTCAAATGTTTTATCTCTTGAAGCGTAAGTCGAAACTTAGATCTGTTTTCATCGTTATCTTTTTCGCGATAGACTGCCTCTACGTTCTCGTCCCCGCTATTTCTATGGACGTTACAAATGCAAAAGGATGAATTTCATGCTTTTTTGGCCACCGGGTCGCCCGCAAAACACGTTGGAGCGACTGGTATTTTCTTGTGCTCATCAGTGGTAAGCCCTGTGAGGATTAGTTCGCGACCTACAGGTAAAAAACTTTTAGTCGCTCGCCGGGGTTCACGTTACCACCGACGTACTTTTGCGCTTCCGCCGGTAAGGCTGCAGCGACGCTAAGCCTTTTTTCGGTAGTGTCAATATCCCATGGAGTTAGAAGATTCACATAATTTTTTTAAGTCTATGCCTCTCCCCACAATTTGTGAGGACAACTCACTCAGGATTAGATCAAAAAATCATAAACATTGTATAGAAATTAATACTAAATAGTTTTACACTATCGCCAATCGTGATGAGATCAAGATTACAAGTATAGTACTATGGGTATGGAGAGGGGCTGGTGGCGGTGGATATCCTCAGCTCATATATGAAAATGGCTTCAACCGTGTTTCTGCATACTATTGTTAGGTGTTCTAGCAGCTCGGAGATAAATCTTACGTAGAAGGCTTCAGGAAAGTTTCTTATGTTGACCATGAAAAGGCGGTGACACCTGGTACGGGCACGCGGTATGGACGGGTCCATTCCATACCAGTGCTCGTTAAACCTTTCGGAGCTTTTATACATTGCCTCTTTGGCTTGGGATTATTGGAAACTCGGGATTCTTCATTAATTGATATTCATTTCGCCATAAATGTACCCTAAAGTAGGAAGATCATAGAAAATTATTAGGTCTCTGCAATAATTAGTCATTACCCAGTGCTGAACCTAGGAAACTTGCATGTACCAATCTCGTCCCCTATTCTCCCTATGTCGTTGGCTCCGCATCTTCAGTCCATCGCACGATGGTACCCGCACCGGTATTCCCACATCAATAACCTAATTAATGTTCCACTTTTATCTAATGGCATGCTTGCTTGACCTAACTTGGTATATCATCAGTTTGTGTAATATATAAATGTACAATATGATATGCACTGGGCCCTCTAGATTAATTTGATTGATCCATGATTATGCCACCTATCCGAGTGTAATGCTGCATACATAATAGAGGTGGACACATATAAATACTTATCTAATTCTTGCTTATGGACTGACAAACAACTAGGGAGTGATTACTTCCACGCTTGCTTTCATATGTGAAATGCTTGGATGTTGACGTTCAATGTTTAAAATTCCTACATTCATTAATTAGTCGACATAAAAGTTGTTCCAACAAGTACACATCGACACTAGAAACAACATTATATCTGCTCAATTAGTTCCACGACGCGGCCAGCCACCTAGTTAACATGAACCAAGTGTATCTTATGCTAACAAAGAATGATTGTGATTCCACCAGATCACTTCACAAGGAGAAGAAGAAATACAACCAAGTACCCCGACTCGAAATATCCATATAATGTTTAAAAGCAACTTGTTTTCTATGGCTAAGGCTAGGATCCCATCTTACTCGTATGTTGATATGTTATCATATCTAACTCATAAATGATATTTCTATGAATACTTATATATTTGTTGATAGTTGGTTCAAGACATTTCGATCCACGGTTGGATTAGGACTCGTCTAGGTATCGCTAGGGTGGCCGGGTGCAGCCGCCACAAAAGCCTTAGTGCCTAGATGAGACAAGCTCTGCCATGCTAAGAAGAGATCCGACTCTTGAATGATGGGACCATCATGGGTCACATGACGAGGAGAGGAGGGCGGCGTTTATACTCTGGGAATTCAAACATGGTTGTAAAATTCCGATTGTCCATGAAATTAGGGAGGGTAGGATGCTAATTTTATAGTTCAAGTTCCGGGATGTGGCATATGTTTGGCCAAGTCTGATCCACAACCACAGCCCAGACCAAATCGTGTCGGATAGCCAATTTTTTGTGTCGGCCTTTGTTAAAAATGGCTTCAATGGGCGATATCGAAAATCCTTTTACGTATTAGTGTTACAGATAATTAAGTATGCAAATATCATATTCACTCCTTCCACACGTTCACCATAAGATAGATGAGGTGAACAGTGCATGTATGTCGTTTTGGTGTTAGAATATGTGGATATTGTACCATCCATGGCAACCATGTAGGTCTGAGTGCCAAGACAAACATGGCTGAATTCCAGGATACACAGGTGAACGGATCATTGTTTCATATGTGGAAAACCGTCTGGACGAAAAAAAGAGAATGCTGGCATGCACCTAAGGTTATGGCGCCGTCCATGGATTCCCAAAATCTCGATGGGTTGCATAGTCAGATAATCAAACGTACCAGCTCGGTAAACATGAGTTTGTCATGTAGAACACAATCATATCTTAATCTCCACGAATGAAACTCTTTTAAAATAGTAATAACCAAGGAACTATGCTAGCAGTATGACAATAACCGAAATATGTTTCAATTTCTATCTAATGGTACGTTAGCTTAACTTGACTAGATCTATCATCAGTTGGACGAATATATAAACTTATACTGAACATGATCCACATGGGGCCCTCCATATTAAATACTATGAGCCAAAGTCCAATGTTCTATACGTAATAGAGGTGGATATGTATAAGTACTATAAATGAACTAGCAGCCTACCACGAAGGTAGGCGCGTCCCAATACTTAACATTAATATTTGTTTTCATACGCTTGCCATAGTACGTAAGTGTCTAATGAATATGGCAGTAATACACCTGCATGACTTGGATACTCTTAGCTGCTCTATAAATAGTTGGGCATAACAATGGACCATAAAGCAGACAAGCAACTATCATTCCCTGTGCCAACACAAATTCATCGTACTATTAGCAATGGTAGGAGACTAGCTTTTTCTTATCACTGATTACATACATCCATCATTAGCTATCATCATCTGTCTATTTGATCGTACATGTGAGCTAACTTACTATATATGTGCATGTATTAATTGTGTCCAGGAGACGATCAAGAAGATTGGCCCGCATGGTTACTTCAAAAAGTCGCCCAAACAGCTGGTGGACATCACTATTTGGAGCAGTGATGGCCCTGATGGGAAAATCAATACCATATCCTTCAAATATCGTGATGAGAATAATGATCTAGTCCAGATAGGTCCATATGGCAGCATAGAGGGTACAAAGCACACGGTATGTAACTTTTCCTTCATATATGATGGGTTCTTGCCTCCGCGCATAAATTTCATATACACTATATAGGAAATGCAGTTTATTTCCATCCTACTTGTTTTGTCTCTCTTGAAGTAATGTTGGAATTTATATGAAGTCTTTAAAGGGTATATACTAATTAACTAATTACTAAATAACAATAATGGGTTCTTTCTGCATTTATTGTAATACTACACAGATATCCATTACACAAGGTGAGTACTTGACCGTGATCTCTGGCTACTTAAACCCCTCCATCACTGCGCTCAACTTCAACACCTCTGCGGATGCTAAGTATGGGCAGTTCGGCAGGTGCCCAAACACTGGAGACACGCATTTCTCAATTGATGTGGATCACGATTCAATTGTATCCCTCTTTGGCCATTGCGACGACAAGCTCAGGTCCATCGGAGCCTATTCTGGTCCCCGGGCTTGATTGATCAATCCTTTATCATCGTCATGTCATGCATGTGATATATATATATATATATATATCCTATAGGTGTGACCTACATACCTATCAACTGCTTGCTGTTAAATAAAATATGCATCCTGTCAGCAAACTGGAGTACATGCCATAGAGTAGGTACTCCATGTGATGGAAGGATCCATGGTCTTTGCTTGTTCCATGTACTATATTGTATTGTATAATGTGTCATGTATGTGTGGTTTGTATTGTGCTCGCACTGGTATGCTTTTTTTATAATAATAAATAAATATTTTGGAAACTACGTGTTTTCCCCATGACTAAACGGCTACCATTTTTATTATGGGGAAACGAATCATTGCAAGATGCAACAAATAATCTTTTTTCAAGTATATGTTTATTTAGATGTGATGGCAAGTTCTGACTCTGTTTTCACGCTATAACTTAGACCACTACCGCCTAGGACCTTACTAAGGATGTCGACTATAATGAACTTTTTCATAAATCGTGAACTATTTTAGCAACTAGCCAAGCCCCGGTAGGCTAGAAAATATGTCTATTAACATTAATTTGTAGACGCGTGGACAAACGTTCTGTCAAACAATCAAGCCGCGGAGTGCGCAAAGTGAGGTCTACTATACATGACCAACGCTAAAAAGAAACGTTCTTTCCGGGTAAATGTATACTAGCATTGACATAGCTAACAAGCATGGCAAGTATTACACTTTTAAGAACCATGACAGTTGTAAGAACCCTAACAATAATCGACCAGTATAACAAAGTTTGGCATACGTGATCTTACACGAATTCAACATGGAACTCTCCGTTACCTTTCACCACTCGTCGAGCTAAATTCGGCAGGCTCCGCGTGGAACATTTTTAGCTTGGCGATCGGCAGTTCCTTCTCTTCAATTTGCAGACACTATGTAAATTAAATCATGATCAAAACCGGTACAAATAAGAAGAATATTTTAATAAAATAATAAGACAATGTTTACATGTTAGTTTTTCTAGTCTGGGAACAAGCAGGTTGACCCTCATGATGCTCATATGTTGGGAAACATAGTGGCCACAAAGATAAGTCGATGGAGGATGGAGGATGATGGTGGCACTAAAAAGGAAAATATATGGAAATGACCATATTACCCATACAATATATTTAACATGCATGCATATATATGTGTATAAGTGCTAGTACAAACTAATTGGTTGACTGATGTAATCGGTTAGAATTTTGTAGTTCTTCATTGCATTTCCATCTTTCGAACGATATACTTTAAACGGTCTAAAAGCAGGATAACAAAAAAGTATATTATTACAAAAGAGGATGATCTTAGATCAAAATCACTTTTATTATGCAAATGAAAGTAGTAAATCGATATAATGCACATGGACATCATGTTAAGCAATGTCCCATTATGCTTTCTAACACATTCTTCTCAACATGCATCATATCGCTGGAATGTCGAACGTCGAGATGCTAATGTAGGGTTCGTTTCATGTAAAACAACAATATTCTACCTCAAGAACACATAATACCAAGATCCAATCTATAGAAAAGACAAGATCTAATCCACGAGATCGGTGCAACAAGATTGAACAGAACTAACCCTCATAGATCCAAAGCGTTTGATGGTATCAGATTCTCGTGGTTTATGTAGTCGATCACTTGCCGATCTCAAGATGACATTGACGATCCTTCTGGCACTGCGTTTCGGCAGCGCTTCCGTAGTCGGTCACACATATAGAGTCAATGAAGACCTTCCTCTCCCTGTTCCAGCAGGGTAGCGGAGGTAGTAGATCCCCTCGGAATCTCAACAACACGACAGTGTGCTATTGGTGGTGGAGGAGAGATTTCTAAAGGGCTTCGCCTAAGCCAGAGAAGTACGGTGGAGGAGAGAGGGGAAGTGGCGGTTAGGGTTTTAGGCTCCAAGGACAAGGGCAAGGGCGTGTGGGGGTATGCCCCCACCCCTCCTTATATAGGTGGGAGCGGGACTAGAGACCCTCTAGTCCTGGGCGGTGGCTGGACCCGGGACTAAAGGGGGGGTCCCTATATATTCTGTGCGCCAGGGGAGGTGCTGCCCAGCACTAGGCATTCCTCGACGAAGCACTCACACAGAGGCGACGCAATGCAGGGGAGGTGTTGTCCGGCCGGCCGCCAATTCCACCACCGCTCCGCCTTGCGTGCTCCGCCATGCCGCCGCTCCACCGTGCACTCCTCCGTTTCATGCTGTCGCCCGCCACCTCGCCGCTCCGTAGTGCTCTCCGCCTCGACGTGCCGCCGCGCGCCGCCTCGCGCCGGGCGCCGCCGTCACGTGCTGCCGCCGGCGTCGGTGAGAGCTCGAGGGAGACGGTGGTTTTTTTTGTTGTAAATATTAGCTAGGGTTATTAATTAGCTAGGGTTATTAGTTATAATTAGAATTATTGTTTTAGTTATTAGGATTAGGATGAGGATTATTTTTTAAGTTATTTTTTGTTTTAAATATTAGGATTATATTGTTTTACCACAAATAATATTAGGGTTATTGTTTTTTGTTTTAGTTATTAGGATTATTGTTTTACCATAAATAATATTAGGGTTATTTTTTTGTTTTAGTTATTAAGATTATTGTTTTACCACAAATAATATTAGGGTTATTATTTTTTGTATTAGTTATTAGGATTATTGTTTTACCGCAAATAATATTAGGATTATTAATTAGTGTTCTTAGGGTTATTGTTTTTTTCGTTATTAGGGTTAGTGTTTTTTCTAACCTGTTTAACTCGCTTTCTGTTATAGTTAATTAAGTCATGGATCCATCCGAAGATCATGGTCGCATTGGTGCAGGTTTTCTTCAGGGCATGATAAGAGGTGAAATTCCTCTTAATATTACTACCGGTGAAGATATTTTGCTCGAGGAAGAGATTTCCTCATATCTTAATCCATCCGGTGATGGACTAGAGGAAAACCTGATGTACCAAGGGGAAGACCGGATGGACGAAGGGCAAATAAATAACAACAATAATGATGGCCCCTCGACAGGATCCGGCGAGGTACATATATATATATATATAAAGCCTCATGTTACCTCTATTCATTTATTGATCTAGATATATCAATATATATATATATATATATTAATCACTCTCTCTTATTCTTTTAGCCCACTAGATCGTAGCAATCGACAGATCAAACGAAACGAGGGTCGAGCAAAAAGTTGGATGGTAATCAGAGGTACACCATCAAAGAAATAGATGATGATGGTGAACCGATTGCTCCAGAGAAGCACCGTAGGATGTTTAAAAATCAATGCGGGGTGCTTGTTAGGGACAACCTGCCGATCATCATCCAAGAATGGAATAATTCAAAGAAACCCGGTGAAGAATCCAACAACTATGTCACCGATGATGCCAAAGAAGACCTTTGGCAGAAGCTCATAGCGCATTTCATACTACCTCCAGAGTATGAAGAATTTGAGGTAGATGGTATCACCCCAAGGCCGGGTGGGCTTGAAAAAAGAGCGAAAGTCAAGGAGTGGGTTATGAGCAAGATGGAGCAAACGAAAAGTTTATACGCGAAATATGTCGCGAAAAAGAAAACTCCAGACTTCAAAGGAGCAAACGAGAAGTTGAGAGAACAGTGGCTCGATTTTGTAACATACAAGCAATCTGATAAAGCAAATGCAATGTCGACAAACAATGCGTTAAATGCTGCCCAAAAGAAATACCATCATAAAATGGAGACAGGTGGCTATAAGAGTGTCGTCCCTAAGTAGGAAACTATGGAGAAGGACATGCGGGCTAGAGGCGTCACTCCTGGTATAGATGGATGGCCCGAGAGTTCAAAGCATTGGTCGTACGGGCACGAGGATCGTTGGACCCAGAAACAGGGAAGACATTATTTCATAAAAAAATTCTAAAACCTTCCGAAGACCTTGTTGTTGTGCACATTACATATTGTTTGAACTACTGTTGGGTTGATTTGGTTGTAACTTTATTTTTTAGAAAGGCATGTTGATGTTTAAATGTTATTATTTGCTATATTATTAACATGGTTTCATTGTAACTTTCTCTTAGAAAGTGTTTTGGCATCTGTATGCATTTGGGAATTGTAATAGACCAAAAGGTCATGGCCCAAACAATATTTTATGGAAGATTACACAATAACAAAATAAGAAATGGATTGTAAGTCGCCAAAGCTCGAAATATACACAAAACGTAAATAGGCCAGAGCCCAAAAAATGACGTCTCCCAAAAACAAAATGGACTATAAATGGCAATGCCCAAACATTAATGCACAGTTAAAGGATAAAATATGGATAAAGAACGCCCAAATGTTGGGCTTAACCCAATTAGAATGTTGAATTGGAGTGAAATAAATGTTATCTATGACTAATTGGTTTGGTCATAGAAATATGCCACGTCAAATTCGTTGAGGTGGATGGGCTAGATAGGTTAGAAACGTAATCAACCAAATATAGTATACCAGATATTATATAAAAACTCTGGACTAGATGATATATATGGTGGTAGATAAGAGAAAGAATGACTTGCAAAGTCAGTCGTGCAAAAAAATCCATTCAAACGAACCATTGAAGATGATTATAAAATTTCAGCGTCCGGCCAAGGATTTTGTCGTGTGTTCAAATCACATGGAAAGGATCCCATAGCACGGCAAAGCCGTTACAGTGCCACAACACATGACAATAATGAAATGAATTTGAATGTTTCCACACGAGCGATCCATGGCACCCCGTCGACCAATTACAAAAAAAAAACATATGGAGCTATCCATGGCACCCCGTCGACCAATTTCTCAAGTACTATGCTCTGTAATTTTTTTATTATTTCCTATTTAATAACGTTTGCATCACAAATCATCACACAAGTAAAAATAGTTTTTTATGTGTGTCTAGATCAACTCTGAGAAAAGGTGGGCACTTTGGCTACAACCAAACGATTTGATTTTCTAAAGGTAACGAGCAGTCATATTTCCATCATATGCCCCCTGTCCACCTTGTTTCCGGGAGTGCTTATTTCCTGTTTCTCCCTGGTGCGGCTTTGGGTATTGGCACCATGGATCTTGTATTAGCCAAACAATTTTTGAGGATAGACCTAGTTGGATACTTGACATGATGCCTATAAATTTTTTGATGTAATTATTATTGGACTATGTTGTTTAGGGCACATGTCAGCACGGATTTAATATGGCAACCCAATCATGCATTCATGGTTCTAACATCATGTGGGATTCATATATGTTTTTAAATTTCAAATGTTTTATCTCTTGAAGCGTAAGTCGAAACTTAGATCTGTTTTCATCGTTATCTTTTTCGCGATAGACTGCCTCTACGTTCTCGTCCCCGCTATTTCTATGGACGTTACAAATGCAAAAGGTTGAATATCATGCTTTGTTGGCCACTGGGTCGTCCACAAAACACGTTGGAGCGACTGGTATTTTCTTGTGCTCATCAGTGGTAAGCCCTGTGAGGATTAGTTCGCGACCTACAGGTAAAAAACTTTTAGTCGCTCGCCGGGGTTCACGTTATACCACCGACGTACTTTTGCGCTTCCGTCGGTAAGGCTGCAGCGACGCTAAGCCTTTTTCCGGTAGTGTCAATATCCCATGGAGTTAGAAGATTCACATAATTTTTGTAAGTCTATGCCTCTCCCCACAATTTGTGAGGACAACTCACTCAGGATTAGATCAAAAAATCATAAACATTATATAGAAATTAATACTACATAGTTTTACACTATCGCCAATCATGATGAGATCAAGATTACAAGTATAGTACTATGGGTATGGAGAGGGGCTGGTGGCGGTGGATATCCTCAGCTCAGATATGAAAATGGCTTCAACCGTGTTTCTGCATACTATTGTTAGGGTTTCTAGCAGCTCGGAGATAAATCTTACCTAGAAGGCTTCACGAAAGTTTCTTATGTTGACCATGCAAAGGCGGTGACACCTGGTACGGGCACGCGGTATAGACGGGTCCATTCCATACCAGTGCTCGTTAAACCTTTCGGAGCATTTATACATGGCCTCTTTGGCTTGGGATTATTGGAAACTCGGGATTCTTCATTAATTGATATTCATTTCGCCATAAATGTATCCTAAAGTAGGAAGATCAAAGAAAATTATTAGGTCTCTGCAATAATTAGTCATTACCCAGTGTTGAACCTAGGAAACTCGCATGTACCAATCTCGTCCCCTATTCTCCCTATGTCGTTGTCTCCGCATCTTCAGTCCATCGCACGATGGTACCCGCACCGGTATTCCCACATCAATAACTTAATTAATGTTCCACTTTTATCTAATGGCATGCTTGCTTGACCTAACTTGGTATATCATCAGTTTGTGTAATATATAAATGTACAATATGATATGCACGGGGCCCTCTAGATTAATTTGATTGATCCATGATTATGCCACCTATCAGAGTGTAATGCTGCATACATAATAGAGGTGGACACATATAAATACTTATCTAATTCTTGCTTATGGATTGACAAACAACTAGGGAGTGATTACTTCCACGCTTGCTTTCATATGTGAAATGCTTGGATGTTGACGTTCAATGATTAAAATTCCTACATTCATTAATTAGTCGACATAAAAGTTGTTCCAACAAGTACACATCGACACTACAAACAACATTATATCTGCTCAATTAGTTCCACGACACGGCCAACCACCTAGTTAACATGAACCAAGTGTATCTTATGCTAACAAAGAATGATTGTGATTCCACCAGATCACTTCACAAGGAGAAGAAGAAATACAACCAAGTACCCCGACTCGAAATATCCATATAATATTTAAAAGCAACTTGTTTTCTATGGCTAAGGCTAGGATCCCGTCTTACTCGTATGTTGATATGTTATCATATCTAACTCATAAATGATATTTCTATGAATACATATATATTTGTTGATAGTTGGTTCAAGACATTTCGATCCACGGTTGGATTAGGACTCGTCTAGGTATCGCTAGGGTGGCCGGGTGCAGCCGCCACAAAAGCCTTAGTACCTAGATGAGACAAGCTCTGCCATGCTAAGAAGAGATCCGACTTTTGAATGATGGGACCATCATGGGTCACATGACGAGGAGAGGAGGGCGGCGTTTATACTCTGGGAATTCAAACATGGTTGTAAAATTCCGATTGTCCATGAAATTAGGGAGGGTAGGATGCTAATTTTATAGTTCATGTTCCGGGATGTGGCATATGTTTGGCCAAGTCTGATCCACAACCACAGCCCAGACCAAATCGTGTCGGATAGCCAATTTTTTGTGTCGGCCTTTGTTAAAAATGGCTTCAATGGGCGATATCGAAAATCCTTTTACATATTAGTGTTACAGATAATTAAGTATGCAAATATCATATTCACTCCTTCCACACGTTCACCATAAGATAGATGAGGTGAACAGTGCATGTATGTAGTTTTGGTGTTAGAATATGTGGATATTGTACCATCCATGGCAACCATGTAGGTCTGAGTGCCAAGACAAACATGGCTGAATTCCAGGATACACAGGTGAACGGATCATTGTTTCATATGTGGAAAACCTTCTGGACGAAAAAAAAGAGAATGCTGGCATGCACCTAAGGTTATGGCGCCGTCCATGGATTCCCAAAATCTCGATGGGTTGCATAGTCAGATAATCAAACGTACCAGCTCGGTAAACATGAGTTTGTCATGTAGAACACAATCATATCTTAATCTCCACGAATGAAACTCTTTTAAAATAGTAATAACCAAGGAACTATGCTAGCAGTATGACAATAACCGAAATATGTTTCAATTTCTATCTAATGGTACGTTAGCTTAACTTGACTAGATCTATCATCAGTTGGACGAATATATAAACTTATACTGAACATGATCCACATGGGGCCTCCATAAAATACTATGAGCCAAAGTCCAATGTTCTATACGTAATAGAGGTGGATATGTATAAGTACTATAAATGAACTAGCAGCCTACCACGAAGGTAGGCGCACTAGTGCAGAGCCCCCCCTTTAACTCCGGTTGGGAGGGCCCTCTAACAGCGGTTCCCCAACCGCTGTTGAGGGTTCGGTGTTAGAGGGGGGGCCCATTTAACACCGGTTATCCTATTAATATGAAGTTCACTCTTCTGCTGACTTGAGTCCAGAAGGGAAGCGACTGATTTCCAATTCTTCTTTGCTAGCGCTTGACTCCTGTGGAATTCCATTAACAAGCTTAAAAGAAAGCCTTTTATTTCGTTTTTGAGATACTAGTTATTTATAGTATAGGTTAAGTTCGATATTGCCTGCCCATGCTACAATTCCTTACTCAAAAGGACTAGAGTGGTGGTGCCGGGACTTTGGTAAGGAAGGGACGGCTATTCCCACAGGTTGATCTTGATAAAATGTGCAGCGGTAAGCAACTAATAATCTCGATGCAGGACTTCCCCCTTCTTCGACATATGAATATGCCTCGCCTCGAAGATCAAGAAATCCTTTCCAGGAAAGAACAGCGAAGGAAAAGCGCGACTAGCAAAGTCAAGTACTTACTTGAGATGTTAGAAGGAACGAAATTAATAGGTGCCGGAGCTGCTACAATTGCTTTAGCCGGGGCTGCTGTCGGTATTGGAAACGTGTTCAGTTCTTTGATTCATTCTGTGGCCCGAAATCCATCATTAGCTAAACAATTATTTGGTTATGCCATTTTGGGCTTTTCTCTTACCGAAGCTATTGCATTGTTTGCACTAATGATGGCCTTTTTGATATACGAACCGGTGTTAAAGGGTGGCGCACATGGGGCTGCCGCAGGCCTCAGCCCCCCCTTTAACACCGGTTCGTATCTGGAACCGGTGTTAAAGGTTCTTCTGCCGCGGCAGAGATTTAGGCCGTTTTCCTGCCGCGGCAGAACTCTGCCGCGGCAGGAAAACGGCCTAAATCTCTGTCGCGGCAGACTTCTGCCTCTGCCCCGTTCTGGGCGTATTTCTGCGGGAGGGGGGGGAGCGAGGGGAAATCGATCGGGAGAGGTATACTTATAAATCGCCATCGGTACATACGAGTACATGAATAATTAAGCAACTATTATTATACACAAACATCGTCATCGGCACATACATGGTCATCGTTCATTTTGGTGGATATCTAAAGAGATCTCCACCAGGCGTGACGACCTCATCAAGTATGAACCCCGCCAATTCCTCTTGAATGGCTCGTATGCGTTAAAATGGTAGGAGTTGGTCCCGCATCCGTTCGATCTGAATAT
The DNA here is from genome assembly GCA_916181665.1 of Avena sativa. Lineage (NCBI taxonomy): Eukaryota > Viridiplantae > Streptophyta > Magnoliopsida > Poales > Poaceae > Avena > Avena sativa. The sequence continues at coordinate 483,154,476 of OV702283.1, forward strand.
ATATGAAGAATGGACCGTCAATATATATAAGAATAAAACTCAACACAATTGATGGTAATAAAATAATGTTGTGGACTTTGTTTACTTACTCTAAGTTGTTCTAGTGCGGCTTGGCCTGTCGCACATATCGTGTTGCGAATGAATTCGCAAACATAGTACCCACATAAGTTATTGCCGTGTCCCTGATGCGCGCACTTTACGAGAATAGAGAGTTCAATCAAAATAATAATCAATAAAGCATGATATAATGGAATTGGAAGCTAGCTAGTATTACTTACATTTTGGTCTACAAATTTTAGTTCTTCTGACCATTCACCCACGGCCCTGCCCGTGAACATTTTCCAAACCCTGTCCGACAAAGAAAATGGATAAAGCAGTAATTAATTACTTATTGTCACGAAAGTTGCCGATCTAGTGCGATAATATGATTGAAATTACCTCTGGAGCATCTCTCTAAAGTCTGCCCATAACTCTTTTTCTTTTCGTAACGAGTCCATGACAAGGACTTTTCCTGAGTCGGGTTGAATGACTAGCAGAATAAAGTGGAACCTACGAACGCATAACTCATCATCAGTTACACTTAACATCGAGTAAGACGAAACAGAATGTGTACAAGAGAGAGGGTAACAGTACTCACGAGAAGTTGTAAGGCAATAGTATTTCCCTTTTGGTTTGTTGTCTCAGTAAAGACTTTAGCAAGTAATCTTCTGTTTGCCCGGGTTTGTCTCTTACCACTTCTTCATGAACTCTATTTGGGTCAACGAACCCAATGTCAAAAGGGCCTCCTTTCATGCATTCCATAACCTTTTTCCTGCATAATAGTATATACATATATGGTGAGCATATATATATACATGCAATTAATGAAGTGAATGAGATGAGATAAAAATTACAGAAATAGTACTTACACACAATAAAGGCTGATGGCAGATTTGTCGAGTTCCTTCTGATTGAATAGAAAATGCAAGTCTTGAATGTTGAAGTCGATCGCGTCGTCTCCGCACAAGAAAATCTGATCTCTTATATGCGCCGTGATCCATTCTTCTTTTCTCGTCTTGCAGAAATGAAGGTACCACTTGTGCAATTTTCGCATCTTTGTTGGTAGATTCTTGAGCTCCTCTTTCTGGACTAGATTCTTCCCATACTTCCATGGCTGTATGGGGTTGACATCGCATTTGGGCAAGTTGTCTCCCATGACGTTCAAGTATGCAATGTAAGTCATCCCCATCTCATTGGCCTTTCTTTGTAGCTCTGCCTCGTAATCATCTACGAAGGAGCGTCCCGTTTGTCAAACATTTGGAGCGGGGCGCATGATTGGTTTTCCTGCTCTCCGAGCATGGGAACTGTTTTCTGGGGTGCCTCACGACTGCTACTTTCAGTCTCCCTACGGCGCCTTGCATCCGCCTTCAAAATCTGGCGCTCGTAGTCCGGCACAAGTGGGGTTTCAGGTTTCAAAAGATTTTTGTAAAACTTCTCCACCACCGCCGGATCTATTTTCTCCTTTGGCTCGGCCCGTCTAGGTGCAAAGAATTTCTTGACCTGTTCTCCCGAGATCCTATTGGTCTCCTCGTCGCTGCGATTCCACGGTAAAACCGGCAATGGCTTGGCGGAAGGCTGCGGGACGTAGTTTTTTGAACTCTTTGGCGTACGGTTTCCTGCGGATTTCTTTGTGGCAGTGCTACTGATGCTCCTCGTGGCAGTGCTCTTCCGCTTACGCTGAGGAGATGGCTGAAGCACCGGAGATGGCTGACGGGCCGGAGATGGCTGCCGCGCAGGAGATGGCTGACGGGCCGGAGATGGCTGCCGCGCAGGAGATGGCTGACGGGCCGGACATGGCTGCCGCGCAGGAGATAGTTGAAGCGGCTCAGACTGCTGACGCTGCGGAGACGGCGGGGGTGCCAGTGACCTCCAATTTGGAAGCACAATGTGTTCCTTCTTCCAAAGAATGGTTGTTTTCACTGCAAATTTGAGTTGAGTTTCCCCTTCACCTGTAGCATGGTCAAGCTGTGCTTCCTCATATTCCTTCACAACCTCATCCACCCCGACAATAGCATAGCCATCTGGTATCGGTCGGCAGTGGTAAGTTCCACCAGCTACAGGAGGTAAGGCATAGCCGACAGCCACCTTAATGGATAAGCCCATTAATCTCACATGCAGCTCAGCGTGTTCGCTCTCCGTGATCTCATCAACGGGGTATCGAGGACCCGTCATTTCAAGCGTGGGTTGCACGTTCTCCGTGGAAGCCACACTGCTTTTCCGCGCAGAGTCTGGGCCGCGGGCAGCTTCCAATGCAGGCTCTTCATGCCGCTGAGATGGGCCGGTAGCTTGATGGCTCTGTTGTGCATTCACTTGCGTCTGCAGCGCCGCAAGTGCATGTTCTATCTGTGTCATCCGCTTTGTACGCTCTTTTTCTTTTCTGCCGCGCCATCTGTAAGAGTCGCTCCAGTCGGCAAACCCATCCTTCCACGTCATACCCCCTGTGCCTCGTGCATGTCCAGGGTGTTCTTTTTTACCGATGGCGCGTGTGAGCTGGTCATTCTCTCTGTCGGGATGGAAGGTCCTGGCGGATGTTTCCTCGTATGCCGTGATGAGTTCAGTGACGGGTTTGGCAAGGATGGTTGGGAAGATACACAATCCTGTTTCTGGGTCCAACCTTGCCCCGATTCCGTAGAACCAAGTCTTTGCACGTAGGTACCACCCATCTGTCTGGGGTGTGATCCCTCTCTCGCGCAGGGCCCTCTCAGCTTCCTCCCACTTAGGCCTCTGAGATATGTAGCCACCTGACCCCGTCCTCTGGTGATATTCCTTCTTCAGGGCATTAAGCGTATTGGTTTCTGACCTCTTTTTAGCTATAGCACTTTTTTTATATGTCTCAAATTCGGGCCAGTGAGGTCTTATCTTCGCATAATATGCGTCTTCGAAATCAGGAGTCTGGCGAGTTTTGACAAATTTGTTCAATTTTGTCTTCCAGTTGCGGAAAGCCTCAGCCATCTTCTTTAGAGTCCACTCTTTGACCTTTTTATTTATAACCGGGTTGTTTTCATCCTCCTCTGGCAGAAGGGTGAAATTTACCAACAACGAATTCCAAAGCGTTTCTTTGGATCTGTCATCGACAAAGGTACCGTCGCCCTTCTTTGGCTTATTCCAATATTCAATTATGATTGGGATTTGGTCCCTAACAAGAACTCCAGCCTGACATATAAATTTGTCTGCGGCCTTCTTGGGCTCCATCGGCCTTCCATCAACACGGACTGCTTCGATCGTGAACTTTGCACGATCTTTCAACCGCTGGCTCGCGCCTCGTTTGCTCTTTTTCGTAGAAGAAGATGGTTGCTGGCTGGTCGATCCAGAGGGCTAAAAGAAGAAAGAAGCGTTAATTAATACATGTAGAAGAAGATTGTTGGTGGAAGTCAGCTGAGGCTTAATCAATGCATATACCTCGCCGGACTTTGTAACCATTAAATTGCGTTCACCGGAGTCTTCATCTTCTCCATGACTAGTACTTGAGTTGTCGTCGTCATGTCCCTCCAAGTTCAGATATTGTGAGGTGTCCTCATCAATAATGTTCTCCATTATTTCTTCTTCTTCAAGGTTTCTACTAAGTGGATCCATAGTTTCTAAAACAATAATATTATCTAGAGTAAGAGTGTAAACATTCAAGTGGACTTGGATTCATACACAAATATACATATTATTCATACCAAAATACACAAATAAATACACAAATGAGTCAGCGGTCCAATTTGTATACAAGTTTTAATCTATGCATGTAGTACAATTTATCGAGCAAACAAGTTTTAATCAGGCTGAGTCAGCAATCACACACGTGGCAGACACGTGGCGCTCACCGGTGGGGTGACGTTGGTCTCGTCGGGCGGCGGTGCTCGTCGGACGGATGCGGCGGTCTCGTCGGGCGGCGGTGCTAGCGGCGGGCTTGTCGGGCGGCGGGCGGCGTCGGCGTTGAGGCGTGGCCTACGAGCTCCGAAGCGGCGGCGGTGAGACACTCCTGCACGGGGAAGAGAGCGAGATGGTCAGGGCTCCTCGAAATAGGCTTGCGCCCCGCTATATTAATATAGCAATCACAAGATACAACGACAATGTTGGAGGAATAGAAAAGGGGAAGGTGAAATAAGTTATGCGTCAAGGGTGAGCTCACGGTCCTCTAGGACCTCTCCAATCCTCCCATATCTCTCTGGTTCGAGCTCGCGCCGAGAGCCTCCCATTGCCGCCGTCGGCCGTCGTGCACACGGACGGAGCCCCACTGTGTTCTTGGATCCATGAGGTAGACCTTAGCATCTCGGCATGGTTCCTGGGGTTTGTCCCTCTGCTCAACAACCGCCGCCGCCGCGAGCGCCTCTGTCCGCCTCCGCTCTTCCTCTCCCCTCCTTGCTTGCCGCCTGCCGCATCTCCCCTCTTCGCTTCGCCGGTTCCCACCTCCGAGCGTCACCCGCACCCTCCCCATCGAACTCCCCTGCATCCACCCCCTCCGCCAGGCCGTCGACCCACCCCGCCAGCTCCCTATAGTTGCCCCGTGCCGGCGAGCCCGCGGCCTCCCTCCGCTCTGGCCGTCCGCCTCGCCTCTGCTTCTGTCTACCTCTCCCGTCGCCACTCGATGAGCTCGCTGGGCCGAGCGCCGCGCCCTTGCCTCGTCCTCCAGCCGCTCGTCCTCAACGCCCCAACCTCCGCCGCCGGGGCCCTCCCCACACCTCCTTCTGCGACGCCTGGCCGCCACCGGGGCCGACGGCGCCGCCTCCGCACTTCCCCGACGCCAAGCCCGAGCCCGACCACGGCCTCGCCACGCCAACCTTGCGCCCTCGCCAACTGCGAGTCCACGGCCCTCCAGCGCCACCGCCCGGCTCCACCACCGCCACCGCCAGCGCCCTCCAGCGCCACCGCCCGGCTCCACCACCGCCACCGCCAGCGCCCTCCAGCGCCACCGCCCTCCAGCGCCACCGCCCGGCTCGCCCTCTGCGAGGTCGACCCGACACCGCCTACGGTCGCCGCTGCGCCCGCGTCGTCTGTCCTCCATCGGCCTCCTCCCTGGTACCCGCCGCAGCGACCTTCGGCCACCGTCGTGTGGAGACATAGAGGGAGGGGAAGGATGCGGGGAAGAGAGGGTCGGGGGCGGCGGACCTCGAGCTCCGAAGCGGCGGCGGCGAGACGGCTGGTCGGGGGAGCTCCGAAGCGGCGGCGGCGAGACGGCGGGTCGGGGGCGGCGAGACGAAGATCGATCTGGCTCAGTGGGGGGAAGAAAGGAAGGGGAAGGGGAAGGTGAAATAAATACACACCCCCCCTTTAACACCGGTTCGTGGCTGGAACCGGTGTTAAAGGGGGGGGGGGCGTTTCCCGCGCGCATTTATTACCCCCCCTTTTAACACCGGTTCCAGACAGGAACCGGTGTTAAAGGGGGGGTGTTTCCCGCGCGCATTTATTACCCCCCCCCCTTTAACACCGGTTCGTGGCTGGAACCGGTGTTAAAGGGGGGGTGTGCGCGCGGGAAACGAAATAAATGCCCACCCCTTTAACACCGGTTCCTGTCTGGAACCGGTGTTAAAGGGGGGGCATTTATTTCATGCATTAAAGGGGCTTTTTTAATTCAAAAAATATGATATGAATTTAGAAAATTCATATCTTTTTCATTTCAACTCAGAAAAATATGAATAATATATCATAATTTTCAGAAAAATAATATCTATCCATTCATGTAAATCATTTTATATTTACTTTACATGAAATTTTTTAAAATAATTAAAACACTTATTTCATGCATTAAAGGGGCTTTTTTAATTCAAAAAATATGATATGAATTTAGAAAATTCATATCTTTTTCATTTCAACTCAGAAAAATATGAATAATATATCATAATTTTCAGAAAAATAATATCTATCCATTCATGTAAATCATTTTATATTTACTTTACATGAATTTTTTTAAAATAAATAAACACTTATTTCATAGCACAGAACTCAATGACCTCCTCTGTTACATAGCCCTTGGAGATGCTTCCTTCTGGCCTAGCACGGTTATGAACGTAGCTGGAAGGAGTTAAGTGGCATCGTTTACCCTTCTCGTTCTCAGGATGCATAGGCTCTTCAGGGGCCTTCACACGTTGCTGGTCCTGTCGTGCTTCCGGTGTATCTTTTGTCTTCCCATACACTCCTAGAAAGCCTAGCAGGTTCACGCAAACATTCTTCGTCACGTGCATCACGTCGATTGAAGAGCGGACCTCTAAGACTTTCCAATAGGGTAGGTCCCAAAATATAGATTGCTTCTTCCACATGGGCGCGTGTCCGGCATCGTCATTCGGAACAGATAGACTGCCAGGACCTTTTCCAAAGATTACTTCTAGGTCCTTGACCATACCAAATACCTCCTCACCGGTACGGAGGACAGGCTTCCTCCGGGGTTCTGCCAGACGTTTGAAATGCTTGCCTTTCTTTCTTACTGGATGCAGGTTCGGAAGAAATCGGCGATACCCTAGGTACACAACCTTCTTACATTTATCCAAATATACACTTTCAGTATCATCTAAACAGTGTGTGCATGCATTGTATCCCTTGTTTGTCTGCCCTGAAATGTTACTAAGAGCAGGCCAATCATTGATGGTTACGAAAAGCAATGCTCGGAGGTCAAATGGCTCCCCTTTGTGCTCATCCCACATACGTACACCTGGTTTGGCCCACAGCTGTAAAAGTTCTTCAACTAATGGCCTTAGGTACACATCAATGTCGTTGCCGGGTTGCCTCGGGCCTTGGATGAGCACTGGCATCATAATGAACTTCCTCTTCATACACAACCAAGGAGGAAGGTTATAGATACATAGGGTCACAGGCCAGGTGCTGTGACTGCAGCTCTGCTCACCAAAAGGATTCATGCCGTCTGTACTTAGACCAAACCTTAAGTTCCTTGCGTCACGTGCAAAGTCCGGGTACTCTCGCTCGACTTTTCTCCACTGTGACCCATCAGCGGGGTGTCTCAACATCGCGTCTTTCTTACGGTCTTCCATGTGCCATCGCAACAACTTGGCATGCTCTTTATTTCTGAAGAGACGTTTTAACCGTGGTATTATAGGAGCATACCACATAACCTTGGCGGGAACCTTCTTCCTAGGGGCCTCGCCCTCAACATCGCCAGGATCGTCTCGTCTGATCTTATACCGCAGTGCAGTGCATACCGGGCATGCATCCAAATTCTCGTACTTCTCACCGCGGTAGAGGATGCAGTCATTAATGCAGGCATGTATCTTCTGCACGTCTAATCCTAGAGGGCAGACAACCTTCTTTGCTTGGTATGTACTGTCAGGCAACTCATTATTTCTTGGAAGAAGATTCTTCATTTTTACCAACAACTTTGAAAATGCGCTGTCAGTCACACCATTCTCTGCCTTCCATTGCAGCAAATCCAGTGTGGCACCTAGATTTTTGTGGCCATCTTCGCAAGTTGGATACAACAATGTTTTGTGATCCTTTAACATCTGCTCCATCTTCTCCTTCTCCTTTTCAGTTTCACATTCTTCCTTTGCATCAGTAATGGCCCGACCAAGATCGTCATCAGCGGGCCCATCTGCTCCCTCTTGATCTTCATTATCTACCTCCGTTGCATTATCATCATATTCAGGATACATATTATGATAGTTTTCATCATCCTCTTCTTCTTCGTTGTCTTCCATCACAACCCCTTTTTCTCCGTGCTTGGTCCAACAACTATAGCTGGGCATGAAACCAGATCGAAGCAGGTGGGCGTGAATGGTTCTGGTATTTGAGTAGTCTTTCTTGTTCTGACAGTGAACACACGGACAGCACATAAAACCATTGTGACCACGGTTTGCATTAGCCACAACGATGAAATTTTGGAGGCCCGTAATGTACTCGGAAGTGCGGTGGTCACCGTACATCCATTGCCGATTCATCTGCATTAATATGTAGTATATATCAAAAAATAATAGGGAGATGACCATTTATATATATAGTACATCAATGACACATGAAACTATAGTTGCCGACCACGACCGAGACGGAAAGAGCAACAAGAAAGCTTATTTTGAGCTCTCGGGCATTTCACCGAACACCTCTAGTGCATATGAAAAAAACACAAACTAGCACTCTTCACACCCTCTTGCTAGGCTCCAAAATGTGAAAGAATGGAAGAGTGGGGTGTGTGTGGGCTGGGGTGGTGTCTTATATAGCCCCCCCTTTAACACCGGTTCGTGCCACGAACCGGTGTTAAAGGGGGGGGGCTGCGCGGGCCACTGGTGCAGGGACCTTTAACACCGGTTCGTGCCACGAACCGGTGTTAAAGGGGGGGCTCCTTTAATGCCGCAGAGGCCACGCTGGTACGGCCCCCCCTTTAACACCGGTTCGTAGAAGAACCGGTGTTAAAGCCCATTTCCGGGATCAACAAAAGCCCTCGTTTCCACTAGTGGCGCGTCCCAATACTTAACATTAATATTTGTTTTCATACGCTTGCCATGGTAGCTTGCCATAGTACGTAAGTGTCTAATGAATATGGCAGTAATACACCTGCATGACTTGGATACTCTTAGCTGCTCTATAAATAGTTGGGCATAACAATGGACCATAAAGCAGACAAGCAGCTATCATTCCCTGTGCCAACACAAATTCATCGTACTATTAGCAATGGTAGGAGACTAGTTTTTTCTTATCACTGATTACATACATCCATCATTAGCTATCATCATCTGTCTATTTGATCGTACATGTGAGCTAACTTACTATATATGTGCATGTATTAATTGTGTCCATGAGACGATCAAGAAGATTGGCCCGCATGGTTACGAGGAAGGCGCTGCTTTTGACATCGACTTCAAAAAGTCGCCCAAACAGCTGGTGGACATCACTATTTGGAGCAGTGATGGCCCTGATGGGAAAATCAATGCCATATCCTTCAAATATCGTGACGAGAATAATGATCTAGTCCAGATAGGTCCATATGGCAGCATAGAGGGTACAAAGCACACGGTATGTAACTTTTCCTTCATATATGATGGGTTCTTGCCTCCGCGCATAAATTTCATATACACTATATAACAAATGCAGTTTATTTCCATCCTACTTGTTTTGTCTCTCTTGAAGTAATGTTGGAATTTATATGAAGTCTTTAAAGGGTATATACTAATTAACTAATTACTAAATAACACTAATGGGTTCTTTCTGCATTTATTGTAATACTACACAGATATCCATTACACAAGGTGAGTACTTGACCGTGATCTCTGGCTACTTAAACCCCTCCATCACTGCGCTCAACTTCAACACCTCTGCGGATGCTAAGTATGGGCAGTTCGGCAGGTGCCCAAACACTGGAGACACGCATTTCTCAATTGATGTGGATCACGATTCAATTGTATCCCTCTTTGGCCATTGCGACGACAAGCTCAGGTCCATCGGAGCCTATTCTGGTCCCCGGGCTTGATTGATCAATCCTTTATCATCATCATGTCATGCATGTGATATATATATATATAAATATATATATATATATCCTATAGGTGTGACCTACATACCTATCAACTGCTTGCTGTTAAATAAAATATGCATCCTGTCAGCAAACTGGAGTACATGCCATAGAGTAGGTACTCCATGTGATGGAAGGATCCATGGTCTTTGCTTGTCCCATGTACTATATTGTATTGTATAATGTGTCATGTATGTGTGGTTTGTATTGTCCTCGCACTGGTATGCTTTTTTTATAATAATAAATAAATATTTTGGAAACTAGCGTGTTTTCCCCATGACTAAACGGCTACCATTTTATTATTGGGAAACGAATCATTGCAAGATGCAACAAATAATCTTTTTTCAAGTATATGTTTATATAGATGTGATGGCAAGTTCTGACTCTGTTTTCACGCTATAACTTAGACCACTGCCCCCTAGGACCTTACTAAGGATGTCGACTATAATGAACTTTTTCATAAATCGTGAACTATTTTAGCAACTAGCCAAGCCCCGTTAGGCTAGAAAATATGTCTATTAACATTAATTTGTAGAGGCGTGGACAAACGTTCTGTCAAACAATCAAGCCGCAGAGTGCGCAAAGTGAGGTCTACTATACATGACCAACGCTAAAAAGAAACGTTCTTTCCGGGTAAATGTATACTAGCATTGACATAGCTAACAAGCATGGCAAGTATTACACTTTTAAGAACCATGACAGTTGTAAGAACCCTAAAAATAATCGACCAGTATAACAAAGTTTGGCATACGTGCTCTTACACGAATTCAACATGGAACTCTCCATTACCTTTCACCACTCATCGAGCTAAATTCGGCAAGCTCTGCGTGGAACATTTTTAGCTTGGCGATCGGCAGTTCCTTCTCTTCAATTTGCAGACACTATGTAAATTAAATCATGATCAAAACAGGTACAAATAAGAAGAATATTTTAATAAAACAATAAGACAATGTTTACATGTTAGTTTTTCTAGTCTGGGAACAAGCAGGTTGACCCTCATGATGCTCATATGTTGGGAAACATAGTGGCCACAAAGATAAGTCGATGGAGGATGGAGGATGATGGTGGCACTAAAAAGGAAAATATATGGAAATGACCATATTACCCAGACAATATATTTAACATGCATGCATATATATGTGTATAAGTGCTAGTACAAACTAATTGGTTGACTGATGTAATCGGTTAGAATTTTGTAGTTCTTCGTTGCATTTCCATCTTTCGAACGATATACTTTAAACGGTCTAAAAGCAGGATAACAAAAAAGTATATTATTACAAAAGAGGATGATCTTAGATCAAAATCACTTTTATTATGCAAATAAAAGTAGTAAATCGATATAATGCACATGGACATCATGTTAAGCAATGTCCCATTATGGTTTCTAACACATTCTTCTCAACATGCATCATATCGCTGGAATGTCGAACATCGAGATGCTAATGTAGGGTTCGTTTCATGTAAAACAACAAAATTCTACCGCAAGAACGCATAATACCAAGATCCAATCTATAGAAAAGACAAGATCTAATCCACGAGATCGGTGCAACAAGATTGAAGAGAACTAACCCTCATAGATCCAAAGCGTTTGACGGTATCAGATTCTCGTGGTTTATGTAGTCGATCACTTGCCGATCTCAAGATGACATTGACGATCCTTCTGGCACTGCGTTTCGGCAGCGCTTCCGTAGTCGGTCACACATATAGAGTCAATGAAGACCTTCCTCTCCCTGTTCCAGCAGGGTAGCGGAGGTAGTAGATCCCCTCGGAATCTGAACAACACGAAAGTGTGCTATTGGTGGTGGAGGAGAGATTTCTGAAGGGCTTCGCCTAAGCCAGAGAAGTACGGTGGAGGAGAGAGGGGAAGTGGCGGTTAGGGTTTTAGGCTCCAAGGACAAGGGCATGGGCGTGTGGGGGTACGCCCCCACCCCTCCTTATATAGGTGGGGGCGGGACTAGAGACCCTCTAGTCCTGGGCGGTGGCTGGACCCGGGACTAAAGGGGGGGTCCCTATATATTCTGTGCGCCAGGGGAGGTGCTTCCCAGCACTAGGCATTCCTCGACGAAGCACTCACACAGAGGTGACGCAATGCAGGGGAGGTGTTGTCCGGCCGGCCGCCAATTCCACCACCGCTCCGCCTTGCGTGCTCCGCCATGCCGCCGCTCCACCGTGCACTCCTCTGTTTCATGCTGCCGCCCGCCACCTCGCCGCTCCGTAGTGCTCTCCGCCTTGACGTGCCGCTGCGCGCCGCCTCGCGCCGGGCGCCGCCCCTCCGTGCCTCCGTCACGTGCTGCCGCCGGCGTCGGTGAGAGCTCGAGGGAGACGGTGGTTTTTTTTGTTGTAAATATTAGCTAGGGTTATTAATTAGCTAGGGTTATTAATTATAATTAGAATTATTGTTTTAGTTATTAGGATTAGGATGAGGATTATTTTTTAAGTTATTTTTTGTTTTAAATATTAGGATTATATTGTTTTACCACAAATAATATTAGGGTTATTGTTTTTTGTTTTAGTTATTAGGATTATTGTTTTACCATAAATAATATTAGGGTTATTTTTTTGTTTTATTTATTAAGATTATTGTTTTACCACAAATAATATTAGGGTTATTAATTAGGGTTATTATTTTTTGTATTAGTTATTAGGATTATTGTTTTACCGCAAATAATATTAGGATTATTAATTAGTGTTCTTAGGGTTATTGTTTTTTTCGTTATTAGGGTTATTGTTTTTTCTAACCTGTTTAACTCTCTTTCTGTTATAGTTAATTAAGTCATGGATCCATCCGAAGATCATGATCGCATTGGTGCAGGTTTTCTTCAGGGCATGATAAGAAGTGAAATTCCTCTTAATATTACTACCGGTGAAGATATTTTGCTCGAGGAAGAGATTTTCTCATATCTTAGTCCATCTGGTGATGGACTAGAGGAAAACCTGATGTACCAAGGGGAAGACCGGATGAACGAAGGGCAAATAAATAACAACAATAATGATGGCCCCTCGACAGGATCCGGTGAGGTACATATATATATAAAGCCTCATGTTACCTCTATTCATTTATTGATCTAGATATATCAATATATATATATATATTAATCACTCTCTCTTATTCTTTTAGCCCACTAGATCGAAGCAATCGACAGATCAAACGAAACGAGGGTCGAACAAAAAGTTGGATGGTAATCAGAGGTACACCATCAAAGAAATAGATGATGATGGTGAACCGATTGCTCCAGAGAAGCACCGGAGGATGTTTAAAAATCAATGCGGGGTGCTTGTTAGGGACAACATGCCGATCATCATCCAAGAATGGAATAATTCAAAGAAACCCGGTGAAGAATCCAACAGCTATGTCACCGATGATGCCAAAGAAGACCTTTGGCAGAAGCTCATAGCGCATTTCATACTACCTCCAGAGTATGAAGAATTTGAGGTAGATGGTATCACCCCAAGGCCAGGTGGGCTTGAAAAAAGAGCGAAAGTCAAGGAGTGGGTTATTAGCAAGATGGAGCAAACGAAAAGTTTATACGCGAAATATGTCGCGAAAAAGAAAACTCCAGACTTCAAAGGAGCAAACGAGAATTTGAGAGAACAGTGGCTCGATTTTGTAACATACAAGCAATCTGATAAAGCAAATGCAATGTCGACAAACAATGCGTTAAATGCTGCCCAAAAGAAATACCATCATAAAATGGAGACAGGTGGCTACAAGAGTGCCGTCCCTAAGTAGGAAACTATGGAGAAGGACATGCGGGCTAGAGGCGTCACTCCTGGTATAGATGGATGGCCCGAGAGGTCAAAGCATTGGTCGTACGGGCACGGGGGATCGTTGGACCCAGAAACAGGGAAGACATTATTTCATGAAAAAATTCTAAAACCTTCCGAAGACCTTGTTGTTGTGCACATTACATATTGTTTGAACTACTGTTGGGTTGATTTGGTTGTAACTTTATTTTTTAGAAAGGCATGTTGATGTTTAAATGTTATTATTTGCTATATTTTTAACATGGTTTCACTGTAACTTTCTCTTAGAAAGTGTTTTGGCATCTGTATGCATTGGGGAATTGTAATAGACCAAAAGGTCATGGCCCAAACAATATTTTATGGAAGATTACACAATAACAAAATAAGAAATGGATTGTAAGTCGCCAAAGCTCGAAATATACACAAAACGTAAATAGGCCAGCAGAGCCCAAAAAATGACGTCTCCCAAAAACAAAATGGACTATAAATGGCAATGCCCAAACATTAATGCACAGTTAAAGGATAAAATCTGGATAAAGAACGCCCAAATGTTGGGCTTGACCCAATTATAATGTTGAATTGGAGTGAAATAAATGTTATCTATGACTAATTGGTTTGGTCATAGAAATATGCCACGTCAAATTCGTTGAGGTGGATGGGCTAGATAGGTTAGAAACGTAATCAACCAAATATAGTATACCAGATATTATATAAAAACTCTGGACTAGATGATATATATATGGTGGTAGATAAGAGAAAGAATGACTTGCAAAGTCAGTCGTGCAAAAAAATCCATTCAAACGAACCATTATTGCTAGTTACGTGCGAAGATGATTATAAAATTTCAGCGTCCGGCCAAGGATTTTGTTCCCATGTCTCACGGATAGTGTGAAAGACTTGTTTAAAAATGTAAAACCTTCTATTATATGCCTAATTTGGACTGGAGCTAGAGAGGATGCTTAACTAATCAAAGATGCCTTGTTTGTGGGGATTATAAATTAAGGAGGCAACTAGATCGGTAGTAGTTGAGAGGACAGTGTCCAAAGGTCAAAAATTGAGATACGTACAAGACAAATGAGACGGTTAGCGTCAAAACTAGTGTTTTGTTTAAGGAGTTGCTTTCCTTGTGTTTATAATAAACGTACCGAAGAACTAATTAGTGGCGTTTGAAATAGGAGGTTAGTTAGCTTCAAGCGGCACATTGCTAGTCTTGCGATCAATAATAAATGTTATCGTTGGCTTTTTCTGCAATGCCACAATTAACCTGTTCACTGCTGACATATGAGTCGAACATCACCATTATATTCTATATTTGTAGGGATTGCCGGGGTGTGGGTTTAAATGTCACCGGCAACTTTTCAATTTCTTAAAAAAAATAGCTATTTTATTATTAAGTTTCACAACAAATTTATATTAGGAACTAGATATTCATATCTCACTACGGGGAAGAACAACGTGTCGTGTGTTCAAATCACATGGAAAGGATCCCATAGTACGGCAAAGCCGTTACAGTGCCACAACACATGACAATAATGAAATGAATTTGAAATGTTTCCACACACGAGCGATCCATGGCACCCCGTCGACCAATTACAAAAAAAAAACATATGGAGCACGTGTTTCTTTTGTGGGGATTTCTCAAGTACTATGCTCTGTAATTTTTTTATTATTTCCTATTTAATAACGTTTGCATCACAAATCATCACACAAGTAAAAATAGTTTTTTTATTTGTGTCTAGAGCAACTCTGAGAAAAGGCTACAACCAAACGATTTGATTTTCTAAAGGTAACGAGCAGTCATATTTCCATCATATGCCCCCCTGTCCACCTTGTTTCCGGGAGTGCTTATTTCCTGTTTCTCCCTGGTGCGGCTTTGGGTATTGGCACCATGGATCTTGTATTAGCCAAACAATTTTTGAGGATAGACCTAGTTGGATACTTGACATGATGCCTGTAATTTTTTTGATGTAATTATTATTGGACTATGTTGTTTAGGGCACATGTCAGCACGGATTTAATATGGCAACCCAATCATGCATTCATGGTTCTAACATCATGTGGGATTCATATATGTTTTTAAATTTCAAATGTTTTATCTCTTGAAGCGTAAGTCGAAACTTAGATCTGTTTTCATCGTTATCTTTTTCGCGATAGACTGCCTCTACGTTCTCGTCCCTGCTATTTCTATGGACGTTACAAATGCAAAAGGATGAATTTCATGCTTTTTTGGCCACCGGGTCGCCCACAAAACACGTTGGAGCGACTGGTATTTTCTTGTGCTCATCAGTGGTAAGCCCTGTGAGGATTAGTTCGCGACCTACAGGTAAAAAACTTTTAGTCGCTCGCCGGGGTTCACGTTACCACCGACGTACTTTTGCGCTTCCGCCGGTAAGGCTGCAGCGACGCTAAGCCTTTTTCCGGTAGTGTCAATATCCCATGGAGTTAGAAGATTCACATAATTTTTGTAAGTCTATGCCTCTCCCCACAATTTGTGAGGACAACTCACTCAGGATTAGATCAAAAAATCATAAACATTATATAGAAATTAATACTACATAGTTTTACACTATCGCCAATCATGATGAGATCAAGATTACAAGTATAGTACTATGGGTATGGAGAGGGGCTGGTGGCGGTGGATATCCTCAGCTCAGATATGAAAATGGCTTCAACCGTGTTTCTGCATACTATTGTTAGGGTTTCTAGCAGCTCGGAGATAAATCTTACGTAGAAGGCTTCACGAAAGTTTCTTATGTTGACCATGCAAAGGCGGTGACACCTGGTACGGGCACGCGGTATGGACGGGTCCATTCCATACCAGTGCTCGTTAAACCTTTCGGAGCATTTATACATGGCCTCTTTGGCTTGGGATTATTGGAAACTCGGGATTCTTCATTAATTGATATTCATTTCGCCATAAATGTACCCTAAAGTAGGAAGATCAAAGAAAATTATTAGGTCTCTGCAATAATTAGTCATTACCCAGTGTTGAACCTAGGAAACTCGCATGTACCAATCTCGTCCCCTATTCTCCCTATGTTGTTGGCTCCGCATCTTCAGTCCATCGCACGATGGTAGCCGCACCGGTATTCCCACATCAATAACTTAATTAATGTTCCACTTTTATCTAATGGCATGCTTGCTTGACCTAACTTGGTATATCATCAGTTTGTGTAATATATAAATGTACAATATGATATGCACGGGCCCTCTAGATTAATTTGATTGATCCATGATTATGCCACCTATCAGAGTGTAATGCTGCATACATAATAGAGGTGGACACATATAAATACTTATCTAATTCTTGCTTATGGATTGACA
Organism: Avena sativa; assembly: GCA_916181665.1. Classification (NCBI taxonomy): domain Eukaryota; kingdom Viridiplantae; phylum Streptophyta; class Magnoliopsida; order Poales; family Poaceae; genus Avena; species Avena sativa. The sequence continues at coordinate 483,171,019 of OV702283.1, forward strand.
AACAACTAGGGAGTGATTACTTCCACGCTTTCATATGTGAAATGCTTGGATGTTGACGTTCAATGTTTAAAATTCCTACATTCATTAATTAGTCGACATAAAAGTTGTTCCAACAAGTACACATCGACACTACAAACAACATTATATCTGCTCAATTAGTTCCACGACGCGGCCAGCCACCTAGTTAACATGAACCAAGTGTATCTTATGCTAACAAAGAATGATTGCGATTCCACCAGATCACTTCACAAGGAGAAGAAGAAATACAACCAAGTACCCCGACTCGAAATATCCATATAATGTTTAAAAGCAACTTGTTTTCTATGGCTAAGGCTAGGATCCCATCTTACTCGTATGTTGATATGTTATCATATCTAACTCATAAATGATATTTCTATGAATACTTATATATTTGTTGATAGTTGGTTCAAGACATTTTGATCCACGGTTGGATTAGGACTCGTCTAGGTATCGCTAGGGTGGCCGGGTGCAGCCGCCACAAAAGCCTTAGTGCCTAGATGAGACAAGCTCTGCCATGCTAAGAAGAGATCCGACTCTTGAATGATGGGACCATCATGGGTCACATGACGAGGAGAGGAGGGCGGCGTTTATACTCTGGGAATTCAAACATGGTTGTAAAATTCCGATTGTCCATGAAATTAGGGAGGATAGGATGCTAATTTTATAGTTCAAGTTCCGGGATGTGGCATATGTTTGGCCAAGTCTGATCCACAACCACAACCCAGACCAAATCGTGTCGGATAGCCAATTTTTTGTGTCGGCCTTTGTTAAAAATGGCTTCAATGGGAGATATCGAAAATCCTTTTACGTATTAGTGTTACAGATAATTAAGTATGCAAATATCATATTCACTCCTTCCACACGTTCACCATAAGATAGATGAGGTGAACAGTGCATGTATGTCGTTTTGGTGTTAGAATATGTGGATATTGTACCATCCATGGCAACCATGTAGGTCTGAGTGCCAAGACAAACATGGCTGAATTCCAGGATACACAGGTGAACGGATCATTGTTTCATATGTGGAAAACCGTCTGGACGAAAAAAAGAGAATGCTGGCATGCACCTAAGGTTATGGCGCCGTCCATGGATTCCCAAAATTTCGATGGGTTGCATAGTCAGATAATCAAACGTACCAGCTCGGTAAACATGAGTTTGTCATGTAGAACACAATCATATCTTAATCTCCACGGATGAAACTCTTTTAAAATAGTAATAACCAAGAAACTCTTTTAAAACAATAACCGAAATATGTTTCAATTTCTATCTAATGGTACGTTAGCTTAACTTATGAGCCACATGGGGCCCTCCATATTAAATACTATGAGCCAAAGTCCAATGTTCTATACGTAATAGAGGTGGATATGTATAAGTACTATAAATGAACTAGCAGCCTACCACGAAGGTAGGCGCGTCCCAATACTTAACATTAATATTTGTTTTCATACGCTTGCCATGGTAGCTTGCCATAGTACGGAAGTGTCTAATGAATATGGCAGTAATACACCTGCATGACTTGGATACTCTTAGCTGCTCTATAAATAGTTGGGCATAACAATGGACCATAAAGCAGACAAGCAACTATCATTCCCTGTGCCAACACAAATTCATCGTACTATTAGCAATGGTAGGAGACTAGCCTTTTCTTATCACTGATTACATACATCCATCATTAGCTATCATCATCTGTCTATTTGATCGTACATGTGAGCTAACTTACTATATATGTGCATGTATTAATTGTGTCCAGGAAACGATCAAGAAGATTGGCCCGCATGGTTACGAGGAAGGCGCTGCTTTTGACATCGACTTCAAAAAGTCGCCCAAACAGCTGGTGGACATCACTATTTGGAGCAGTGATGGCCCTGATGGGAAAATCAATGCCATATCCTTCAAATATCGTGACGAGAATAATGATCTAGTCCAGATAGGTCCATATGGCAGCATAGAGGGTACAAAGCACACGGTATGTAACTTTTCCTTCATATATGATGGGTTCTTGCCTCCGCGCATAAATTTCATATACACTATATAACAAATGCAGTTTATTTCCATCCTACTTGTTTTGTCTCTCTTGAAGTAATGTTGGAATTTATATGAAGTCTTTAAAGGGTATATACTAATTAACTAATTACTAAATAACACTAATGGGTTCTTTCTGCATTTATTGTAATACTACACAGATATCCATTACACAAGGTGAGTACTTGACCGTGATCTCTGGCTACTTAAACCCCTCCATCACTGCGCTCAACTTCAACACCTCTGCGGATGCTAAGTATGGGCAGTTCGGCAGGTGCCCAAACACTGGAGACACGCATTTCTCAATTGATGTGGATCACGATTCAATTGTATCCCTCTTTGGCCATTGCGACGACAAGCTCAGGTCCATCGGAGCCTATTCTGGTCCCCGGGCTTGATTGATCAATCCTTTATCATCATCATGTCATGCATGTGATATATATATATATATATATCCTATAGGTGTGACCTACATACCTATCAACTGCTTGCTGTTAAATAAAATATGCATCCTGTCAGCAAACTGGAGTACATGCCATAGAGTAGGTACTCCATGTGATGGAAGGATCCATGGTCTTTGCTTGTTCCATGTACTATATTGTATTGTATAATGTGTCATGTATGTGTGGTTTGTATTGTCCTCGCACTGGTATGCTTTTCTTATAATAATAAATAAATATTTTGGAAACTACGTGTTTTCCCCATGACTAAACGGCTACCATTTTATTATTGGGAAACGAATCATTGCAAGATGCAACAAATAATCTTTTTTCAAGTATATGTTTATTTAGATGTGATGGCAAGTTCTGACTCTGTTTTCACGCTATAACTTAGACCACTGCCGCCTAGGACCTTACTAAGGATGTCGACTATAATGAACTTTTTCATAAATCGTGAACTATTTTAGCAACTAGCCAAGCCCCGTTAGGCTAGAAAATATGTCTATTAACATTAATTTGTAGACGCGTGGACAAACGTTCTGTCAAACAATCAAGCCGCGGAGTGCGCAAAGTGAGGTCTACTCTACATGACCAACGCTAAAAAGGAACGTTCTTTCCGGGTAAATGTATACTAGCATTGACATAGCTAACAAGCATGGCAAGTATTACACTTTTAAGAACCATGACATTTGTAAGAACCCTAACAATAATCGACCAGTATAACAAAGTTTGGCATACGTGCTCTTACACGAATTCAACATGGAACTCTCCGTTACCTTTCACCACTCATCGAGCTAAATTCGGCAGGCTCCGCGTGGAACATTTTTAGCTTGGCGATCGGCAGTTCCTTCTCTTCAATTTGCAGACACTATGTAAATTAAATCATGATCAAAACCGGTACAAATAAGAAGAATGTTTTAATAAAATAATAAGACAATGTTTACATGTTAGTTTTTCTAGTCTGGGAACAAGCAGGTTGACCCTCATGATGCTCATATGTTGGGAAACATAGTGGCCACAAAGATAAGTCGATGGAGGATGGAGGATGATGGTGGCACTAAAAAGGAAAATATATGGAAATGACCATATTACCCAGACAATATATTTAACATGCATGCATATATATGTGTATAAGTGCTAGTACAAACTAACTGGTTGACTGATGTAATCGGTTAGAATTTTGTAGTTCTTCGTTGCATTTCCATCTTTCGAACGATATACTTTAAACGGTCTAAAAGCAGGATAACAAAAAAGTATATTATTACAAAAGAGGATGATCTTAGATCAAAATCACTTTTATTATGCAAATGAAAGTAGTAAATCGATATAATGCACATGGACATCATGTTAAGCAATGTCCCATTATGCTTTCTAACACATTCTTCTCAACATGCATCACATCGCTGGAATGTCGAACGTCGAGATGCTAATGTAGGGTTCGTTTCATGTAAAACAACAAAATTCTACCGCAAGAACGCATAATACCAAGATCCAATCTATAGAAAAGACAAGATCTAATCCACGAGATCGGTGCAACAAGATTGAAGAGAACTAACCCTCATAGATCCAAAGCGTTTGACGGTATCAGATTCTCGTGGTTTATGTAGTCGATCACTTGTCGATCTCAAGATGACATTGACGATCCTTCTGGCACTGCGTTTCGGCAGCGCTTCCGTAGTCGGTCACACATATAGAGTCAATGAAGACCTTCCTCTCCCTGTTCCAGCAGGGTAGCGGAGGAAGTAGATCCCCTCGGAATCTCAACAACACGACAGTGTGCTATTGGTGGTGGAGGAGAGATTTCTGAAGGGCTTCGCCTAAGACAGAGAAGTACGGTGGAGGAGAGAGGGGAAGTGGCGGTTAGGGTTTTAGGCTCCAAGGACAAGGGCAAGGGCGTGTGGGGGTACGCCCCCACCCCTCCTTATATAGGTGGCGGCGGGACTAGAGACCCTCTAGTCCTGGGCGGTGGCTGGACCCGGGACTAAAGGGGGGGTCCCTATATATTCTGTGCGCCAGGGGAGGTGCTGCCCAGCACTAGGCATTCCTCGACGAAGATCTCACACATAGGCGACGCAATGCAGGGGAGGTGTTGTCCGGCCGGCCGCCAATTCCACCACCGCTCCGCCTTGCGTGCTCCGCCATGCCGCCGCTCCACCGTGCACTCCTCCGTTTCATGCTGCCGCCCGCCACCTCGCCGCTCCGTAGTGCTCTCCGCCTTGACGTGCCGCCGCGCCGCCTCGCGCCGGGCGCCGCCCCTCCGTGCCGCCGACACGTGCTGCCGCCGGCGTCGGTGAGAGCTCGAGGGAGACGATGGTTTTTTTGTTGTAAATATTAGCTAGGGTTATTAATTAGCTAGGGTTATTAATTATAATTAGAATTATTGTTTTAGTTATTAGGATTAGGATGAGGATTATTTTTTAAGTTATTTTTTGTTTTAAATATTAGGATTATATTGTTTTACCACAAATAATATTAGGGTTATTGTTTTTTGTTTTAGTTATTAGGATTATTGTTTTACCATAAATAATATTAGGGTTATTTTTTTTGTTTTATTTATTAAGATTATTGTTTTACCACAAATAATATTAGGGTTATTAATTATGGTTATTGTTTTTTGTATTAGTTATTAGGATTATTGTTTTACCGCAAATAATATTAGGATTATTAATTAGTGTTCTTAGGGTTATTGTTTTTTTCGTTATTAGGGTTATTGTTTTTTCTAACCTGTTTAACTCTCTTTCTGTTATAGTTAATTAAGTCATGGATCCATCCGAAGATCATGGTCGCATTGGTGCAGGTTTTCTTCAGGGCATGATAAGAGGTGAAATTCCTCTTAATATTACTACCGGTGAAGATATTTTGCTCGAGGAAGAGATTTCCTCATATCTTAATCCATCCGGTGATGGACTAGAGGAAAACCTGATGTACCAAGGGGAAGACCGGATGGACGAAGGGCAAATAAATAACAACAATAATGATGGCCCCTCGACAGGATCCGGCGAGGTACATATATATATATATATAAAGCCTCATGTTACCTCTATTCATTTATTGATCTAGATATATCAATATATATATATATATTAATCACTCTCTCTTATTCTTTTAGCCCACTAGATCGAAGCAATCAACAGATCAAACGAAACGAGGGTCGAACAAAAAGTTGGATGGTAATCAGAGGTACACCATCAAAGAAATAGATGATGATGGTGAACCTATTGCTCCAGAGAAGCACCGGAGGATGTTTAAAAATCAATGCGGGGTGCTTGTTTGGGACAACCTGCCGATCATCATCCAAGAATGGAATAATTCAAAGAAACGCGGTGAAGAATCCAACAGCTATGTCACCGATGATGCCAAAGAAGACCTTTGGCAGAAGCTCATAGCGCATTTCATACTACCTCCAGAGTATGAAGAATTTGAGGTAGATGGTATCACCCCAAGGCCGGGTGGGCTTGAAAAAAGAGGGAAAGTCAAGGAGTGGGTTATGAGCAAGATGGACCAAACGAAAAGTTTATACGCGAAATATGTCGCGAAAAAGAAAACTCCAGACTTCAAAGGAGCAAACGAGAATTTGAGAGAACAGTGGCTCGATTTTGTAACATACAAGCAATCTGATAAAGCAAATGCAATGTCGACAAACAATGCGTTAAATGCTGCCCAAAAGAAATACCATCATAAAATGGAGACAGGTGGCTACAAGAGTGCCGTCCCTAAGTAGGAAACTATGGAGAAGGACATGCGGGCTAGAGGCGTCACTCCTGGTATAGATGGATGGCCCGAGAGGTCAAAGCATTGGTCGTACGGGCACGGGGGATCGTTGGACCCAGAAACAGGGAAGACATTATTTCATGAAAAAATTCTAAAACCTTCCGAAGACCTTGTTGTTGTGCACATTACATATTGTTTGAACTACTGTTGGGTTGATTTGGTTGTAACTTTATTTTTTAGAAAGGCATGTTGATGTTTAAATGTTATTATTTGCTATATTTTTAACATGGTTTCACTGTAACTTTCTCTTAGAAAGTGTTTTGGCATCTGTATGCATTGGGGAATTGTAATAGACCAAAAGGTCATGGCCCAAACAATATTTTATGGAAGATTACACAATAACAAAATAAGAAATGGATTGTAAGTCGCCAAAGCTCGAAATATACACAAAACGTAAATAGGCCAGCAGAGCCCAAAAAATGACGTCTCCCAAAAACAAAATGGACTATAAATGGCAATGCCCAAACATTAATGCACAGTTAAAGGATAAAATCTGGATAAAGAACGCCCAAATGTTGGGCTTGACCCAATTATAATGTTGAATTGGAGTGAAATAAATGTTATCTATGACTAATTGGTTTGGTCATAGAAATATGCCACGTCAAATTCGTTGAGGTGGATGGGCTAGATAGGTTAGAAACGTAATCAACCAAATATAGTATACCAGATATTATATAAAAACTCTGGACTAGATGATATATATATGGTGGTAGATAAGAGAAAGAATGACTTGCAAAGTCAGTCGTGCAAAAAAATCCATTCAAACGAACCATTATTGCTAGTTACGTGCGAAGATGATTATAAAATTTCAGCGTCCGGCCAAGGATTTTGTTCCCATGTCTCACGGATAGTGTGAAAGACTTGTTTAAAAATGTAAAACCTTCTATTATATGCCTAATTTGGACTGGAGCTAGAGAGGATGCTTAACTAATCAAAGATGCCTTGTTTGTGGGGATTATAAATTAAGGAGGCAACTAGATCGGTAGTAGTTGAGAGGACAGTGTCCAAAGGTCAAAAATTGAGATACGTACAAGACAAATGAGACGGTTAGCGTCAAAACTAGTGTTTTGTTTAAGGAGTTGCTTTCCTTGTGTTTATAATAAACGTACCGAAGAACTAATTAGTGGCGTTTGAAATAGGAGGTTAGTTAGCTTCAAGCGGCACATTGCTAGTCTTGCGATCAATAATAAATGTTATCGTTGGCTTTTTCTGCAATGCCACAATTAACCTGTTCACTGCTGACATATGAGTCGAACATCACCATTATATTCTATATTTGTAGGGATTGCCGGGGTGTGGGTTTAAATGTCACCGGCAACTTTTCAATTTCTTAAAAAAAATAGCTATTTTATTATTAAGTTTCACAACAAATTTATATTAGGAACTAGATATTCATATCTCACTACGGGGAAGAACAACGTGTCGTGTGTTCAAATCACATGGAAAGGATCCCATAGCACGGCAAAGCCGTTACAGTGCCACAACACATGACAATAATGAAATGAATTTGAAATGTTTCCACACACGAGCGATCCATGGCACCCCGTCGACCAATTACAAAAAAAAAACATATGGAGCACGTGTTTCTTTTGTGGGGATTTCTCAAGTACTATGCTCTGTAATTTTTTTATTATTTCCTATTTAATAACGTTTGCATCACAAATCATCACACAAGTAAAAATAGTTTTTTATTTGTGTCTAGAGCAACTCTGAGAAAAGGCTACAACCAAACGATTTGATTTTCTAAAGGTAACGAGCAGTCATATTTCCATCATATGCCCCCCTGTCCACCTTGTTTCCGGGAGTGCTTATTTCCTGTTTCTCCCTGGTGCGGCTTTGGGTATTGGCACCATGGATCTTGTATTAGCCAAACAATTTTTGAGGATAGACCTAGTTGGATACTTGACATGATGCCTATAATTTTTTTGATGTAATTATTATTGGACTATGTTGTTTAGGGCACATGTCAGCACGGATTTAATATGGCAACCCAATCATGCATTCATGGTTCTAACATCATGTGGGATTCATATATGTTTTTAAATTTCAAATGTTTTATCTCTTCAAGCGTAAGTCGAAACTTAGATCTGTTTTCATCGTTATCTTTTTCGCGATAGACTGCCTCTACGTTCTCGTCCCTGCTATTTCTATGGACGTTACAAATGCAAAAGGATGAATTTCATGCTTTTTTGGCCACCGGGTCGCCCACAAAACACGTTGGAGCGACTGGTATTTTCTTGTGCTCATCAGTGGTAAGCCCTGTGAGGATTAGTTCGCGACCTACAGGTAAAAAACTTTTAGTCGCTCGCCGGGGTTCACGTTACCACCGACGTACTTTTGCGCTTCCGCCGGTAAGGCTGCAGCGACGCTAAGCCTTTTTCCGGTAGTGTCAATATCCCATGGAGTTAGAAGATTCACATAATTTTTGTAAGTCTATGCCTCTCCCCACAATTTGTGAGGACAACTCACTCAGGATTAGATCAAAAAATCATAAACATTATATAGAAATTAATACTACATAGTTTTACACTATCGCCAATCATGATGAGATCAAGATTACAAGTATAGTACTATGGGTATGGAGAGGGGCTGGTGGCAGTGGATATCCTCAGCTCAGATATGAAAATGGCTTCAACCGTGTTTCTGCATACTATTGTTAGGGTTTCTAGCAGCTCGGAGATAAATCTTACGTAGAAGGCTTCACGAAAGTTTCTTATGTTGACCATGCAAAGGCGGTGACACCTGGTACGGGCACGCGGTATGGACGGGTCCATTCCATACCAGTGCTCGTTAAACCTTTCGGAGCATTTATACATGGCCTCTTTGGCTTGGGATTATTGGAAACTCGGGATTCTTCATTAATTGATATTCATTTCGCCATAAATGTACCCTAAAGTAGGAAGATCAAAGAAAATTATTAGGTCTCTGCAATAATTAGTCATTACCCAGTGCTGAACCTAGGAAACTCGCATGTACCAATCTCGTCCCCTATTCTCCCTATGTTGTTGGCTCCGCATCTTCAGTCCATCGCACGATGGTAGCCGCACCGGTATTCCCACATCAATAACTTAATTAATGTTCCACTTTTATCTAATGGCATGCTTGCTTGACCTAACTTGGGATATCATCAGTTTGTGTAATATATAAATGTACAATATGATATGCACGGGCCCTCTAGATTAATTTGATTGATCCATGATTATGCCACCTATCAGAGTGTAATGCTGCATACATAATAGAGGTGGACACATATAAATACTTATCTAATTCTTGCTTATGGATTGACAAACAACTAGGGAGTGATTACTTCCACGCTTTCATATGTGAAATGCTTGGATGTTGACGTTCAATGTTTAAAATTCCTACATTCATTAATTAGTCGACATAAAAGTTGTTCCAACAAGTACACATCGACACTACAAACAACATTATATCTGCTCAATTAGTTCCACGACGCGGCCAGCCACCTAGTTAACATGAACCAAGTGTATCTTATGCTAACAAAGAATGATTGTGATTCCACCAGATCACTTCACAAGGAGAAGAAGAAATACAACCAAGTACCCCGACTCGAAATATCCATATAATGTTTAAAAGCAACTTGTTTTCTATGGCTAAGGCTAGGATCCCATCTTACTCGTATGTTGATATGTTATCATATCTAACTCATAAATGATATTTCTATGAATACTTATATATTTGTTGATAGTTGGTTCAAGACATTTTGATCCACGGTTGGATTAGGACTCGTCTAGGTATCGCTAGGGTGGCCGGGTGCAGCCGCCACAAAAGCCTTAGTGCCTAGATGAGACAAGCTCTGCCATGCTAAGAAGAGATCCGACTCTTGAATGATGGGACCATCATGGGTCACATGACGAGGAGAGGAGGGCAGCGTTTATACTCTGGGAATTCAAACATGGTTGTAAAATTCCGATTGTCCATGAAATTAGGGAGGATAGGATGCTAATTTTATAGTTCAAGTTCTGGGATGTGGCATATGTTTGGCCAAGTCTGATCCACAACCACAACCCAGACCAAATCGTGTCGGATAGCCAATTTTTTGTGTCGGCCTTTGTTAAAAATGGCTTCAATGGGAGATATCGAAAATCCTTTTACGTATTAGTGTTACAGATAATTAAGTATGCAAATATCATATTCACTCCTTCCACACGTTCACCATAAGATAGATGAGGTGAACAGTGCATGTATGTCGTTTTGGTGTTAGAATATGTGGATATTGTACCATCCATGGCAACCATGTAGGTCTGAGTGCCAAGACAAACATGGCTGAATTCCAGGATACACAGGTGAACGGATCATTGTTTCATATGTGGAAAACCGTCTGGACGAAAAAAAGAGAATGCTGGCATGCACCTAAGGTTATGGCGCCGTCCATGGATTCCCAAAATTTCGATGGGTTGCATAGTCAGATAATCAAACGTACCAGCTCGGTAAACATGAGTTTGTCATGTAGAACACAATCATATCTTAATCTCCACGGATGAAACTCTTTTAAAATAGTAATAACCAAGAAACTCTTTTAAAACAATAACCGAAATATGTTTCAATTTCTATCTAATGGTACGTTAGCTTAACTTGACTAGATCTATCATCAGTTGGACGAATATATAAACTTATACTGAACATGATCCACATGGGGCCCTCCATATTAAATACTATGAGCCAAAGTCCAATGTTCTATACGTAATAGAGGTGGATATGTATAAGTACTATAAATGAACTAGCAGCCTACCACGAAGGTAGGCGCGTCCCAATACTTAACATTAATATTTGTTTTCATACGCTTGCCATGGTAGCTTGCCATAGTACGGAAGTGTCTAATGAATATGGCAGTAATACACCTGCATGACTTGGATACTCTTAGCTGCTCTATAAATAGTTGGGCATAACAATGGACCATAAAGCAGACAAGCAACTATCATTCCCTGTGCCAACACAAATTCATCGTACTATTAGCAATGGTAGGAGACTAGCCTTTTCTTATCACTGATTACATACATCCATCATTAGCTATCATCATCTGTCTATTTGATCGTACATGTGAGCTAACTTACTATATATGTGCATGTATTAATTGTGTCCAGGAAACGATCAAGAAGATTGGCCCGCATGGTTACGAGGAAGGCGCTGCTTTTGACATCGACTTCAAAAAGTCGCCCAAACAGCTGGTGGATATCACTATTTGGAGCAGTGATGGCCCTGATGGGAAAATCAATGCCATATCCTTCAAATATAGTGACGAGAATAATGATCTAGTCCAGATAGGTCCATATGGCAGCATAGAGGGTACAAAGCACACGGTATGTAACTTTTCCTTCATATATGATGGGTTCTTGCCTCCGCGCATAAATTTCATATACACTATATAACAAATGCAGTTTATTTCCATCCTACTTGTTTTGTCTCTCTTGAAGTAATGTTGGAATTTATATGAAGTCTTTAAAGGGTATATACTAATTAACTAATTACTAAATAACACTAATGGGTTCTTTCTGCATTTATTGTAATACTACACAGATATCCATTACACAAGGTGAGTACTTGACCGTGATCTCTGGCTACTTAAACCCCTCCATCACTGCGCTCAACTTCAACACCTCTGCGGATGCTAAGTATGGGCAGTTCGGCAGGTGCCCAAACACTGGAGACACGCATTTCTCAATTGATGTGGATCACGATTCAATTGTATCCCTCTTTGGCCATTGCGACGACAAGCTCAGGTCCATCGGAGCCTATTCTGGTCCCCGGGCTTGATTGATCAATCCTTTATCATCATCATGTCATGCATGTGATATATATATATATATATATATATATATATATATGTATATATATATATATCCTATAGGTGTGACCTACATACCTATCAACTGCTTGCTGTTAAATAAAATATGCATCCTGTCAGCAAACTGGAGTACATGCCATAGAGTAGGTACTCCATGTGATGGAAGGATCCATGGTCTTTGCTTGTTCCATGTACTATATTGTATTGTATAATGTGTCATGTATGTGTGGTTTGTATTGTCCTCGCACTGGTATGCTTTTCTTATAATAATAAATAAATATTTTGGAAACTACGTGTTTTCCCCATGACTAAACGGCTACCATTTTATTATTGGGAAACGAATCATTGCAAGATGCAACAAATAATCTTTTTTCAAGTATATGTTTATTTATATGTGATGGCAAGTTCTGACTCTGTTTTCACGCTATAACTTAGACCACTGCCGCCTAGGACCTTACTAAGGATGTCGACTATAATGAACTTTTTCATAAATCGTGAACTATTTTAGCAACTAGCCAAGCCCCGTTAGGCTAGAAAATATGTCTATTAACATTAATTTGTAGACGCGTGGACAAACGTTCTGTCAAACAATCAAGCCGCGGAGTGCGCAAAGTGAGGTCTACTCTACATGACCAACGCTAAAAAGGAACGTTCTTTCCGGGTAAATGTATACTAGCATTGACATAGCTAACAAGCATGGCAAGTATTACACTTTTAAGAACCATGACATTTGTAAGAACCCTAACAATAATCGACCAGTATAACAAAGTTTGGCATACGTGCTCTTACACGAATTCAACATGGAACTCTCCGTTACCTTTCACCACTCATCGAGCTAAATTCGGCAGGCTCCGCGTGGAACATTTTTAGCTTGGCGATCGGCAGTTCCTTCTCTTCAATTTGCAGACACTATGTAAATTAAATCATGATCAAAACCGGTACAAATAAGAAGAATGTTTTAATAAAATAATAAGACAATGTTTACATGTTAGTTTTTCTAGTCTGGGAACAAGCAGGTTGACCCTCATGATGCTCATATGTTGGGAAACATAGTGGCCACAAAGATAAGTCGATGGAGGATGGAGGATGATGGTGGCACTAAAAAGGAAAATATATGGAAATGACCATATTACCCAGACAATATATTTAACATGCATGCATATATATGTGTATAAGTGCTAGTACAAACTAACTGGTTGACTGATGTAATCGGTTAGAATTTTGTAGTTCTTCGTTGCATTTCCATCTTTCGAACGATATACTTTAAACGGTCTAAAAGCAGGATAACAAAAAAGTATATTATTACAAAAGAGGATGATCTTAGATCAAAATCACTTTTATTATGCAAATGAAAGTAGTAAATCGATATAATGCACATGGACATCATGTTAAGCAATGTCCCATTATGCTTTCTAACACATTCTTCTCAACATGCATCACATCGCTGGAATGTCGAACGTCGAGATGCTAATGTAGGGTTCGTTTCATGTAAAACAACAAAATTCTACCGCAAGAACGCATAATACCAAGATCCAATCTATAGAAAAGACAAGATCTAATCCACGAGATCGGTGCAACAAGATTGAAGAGAACTAACCCTCATAGATCCAAAGCGTTTGACGGTATCAGATTCTCGTGGTTTATGTAGTCGATCACTTGTCGATCTCAAGATGACATTGACGATCCTTCTGGCACTGCGTTTCGGCAGCGCTTCCGTAGTCGGTCACACATATAGAGTCAATGAAGACCTTCCTCTCCCTGTTCCAGCAGGGTAGCGGAGGAAGTAGATCCCCTCGGAATCTCAACAACACGACAGTGTGCTATTGGTGGTGGAGGAGAGATTTCTGAAGGGCTTCGCCTAAGCCAGAGAAGTACGATGGAGGAGAGAGGGGAAGTGGCGGTTAGGGTTTTAGGCTCCAAGGACAAGGGCAAGGGAGTGTGGGGGTACGCCCCCACCCCTCCTTATATAGGTGGCGGCGGGACTAGAGACCCTCTAGTCCTGGGCGGTGGCTGGACCCGGGACTAAAGGGGGGTCCCTATATATTCTGTGCGCCAGGGGAGGTGCTGCCCAGCACTAGGCATTCCTCGACGAAGATCTCACACAGAGGCGACGCAATGCAGGGGAGGTGTTGTCCGGCCGGCCGCCAATTCCACCACCGCTCCGCCTTGCGTGCTCCGCCATGCCGCCGCTCCACCGTGCACTCCTCCGTTTCATGCTGCCGCCCGCCACCTCGCCGCTCCGTAGTGCTCTCCGCCTTGACGTGCCGCCGCGCCGCCTCGCGCCGGGCGCCGCCCCTCCGTGCCGCCGACACGTGCTGCCGCCGGCGTCGGTGAGAGCTCGAGGGAGACGGTGGTTTTTTTGTTGTAAATATTAGCTAGGGTTATTAATTATAATTAGAATTATTGTTTTAGTTATTAGGATTAGGATGAGGATTATTTTTTAAGTTATTTTTTGTTTTAAATATTAGGATTATATTGTTTTACCACAAATAATATTAGGGTTATTGTTTTTTGTTTTAGTTATTAGGATTATTGTTTTACCATAAATAATATTAGGGTTATTTTTTTTGTTTTATTTATTAAGATTATTGTTTTACCACAAATAATATTAGGGTTATTAATTAGGGTTATTGTTTTTTGTATTAGTTATTAGGATTATTGTTTTACCGCAAATAATATTAGGATTATTAATTAGTGTTCTTAGGGTTATTGTTTTTTTCGTTATTAGGGTTATTGTTTTTTCTAACCTGTTTAACTCTCTTTCTGTTATAGTTAATTAAGTCATGGATCCATCCGAAGATCATGGTCGCATTGGTGCAGGTTTTCTTCAGGGCATGATAAGAGGTGAAATTCCTCTTAATATTACTACCGGTGAAGATATTTTGCTCGAGGAAGAGATTTCCTCATATCTTAATCCATCCGGTGATGGACTAGAGGAAAACCTGATGTACCAAGGGGAAGACCGGATGGACGAAGGGCAAATAAATAACAACAATAATGATGGCCCCTCGACAGGATCCGGCGAGGTACATATATATATATATAAAGCCTCATGTTACCTCTATTCATTTATTGATCTAGATATATCAATATATATATATATTAATCACTCTCTCTTATTCTTTTAGCCCACTAGATCGAAGCAATCAACAGATCAAACGAAACGAGGGTCGAACAAAAAGTTGATGGTAATCAGAGGTACACCATCAAAGAAATAGATGATGATGGTGAACCTATTGCTCCAGAGAAGCACCGGAGGATGTTTAAAAATCAATGCGGGGTGCTTGTTAGGGACAACCTGCCGATCATCATCCAAGAATGGAATAATTCAAAGAAACGCGGTGAAGAATCCAACAGCTATGTCACCGATGATGCCAAAGAAGACCTTTGGCAGAAGCTCATAGCGCATTTCATACTACCTCCAGAGTATGAAGAATTTGAGGTAGATGGTATCACCCCAAGGCCGGGTGGCCTTGAAAAAAGAGTGAAAGTCAAGGAGTGGGTTATGAGCAAGATGGACCAAACGAAAAGTTTATACGCGAAATATGTCGCGAAAAAGAAAACTCCAGACTTCAAAGGAGCAAACGAGAATTTGAGAGAACAGTGGCTCGATTTTGTAACATACAAGAAATCTGATAAAGCAAATGCAATGTCGACAAACAATGCGTTAAATGCTGCCCAAAAGAAATACCATCATAAAATGGAGACAGGTGGCTACAAGAGTGCCGTCCCTAAGTAGGAAACTATGGAGAAGGACATGCGGGCTAGAGGCGTCACTCCTGGTATAGATGGATGGCCCGAGAGGTCAAAGCATTGGTCGTACGGGCACGGGGGATCGTTGGACCCAGAAACAGGGAAGACATTATTTCATGAAAAAATTCTAAAACCTTACGAAGACCTTGTTCAAGCAATGAACGATGCTCAATTGGGATTGTTCCGTCCCGGGAGAGAAAACGACAAGCTGACACGCACCCTAGGAAATCCTGAAAAGGGTGGACAAACATGAGGAAAAGGCGCCCGTGTCACGTGGAAGAAAGGGTTTCCTCAGTACGATGCCAATTAGAGAAGCCGTCAGAGAACTAAGGACCGGGAGGCAGACCGGATCTCCAAGGTAGAGAAGGACCTAGCTGATCTGCAGAACCTCATGCAAGAAATTAGCCAAAGGTCGCCGTCGTCAAATCACCCGTGGGCTGATGATCCTGCTTTGGATCTTAGCCACCGGAGAAGCAGCGTGGCTTCCATGGAGGTCTGGGCTGATGATCAAGCACTGCTGGATGATGCACCGGCTCCTCGCTACCCCGTGGATAATGTCAGAGAGATGGCACAATGTGAGCTACATCAGCCAATGAACAACCTGTCCTTCAAGGTGGCGATCGACACTGCTTTACCTTGTCTACCTAGAGCATGCACTCCACCATTTACTTCCGATTCCACCTGGCTATGCTCGTGTCATGGTGGATGACATAGTGGAGGATTTTGCGGACCTAGAGATTGACATCGCTACGCCTTAAGGCCTTACGAAACTAGGAGATGTCAAGCGCAACATCATTCTATGGAAGAATAAGTACATCAAGTTTCCAGGTTCGGCGCCAAGGCCACCGACTCCAAGGAATCCAAGTCCACCCCGCATCAAATATCGTCAACCTCCAATTCCACCCCAACCCGATTATCATCAACCTCCAAGTCCACCCTGCCTCATTGACGATCGCCGCAGTAGGAGTACATCAACTCGATCTCTGTCTCCGCGCAATACTCGATCTCCTCCTCGGCCTCCATGCAATACTACTACCTCGTCGAAGAAATGGAAGGGAAATGCTCCCCCACGCCCCACATGGAAGAAAGGTCAAAAGGCGAAGATAGTCGACATCCCGTCGGCTCTTCCAAAGAGACCTTATGACAAGACCGATGAGAAAACTAACGCGGATGTGGCTGCCCAAGTTAGGGCGCATTTTGCACCTAAAAAGCCTGAGCCAACGACGGTATATGATGAAAAAAACAAAAAGTGGGCTAAGTCCTTTCTTGAGCAACCATCCCAGATAACGATGAATCTGGAATAAGACTATGACCGGGAGATTATTAAGCAAGCAAAGAAGAAAAAAAGCACAAGTGCAAAAATTGGGAAGCAAGTTACCCAGCTCGAAGCACAGAAGAATCAATCAGTCGCCCCGCTCAAAGTCATTTCAGACCTTGACATGGCCTTCAGAGCTAAAATGGATATGGACATGCAAATAATGCACCCCATATCCCGTACTAATGCTGCACTAATGGGCATCACTGTATCGCAGGCCAAAGCACTTGCTACCCAAGCAAATATGTCTCTTGGTCAATATTTAGGCTATGAAGATACGCCAGTGGGTCAGATAGTACAAAAGTATGTCCGGGGGAGCTTCTAGTCAGTAATGAGGAGCTCGCGCGTCTATCCACACATATGCGAAATCTGCACGAATGGTATATGTCGCAAGCAGAAAAAAGCATCAGAAAGATTGGTTTCCGGTGGACGTTAGAAAGGAGCATCACTTCAAACCATACTCGATACAAGTTCAAATGACCGAACTGTTTCAGTTATACAACCAGCGCGCCCTCGAGAAATCTATCATTGGTTGCTACTGTCTATAAGTGATTTATTTCTATAATTAAGTTGTAGCTCAGCTAGTTCATTGCATTTAATATATTATCCTAACTATATATCCTTTTGTATGATATTATATTCTACAGAATGAAGATGCTTGAATGCAAAAGAGCCAGAAGATATGACGTGGGTTCATTGACCCATATATCGTTAATGAATATACGTTAAAGAATCACCCCAAGGACGTGGAGGCAGACATGTGAGGTTCTTAACCGAGAATAATTTTGTTAAGGAACTACTATTTCCTTACAACTTCAAGTGAGTGTTTATATCTTTTACACATTTTATTTTTGCTTACTCGATGAGCTATGCATGTATATTTATGTAAACATCCACATATTCCACTGGATCTTTCTAAATATTCAAGTTGACAAGTCCCTATTTGAAGTCCACGACTCATTAAGTTGGGACCAAGAGCAGTGGAGCGACATGAAAGAAATGATCCATAAGTAATTTCAATCATTATCGCATTATATCGGCCTCTTTCATTCATTTCCTGATATCAAGTAACTAATAACTCCTTTGTTCATTTTCTTTGCCGAGCAGGTGTTGGACACGATTCAGACAGAAAATACCAGGTCCATTCAAAGAGGAGCTAACTTATAAAATGGCGAAGAGTTTACAGCAGCCACCGGGAACTCATTTATGTGGATACTACGTCTGCGAGTACATCCGCGAGTTGACCAGTGAGCAAAAAGTTGACTCATATTATATTTATGGTTTGCGGGAGAAACTAGAGCCAGACCAGCGCATACGAGCAACTCAAGAGGAGCTGGCGGGATTTATGATGAAGGAGGTCCTTGATGTACATGGAGAGCATTATGCGGATGATGTGGAACTCGATTTGCCTTAGTGATCTCCATGTAGTTGATATGATATATATATATCATCAATGATCATGTAATTTCAAAACATTTTTTCCTTTTGATATATATATCATCAATGTATGCTTGCAAGGGATCGATGAATTCTATAGGTGCATCAACATGTACTGTGTATGTACTAGCATAGAATATGTGTACTGAAAGTGTTTAAAAATATAGTGAAACACAAAACAAAAAGAAATAAAATGGCAAAAGAAAGAAATACACAATCTCTGTCGCGACAGAGAAACACATAATTCTCTGCCGCTGTAGGAAACCGTATAGTCACGGGTGGTGTTACGCCACGGGATTAGAGGGTTTCCGCCCCCCGCGGCGCTGATACAGCCACGTGGCTGTTATCAGTCGCGGGCTGGAGCGAGCCAGGACTAGAGGGGGGGCCTCTAGTCCCGTTTTGGCAGTCCCAGTCCCAAAGCCGGGACTAGAGCTAGTTGCGGCCTGGGACTGGAGGCCCTTTTTCCACTAGTGACAGGTCCTGTTTATGAAATGCATTCATTTCAGCTACGTTCAAAAACTCCTTGACCTGAAGTTTAGTCATGAATCATTTTAATTGAACTGAAATGACCTGTTGCATTCCTAGTTGACTGACTTATGATTTTGCAATTTGGATTGTCTTGATAAATTTTTGATACACTAAGTTCTATATTATTCAACTCTGTTTGGTGAAGCTGTTCATTTTCCTATGTTAGCTACTCTTTTACAGAACCTTGTGAGATTTGAATTAGCAGGAGAATGTGTATTCAAAGCCTGGGGTGAGTGACTGGTCGTAGATGAATTTGATGGTGCTACTGATGGATTGATGGACGGTTGCTCACCAACGATGGCTCGCTGACGACTTTATATCAAATGTATATGTGATGATCTTCCTGTCATGTGGGGCGTGAGAGTTATTTGTGATTGTTTAGTTGAAACACAAATTTTTTGACTGGTTTGTTGTTGTGCACATTATATATTGTTTGAACTACTGTTGGGTTGATTTGGTTGTAACTTTATTTTTTAGAAAGGCATGTTGATGTTTAAATGTTATTATTTGCTATACTACTAACATGGTTTCACTGTAACTTTCTCTTAGAAAGTGTTTTGGCATCTGTATGCATTTGGGAATTGTAATAGACCAAAAGGTCATGGCCCAAACAATATTTTATGGAAGATTACACAACAAAATGGACTATAAATGGCAATGCCCAAACATTAATGCACAGTTAAAGGATAAAATCTGGATAAAGAACGCCCAAATGTTGGGCTTGACCCAATTAGAATGTTGAATTGGAGTGAAATAAATGTTATCTATGACTAATTGGTTTGGTGAAAGAAATATGCCACGTCAAATTCGTTGAGGTGGATGGGCTAGATAGGTTAGAAACGTAATCAACCAAATATAGTATACCAGATATTATATAAAAACTCTGGACTAGATGATATATATGGTGGTAGATAAGAGAAAGAATGACTTGCAAAGTCAGTCGTGCAAAAAAATCCATTCAAACGAACCATTATTGCTAGTTACGTGCGAAGATGATTATAAAATTTCAGCGTCCGGCCAAGGATTTTGTTCCCATGTCTCACGGATCGTGTGAAAGACTTGTTTAAAAATGTAAAACCTTCGATTATATGCCTAATTTGGACTGGAGCTAGAGAGGATGCTTAACTAATCAAAGATGCCTTGTTTGTGGGGATTATAAATTAAGGAGGCAACTAGATCGGTAGTAGTTGAGACGGTTAGAGTCAAAACTAGTGTTTTGTTTAAGGAGTTGCTTTCCTTGTGTTTATAATAAACGTACCGAAGAACTAATTAGTGGCGTTTGAAATAGGAGGTTAGTTAGCTTCAAGCGGCACATTGCTAGTCTTGCGTCAATAATAAATGTTATCGTTGGCTTTTTCTGCAATGCCACAATTAAGCTGTTCACTGCTGACATATGAGTCGAACATCACCATTATATTATATATTTGTAGGGTTCGCCGGGGTGTGGATTTAAATGTCACCGGCAACTTTTCAATTTCTTAAAAAAAATAGCTATTTTATTATTAAGTTTCACAACAAATTTATATTAGAAACTAGATATTCATATCTCACTAGGGGAAGAACAACGTGTCGTGTGTTCAAATCACATGGCAAAGGATCCCGTAGCACGGCAAAGCCGTTACAGTGCCACAACACACGACAATAATGAAATGAATTTGAATGTTTCCACACGAGCGATCCGTGGCACCTCGCCGTCGACCAATTACAAAAAAAAACATATGGACCACGTGTTTCTTTTGTGGGGATTTCTCAAGTACTATGCTCTGTAATTTTTTTATTATTTCTTATTTAATAACGTTTGCATCACAAATCATCACACAAGTAAAAATAGTTTTTTATTTGTGTCTAGAGCAACTCTGAGAAAAGGTGGGCACTTTGGCTACAACCAAACGATTTGATTTTCTAAAAGTAACGAGCAGTCATATTTCCATCATATATATGCCCCCTGTCCACCTTGTTTCCGGGAGTGCTTATTTCCTGTTTCTCCCTGGTGCGGATTTGGGTATTGGCACCATGGATCTTGTATTAGCCAAACAATTTTTGAGGATAGACCTAGTTGGATACTTGACATGATGCCTATAAATTTTTTGATGTAATTATTATTGGACTATGTTGTTTAGGCACATGTCTGCACGGATTTAATATGGCAACCCAATCATGCATTCATGGTTCTAACATCATGTGGGATTCATATATGTTTTTAAATTTCAAATGTTTTATCTCTTGAAGCGTAAGTCGAAACTTAGATCTGTTTTCATCGTTATCTTTTTCGCGATAGACTGCCTCTACGTTCTCGTCCCCGCTATTTCTATGGACGTTACAAATGCAAAAGGTTGAATTTCATGCTTTTTTGGCCACCGGGTCGCCCACAAAACACGTTGGAGCGACTGGTATTTTCTTGTGCCCATCAGTGGTAAGCCCCGTGAGGATTAGTTCGCGACCTACAGGTAAAAAACTTTTGCTCGCTCGCCGGGGTTCACGTTACCACCGACATACTTTTGCGCTTCCGCCGGTAAGGCTGCAGCGACGCTAAGCCTTTTTCCGGTAGTGTCAATATCCCGTGGAGTTAGAAGATTCACATAATTTTTGTAAGTCTATGCCTCTCCCCACAATTTGTGAGGACAACTCACTCAGGATTAGATCAAAACATCATAAACATTGTATAGAAATTAATACTAAATAGTTTTACACTATCGCCAATCATGATTAGATCAAGATTACAAGTATAGTACTATGGGTATGGAGAGGGGCTGGTGGCGGTGGATATCCTCAGCTCAGATATGAAAATGGCTTCAACCGTGTTTCTGCATACTATTGTTAGGTTTTCTAGCAGCTCGGAGATAAATCTTACGTAGAAGGCTTCACGAAAGTTTCTTATGTTGACCATGCAAAGGCGGTGACACCTGGTACGGGCACGCGGTATGGACGGGTCCATTCCATACCAGTGCTCGTTAAACCTTTCGGAGCTTTTATACATTGCCTCTTTGGCTTGGAATTATTGGAAACTCGGGATTCTTCATTAATTGATATTCATTAGGCAAAAATGTACCCTAAAGTAGGAAGATCAAAGAAAATTATTAGGTCTCTACAATAATTAGTCATTACCCAGTGCTGAACCTAGGAAACTCGCATGTACCAATCTCGTCCCCTATTCTCCCTATGTCGTTGGCTCCGCATCTTTAGTCCATCGCACGATGGTACCCGCACCGGTATTCCCACATCAATAACCTAATTAATGTTCCACTTTTATCTAATGGCATGCTTGCTTGACCTAACTTGGTATATCATCAGTTTGTGTAATATATAAATGTACAATATGATATGCACGGGGGGCCCTCTAGATTAATTTGATTGATCCATGATTATGCCACCTATCAGAGTGTAATGCTGCATACATAATAGAGGTGGACACATATAAATACTTATCTAATTCTTGCTTATGGATTGACAAACAACTAGGGAGTGATTACTTCCACGCTTGCTTTCATATGTGAAATGCTTGGATGTTGACGTTCAATGTTTAAAATTCCTACATTCATTAATTAGTCGACATAAAAGTTGTTCCAACAAGTACACATCGACACTAGAAACAACATTATATCTGCTCAATTAGTTCCACGACGCGGCCAGCCACCTAGTTAACATGAACCAAGTGCATCTTATGCTAACAAAGAATGATTGTGATTCCACCAGATCACTTCACAAGGATAAGAAGAAATACAACCAAGTACCCCGACTCGAAATATCCATATAATGTTTAAAAGCAACTTGTTTTCTATGGCTAAGGCTAGGATCCCATCTTACTCGTATGTTGATATGTTATCATATCTAACTCATAAATGATATTTCTATGAATACTTATATATTTGTTGTTAGTTGGTTCAAGACATTTCGATCCACGGTTGGATTAGGACTCGTCTAGGTATCGCTAGGGCGGCCTGGTGTAGCCGCCACAAAAGCCTTAGTGCCTAGATGAGACAAGCTCTGCCATGCTAAGAAGAGATCCGACTCTTGAATGATGGGACCATCATGGGTCACATGACGAGGAGAGGAGGGCGGCGTTTATACTCTGGGAATTCAAACATGGTTATAAAATTCCGATTGTCCATGAAATTAGGGAGGGTAGGATGCTAATTTTATAGTTCAAGTTCCGGGATGTGGCATATGTTTGGCCAAGTCTGATCCACAACCACAGCCCAGACCAAATCGTGTCGGATAGCCAATTTTTTGTGTCGGCCTTTGTTAAAAATGGCTTCAATGGGCGATATCGAAAATCCTTTTACGTATTAGTGTTACAGATAATTAAGTATGCAAATATCATATTCACTCCTTCCACACGTTCACCATAGGATAGATGAGGTGAACAGTGCATGTATGTCGTTTTGGTGTTAGAATATGTGGATATTGTACCATCCATGGCAACCATGTAGGTCTGATGAGTGCCAAGACAAACATGGCTGAATTCCAGGATACACAGGTGAACGGATCATTGTTTCATATGTGGAAAACCGTCTGGACGAAAAAAAGAGAATGCTGGCATGCACCTAAGGTTATGGCGCTGTCCATGGATTCCCAAAATCTCGATGGGTTGCATAATCAAACGTACCAGCTCGGTAAACATGAGTTTGTCGTGTAGAACACAATCATATCTTAATCTCCACGAATGAAACTCTTTTAAAATAGTAATAACCAAGGAACTATGCTAGCAGTATGACAATAACCGAAATATGTTTCAATTTCTATCTAATGGTACGTTAGCTTAACTTGACTAGATCTATCATCAGTTGGATGAATATATAAACTTATACTGAACATGATCCACATGGGGCCCTCCATATTAAATACTATGAGCCAAAGTCCAATGTTCTGTACGTAATAGAGGTGGATATGTATAAGTACTATAAATGAACTAGCAGCCTACCACGAAGGTAGGCGCGTCCCAATACTTAATATTAATATTTGTTTTCATACGCTTGCCATGGTAGCTTGCCATAGTACGTAAGTGTCTAATGAATATGGCAGTAATACACCTGCATGACTTGGATACTCTTAGCTGCTCTATAAATAGTTGGGCATAACAATGGACCATAAAGCAGACAAGCAACTATCATTCCCTGTGCCAACACAAATTCATCGTACTATTAGCAATGGTAGGAGACTAGCTTTTTCTTATCACTGATTACATACATCCATCATTAGCTATCATCATCTGTCTATTTGATCGTACATGTGAGCTAACTTACTATATATGTGCATGTATTAATTGTGTCCAGGAGACGATCAAGAAGATTGGCCCGCATGGTTACGAGGAAGGCGCTGCTTTTGACATCGACTTCAAAAAGTCGCCCAAACAGCTGGTGGACATCACTATTTGGAGCAGTGATGGCCCTGATGGGAAAATCAATGCCATATCCTTCAAATATCGTGACGAGAATAACGATCTAGTCCAGATAGGTCCATATGGCAGCATAGAGGGTACAAAGCACACGGTATGTAATTTTGCCTTCATATATGATGGGTTAGTGCCACCGCACATAAATTTCATATACACTATATAACAAATGCAGTTTATTTCCATCCTACTTGTTTTTGTCTCTCTTGAAGTAATGTTGGAATTTATATGAAGTCTTTAAAGGGTATATACTAATTAACTAATTTCTAAATAACACTAATGGGTTCTTTTTGCATTTATTGTAATACTACACAGATATCCATTACACAAGGTGAGTACTTGACCGTGATCTCTGGCTACTTAAACCCCTCCATCACTGCGCTCAACTTCAACACCTCTGCGGATGCTAAGTATGGGCAGTTCGGAAGGTGCCCAAACACTGGAGACACGCATTTCTCAATTGATGTGGATCACGATTCAATTGTATCCCTCTTTGGCCATTGCGACGACAAGCTCAGGTCCATCGGAGCCTATTCTGGTCCCCGGGCTTGATCGATCAATCCTTTATCATCATCATGTCATGCATGTGATATATATACATATATATATATATATATATATATATATATATATATATATACCTTGGTGCACCTTGGTGCCCAGACACCGTACATAATACACGTATGTTTTGCTTTGAACCATACATACCTGAAGGTATACGTACTCTAGTTATATATACCTAGGTATCATATACCTAAGTTACACATATCTAGGTATCATATACCTAAGATGTTGCATACCTAAGGTGTACGTATCCAGGATACGTGTTTATATATGCAACTTAGGTACTATACCTTAGGTATGTGATACCAAGGTATATATAACTTGGATAAATATATTTTACATATGTAAACCTTAGGTATGTGAAATTTAGGTATGTACATCTCGAGTATGTACAAAATGCAGGTTTGGTGCCTGGGCACCTTGGTGTGACCTACATACCTATCAACTGCTTGCTGTTAAATAAAATATGCATCCTGTGCCATAGAATAGGTACTCCATGTGATGGAAGGATCCATGGTCTTTGCTTGTTCCATGTACTATATTGTATTGTATAATGTGTCATGTATGTGTGGTTTGTATTGTCGTCGCACTGGTATGCTTTTTTATAATAATAAATAAATATTTTGGAAACTACGTGTTTTCCCCTTGACTAAACGGCTACCATTTTATTATAGGGAAACGAATCATTGCAAGATGCAACAAATAATCTTTTTCCAAGTATATGTTTATTTTGATTTCTAATTCCTTTAGATGTGATGGCAAGTTCTGACTCTATTTTCACGCTATAACTTAGACCACTGCCGCCTAGGACCTTACTAAGGATGTCGACTATAATGATCTTTTTCATAAATCGTGAACTATTTTAGCAACTAGCAGCCAAGCCCCGGTAGGCCAGAAAATATGTCTATTAACATTAGTTTGTAGACGCGTGGACAAACGTTCGGTCTAACAATCAAGCCGCGGGGTGCGCAAAGTGAGGTCTACTATACATGACCAACGCTAAAAAGAAACGTTCTTTACGGGTAAATGTATACTAGCATTGACATAGCTAACAAGCATGGCAAGTATTACACTTTTAAGAACCATGACAGTTGTAAGAACCCTAACAATAATCGACCAGTATAACAAAGTTGGCATACGTGCTCTTACACGAATTCAACATGGAACTCTCCATTACCTTTCACCACTCGTCGAGCTAAATTCGGCAGGCTCCACGTGTAACATTTTTAGCTTGGCGATCGGCAGTTCCTTCTCTTCAATTTGCAGACACTATGTAAATTAAATCATGATCAAAACCGGTACAAATAAAAGAATATTTTAATAAAAGAATAAGACAATGTTTACATGTCAGTTTTTCTAGTCTGGGAACAAGCAGGTTGACCCTCATGATGCTCATATGTTGGGAAACATAGTGGCCACAAAGATAAGTCGATGGAGGATGATGGTGGCACTAAAAAGGAAAATATGTGGAAATGACCATATTACCCAGACAATATATTTAACATGCATGCATATATATGTGTAGAAGTGCTAGTACAAACTAATTGGTTGACTGATGTAATCGGTTAGAATTTTGTAGTTCTTCGTTGCATTTCCATCTTTCGAACGATATACTTTAAACGGTCTAAAAGCAGGATAAAAAAAGTATATTATTACAAAAGAGGATGATCTTAGATCAAAATCACTTTTATTATGCAAATGAAAGTAGTAAATCGAGATAATGCACATGGACATCATGTTAAGCAATGTCCCATTATGCTTTATAACACATTCTTCTCAACATGCATCATATCGCTGGAATGTCAAACGTCGAGATGCTAATGTAGGGTTCGCTTCATGTAAAACAACAAAATTCTACCGCAAGAACGCATAATACCAAGATCCAATCATATCGCAACAAAATTCTACCGCAACAAAATTCTACCGCAAGAACGCATAATACCAAGAACGCATCATATCGCTGGAATGTCAAACGTCGAGATTCTCGTGGTTTATGTAGTCGATCACTTGACGATCTCAAGATCGCATTGACGATCCTTCTGGCACTGCGTTTCGGCACTGCTTCCGTAGTCGGTCACACATATAGAGTCAATGAAGAACTTCCTCTCCCTATTCTAGCAGGGTAGCGGAGGTAGTAGATCCCCTCGGAATCTCAACAGCACGACAGTGTGCTATTGGTGGTGGAGGAGAGATTTCTGAAGGGCTTCGCCTAAGCCGGAGAAGTACGGTCGAGGAGAGAGGGGAAGTGGCGGTTAGGGTTTTAGGCTCCAAGGACAAGGGAAAGGGCGTGTGGGGGTACGCCCCCACCCCTCCTTATATAGGTGGGGGCGGGACTAGAGACCCTCTAGTCCTGGGCGGTGGCTGGACCCGGGACTAAAGGGGGGGTCCCTATATATTCTGCGCGCCAGGGGAGGTGCTCTGCCCAACACTAGGGATTCCTCGACGAAGATGAAGACGAAGCACTCACATAGAGGCGACGCAATGCTTGGGAGGTGTTTTCCGGCCGGCCGCCAATTCCACCACCGCTCCGCCTTGCGTGCTCCTCCGTGCCGCCGCTCCACCGCTCCGCCGTGCACTCCTCCGTTTCATGCTGCCGCCCGCCACCTCGTCGCTCCGTAGTGCTCTCCGCCTCGCCGTGCCGCCGCGCGCCGCCTCGCGCAGGGCGCCGCCCCGCCGTGCCGCCGTCACGTGCTGCCGCCGGCGTCGGTGAGAGATCGAGGGAGACGGTGGTTTTTTTTGTTGTAAATATTAGCTAGGGTTATTAATTAGCTAGGGTTATTAATTATAATTAGAATTATTGTTTTAGTTATTAGGATTAGGATGAGGATTATTTTTTAAGTTATTTTTTGTTTTAGATATTAGGATTATATTGTTTTACCACAAATAATATTAGGGTTATTGTTTTTTGTTTTAGTTATTAGGATTATTGTTTTACCATAAATAATATTAGGGTTATTTTTTTTGTTTTAGTTATTAAGATTATTGTTTTAGCACAAATAATATTAGGGTTATTAATTAGGGTTATTGTTTTTTGTATTAGTTATTAGGATTATTGTTTTACCGCAAATAATATTAGGATTATTAATTAGTGTTCTTAGGGTTATTGTTTTTTTAGTTATTAGGGTTATTGTTTTTTGTAACCTGTTTAACTCTCTTTCTATTATAGTTAATTAAGTCATCGATCCATCCGAAGATCATGGTCGCATTGGTGCAGGTTTTCTTCAGGGCATGATAAGAGGTGAAATTACTCTTAATATTACTACCGGTGAAGATATTTTGCTCGAGGAAGAGATTTCCTCATATCTTAATCCATCCGGTGATGGACTAGAGGAAAACCTGATGTACCAAGGGGAAGACCGGATGGACGAAGGGCAAACTAATAACAAAAATAATGATGGCCCCTCGACAGGATCCGGCGAGGTACATATATATATATATATATATATAAAGCCTCGTGTTACCTCTATTCATTTATTGATCTAGATATATCAATATATATATATTAATCAATCTCTCTTATTCTTTTAGGCCACTAGATCGAAGAAATCGACAGATCAAATGAAACGAGGGTCGAACAAAAAGTTGGATGGTAATCAGAGGTTCACCGTCAAAGAAATAGATGATGATGGTGAACCGATTGCTCCAGAGAAGCACCGGAGGATGTTTAAAAATCAATGCGGGGTGCTTGTTAGGGACAACCTGCCGATCACCATCCAAGAATGGAATAGTACGAGTTGCAGAAAACGGCGCAGCCAATGGCCTGGGCTTTGAGTGGTATGAATTGAATAAAATATCATAATAAGCACGGTCGATCAACATTGGGGTCAGCATTAAGAAAGAGAAACCATGGGATATGGCCACGATGGACTTTTTTGAGGGCCCGGCGCCAGGGAACTATACTCGCTAGCCCAAGCTACTGGTTTGATTTTGAGAGTCAAAGGTGAGCATGTGACTGTGACTAAATAGCAGCGGTTCAAAGAAACCCGGTGAAGAATCCAACAGCTATCTCACCGATGAAGCCAAAGATGACCTTTGGCAGAAGCTCATAGCGCATTTCATACTACCTCCAGAGTATGAAGAATTTGAGGTAGATGGTATTACCCCAAGGCCGGGTGGGCTGGAAAAAAGAGCGAAAGTCAAGGAGTGGGTTATGAGCAAGATGGAGCAAACGAAAAGTTTATACGTGAAATATGTCGCGAAAAAGAAAACTCCAGACTTCAAAGGAGCAAACGAGAAGTTGAGAGAACAGTGGCTCGATTTTGTAACATACAAGCAATCTTATAAGGCAAAGGAAATGTCGACAAACAATGCGTTAATGCTGCGCAAAAGAAATACCATCATAAAATGGAGACAGGTGGCTACAAGAGTGCCGTCCCTAAGTGGGAAACTATTGAGAAGGACATGAGGGCTAGAGGCATCACTCCTGGTATAGATGGATGGCCCGATGATCAAGCACTGCCCGATAGATGGATGGCCTGATGATCCTGCATTGGATCTTAGCCACCGGAGAAGCAGCGTGGCTTCCACCGAGGTCTGGGCTGATGATCAAGCACTGCTGGATGATGCACCGGCTCCTCGCTACCCCGTGGATAATGTCAGAGAGATGGCACAATGTGAGCTACATCAGCCAATGAAAAACCTGTCCTTCAAGGTGGTGATCGACACTACTTTACCTTGTCCACCTAGAGAACTCCACCATTTACTTCCGATTCCACCTGGCTATGCTCGTGTCACGATGGATGACATAGTGGAGGATTTTGCGGACCTAGAGTTTGACATCGCTACGCCTTAAGGACTTACGAAACTAGGAGATGTCAAGCGCAACATCATTCTATGGAAGAATAAGTACATCAAGTTTCCAGGCTCGGCGCCAAGGCCACCGACTCCAAGGAATCCAAGTCCACCCCGCATCGAATATCGTCAACCTCCAATTCCACCCCAACCCGATTATCGTCAACCTCCAAGTCCACCCGCCCCGTTGACGATCGCCGCAGCAGGAGTACATCAACTCGATCTTTGTCTCCGCGCAATACTCGATCTCCGCCTCGGCCTCCATGCAATACTACTACCTCATCGAAGAAACGGAAGGGCAACGCTCCCCCACGCCCCACATCGAAGAAAGGTCAAAATGCGAAGATAGTCGACATCCCGTCGGCTCTTCCAAAGAGACCTTATGACAAACCGATGAGAAAAGAAATGCGGATGTGGCTGATGATCCTGCTTTGGATCTTAGCCACCGGAGAAGCAGCGTGGCTTCCACGGAGGTCTGGGCTGATGATCAAGCACTGCTGGATGATGCACCGGCTCCTCGCTACCCCGTGGATAATGTCAGAGAGATGGCACAATGTGAGCTACATCAGCCAATGAACAACCTGTCCTTCAAGGTGGCGACCGACACTGCTTTACCTTGTCTACCTAGAGCATGCACTCCACCATTTACTTCCGATTCCACCTGGCTATGCTCGTGTCATGGTGGATGACATAGTGGAGGATTTTGCGGACCTAGAGATTGACATCGCTACGCCTTAAGGCCTTACGAAACTAGGAGATGTCAAGCGCAACATCATTCTATGGAAGAATAAGTACATCAAGTTTCCAGGTTCGGCGCCAAGGCCACCGACTCCAAGGAATCCAAGTCCACCCCGCATCAAATATCGTCAACCTCCAATTCCACCCCAACCCGATTATCGTCAACCTCCAAGTCCACCCTGCCCCATTGACGATCGCCGCAGTAGGAGTACATCAACTCGATCTCTGTCTCCGCGCAATACTCGATCTCCTCCTCGGCCTCCATGCAATACTACTACCTCGTCGAAGAAATGGAAGGGAAATGCTCCCCCACGCCCCACATGGAAGAAAGGTCAAAAGGCGAAGATAGTCGACATCCCGTCGGCTCTTCCAAAGAGACCTTATGATAAGACCGATGAGAAAACTAACGCGGATGTGGCTGCCCAAGTTAAGGCGCATTTTGCACCTAAAAAGCCTGAGCCAAAGACGGTATATGATGAAAAAACCAAAAAGTGGGCTAAGTCCTTTCTTGAGCAACCATCCCAGATATCGATGAATCTGGAATCAGACTATGGCCAGGAGATTATTAAGCAAGCAAAGAAGAAAAAAATCACAAGTGCAAAAATTGGGAAGCAAGTTGCCCAGCACGGAGCATAGAAGAATCAATCAGTCACCCCGCTCAAAGTCATTTCAGACCTCGACATGGCCTTCAGAGCTAAAATGGATATGGACATGCAAATAATGCACCCCATATCCCGTACTAATGTTGCACTAATGGGGATCACTGTATCGCATGCCAAAGCACTTGCTACCCAAGCAAATATGTCTCTTGGTCAATATTTAGGCTATGAAGATACGCCAGTGGGTCAGATAGTACGAAAGTATGTCCGGGGGAGCTTCTAGTCAGTAATGAGGAGCTCGCGCGTCTATCCACAGATATGCGAAATCTGCACAAATGGTACATGTCGCAAGCAGAAAAAAGCATCAGAAAGATTGGTTTCCGGTGGACGTTAGAAACGAGCATCACTTCAAACCATACTCGATACAAGTTCAAATGACCAAACTGTTTCAGTTATACAACCAGCGCGCCCTCGAAAAATCTATCATTGGTTGCTACTGTCTATAAGTGATTTATTTCTATAATTAAATTTGTAGCTCAGCTCGTTCATTGCATTGAATATATTATCCTAACTATATATCCTTTTGTATGATATTATATTCTGCAGAATGAAGATGCTTGAATGCAAAATAGCTAGAAGATATGACACGGGTTCATTCACTAGTGGAAACGAGGCTTTATGTTGATCCTGGAAAAGGGCTTTAACACCGGTTCTTCTACGAACCGGTGTTAAAGGGGGGGGGGGGGGTCGTACTAGCGTGGACCGTGCGGCAAAAAAGGAGCCCCCCTTTAACACCGGTTCGTGCCACGAACCGATGTTAAAGGACCCTGCAACAGTGGCCCGCGCAGCCCCCCTTTAACACCGGTTCGTGGCTTGAATCGGTGTTAAAGGGGGGGCTATATAAGACACTGCAGCCCACACCTCAGTCTTCCATTTTTTCACTATCTCATTTTGGAGCCTAACAAGAGGGTGTGAAGAGTGCTAGTTTGTGTTTTTTTCATATGCACAAGAGGTGTTGGGTGAAATGCCCGAGAGATCAAAATAAGTTTTCTCGTTGCTCTTTCCTTCTCGGTCGAGGTCGGCAACTATCCTTTCATGTGTCATTGATGTACTATATATATAAATGGTCATCTCCCTATTAATTTTTGATATATACTACATATTAATGCAGATGAACCGGCAATGGATGTACGGTGACTGCCGCACTTCCGAGTACATTACGGGCCTCCAAAATTTCATCGTTGTGGCTAATGCAAACCGTGGTCACAATGGTTTTATGTGTTCTCCGTGTGTTCACTGTCAGAACAAGAAAGACTACTCAAATACCAGAACCATTCATGCTCACATGCTTCGATCTGGTTTCATGCCCAGCTATAATTGTTGGACCAAGAATGGAGAAAAAGGGGTTGTGATAGAAGACAACGAAGAAGAAGAGGATGATGACAACTATCATAATATGTATCCTGAATATGATGATACTACAACGGGGGTAGATAATGAATATCAAGAGGCAGCAGATGGGCCCGCTGATGACGATCTTGGTCGGGCCATTACTGATGCAAAGGAAGAATGTGAAACTGAAAAGGAGAAGGAGAAGCTGGAGCAGATGTTAAAGGATCACAAAACATTGTTGTATCCAACTTCCGAAGATGGCCACAAAAATCTAGGTACCACACTGGATTTGCTGCAATGGAAGGCAGAGAACGGTGTGACTGACAGCGCATTTTCAAAGTTGTTGGTAAAAATGAAGAATCTTCTTCCAAGAAATAATGAGTTGCCCGACAATACATACCTTGCAAAGAAGGTTGTCTGCCCTCTAGGATTAGACGTGCAGAAGATACATGCCTGCATTAATGACTGCATCCTCTACCGCGGTGAGAAGTATGAGAATTTGGATGCATGCCCGGTATGCACTGCACTGCGGTATAAGATCAGACGAGACGATCCTGGCGATGTTGAGGGCGAGGCCCCTAGGAAGAAGGTTCCTGCCAAGGTTATGTGGTATGCTCCTATAATACCACGGTTAAAACGTCTCTTCAGAAATAAAGAGCATGCCAAGTTGTTGCGATGGCACATGGAAGACCGTAAGAAAGACGTGATGTTGAGACACCCCGCTGATGGGTCACAGTGGAGAAAAGTCGAGCGAGAGTACCCGGACTTCACACGTGACGCAAGGAACTTAAGGTTTGGTTTAAGTACAGACGGCATGAATCCTTTTGGTGAGAAGAGCTGCAGTCACAACACCTAGCCTATGACTCTATGTATCTATAACCTTCCTCCTTGGTTTTGTATGAAGAGGAAGTTCATTATGATGCCAGTGCTCATCCAAGGCCCGAGGCAACCCGGCAACGGCATTGATGTGTACCTAAGGCCATTAGTTGAAGAACTTTGAAAGCTGTGGGCAAAACCAGGTGTACGTATGTGGGATGAGCACAAAGGGGAGCCATTTGACCTACGAGCATTGCTTTTCGTAACCATCAATGATTGGCCTCCTCTTAGTAACATTTCAGGGCAGACAAACAAGGGATGCAATGCATGCACACACTGTTTAGATGAGATTGAAAGTGTATATTTGGATAAATGTAAGAAGGTTGTGTACCTAGGGTATCGCCGATTTCTTCCGAACATGCATCAGTAAGAAAAAAAAGGCAAGCATTTTAAACGTCTGGCAGAACCCCGAAGGAAGCCTGTCCTCCGTACCGGTGAGGAGGTATTTGGTATGGTCAAGGACCTAGAAGTAATCTTTGGAAAAGGTCCTGGCAGTCTATCTGTTCCGAATGACGATGCCGGACACGCGCCCATGTGGAAGAAGCAATCTATATTTTGGGACCTACCCTATTGGAAAGTCTTAGAGGTCCGCTCTGCAATCGACGTGATGCACGTGACGAAGAATGTTTGCGTGAACCTGCTAGGATTTCTAGGAGTGTATGGGAAGACAAAAGATACACCAGAAGAACGGCAGGACCAGCAACGTCTGAAAGCCCCTAAAGAGCCTATGCATCCTGAGAAAGAGAAGGGTAAACGATGCCACTTAACTCCTGCCAGCTACGCTCTTACCAAAGCAGAGAAGGAAATCTTTTTTGAATGTCTGAGCAGTATCAAGGTCCCGTCTGGCTTCTTGTCAAATATAAAGGGAATAATAAATATGGCAGAGAAAAAATTCCAAAACCTAAAGTCTCATGACTGCCACATGATTATGACACAATTTCTTCCGATTGCATTGAGGGGGCTTCTACCTGAAAATGTTCGAGTACCCATTGTGAAGCTATGTGCATTCCTCAATGCAATATCTCAGAAGGTAATCGATCCAGAAAGCCTACCAGGTTTACAAACAGATGTGGCCCAATGTCTTGTCAGCTTTTAGTTGGTGTTCCCACCATCCTTCTTCAATATTATGACGCATCTCCTGGTTCACCTAGTAGAAGAGATTGCCATTCTCGGTCCTATATTTCTACACAATATGTTCCCCTTTGAGAGGTACATGGGAGTATTAAAGAAATATGTTCATAACCATGCTAGGACAGAAGTAAGCATCTCCAAGGGCTATGTAACAGAGGAGGTCATTGAGTTCTGTGTTGATTTTATTCCCGACCTTAAGGCGATTGGTGTTCCAGAATCACGACATGAGGGAGACTGCGTGGAAAAGGCACCCTAGGATGTAAAGCAATGATATGTAGGGACGGGCATTCTCTCAATCAAGCACACCACACGGTTTTACAAAGATCTATCTTGGTTGCCCCGTATATCAATGAACACAAGAATTTAATACGCCTCAAACACCCGGGGCAGTCTGATGAATGTATTATAAGTGAACACATGGCGAGTTTTGGCGGCTGGCTTCAAAGACTTCTCATGAATAACACCACTGTTGGGGATCAGCTGTACTTGTTGGCCATGACACCATCTTCGACTGTATGTACTTTCCAAGAGTACAAGATAAATGGGAATACATTTTACACGATAGGCCAAGATAAGAAGAGCACCAACCAAAATAGTGGTGTCCGCTTCGATGCAGCAGAAGACAATGGGCAGAAGACCACGTATTATGGGTTCATAGAGGAGATATGGGAACTTGACTATGGACCTAATTTTAAGGTCCCCTTGTTTCGATGCAAATGGGTCAAGCTAACAGGAGGAGGGGTTGAGGTAGACAAGAAGTACGGAATGAAAACGGTGGATCTCAACAATCTTATGAAGGTAGACAAGAACTTAGACGAACCATTCGTCCTAGACAATGATGTGGCTCAGGTTTTCTATGTGAAGGACATGTCCTCCAGACCAAAAAAAAAGAAAAAAATATGCAAACGAATACATCATATGATGAGCCAAAGCGTCACATAGTTCTTTCAGGGAAAAGAAACATCGCGGGAATCGAGGACAAGACATACATGTCAGAAGATTATAAGAAGTTTGATGAAATTCCGCCCTTCACAGTGAAAACTGACCCAAGCATTCCGTTAAGTAAAGAAGATGCTCCATGGTTACGTCTGAAGCGATCATAAGGAAGGACATATGCCAAGAAGTTCATGCTCATATTATGTAAATCTAGTTCATGTTTTTAATATTCATAAATGTCTTGAGTGTTAGTCTTGTTTTGTGGATGGACCAGGACTACGAGAAGAAGTTGTCCCGATTCGTACTTACCATTAAGATCTGATCTCCAAACGCGCGCGGTCACATATTAGGGAGTGCCTCTATGACTAGTTTCTTGGAGATGCCGGAGGACTGGGCTCCGTCGGCATCTACCTAAAACTGGCCATAGTGGTGTCCCTGCTCTCGAAAACCATCTTGCAGCTTGTAACTTCTCTAACTAGATCAATACACCTGGGAGCTAACTAATTTCACCTATTAGGGAGTGCCTCTATGACCAGTTTCTCGGAGATGCCGGAGGACTGGGCTCCGTCGGCATCTCCATGAAACTGGCCTTAGTGGTGTCCCTGCTCTCGAAAACCATCTTGGATATGCCTCAAACTGGCTGGAGGACTGGACTCACAAGGATGCCTATTTATAGTACAAGCAGCTCGGCATAGTGTCGACACTTACGAAATAATGTCGACACTCACCCCTATTATTAGTGCTGACTCGTGTTTTGTCCCGGTTGGTGTCTCCAACCGGGACTAAAGGTTCATCTTTAGTCCCGGTTGGTGACAGCATCCGGGACAAGGTACACGCCGCACGACATAATGTCGACACTCACCCCTATCATTAGTGCTGCCTGGCCCAGCCTGAAATCCCTCCAACCGTCCCATTTTTAGAACAATGTCATATTTCTTCTGTTAACGGTATATGTATTAAATGAGCCATTTTTCTTCCTTGTATTTCTTCCCTCCATTTTTCTTCCCGCCATTTTTTCCTGCCATTTTTCTTCCCGCCATTTTTTCCTTCCAGTTCTTCCCGCCAGTTCTTCCCTCTAGTCCTTCCCGCCAGTTCACTATATATATGTAGGGTTGGCCTCCATTGTCATTGCACATCTCTAGACTCATATCTGCAACCTCATCACTCTTTCCCATGGCTTCCACCGTAGCACTAACCCCCAGGGAGCGGAGGCGCTTTGCGCCTCGAACTAGCCCTACCCGCCGGGCTACTGTGTCCCTGTCGGCTGGATGCTGAGCGCCGGAGGCGTGCCGGTTCCACCTGTACCTCTAGGTGTGGCGCGCCGGATGGCCACCATGAACCACTACTACTTCGAGCTCACGCCGGAGCAGCGGAGGAATCCCAGATGTCATCCCGACTATTTCCCTACTTGGGAAGCCTTCTTCGTGGATCGGCGTGAGAGGGCGCTCGCCAGGCACGAGGAGGACGACCCTCCTCCTCCTAACTTCAACGAGGCCGGCCGTCAGCTATGGTGGCGCGGTCGGACTCTCCATAGCGTCATGGCCTATGATACTGCCGCCGACTCTAACCCCCGTCTGCGCTACCCTCAAGTCCATCACACGCATACTCAGCCTTCAAGGTTCAATTACGGCGACCCCGACGATGACAGCGATGATGGCGGCGGCGAGTATGGCGACTACAGTGGCGAGTATTACAGGTGTAGGCAGGAGCATGACTGAATCACTCCAACATTCTGAAACATGTTCGGCCGATTTTTACTTAATCTAGCCATGTATCTTAATTTTCAGTTCTTTTATGTATCTTAATTTTCAGTCGTGCTTTATGTAACTTACTATTAGTTGCATTCTGTATTTTAATTCCAGTTCTATCTCCTTCACAAAATGACCTATCTCATTCGAGGTTTCTTGGCTTTCGGGTCAAATGACCAATGTTATGGCTAGAATCAAGGCATAGTTTGTGATAATATGGCCATATTGTGCATACATGTGCATCATGGCATGGCAAACAATGTTGCAAGAGGAAGTTTTCCTTTTTATCCAATCAATTCAAAAATGTTAATACAAAAGATGCGGCATTTAAATATCCAATCAATTCAAAAATGTTAATACAAAAGATGCAGCATTAAAATATGATTTGCTCTAATAAAATAGGGTTAGATTCCTTTCTAGATGCTTAATATTTCTTATGTTCAAATTTTTAGGATTTGACAATTTATTTTTGTTTGAATTGAATAATCAAAATTTATATGTAAGTGTTTTAATCATTTTGAAAATTTTCATCTAAAGTAAATATAAAATGTTTTTACTTGAATGGATAGATATTATTTTCCTGAAAATTATGATATATTATTCATATTTTTCTAAGTTGAAATGAAAAATATATGAATTTTCTAAATTCATATCCTATTTTTTGAATTAAAAATGCCCCTTTAATGCATGAAATAAATGCCCCCCTTTAACACCGGTTCCAGACACGAACCGGTGTTAAAGGGGGGGGCGCATTTATTTCGTTTCGCGCGCACCCCCCCTTTAACACCGGTTCGTGGCTGGAACAGGTGTTAAAGGGGGGGGGGGTATTAAATGCGCGCCTTCCCCTTCCTCTCTTCCCCCAGCCAGATCGATCGAATAGGAACAAGCAGATGAGCTCGCCGTCGCGTCCTCCATCGCCTTCGTCGCCGCCTTCTACGCCTGTCGCCACCATCGCTCCCTGCCGGCGAGCTCCAGCCAGGTACGTCGCGCCCGTGCTTCTCGGCCTCCACCCGCTCGAGACCTAGCTCGTCGGCCGCCGCCCCGTCCTCCTCTCCTCTAGCCAACAGGGTCGCGGGCGAGCTCCGACAGCCCTCGACCGCCCTCTGCCTCGGCCCCGCCCTCGACCGCCTCGGCCACGCCGGCGCCCTCGCCCACGAGCAGGCACGCGCGCGCCTGTCGCTCTCCCAATCCCTGTCCCTCTTCTCCATCGACTGCTATGAGCGCCTGGGCGGCACGGGCGGGGGTGGCGCCGGGAGGCAGCAACCGCCCTCCTCCATGCTCTTCCTCTGCTTCTCCCCGTGGCTGCGGGCGGGGTGGCGCCGGGAGGTAGCAGCCGCCCTCCTCGCTGCTCTTACTCTGCTTCTCCCCGTGGCTGCGGGCGGGGGTGGCGCGGGCTGGGGTGGCGCCGGGTGGCTAGAGCTCGCCGGCGGACAGCTTCTCCCCGTGGCTGCTCAATGATTAGAAAAAATAGATAAATAAAAAAGGAATTGAAAAATAGAAAAAAAGGACCTAAGATTAGAATTTATAATATGTGGAGGTGTTTTGGTAAATAAACGCGGCCAAGTCGGCCTGACCACTGGGTCCCACCGGTCAGATTCATCGTTAGAACCGTGTCAAAACTAGATCAGTGCTATGGCGACCTTAGAAGAAGCTGGACTGCGCGGGCAGCTCTTTGGCGACCGTCGTGGGTTCTCCCCTCGGTCTGTGGCCTATCTTGGGGACAACGGGCGGGGCAGAAGACAGGGAAAACCCTTTACCATAGGTCTCTGGGGCCGCCGATTCTACCAAGTTGTTTGCCGTCGCTGCCGTAGCTCCGGTGACCATACTGAGGCGGCGCCGACACTATAATGCTTGCCTCGGCCTCCTCTTTCGAACAACGCCCGTTTTAGGTAGGCAGTATCACGCTACCTCAAGCGCCCTAGGTCGCTCTCCAACGCCGCCAGCCTCCGGTCAGCCTTAGGGTTTTAATTTCATTTGTGTATTTTTTATGAATAATATGTATATTCGTGTATGAATCCAAGTCCACTTGAATGTTTACTCTCTTACTCTAGATAATATTATTGTTGTAGAAACTATGGATCCACTTAGTAGAAACCTTGAAGAAGAAGAAATAATGGAGAACATTATTGATGAGGACACCTCACAATATCTGAACTTGGAGGGACATGATGACAGCTCAAGTAGTCATGGAGAAGATGAAGACTCCGGTGAACGCAATTTAGTGATTACAAAGTACGGCGAGGTACATGCATTAAGCCTCTGCTGACTTCCACCAACAATCTTCTTCTACATGTATTAATTAACGCTTCTTTCTTCTTTTAGCCCTCTGGATCGACCAGCCGGCAACCATATTCTTCTACGAAAAAGAGCAAGCGAGGCGCGAGCCATAGGTTGAAAGATCGTGCAAAGTTCATGATCGAAGCAGTCCGTGTTGATGGCAGGCCGATGGAGCCCAAGAAGGCCGCAGACAAATTTGTACGTCAGGCTGGAGTTCTTGTTAGGGACCGAATCCCAATCATAATTGAATATTGGAATAGGCCAAAGAAGGGCGACGGTACCTTTGTCGATGAAAGATCCAAAGAAATGCTTTGGAATTCGTTGTTGGTAAATTTCACCCTTCCACCAGAGGAGGATGAAAACAACCCGGTTATAAAGGAACAGGTCAAAGAGTGGACTCTAAAGAAGATGGCTGACGCTTTCCGCAACTGGAAGACAAAATTGAACAAATTTGCCAAAGCTCGCGAGACTCCAAATTTCGAAGACACATATTATGCGAAGATAAGACCTCACTGGCCCGAATTTGTGGCATATAAGGAAGGTGCTATAGCTAAAAAGAGGTCAGAAACCAATACGCTAAATGCCCAGAAGAAGGAATATCACCAGAGGACGGGGTCAGGTGGCTACATATCTCAGAGGCCTAAGTGGGAGGAAGCTGAGAAGGCCCTACGCGCTAGAGGGATCACGCCCCAGACAGATGGGTGGGACCTACGTGCAAAGACTTGGTTCTACGGAATCAGGGCATGGTTGGACCCAGAAACAGGATTGTGTATCTTCCCAACACTCCTTGCCAAACCCGTCCCTGAACTCATCACGGCATACGAGGAAACAGCTGCCGGGAACTTCCATCCCGATAGAGAGAATGACCAGCTCACATGCGCCATCGGTAAAAAAGAACACGCTGGACATGCACGAGACACAGGGGGTATGAGGTGGAAGGATGGGTTTGCCGAGTGGAGCGACTCTTACAGATGGCGCGGCAGAAAAGAAAAAGAGCGTACAGAGCGGATGACACAGATAGAACATGCACGTGTGGCGCTGCAGACACCAGTGAATGCACAACAGAGCCATCAAGCTACCAGCCCATCTCAGCGGCACGAAGAGCCTGCATTGAAAGCTGCCGGCGGCCCAGACTCTGCGCGGAAAAGCAGCGTGGCTTCCACGGAGAACGTGCAGCCCACGCTTGAAATGGCGCGTCCTCGATACCCCGTGGATGAGATCACGGAGAGCGAACACGCTGAGCTGCATGTGAGATTAATGGGCTTATCCATTAAGGTGGCTGGCGGCTATGCCTTACCTCCTGTAGCTGGTGGAACTTAACACTGCCGACCGATTCCAGATGGCTATGCCATTGTCGGGGTGGATGAAGTTGTGAAGGAATATGAGGAAGCACAGCTTGACCATGCTACAGGTGAAGGGGAAACTCAACTCAAATTTGCAGTGAAAACAACCATTCTTTGGAAGAAGGAACACATCGTGCTTCCAAATTGGAGGCCACTGGAACCCCCGCCGTCTCCGCAGCGTCAGCAGTCTGAGCCGCTTCAGCTACCTCCTGCGCGGCAGCCATCTCCGGCGCTTCAGCCATCACCTGCGTGGCAGCCATCTCCGGCGCGCCAGCCATCTCCTGCCCGTCAGCCATCTCCGGTGCTTCAGCCATCTCCTCATTGTAAGCGGAAGAGCACTGCCACGAAGAGCATCACTAGCACTGCCACAATGAAATCCGCAGGAAACCGTACGCCAAAGAGTTCAAAAAACTACGTCCTGTAGCCTTCCGCCAAGCTATTGCCGGTTTTACCGTGGAATCGCAGCGACAAGGAGACCAATAGGATCTCGGAAGAAGAGGTCAAGAAATTCTTTGCACCTAGACGGGCCGAGCCAAAGGAGAAAATAGATCCGGCGGTGGTGGAGAAGTTTTACAATAATCTTCTGAAACCTGAAACCCCACTTGTGCCGGACTACGAGCGCCAGATTTTGAAGGGGGATGCAAGGCGCCGTAGGGAGACTGAAAGTAGCAGTCGTGCGGCACCCCAGAAAATAGTTCCCATGCTCGGAGAGCAGGAAAACAAATCATTTGCCCCGCTCCAAGTGTTCGACACACGGGACGCTCCTCCCGTAAATGATTACGAGGCAGATCTACAAAGAAAGGCCAATGAGATGGGGATGACTTACATTGCATACTTGAACATCATGGGAGACAACTTGCCCAAATGCGATGCCAAACCCATACTGCCATGGAAGTATGGGAAGAATCTCGTCAAGAAAGAGGAGCTCAAGAATCTACCAACAAAGATGCGAAGATTGCACAAGTGGTACCTTGATTTATGGAAGATGAGAAAGGAAGAATGGATCACGGCGCATATAAGAGATCAGATTTTCTTGTGCGGAGACGACACGATCGACTTCAACATTCAAGACTTGCATTTTCTATTCAATCAGAAGGAACTCGACAAAGCTGCCATCAGCCTTTATTGTGTGTAATTACTATTTCTGTAATTTATATCTCATCTCATTCACTTCATTAATTGCATGTATATATATATGCTCACCATATATGTATATACTATTATGCAGGAAAAAGGTTATGGAATGCATGAAAGGAGGCCCTTTTGACATTGGGTTCGTTGACCCAAATAGAGTTCATGAAGATATGGTAAGAACCAAACCCGGGCAAACAGAAGATTACTTGCTAAGGTCTTTATTGAGACATCAAACCAAAAGGGAAATACTATTGCCTAAAAACTTCTCGTGAGTAGTGTTACCCTCTCTCTTGTACACATTCTGTTTCGGCTAACTCGATGTTAAGTGTAACTGATGATGAGTTATGCGTGCGTAGGTTCCACTTTATTCTGCTAGTCATTCAACTCGACTCAGGAAAAGTCCTTGTCATGGACTCGTTACGAAAAGAAAAAGAGCTATATGGGCAGACTTTAGAGAGATGCTCCAGAGGTAATTTTAATCATATTATCGCACTAGATCGGCAACTTTCGTGAGAACAAGTAATTAATTACTCCTTTATCCATTTTCTTTGCGGGACAGGGTTTGGAAAAGGTTCACGGGCAGGGCCGTGGGTGAATGGTCAGAAGAACTAAAATTTGTAGACCAAAATATAAGTAATACTAGCTAGCTAGGTCTGCGTATCTCTTTGATTCTGCTTCCAATTCCATTATATCATGCTTTATTATTTATTATTTTGATTCAACTCTCTATTCTCGTAAAGTGCGTGTATCAGGGACCCGGCAATAACTTATGTGGATACTATGTTTGCGAGTTCATTCGCAACACGATATGTGCGACGGGCCAAGCCGCACTAGAACAACTTAGAGTAAGTAAACAAGGTCCACAACATTATTTTATTACCATCAATTGTGTTGAGTTTTATTCTTATATATATTGACCCCATTCTTCATATATATTCAGATCGAATGGATACGGGACCAACTCCTACCATTTGACCGCATACGAGCCATTCAAGAGGAATTGGCGGGGTTCATACTTGATGAGGTCGTCACGCCTGGCGGAGAACTCTTTAGATATCCACCAAAATGAA
This sequence comes from Avena sativa, assembly GCA_916181665.1. NCBI lineage: Eukaryota > Viridiplantae > Streptophyta > Magnoliopsida > Poales > Poaceae > Avena > Avena sativa. The sequence continues at coordinate 483,214,103 of OV702283.1, forward strand.
CGTTGTATATATGCTTTAACGTGTTTGTCTTGTACTTGATGCTTCAACGTTTACGGAGAATACCACACAATGACGATGTTTGTGTATAATAATAGTTGCTTAATTATTCATGTACTCGTATATACCGATGACGATGTATGTGTATACTGTTCCCGATCGATTCCCCCTCCCCCCTCTCGCAGAAATACACCCAGAACGGGGCAGAGGCAGAACTCTGCCGTGACAGAGATTTAGGCCATTTTCCTGCCGCGGCAGAGATTTAGGCCGTTTTCCTGCCGCGGCAGAGATTTAGGCCGTTTTCCTGCCGCGGCAGAACTCTGCCACGACAGAGATTTATCTCTTTTTCCTGCCGCGACAGAGAACCTGTAACACCGGTTCGTGTTACAAACTGGTGTTAAAGGGGGGGGCCTGAGCCCTGCGGCAGCCCCACGTGCGCCACCCTTTAACACCGGTTCGTATACCCCCTCTAGCACCGAACCCTCAACAGCGGTTCTACAACCGCTGTTAGAGGGCCCTCCAAACCGGTGTTAGAGGGGGGGTCTCCACTAGTGATTGACCCATATATCGTTAATGAATATACGTTAAAGAATCACCCCAAGGACGTGGAGGCAGACATGTGAGGTTCTTAACCGAGAATAAATTTTTTAAGGAACTACTATTTCCTTACAACTTCAAGTGAGTGTTGCTATCTTGTGCACATTTTATTTTTTCTTACTCAATGAGCTATGCATGTATACTTATGTAAACGTCCGTAGATTCCACTGGATCTTTCTAAATATTCAAGTTGACAAGTCCCTATTTGAAGTCCACGACTCATTAAGTTGGGACCAAGAGCAGTGGAGCGACATGAAAGCAAGGATCCATAAGTAATTTCAATCATTATCGCATTATATCGGTCTCTTTCATTCATTTCCTGCTATCAAGTAACTAATAACTCCTTTGTTCATTTTCTTTGCCGAGAAGGTGTTGGACACGGTTCAGACAGAAAATCCCAGGTCCATTCAAAGAGGAGCTAACTTATAAAATGGCGAAGAGTTTACAGCAGCCACCGGGAACTCATTTATGTGGATACTACGTCTGCGAGTACCTCCGCGAGTTGACTAGTGAGCGAAAAGTTGACACACATTATATTTATGGTTTGCGTGAGAAACTAGAGCCAGACCAGCGCATACGAGCAATTCAAGAGGAGCTGGCGGGATTTATGATAAAGGAGGTCCTTGATGTACATGGAGAGCATTATGCGGATGACGTGGAACTCGATTTGCCTTAGTGATCTCCATGTAGTTTATATGATATATATATCATCAATGATCATGTAATTTCAAAACATTTTTTCCTTTTGATATATATATATATCATCAATGTATGCTTGCAAGGGATCGATTAATTCTATAGGTGCATCAACATGTACTGTGTATGTACTAGCATAGAATATGTGTACTGAAAGTGTTAAAAAATATAGTGAAACTGTTGCCTGCCAAAACTCACCGGCGAGCAGCGACGAGCAACACGAAGAGCCGGGAGGCTCCCAGATCGGCTGGTGGGCCCTGGTCCCTCGGGCAACGGCCCGCAAAGGTCCGGCACGCGCCCTGGCTTGGTTCGAGGGCGTGCCACCTGAACTATACCTGATCAGGAAGGTGAAAGATTGCTTCAATTGTTTTCCTGCATGGCAAACAAACACATGTAAAATTCGAGCCGTCACCGGCTCCCAGGTTTCCCTGTGAATCGGCTCTTAGAGCCGATTATCCCATGGTTCTGCATCAAATCTACTATAACATGGGGTGTTTTGCTTCATCAATACAAGCTAAATCGATCTACGACAGTTTAACGTTTTCACCTCATGACTGGAACATCCTACACGTAATTGAGCCTGGTAGATACAAAAGATAGTAGAAAACTAATCTTAGAGAAAGCCTAAAAACCAACATAACGTCAATTCCCGGAACGTCCCCTCTAAGATCGATAAACCATATCTTACGTATTACTGGATCGTTCAACCCGTTTGCAAGGCCTGATCATGTGGATATCAAACTAAACCTTGGAAAACAAGGTACAACTATAACAGATCAAATCGACTTAAATAAAGACCAAGCAAGACGCCACCTTCACCCCCGGGAAAAGGTGCAAAGGCGGCGATATGGCTATAAGCAGCATAACTAAACAATCATAGTGAAAAGTACTGATGCTAACCCAAACAAATCTATGATAATGATGTTACTCGCCATCAACAAGGCTTCAGTACGAGTAACACCAGATAACGCATAAGTAGATACTGCCTAGATCGCAAGATGCGATCTAGGCAGCATGGCACTTACCCGAGAAAAAAAACTCTAGAAACAAGGGGTGGCGATGCGCCGAGATTGTGTTTGTTGTGAACGTGATTGTCCTGCTTTTCTCGATAACCTTAGGTACATATTTATAGTCCGGAGACTCTCTACTTTTGGAATAACTCTACAACTCTATCTTTACCTAAACTGAAACGAAACCTACTATGATACAAGATACACGGGCAATTTAGCCCAAATCTACGCACAAGGCCAATTAACAACACGTTGAATATACGTATCTTCTAAGCCCATCTTGATTACGGCCCAACTCCTCCTTTGGCCAAAATATGGCGCTAACACATGCCCCCCTGGTTTTGGCAATAATAATTCCAAAACCACTCTGCTGATATTTTTTCTTCGCCACCTCTTTTTTTTTGTATCGGGTTGCGCGTTGACAGAATGCGTGGCAGAACAGGATCGTCACGCCACCCCTTCATCATGATGCCCTGTCTTCTCGACTCCTTCGCACTGCATGATTTGACGATTTTGGCAGTGCAATCTGGGAAACCGCTATGGCATTGAACCATCTCTCCAATATTCCCCTTATTTAAATCCGTCTGAGCAGTTCGCAGTCCCCATATTCCTCCAGTAGCCAGAAAACCCTTCTTCCTCCGCCGAAAAAACCCTCTTTCTCGCCATGGCCTCCTCTGCTTCCTCTGGCCTGTCCTCCCACGCTTCCAACAGCATTAGTGACCGAGAGCCGACGCCAGAGCACCCGCCCACGGCGGCGTACAGTACTCTCGCCCCACGATGGTGGGACGAAAGGGACTGGGATTTCGCCGTCTGGTCGGAGGACGACGCGTCCATGACCGACGGCGAGGAGGACCTGCAGTTCCTCGCCGATGGGGAACTGGAGGCGGACAGCAGCGACGACGCCATGTCCTGGGACGGCGTCGACTCCTCCGACGAGGAGGAAGAAGAGGAGGACACCTCCTCCGAGGAGTACCAGCCGGTGAAATACTTCCGCGCCGGGTCCGAAGACGACGACGACGAGGACGAGGACGAGGAGGCCCCTGCTGGCTTCTTCAGCAGCAGCAGCGAAGACGACGCCGGCAGCAGCGCTGATGACAGCGAACAAGACGGCGGCGGCAGCAGCGACGACGACCTCGGCCTAGATTAGGAATTAGTAGTAGTAGTAGTAGTATGCTTCCTTTTGTAATCCATCAGCCGCTTGTAAGCAATCCGCTTTTGAATGAATGAATGAAAAAAATTCGTTTCTCGAAGATTGTCTTTCCGCCCCAATTTTGTCGATAACACAAATAAGTCGATGTTCCAGGAGCCGATAGCAACGTATCGGCTTTCACCTTGTCACGTCCTCACAGTCAACCAAACTATAACTCAAAGAGCCGATGCACATCAGCTTTCCCAAAATCGTTGACAAGGTCCAACTCAGTCGCATACTTAGGCAAACCTAAACGGCCACCTCTTAGTTTCAAACGGTAACCTGCGACTTCCTTCAAAAAGGGCGACCTAGATCCCCAACTGCCCACCAACCAGATCGAGCTCACAGCAACAAGAATCCTCAATCCTCAATCTGCATAGATCTATCTCCGCAGGCAAACCAGATGGCAGAATCGTCCAGCACCAATCCAGAGGTCTCCGGTCTGAAGGTACGCCTACCCCTCGCAGTCTGAACGCAATGTTAGAACTTAATGGTGAACACCTGAATTAATGCCTTTATTCCACCATTAATCTTTCTAGGTTTCAGACATTCTACTGCCGCATCCTTCTCTCCCAAATTCTCTCTGTCTTGGCCCTCGTTCAGATTCTAGTCCTGCCCATCTGATTTCTTGCGAAGCAAATAGGATCCCCTTTGTAAGCCAAGACCTAGATCTGAACTCTTGGGCCGACTGCTTGCGAGCCTGGCCTAATCCCCCTGAACATTGGGTTTCTTGGTTCAGTAGGGTAGCTAGAGCTTACCAATCCCAATGGGAAACTTTGGGAATAGCCGATGCCTTGCATCTATCGTTGTCTCCTCTTGAAAAACACGAGAATCTTCTCAAAACCATCGGCTATTTCTGGTCTGACGCTCTGAACTGCTTTATGTTTGGCCATGGCCCCATGTCACCAACATTGCTAGACGTGGTGATGATCACTGGTCTGAATGTTACATCACCCAGTCCCTCTGCTTTCAAACTGACCAAAGTCCCCTACAAACTGTCTTCCAAAACAGACTGTACAAGTTGGGGTGCTTATCTCCAACGCCATATGAAAACAAAGGGCCCCGTTTCAGAGAAAGAACATACAGCCTTTCTCAACTTCTGGCTAGAGCATTTCATATTCTGTGGCCCTTCCCTTGCTCCAACCAAAAACTATCTTTCCTTAGCCCATGAACTGTCCAAAGGTACTCAACTTGGTATCGGCAAACTGTTCCTTGGAGAGGTCTATCGATATCTCCAATTGATGTCTGTTAAGCTGTTCTCAGGCATAGCAATCAAAACAGGTGGTCCTTGGTGGTTCATTCAGTTATGGGCTCAGCTGTACTTTCAAAACCACATCCCAGACTTCCCGCTCCTAGCGAGTTGCACCTTTCCTGATGTAAAAGGGAAACAGATCCGATGCACTAGTTATGGCCAAGCCTTGTACAGGATGCCAGGCAGCAAGTTATCCCCTCAGGAAGCATCCAAGTGGTTCAGCACTTTCTTCCAGGGCCTGGATAACCCTACCTTCTTCCCCTATATGGAGGAATCGGAACACTTTGAAAATCCACTTTCCTTTAGGCTGGACAATTTTGCCGATGACACTAGCACTCGGCAGCTCTTTTCCACCGTGATTCGTCCCTGTTTCCTTCCAGTTGGCATGAGTACGTCCAACAGAATAATCAAACCTAGGTATGAATTCTACCAGCCAGTCTTAGTAGCCCGCCAATTTGGCCTTGGACAAGTAGCTCCCCACTTCTTTCTCCATCATCTTACGGAGTGCAGAGCCGACCTGCCTGATCCTCTCACCAGTCAGAGGTGTTACTCCTTCTTTGATGCTCTGACCATCCCTATTCCAAATGACCTCACCTTCGCTTCGTCAACTGACGGCTTCGAAGACTGGTGGACGATGTGGAAAACCCACGTTTTCCGGAAAGCTCTGGGACCGCTGTTGAAACAACTTGATGCTGATTACGACGTCCCCGTGGAACAGGTACTACTACTTGCAAATTTTCTTGATGCAGCTTGCAATTGATCCTTTTACTAATCCATTTCTCCCTTTGCAGCAACAAGATGGCCCTGAGCCTACACATAGTGATGGCTCTCCCTTTGAGTTCTTTCCACCAGCTCCTGTGGTCCTTTTCTGCAAAAACTCGCCACCTCTAAAAAAGGTCATAATGCAGAAACAGCCGATAACACCTCAATCGGCCTCTAAAAAGCAAGGAACTTCAGCACCAGTTGCCCCCCGGGTTCCAACTAAGACAAGAACGACTACGAGGAATGTAGCTGCCAGGAAAACCTTGAGGCACCGGAGCCCTTCCCCAGAAAGCTCGCATGTAGGCTGACCCATTTTTTTAGTTAATTCCCTTATTCTTCATTATGGCAGATGCGCTCATGTCTAACATCCTTCCTTCTTTTGCAGGCTTCCATTGAAGATTCTTCCCACGAGGACGAACAACCCGATGAGGGAGAATCGAGCCCAACGGATTCTGAGAGGACCATCACCCCGAGCCAGCCAGATGTGCCACCATCGGCTTCTAGGAAAAGGTCTGTTCCTGAGCCTGCTGCCCCCCGAGCACCAGTCGAGGCTGGGCCAGTATCGGGTCCCAAGAGAGCTCGTCAAGGACCACCAGTCTCTTCATCGAGCCAAGAGGTTCTGAAAAATCCTCATCTTTTATGCTCCTGCCCCTTACTCCCTTTTTCGTGCCGATTCATCATTTTTTACATTGGTAAATTACCTTTTATACAGGCAACTGATGCTTCTAGTGGGAAGGCCGGGGCCGTGCTGACGCCGGATCTGGGGATCCCCGAAGGTGTAGATGAAACGGCTACCATTCTGGCCGAGCCTCCAGCGACCACACACAAACCGATGGTCTCTTCATCGGCTATCCCCTCGATAGGAGAGGTACGTTTAAGTTTTTTGGTCCGGCCTTGTGTGTTTAGACGCATACTGACGCTTTTCTGGATGTCAGAGTTGTGATCTTTCAGGTTTGCTGTCGTTCGACCCTGAATCCATCGAACCAACTCCCTCTGTTGCCCACGCTGAACCACAAACCAGGATTGCTCCACCTCAATTCCAGCGTCTTAAAACCTTGCTGTCCTCCCCGATCGAGGAGTTGATCGAGGGTTCTGAGGAAGTGAAGAGCGTTCTTGCCGAAATTCAGGATCATCTTCCAGGCACATTGCAAGTGAAGCTTTGGTCAGTTGCAAATCTGTCCTTTTTCGGGCCACGGGTGAAACTAGCCCGTGAAAGGATCCATCTGCGCCATGCCCAACTTCCGCTGAAAGCCGATATTGCAGAAAGATGTCAGCAGCTTAATGAGAAAAAGGCGTCTCTGGATGCTAGAACTGACACCTCCGTCAGCACCACCGATCTCGCATCCTTGAAAAAGGAGCTGGAAGATCTTGAGGAGAAGGTCCGGGTGACTAAACAGCTCATCCGTGACAAGGAAGAATCCATAGCCCGTTCCCAACACGAGGCGGAAGGCCTCAAAGCTCAACTGAAGACCGATCTGGCAGACATACGCGCCCTGAGCAAGCAGCTAGTGACGGGCAAGGATGAAGATGACGAAGCCGAGATCGCCGAGGTGGATCGTATCCGTGCTGACGCCTTCCACGCCTTCGAGGCATTCTTCAGTAGCTCGTATGTGTAAACTGGCACCTGCTTGTAATGTGTGTGGACCTCTAAAGTCGATGACCGTGCATCGGCTATATATTTTGCTCTTATTCGGCCGATTTTCGATATCGGCCCCCCACATTTTTGCTGTCCAATATCTCACGTGCTTTTTGTACCTGGCCGATTTCATGTATCGGCCCCCATGTTTTACTGTGCCTCATCCCACATGCTTGGGAAATATCTCTTGAGATGTTGACCGTTGACCGCCACTGGGAATTTTACGCCGTCCAGCTCTTCCAGCATGTACGCGTTCCCTCTTAAAACCTGATCGACCCTGTATGGCCCGTGCCAATTTGGGGACCATTTACCATATGCTGCATCCTTAGTTCCTAATGGCAATACCGCTTCCCATACCAGATCGCCACCGTGGAACTCCTTAGGTCTCACCTTCTTGTTGTATGCACGAGCTACTTTGGCCTTGTTCTCTTTAATTTTTTCAAGCGACCACAGCCTAAGCTCAGTCACATCTTCAACACTGTCACTCATCAAAGTTGCATATTCTTCAGCCGTCAGATCGTTCTGAAAGGTGACACGTCTCGATCTAGCCGTAATTTCCCAAGGCAACACGGCTTCTTGTCCATAGACCAGATGGTATGGCGAGGTTTTTATCGCTCCATGACATGACATGCGATAAGCCCATAAAGCCTCTGATAAAACCTCATGCCAACGTCTAGGGTGCTCATCGATTTTCCTCTTGATCAGCTTGATAAGGCTCTGGTTGGATGCTTCAGCTTGCCCATTTGCTTGAGCATAGTACGGAGATGACCGAATCAGCTTAATCCATGTGTCCTCACAGAACTCCCTGAACTCGTGAGAAGTGAAAACCGAACCTCCATCGGTTGTGATAGTCTGAGGAATCCCAAACCTATGAATGACGTGCTCTTTCACAAAATTGACAACATCTTTTGAACTTACTGACTTCATAGGGACGACTTCCACCCATTTGGTGAAATAATCCGTGATGGCCAAGATCCACATGTGGCCTTTGCTTGACGGAGGATTGATCTTGCCGATCATATCCATGCCCCAACCTCGGAATGGCCAAGGCTTGATGATGGGATTCATTGCAGACGCGGGTACCATCTGGATTTTTCCAAATCTCTGACATGCTTGACACCCTTTATAGTACTTAAAACAGTCCTCGAGCATGGTAGGCCAATAAAACCCTGATCGTCTGATCAACCACTTCATCTTATGAGCTGATTGGTGAGTTCCACAGGCGCCTTCATGTACCTCGTGTAGGAGCCGATTGGCCTCGGCTGTTCCCAGACATTTGAGTAATAACCCCTCAAGAGTCCTGTAAAACATGTCGTCCCCGATGAGCACATACTTCATGGCCTTGTATCTTATCCGTTTAGGTGCCCCCCGAGCCGAATCTTTCAAGTAATTGAAGATATCGGCTCTCCAGTCGTCTGCGTCCAGGAATTGTACCTGAATATCAGCTCCCTCTGCTACGTCCTTGTAGCCTGAAGCCATTTGTGCAAGATCGTTCGCTTCGGAATTCTGCGATCGCGGGATCCAGGTGAAATTTATGTATCGGAACTGTGCCATCAGCTCACGGAATTGCATCCATAATGGGAAGAGCGATTCACTCTCACACTTATATTCCTCTGTGAGCTGAGAAATCACCAGTTTGGAGTCTCCAAATATTTCTACTGCTTTCGCTCCAGTTTCGATGAGCAACTCCATTCCCTTGCGTACCGCCTCATACTCGGCTACATTGTTGGTGCGAGAGGTAGACAATCTAATGGAGAAGGAAAATGTTGCTCCCCGGGGCGACACGAGTAAAATGCCGATGCCGCAGCCATCGTCACAAACTGATCCGTCGAAAAACATAGCCCACGCTCTTATGGACAGTGCTGCTATGTTGGTGTTGATCCTTTCAGCAATAAGATCGGCCAACGCCTGTCCCTTAACTGCTTTCGCGGGTTGGTACCGGATGTCAAACTCTGATAATGCAAACATCCATTTGCCCAGTCGGCCTTTTAACATAGGAGCCGACAGCATGTGCTTTACGACGTCTGATTTGCATATGATGATGATCTCTGCTGATAGCAAAATGTGGCGCAGCTTGGTGCAGGTGAAAAACAGGCAGAGGCATAACTTCTCAATATCAGGATACCTTGTCTCTGCGTCCAGCATCCTCCTGCTTATGTAAAATACGACTCGCTCCACCCCATCATAAACTTGTACTACCACCGAGGCGATGGACGTGTCAGCTACTGACAGGTAAATGTAGAACGGTCTGTCCGGCTGGGGTGGAACCAACACTGGCGGCTTCGTCAGATATTCCTTGATCTCGTCAAAGGCTTGCTGCTGTTCTGCACCCCAGCGGAATTCCTCGTCAGATTTAATTTTTACTAGTCCCATGAACGGCTCTATCCTTCCTGACAGATTAGAGATGAATCTTCTGACGAAGTTGATCTTGCCGATGAGAGACTGCAGTTCTTTCTTTGTGGTGGGTGGCTTCATTGTTCGCACTGCCTCCTGACTTTTCAGGCCGATCTCAATCCCGCGTTCATGGACCAAGAAACCCAAGAACTGACCGGCCGTTACCCCGAAGGCGCACTTCTTTGGGTTCATCCGTAGTCCGAATTTTCTCGTTCGGTCCAGGACGCGTTGCAGATCGCCCAAGTGTCCTTCTACTGAGGCAGACTTGACCACTACGTCATCGATATAAATTTCCACCAGCTTGCCGATCAGATCATGGAAAATGTAGTTCATGGCTCTTTGGTACGTGGCACCAGCATTTTTCATCCCAAACGTCATGACAACGTATTCAAACAACCCCACCGAGCCTGGTACTCTGAACGCAGTCTTGTGTATGTCTTCGGGAGCCATAAAAATTTGGTTGTAACCGGCATTCCCATCCATAAAGCTCAAGATCTTATGGCCAGCCGCTGCGTTGATTAACGTTTCTGCCACCGGCATTGGATACTCATCCTTTGGGGTAGCTCTGTTGAGGTCTCGAAAATCTATGGCGACACGCCACCGGCCATCCTTTTTCTCCACAGGTACGATATTAGAAATCCATTCAGCATACCTCCAAGGCCTGATTAAATCGGCTGCCAACATTTTCTCGACCTCCTTCTTGACTTGTTCTAGAATTTCGGCCTTCATCTGCCGTGCCCGCTGCTGGAACGGCCGAAATCCTTTTTTAAGCGGGAGTCTATGCTTAATGATGCTCCTGTCTAACCCGGGCATCTCTGTGTAGTCCCAGGCGAAGCAGTCTGGATATTGTTTCAACAGGGCTATCATCGGATCTCGCAGACTTGGATCCAACCTTTTGCTGATAAAAGTTGGTCGTGGCTTATCCCCAGGACCAATGTCGATTTCTTCTAGTTCATCAGCAGATGTAAATCCATACCCTAGCTTTCCGTCACCTGTCAAATCTATGCTAAGCACAGGGCAAACAGTAGGTGAAGTTAACAAAAATAATTTGGGCCGATTGCCTGAATCGGCCCCCTTTTTTATTGCATTAGTCAAAGATGGTTTACACCTTACGGCTTTAACATGGCTGGGAATCTCCCTGCTACGACTGCACGATCTGCTTGTCGTAAGATTGCTGCTTTTTGTTTTTTGTGGCCGATCGCAGGGATCGGCCGTACCACGTGCCGTCGTGGGCTCTGCTACTCTGTCAGGCCGGTGGATAAGACCAGCCTCACCCCGTTTTTTGTAGCCTCGATGCGTTCACAGCCGTCTAGATTGATTCCAGAGATCGGCTCTTGGTCTTCTGCTTCCCAGACGTTCATGCCAGCAATGGAGACCTCGATAGACTCATCTGCGTGGATGACCTCCACTTCATCTCCATCCCACTGGATTAGGCACTGGTGCATCATGGACGGGATGCAGCAATTAGCGTGAATCCAATCCCTTCCTAGCAAGACAGTGTAAGTGCTCTTGCTGTCCACGACGAAGAATGACGTGGGGATGGTTTTTCTGCCCACGGTCAGATCCACGTTCAGTACGCCTTGCGTTTCCGAAGTCTGACCGTTGAAGTCGCTTAACGTGACGTTGGTTTTGATCAAATCTGCGGCGGAGCGTCCCAAACGCCGTAGCATGGAGTATGGCATGATATTGACTGCCGCTCCGGTGTCCACCAACATCTTGGTGACAGGTTGCCCATTGATGTAACCTTGTAGGTATAGGGCTTTCAGATGCTTGTAACCCTTCTCCCGCGGCTTCTCAAAAATAACCGGCCGTGGGCCGCAGTCGAACTGTGCCACGGGTAGCTCTTTGGTTCTTGGTGCGCAGAATTCTGACGGAAGTATGAACACCATGTTTGTGCCAGCCGATGTCTTTGCATCGGCTTTTACCGGTTTGGGGCGCCACTCCTTCCTGCTCGGGTGATCTTCCGCTTCCAAAGTCTGCCTCACTTTGACGGCCAGATCAGGCCGTGCTTTCTTCAAAGCGTGGAGATACTCTGCTTCGGCTTCCTCCAAATTACGTAGCCGCTGCACTCTACGCTTTTGGGTGTGCCTGAGTCCGTCGGGACACCACCTTGGACGGTGATACCTGTCTTCAGAACCACATTGTTTAACAAGCAAAGAATACAACCATAACATCTATATCATCCATATACCTAAATTGGATATTTCCAATATTTTCTTTTCTGCCAAATATATTTTATTGATTCTCTTTCAGCATTTCCTTTTCCTTTTAAAAGAATCTATCAACATCAAAAGTGGTGCCATATACATGACACATAGTCCAAAGCGTGTATATTAAAATAATAATACCTTTGGACTTGCACTTTGAAGTAGATCACCGTCATCAAAATGATCGGCATTCTTTGAAAATCCATTCTTTAGTAATCTTTTAGTGTAGTAAACACCTTACATACATCTTCTATTCATCCTTATCATGACGACTTTCATGATCAAGCTAATATAGCTTATAAAGATGAATCGTGAGTATAACGTAACATTCCAAAACCCTTTTGGATGATTAGGATGTCTAGCATCTCCAACCTTTGTAAATTCTCATTCAATATGAGAACATACATTATACTCTATCATATTGCAACCAAAACATTGTTTTAGATATCGTTATATCTGTCACATATGATGGTTTCTGAAACAATTCTTTCAGCTCCTAGATAAACTTGATATTAAAACAATCAAGAATCATGGAGGCAAACATGATACTTAAGATACTAACACTGGAATTATTACTCTCGATTTAATACCAATTATTAAATTTCATGGAGTAAACAGAGTTTGCTGAGAGTTTACAATAGGACTTTAAACTTTAGATTGACACTCAACACAATACGATACCAGTTCGTAAAGTAAATATCCAGAATTCTATAGTTCTATTATCTCAATTACAAATATGCATAAGGTGGTGAACGAATGCCAATGACTTCAACGAATTATGCAAATTCTCTTCGATTTAATTTACAATAAATTGAGTTTTACTAATCCAAATTAGAAATGAACTCCCACTTAAAAACGACAACCCTCGTGTCTTTTTGGTGATTACTGAACCAAATCCACTACACCAAGTCCGATCATCACGTGAGTCGGTGTAGATTCAAAGGCGAGCATCAAATGGGCATCATATCTACCATATGACTCATGCTTAACCTTTCAGTCTGTGTTCAGAGGCCATGTCTATACATGCTAGGCTCGCCAAGTGAGAACCTTAGTATTCACGTGTGTAACTGTCATACACCCGAGATATGCTCATGGATTCAAGTACACCCAATCATCACGTGATGTCTTGAAGCGACGAAACATTGTCGGAGCATACTTAAGGAAGAACACATTTTTATCTTGATATTGAAATGAGGGATCATCTTATTATGCTAATAAAACGCCAAACAAGCAATATAATATGCAATCAAACATCACATGTTTGTAAGTGAAAAGATATGGTTCCCGCATATGATCTCCATCATGTGCACCATGGTATGATCTCTATCATACCTCTATGTGTAAGTCCAAGGTCTATGGAACCTACACGTTATGTGTGTTGTAAGAGTATCATCTCATAATTATACTTACAACATCACCATATCATAACACTAGCCCAGCAACAATCTAAACTAGAGACCTCTAATTTATCCATTGCAAGTTTTACGTGACTTAGGGCTTTCGAAGAAAGAACCGTTCTTACCTACGAACATGAACCACAATGAGGATAAACAAATTGTTGACAACTCGTTGCAAATTAGATATTGACTATAGTAGGAGAGACAGACACCGGTAGCCACTTATGCAAAACTAGTTGCATGTCAAGCGTGGAACAGGTGTCATGTGTGAGGACATGTAAAGTTTGTCCAGGCCGCTTCATCCCACTATGCCACCAATATCCAAAGTACAACTAAGAAGCAATAAAATGATCATCATCGCCCACATACTCATATGTGTACTACCCGTGCAAAGCATCTACGCATAGATCCGGCTCTGATACCACTGTAGGGTTCGCATCATAGAAAACAAAAAAATTCCTACTATGGGAACAACTATTTACCAAGATCTATCTACTAGATATAAGCAACGGGCGCATATACATCCATAGATAACATACCCTTGAAGACCGACAAATCTTAACGAGTCCAAACTCGTGGTTAATGTAGACGATCTCTTGCCGATCTCAAGATCGAGAGGAAGTCATAGCGCCGCAAAACAGCAGCGCATCCATGCTCACACACATGCAAGACACCGAGAAACCTCCGCCTCCTCGCTCCAGCGATGCAGCGGAAGCACAACCCTTTCTTGCCGAATAGCCACCGGGAACATGTATCTCGCTAGTCCGAGACCATGGGGGATAAATACTAGAGGGAGAGATAGATCCTTCACGAGGAGGTGTGCTTTGAGAGGTTGAGAGGGGCCCTTTTATAGGGGAGAGGAGGGCACCCAAGTGGCATGGCGCCCAGCCATGGGTGCTGCCCCCACCGCTTACACATTCATGTGGGTGGACACTCCACTCACTCAAATGCCTTTCAATCCCCTCCACTCAAAAACCCACTCAAATTCCCATTAAATTTCCACCAAATTTAATGCAAACTCTCATTAAATAAAACTCCTTTTATTTATTCAGAATTTTGTCAATTACTTTAATGACAAACATTATCATATAACCCCTTCCTAGTATTTTATTTCACATGCAAAAACACTTTCTGCAATTTCACCCGAAAACCTGTTTCGTTATCTAGTGAAATAAATTCCTGCGCTTATTATTCTTTTCGGCATGAAATTTTTGCTCCAATTGGATGTCACAGTGTCCCTTAAGTGTGCCACCCTATGGTTCGCTAATAATGTGGACATGATCGAGACCCTTCTCTGATCAATAATTAGAAGCGGGACCTGGAGATCCATACTGACTCCCACACATTCAACGATTACTTTCCTATGATCATCGGAACCTTTTACGCTAGTATCTTAATCCCTTTGTTTCACGATATATTACATGTCTGAGATTCGATCATCGGTATCTCCATACCTAGTTTGATCTCGTTACCAACATGCACTGTTTTCTTGTTCCCGTGATATAACATTCTAGTGATCAAATCACTTGCTTGCAAGCTAATCAATGTGATACCACCGAGAGGGCCCAGAGTATATCTATCCGTCATCAGGATGAAAAAATTACACTCTCGATCCATGAGCCTCAACATAACACTTTAGTAGTTCTGAAGCCATCTTTATAATCACCCAGTTACGGTGTGACGTTTGATGTCATCAAGAAACTCTTCCGGTGTTAGTGATTTACATGATCTCATGGTCTAAGGATTAGGATCACTTTGTAAGTTGTTATAGCAATATAAACTCAATGACTTTGATCGTAATGCTATACTTTGGATGAATTTTCATCATACTATTACACTAATGTTGTGACCTCGTTATTAACAACATACAATGTCCATGATCAGGAAACTTTGATCATCTTGTTAATCAACGAGCTAGTTTATAAGAGGGGCATAACTAGGAACTTCCTTTTTTTTTATTAAACACACATGTATTAATGTTTCCGTATTAATACAATTATAGCATGCAAAACAAACATTTATCTTAAATAAGGAATACGATAAAAACCACTTTATTATTGCCTCTCGGGCATACTCCCTTCATTCGTAGAATGGAAAACAAAAATATTTCTACTGCATGAACTAACACAAGCCAAGATATATCTACAAGATTGTAGCAACGAGTCGATAGAGTACTTACACTCGAAGATTCCGAAGTGGTTAATAAGATCGGATTCTCATGGGTGATGTAGTCGTTCACTTGCCGATCTCAAGATCGCGTAGAGGATCCTTCCGGCGGTGCTTCCGCATTCGGTCACACGTTGAGTACTCGATGAAGACCTTCCTCTCCCTTGTTCCAGCAGGCAGCAGAGGTTGTACCTCTCTCCTCGCGAATCCGGTAGCACGACGGCGTGGTCTCGGAGATTAGAGGGGAGATCCCGCAGGGCTTCGTTTTAAGCCGGAGAGAGTTAGTGGAGTAGAGGGGTTCCTCGGCGTATAGGGTTTATAGGCCGAAGAGGAGGAGGTGGTGCCGAAGGCGGCAGCGGCGCTGGGCGGCGGTGGCTGTGGCTAGGGGTCTAGGGTTTGGGGTGTGGAGTTGTCCTAGGGGGTAGACCCCTCCCCTAGATATGTTTCCTGAATACAGTGATACTGCAATGGAAGACAATGAAGAGGAAGGAGGTGAAGAACGGGCATCAGATGATCCCGCTGATGAACTTAGTAGGGTCATTTCTGATGCAAAGCGAGACTGTGAAACAGAAAAATGAGAAGTTGAAGTTAGAGGGCATGTTAGAAGATCACAAGAAACTGTTGTACCCAAATTGCGAAGATGGCAGCACAAAACTTGGTACCACACTGGAATTGCTGCGATGGAAGGCAGGGTGTGCTCTAACTGACTCCTCAATTGAAAAGATGCTGAAAATAATGAAGCCGGAGTTTCCAAAACATAACGAACTTCCCGAGAGTATGTACGAAGCATAGAAGACTCTCTGTCCTCTAGGATTAGATGTGCAGAAGATACATGCATGCATTAATGACTGCGTCCTCTACCACGGTAAGGAGTATGAGAATTTAGATATATGCCCGGCATGCAATGCATTGCGGTATAAGATCAAACGAGATGACCCTGGTGATGTTGAGGGAGATCCCCTCCGGAAGAGGGTTCCTGCTACGGTTATGTGGTATGCTCCTATAATACCAAGGTTGAAACGCATGTTCAGAAACAAAGAGAATGCCAGGTTGTTGCGATGGCACAAAGAATACCGTAAGAAAGACGAGAAGTTGAGACACCCTACTGATGGGTCACAGTGGAGAAAAATCGAGAGATACTTCCCGGACTTTGCTTGTGTGCAAGGAACTTATGGTTTGGTCTAAGTACGGATGACATGAATCCTTTTGGGGAGCAGAGCTGCAGTCAGAGCACCTGGCCCGTGACTCTATGTATCTACAAACTTCCTCCTTGGTTGCACATGAAGCATAAGTTCATTATGATGCCAGTGCTCATCCAAGGCCCGAAGCAACCGGGCAACGACATTGATGTGTACCCTAGGCCATTAGTCGAAGAACCCTTTCAGCTGTGGGGCAAACCAGGTGTACATGCGTGGGATGAGAACAAATAGGAGACATTTGACCTACGAGGGTTGTTTTTCGTAACCATCAATGATTGGCCTGCTCTTAGTAACCTTTCAGGATAGACAAACAAGGGATATAAGGCATGCACACACTGTTTAGATAAGACTAAAGGTACATATTTGCAAAAATGCAAGAAGGTTGTGTACCTGGTGAATAGACGATTTCTTCCGACCAATCATCCCGTAAGAAAGAAAGGCAAGCATTTCAAAGGTGAGGCAGATCATCGGAAGAAGCCTAAACTCCCTGCTGGTGATGATGTATTTGGTATGGTCAAGGACACAGAAGTAATCTTTGGAAAGGGTCCCGGCGGTCAATCAGTTTCGAATGATATCGCTACAGGACACGCACCCATGTGGAAGAACAAATCTATATTTTGGGAGTTGCCATATTGGAAAGTCCTACGTGTCCGCTCTTCAATCGACGTGATGCACGTGACGAAGAATCTTTGCGTGAACCTGCTAGGATTCCTAGGCGTGTATGGGAAGACAAAAGATACACCAGAAGCACGGGAGGACCAACAGATTATTAAAGACCCAAATAACATACATACACGGAACAAGACAGATAAAGGGCGTCACTTAAGTCGTGCCAGCTATGCTCTTACCAAAGCAGAGAAAGAAATCTTTTTTGAAGTCCTTTACAGTATCAAGGCGCCGTCTGGCTTCTCATCTAATATAAAGGGGATAATAAATATGGCAGAGAAAAAGTTCCAAAACCTGAAGTCTCATGACTGTCATGTGATTATGACGCAGTTGCTTCCGATTGCACTAAGGGGGCTTCCACTAGAAAATGTTCGAGTACCCATTGTGAAGCTATGTGCATTCCTCAATGCAATATCTCAGAAGGTAATCAATCCAGATATTCTGCCAAGGTTACAGAAGGATGTGGTACAATGTCTTGTTAGTTTTGAGTTGGTGTTCCCACCATCCTTCTTCAGTATTATGACGCATCTCCTGGTTCACCTAGTGGAAGAGATTTCCATTATCGGTCCGGTATTTCTGCACAATATGTTCCCCTTTGAGAGGTTCATGGGAGTCTTAAGAAATATGTTCATAACCATGATAGACCAGAAGGAATCATCTCCAAGGGATATGGAACAAAGGAGGTCATTGAGTTTTGTGTTGACTTTATTCCTGACCTTAAGCCGATTGGTGTTTCTAACTCGCGGCATGAGGGTAGACTAAGTGGAAAAGGCACGCTGGGAAAGAAAGCAATGATATGTAGGGACGGGGATTCTTTCACTAAAGCACAATACACAGTTCTACATAATTCCACCTTGGCATCTTCGTATATCGAGGAACACAAGAATATTGTACGCTCCAAAAACCCGGGGAAGCCTGACTCATGGATTACAGATGAACACATAAAGTCTTTCGGTGGTTGGATGCGGACACATCTCTTGAATGGCACCACTGTTGGAGATCAGCTATACTTGTTGGCCGTGTCACCATCTTCTACTATATTGAATTTCCAAGGGTACAAAATAAATGGGAAGACATTCTACACCATCGCCCAAGATAAAAAGAGCACCAACCAAAATAGTGGTGTCCGCTTTGATGCAACGGACGAGAATGGGCAAAAGGACACATACTATGGTTACATAGAGGAGATATGGGAACTAGACTATGGAGTCTCTTTTAAGGTCCCTTTGTTTCGCTGCAAATGGGTCAACCTGAATGAGGAAGGGGTAAAGATAGACCAGTTGTACGGAATGACAACAGTCGATCTCAACAATCTTGGTTATAGAGATGAACCATTCGTCCTAGCCAATGATGTGTCTCAGGTTTTCTATGTGAAGGACATGTCCTCCAAACCGAAAAAAGAAAACATATGCAAATGAATACATCATATGATGAGCCAAAGCGTCACATAGTTCTTTCAGGGAAAAGAAACATCATGGGAATCGAGGACAAGACAGACATGTCAAAAGATTATAATAAGTTGGATGAAATTCCGCCCTTCACAATGAAAACTGACCCAAGCATTCCGTTAAGTAAAGAAGATGCTCCATGGTTACGTTTGAAGCGATCATAAGGACATATGCTAAGAAATTCATGCTCATATTGTGTACCTCTAGTTCATGTCTGGCCGGTCGGCTGCATATTGTGAACCTAAATGCCATGAGACATGATAGCTCATTTTGTGAAGGATATCTTATGATGTTTGCAATTTTCCAAATTTAATAAATGTATTGAGTGTTAGTCCTGGTTTGTGGCTTGACCGGGACTATATATAGGGGGGAATTTAGTCCCGGTTTTGTAGTCTTGGTTTTTAATATTAATAAATGTCTTGAGTGTTAGTCCCATTTTGTGGCTGGACCGGGACTAAAGGGCGATTCGTAGAAAGATTTTCCTGAACTATGAAGAAGTTGTCCTGATTCGTACATACCATTAAGATCTGGTCTCCAAACGCGTGTGGTCACATATTAGGGAGTGCCTCTATGACTAGTTTGTTGGAGATGCCGGAGGACTGGGCTCCGACAGCATCTCCCTCAAACTGGCCGTAGTGGTGTCCCTGCTCTTGCACACCATCTTGCAGCTTGTAACTTCTCTAACTAGATCAATACACCTGTGAGATAACTAATTTCACATATTAGGGAGTGCCTCTATGACCAGTTTCTTGGAGATGCCGGAGGACTGGGATCCGGCGGCATCTCCCAGAAACTGGTCGTAGTGGTGTCCCTGCTCTCGAAAACCATATTGGAGATGCCTCAATCTGGCTGGAGGACTGTACTCACAAGGATGCCAATTTATAGTACAAGAAGCTCGGCATAGTGTCGACACTTACAACATAATGTCGACACTCACCCCTATTATTAGTGCGGACTCGTGTTTTTTCCCGGTTGGTGTCTCCAACCGGAACTAAAGGTTCATCTTTAGTCCTGGTTGGTGACACCATCCGGGACAATGTACAAGCCGCACGACATAATGTCGACACTCACCCCTATCATTAGTGTTGCCTGGCCCAGCCTGCCGAAATCCCTCCAACCTGGACTAAAGATGAACCTATCATGTTCGAGGTTTCATGGCTTCCGGTCCAAATGATCAAGCCATTTTCCATTTTCCGAGCACAAAAAACGGGTCATTTTATGAAGTAACCACCAAAATGCTGTTTCAGAATGCTACCGTCCCATTTTTCTAAAATACTAGACCACCTTACATGGACTATCTCCCAACCGGGACATCTCAAACCTTTTCGTCCATCCCGGGTAAAAAGGACAAATGTCTGCCAAATCGGTAGGAAGTGGGTCCGGTTTGTACTACAGGTACAAGATCTAACACCCGTGATTTTTTGAAAAAATCATTTTTAGACTTGCAATATGTGGTTTCTTCAGAGATCCAATACAAGTTCTAACGATGCTCGTCCCCTATCTACATGCATGCCGGTTCGACCATAGTTAGAAATTCAAAAAATTCAAAACGGGCATAAGAAATTCAAAAAAAAGTCCGAACAATGTAAATCCTTCGCGTGGTGTCATATTATGTGACATAGTTGCAAGGAAAAATACCAGACTTGGTATACTGATCATGTCTCGAAAAAACCTTCACAAAATGACCTATCATGTTCGAGGTTTCAGGTCTTTCGGTCCAAATGACCGATGTTATGTGCTGAATCATGGTATAGTTTGTGATGCTGTGCCCATATTATGCATGCATGTGGACATTGGTATTGAGAACAATGTTGCAGGAGGAAGTTTTCCTTTTCATCGCACGGAAAAGCCATTTTCCATTTTCCGAGTGCAAAAAACTGGTCGTTTTGTGAAGTAACCACCAAAATGCTGTTTTAGAATGCTACTATCGCATTTTTCTAAAATACTAGATGAAGGGAAACCCAAGAGGCAATAATAAAGTGGTTATTATCGTATTCCTTGTTTATGATAAATATTTATTTTACGTGCTATAATTGTATTAATACGGAAACGTTAATACATGTGTGTTTAATAAACAAAAAGGAAGTTTCTAGTTATGCCTCTCTTATAAACTAGCTCGTTGATTAACAAGACGATCATAGGTTTCCTGATCATGGACATTGGATGTTGTTAATAACGAGGTCACAACATTAGTGTAACGGTGTGATGAACATTCATCCGAAGTAAATCATTACGATCAAAGTCATTGAGTTTATATTGCTATAACAACTTAGGAAGTGATCCTAATCCTTAGACCATGAGATCATGTCAATCACTAACACCGGAAGAGTTTCTTGATAACATCAAACGTCACACCGTAACGGGGTGATTATAAAGATGGGTTCAGAACTACTAAAGTGTTATGTTCAAGCCCATGGATCAAGAGTGGAATTTGTTCATCCCGACGACGGATAGATAAGCTCTAGGCCTTCTCGGTGATATCACATTGATTAGATTGCAAGCAAGTGATTTGATCACTAGAATGTTATATCACGGGAACGAGAAAAGAGTACATGTCAGTAACGAGATCAAACTAGGTATGGAGATACCGATGATCGAATCTCGGACATGTAATATATCACGAAACAAAAGGATTAAGATAATAGCGTAAAAGGTTCCGACGATCACAAGAAAGTCATCGTTGAATGTGTGGGAGTCAGTATGGGTCTCCAGATCCCGCTTCTGATTATTGATCCGAGAGGGGTCTCGATCATATACGCATTATTGATTAACCGTAGGGTGACACACTTAAGAGACACCGACATCCATTTGGAGCAAAAGTTTCATGCCGAAAAGAATAACAAGTGTTGGAATTTATTTCACTAGATACCGAAACGGGTTTTCCGGTGAAATTGCAGAAAGTGTTTATGCATGTGAATGAAATACTAGTAAGGGGTTATATGAGAATGTTTGTCATTAAAGTAATTGACAAAATTCTGAATAAATAAAAAGAGTTTTATTTAATGAGAGTTTGCATTAAATTTGGTGGAAAATTAATGGGAATTTGAGTGGGTTTTTTAGTGGAGGTAATTGATAGGCATTTGAGTGAGTGGAGTGTCCACCCACATGAATGTGGAAGAGGTGGGGGCAGCCCCATGGCTGGGCGCATGGCCCCTTGGGTGCCCCCCTCTCCCTATAAAAGGAGCCCCCTCCCTCTCTGTCTCACTTACACCTCCTCGTGAAGGATCTCTCTCCCTCTAGAATTTATTCCCCATGGTCTCGGACTAGCGAGATACATGTTACCGGTGGCTATTCTGAAATAAAGAGTTGTGCTTCCGCTGCATCGCTGGAGCGAGGAGGCGGAGGTTGCTCGGTGCCTCGAACGTGTGTGCGAGGACGGATGCTCTACTGATTTGCGGCGCTAGGACTTCCTCTCGATCTTTAGATCGGCAAGAGATCGTCTACATCAACCACGAGTCGAACTCGTTAAGCTTTGTAGGTCTTCAAGGGTATGTTCTCTACGGATATACATCCGCCTGTTGTTTGTATCTAGTAGATAGATCTTGGTACATAGTTCCCATCGTAGGAATTTTTTTGTTTTCTATGCTGCGAACCCTACACTAGACCACCGTACATGGACTATCTCCCAACCGGGACATCTCAAACCTTTTCGTCCATCCCGGGTAAAAAGGACGAATGTCTGCCGAATCGGTAGGAAGTGGTTCCGGTTTGTACTACAGGTACATGATCTAACGCCCGTGATTTTTTGTAAAAATCATTTTTAGACTTGCAATATGTGGTTTCTTCAGAGATCCAATGCAAGTTCTAACGATGCTCGTACCCTATCTTCATGCATGCCGGTTTGACCATAGTTAGAAATTAAAAAATTAAAAACAGGCATAAGAAATTCAAAAACAGTCCGAACAATGTAAATCCTTCGGTGGTGTCATATTATGTGATATAGTTGCAAGGAAAAATACCAGACTTGGTATATTGATCATGTCTCAAAAAAACCTTCACAAAATGACCTATCAAGTTCGAGGTTTCATGGCTTTCAGTCCAAATGACCGATGTTATGTGCTGAATCACGGCATAGTTTGTGATGCTATGCCCATATTATGCATGCATGTGGACATTGGTATGGAGAACAATGTTGCAGGAGGAAGTTTTCCTTTTGGTCGCATGGAAAATCCATTTTCCATTTTCCAAGCGCAAAAAACTGGTCGTTTGTGAAGTAACCACCAAAATGCTGTTTCAGAATGCTACCGTCCCATTTTTCTAAAATACTAGACCACCTTACATGGACTATCTCCCAACCGGGACATCTCAAATATTTTCGTCCATGTCGGGTTAAAATGACAAATGTCTGCCAAATCGGTAGGAAGTGGGTCCAGTTTATACTACACGTACATGATCTAACGTCCGTGATTTTTTGAAAACAATCATTTTTAGACTCGTAATATGTGGTTTCTTCAGAGATCCAATGCAAGTTCTAACGATGCTCTTCCCCTATCTTCATGCACGCCGGTTCGACCAGAGTTAGAAATTCAAAACGGGCATAAGAAATTCAAAAAAAGTCCGAACTATGTAAATCCTTCGTGTGGTGTCATATTATGTGACATAGTTGCAAGGAAAAATACCAGACTTGGTATATTGATCATGTATCAAAAAACCTTCACAAAATGACCTATCATGTTCGAGGTTTCATGGCTTTCGGTCCAAATGACCGATGTTATGTGCTGAATCACGACATAGTTTCTGATGTCGTGCCCATATTATGCATGCATGTGGAAATTGGTATGGAGAACAATGGTGCAGGAGGAAGTTTTCCTTTCCGTCGAATGGAAAATCCATTTTCCATTTTCCAAGCGCAAAAAACTAGTCGTTTTGTGAAGTAACCACCAAAATGCTGTTTTAGAATGTTACCGTCCCACTTTTCTAAAATACTAGACCACCTTACATGGACTATCTCCCAACCGGGACATCTCAAACCTTTTCGTCCATCCCAGGTAAAAAGGACAAATGTCTGCCGAATCGGTAGGAAGTGGGTCCGGTTTGTACTACAGGTACATGATCTGACGCCCGTGATTTTTTGGAAAAAAACATTTTTAGACTTGCAATATGTGGTTTCTTCAGAGATCCAATGCAAGTTCTAACGATGCTCGTCCCCTATCTTCATGCATGCCGATTCGACCATAGTTAGAAATTCAAAAAATTCAATACGGGTATAAGAAATTCAAAAAAAGTCCAAACAATGTAAATCCTTCGCGTGGTGTCATACTATATGACATATTTTCAAGGAAAAATACCAAACTTGGTATATTTATCATGTCTCGAAAAAACCTTCACAAAATGACCTATCATGTTCGAGGTTTCATGGCTTTCGGTCCAAATGACCGATGTTATGTGCTGAATCACGACATAGTTTGTGATGCTGTGTCCATATTATGCATGCATGTGGATATTGGTATGGAGAACAATGTTGCAGGAGGAAGTTTTCCTTTTCGTCAAACGGAAAAGCCATTTTCCATTTCCCGAGCGCAAAAAACTAGTTGTTTTGTGAGGTAACCACAAAATGCTGTTTCAGAATGCTACCGTCCAGTTTTTCTAAAATACTAGACCACCTTACATGGACTATCTCCCAACCGGGACATCTCAAACCCTAAACCCAAGTTTCTTCCCGCCATTTCTTTCCGCCATTTCTTCCCGTGATTTCTTCCCGCAGTTTTTTTCCCGCCATTTTTCTTCCCGCCATTTCTTCCCATAGTTTTCTTCCCGCCATTTGTCAGTACATATATGTATGATTGGCCTCCATTGTCATTGCACATCTCTAGACTCATATCTGCAACCTCATCACTCTTTCTGTAACTACCTCGGTGAATTACGCTCCTAGATTCAAGCCTGGATGAACGGAAATGGTTGAAATAGTACGGTGGGGCCCAAATGCTACTCACAGGTAGACCTTTCGGCCGTCCCAACCATTTCCAATTCATCGGGACAAGAACGGGCGGCGTAATCGGCAGGCGAAGGGATCAACTACATACACAAATGAGTATGTATGCAAGCCACCATACAATAGTACATCAGAGCCATTCCATCTAAAAAGAAAGGAAATATAGCAACGCCATACGGCAAGATTCAAATGACCTAGATAGATATAATAGTTTAGGATATCTCCTCATACATCACACATCAGAGTATCAGGCGGAAGCGGCAAACAAGATCCGATTACGGATAAGAAGCAAATCGGCATAAGATGCCACATAAATAAGCACATCCCGCCCACAGATATCACGGATCCCCGTTCCCGGAATCTCTACACCGAACGATCGTTTCCCACATCATCGGCCTCCTCCACCCAGTATCCATCTTGCAAGTGTACCTGTTCATCTGAACCAATAATTTATTGTGTGAGACCCTAGGGGTACTAAGCAAGTCTTTATGCCTCTAAAGGGGACACAACCTGGGGTGACGCAATTGCAGCAAAAGATAAACCCTAACAGTTCTATAGATACTCGCTAACCATCCGCCTAACCAAAGATAGACGGATGTCCGTGAATTAATGACAACAGTTATAACAGTAATATCCACAGATCCATTCTCCTCCTCGCTTACAACGAGGAAGCGGACGAACAACCCCCCATCCGTTGGCAATTTTATTAACCATTCCATGAGTGTTGCACTATTTACTAGTCAGTTGCTTAGTCAAATTAAAAGCGGTACTTTATTTATGCTTGTCTATGATCGAGAAACTGTGCTCCAAGTCGTCCATAACTGCGGACACGGCTTTCAGAAAGTTTTACCCTGCAGGGGTGCACAAATAGCAACACACACTCGATCAACCTCGGAAAAACCAAATCAAAACCCAACGAGGCCTTCATGACAAAGCAATCACAGGATTCAGAAATATTTCAGGGGGCCACCCCATTGAGTACACCTGCAACGAAGTTAGCTGACTCCGAGACGGACCCAAGGTTTGCGACAATGGCTGTAAACGACTGGGAATCCAAAACTGGGATTGTCGATACCGCGAAAACACTCCGCTTACCTAAACAGTACAGTGTGCTCCTCGCACAATCTTAATAAAGCAGTAAAGCATGGCATAAGTACAGGATAGTAACAAAACCTCAAACTAGTTTGTGGCCCCAAGAAATAAGACGGAATCAAGCTCTGGCTCAGGGGGGTCCCATAAGCCTCCCGGATGTGGATAGCGCGAATATTCAAGGAACAGGTTTCAAGTACTCGGGGTCCTACGGGACACAAGTGAGCAGGAAAAAACCAAATAGCAGATATTGCCCACCGGTGCCACTTTCATTAGTTATCCCATTACTACTCAGGTTAAGTTGTTTAGATACCTCGTTATCCATCAGACTCTCACATACCCTACACATGTTGTTCTACGACTCGCATGGCTCAAACAACTCCTGTAGTAATGGCTCATGGGATGGGGTAACAAGCTTGGTGGGGTTTAAAAGTAAAGGCTATGCAATACATGGGATTCAGTTTAATGCAATCGCGACTCAGTGATGCAAGAATAAGATAGAGGCCATAGGTATTGTATGTATGCAAGCATGTGGTAGTGCTTGCCTGGCAACTCAATTGAAGCGAGAGACGGATCTGGGTAGTGCTCCTGGTTCTCTTGATATATCCCCTGCTCAGTGTCTATTCGAAGAAGAACCAAACAAACAAGGGCCAACATGAATAAAGTGCACAAGCATAGGAATAAAATGCGTCAAGCAAACAATCATGCCATGATGAATGATGCACAATTTGCATGGCAATAAAGTAGCATGGCATGGGTGAGGTGTGGAATACAAGAAATAACATTTTTATTGAGTTTTGGTCACATTTTATTGTCATATTAGTTGCTGTATACTATATATTTATATGATGCATGCTGCAATTCAAGTCATGGATAGCATAAACAGAAAGGTCTCGTCGAGCTGATCATTTTGGACATATCATTTGTCCAATTCGGAGTTATAAAACAAAAGTTATTAATTTATTAAGGTCCAGGGGCATTTTATTGTAATTTAAATCAACTTGAAATTTTAAGTGTGCAAAACATATTTTGGATGGCATATTTGAAATCCTCACATTTTTCTGATTCAAAAACATATATTATTTGGAATTATGAATTTAAATTTATTAAAAGTCAAAATTATTAAATAGGGTCAAAGTCAAAGGTTGACTATTTAAATTAATTCTGAAAATTTTTGATTAAAGATTTGAATTCACATTCAAAAACTAAACATTTTTCATATTAAGTTTGAATTCAAATTCTAAACCATTTGAAAGTTATGAATTCATTTATATTTAAACATATTTGAATTTTGAATTGAATTTGAATTAATTTGAAAAGATTTGAATTTGAAACAGAAAGATTCCTAGACTTTTGCTACCCAGCCTGTTTCTACCCACAGTCCATGAAAGGTGGGGTCGCTGCTGACTGGGCAACAGGCGCACAGGAAAAACTTTTGTTACCCTGGCTCTGGCTAGCCCACGCGGATGACAAGCGGGCCCAGGGAGCCGGAAGGCCCACTGCGCGCGCGAGTGACTTCGGCGATGACACGTGGGCGATCCGGGGGGCTGCGGCTGTGTGGTTCAGATTTGCGGGGCTTTTCTGCAAGAAGGGACGGGCGGCTGCCAGGTGGGGCTCCGGGGACGGCGGGTTTAGGCGGGAGATTTTGCAGGGGGCTAGGCGCAAAGCAAGCAGCGGCTGCTGCTGTCTGCTGACAGACGCGCGCCGCCGGTGGCGCGATCGGGCGACTCCCGGCGATGATGGCGAGCGATCCACGGCGATTCTCGCCAAGCCGCAAAAACCAAAGATGAAGAGGGGACAACAGGCTACAAGATTCGTTCAGGTGACTAGCACGGAGGAGGGCTGCAGCGCGCGGGCTTCGACGACGAATAGAGACCGGACATGCTGCTGATGCTGTCTGTCTGCGCGCGGCGAGCGGCCGAGCGTGCGCGCGAGGTGCTCGACGACGGCCGGCGACGCTACGGCGCACGAGAGAGGGAGGGGCCATGTCTAGGAGGAAGAGGGGCTCACCAGGGGCTTGTCGGTGGGGTTGGTTCGGGCAGAGGGGCCGGTGATCGTCGACGAGGCTGGCGGCCGGAGTGCTTCTGGTGCCCACGGACACGGCGACGGCGACGCTCCTCCGGCGAGGTCCAGAGGCTCCCAGCGGTTCAGGGCGGAGCAGAGGAAGCAGAGGAGGGTCCTGGTACTCCTGGCTTGCCTTGGCGTGCTCGGGAGCGAAGGAGAGTAGAGGGGGTCGAAGCTAGGGTTTTGGGGGCATGGTGGAGAGGTGGTCCGCTTGGGGAGGAAGAAGGGAGGAAGGGGAGGCGAGGCAGGGCCTCTGGGGGGATCTGGGAGAGGCCAGAGGTTGGGAGGGGTGTAGATAAGGACGGGGTGAGGTGGGGATGGCGTGGGGGATGAGGGGAAGGTGGCTTCGACCACCTTTTTCCTTTTCACCTTCACGTGCTCGGCATGGGCCAGGTGAGGGGTAGCTAGGCAGGGAGGAGGGGCTGCCAGGTGGGCCACGGAGGAGGAAGCTCGGGTGGGGCACGCCGGCAGAGAGAGAAAGGAGAGAAGAGAGAAGAGAGGAGGTCCTCGGGTGGGGCTAGGAGTTAGAAGTTAGGGTTAGAGGGTCTCGGGTTGGGAGCCTCGGTTAGGTTGGAACCGGGGTTGGGGTAGCTAGGTGTGGTTGCATGGTAGAGAGAGGGGAGGTTTAGGGTTTGGCATGCCTACCTGACCATGCATGGATGGGGGATGGTGTTTAGAGGGGGGTAGGGTTTAGGGAGAGGACTAAGAGAGAAGAGGGGAGAGGTTGAGTGTTTGGACAAAACAAGGAAGATCAACAAGCTCAAGCAAGAAATCCAAAAGAGAGAAAAGAAGCAAAGGTGGTGATGGGGTAGAAAATAGAGATGACACACTCAAGGATTCAAATAAAACTAAAAGATGACCAAAAATTGGTGGTAGTTGCATGGGACATGCATTATATTTAATGCACTCCCTAAGGGATTGGTACAAGCTTGCATGGGCCATGCATAAGCATTAAATGCCATGTTTTAACCTTGTGAAAACAAAATATAATCCCATGGCATTTTTTTATGTGCATCCCCAAAAGTGGAGTAAGGCCAAGCAAAAGAATTTGAGAGGGATCCACCCAACCCACATGAGCTAGAAGTAACTCAAATAAAATGCAAGCTTATATTAATTGGATGGTGGAATTATAAAGTGGTGAAAGAAAGGGTGGTGGAGTCAATAAAAGATATGCCCCCAACTCAACTTGGGAATTTAACAATATATCAAGAACCAAATACAATATCAAGAGGCAAATATAAATAATAATGCATATGAGATAAGAACCAAAGCTCAAGGGTTTTTGTATGATTCTCAAATGCAAGGTGGCATGATGACATGAGCATGCTAACATGATGCAACAATTATATGTAGGAAGTAGCCATTTTATTACTAGATCAAGTAGCATTACAGTTGTTAGACAAATGGGATGCTACAACTCTCCCCCACTAAATAGGAATCTCGCCCCGAGATTCTAGGAAGAAGAAGAAGACACAAAGAGGGTAGGATAGTTGGCACGGAGTTCATCTTCACGCTCCCAAGTGGCTTCATCAACGGAATGGTGCGACCACTGCACCTTGCAGAACTTGATGGACTTGTTGCGAGTCCTTCTTTCTGCGATCTCAAGGATTTTCGTGGGGTGTTCTTGATAAGACAGGTCTTCTTGGAGATTGATTAGCTCATGATCCACGGTCCTGCCGGGATCCTTGAAGCACTTCTTGAGTTGAGAGATGTGGAAAACATCATGGACTTTGAGTTTCTCCGGGAGCTCAAGAGCATAAGCAACTTCTCCTCTTCTACCACGAATTTTGAAAGGACCGATGTATCTAGGAGCCAGCTTTCCTTTGATACCAAAACGGTGTGTGCCTTTCATGGGAGTGACACGAAGGTACACGAGATCACCAGGGACATACACCATGTCCGTGTGCTTCCTGTCATAATTGCTCTTCTGACGACTTTGAGCAATCTTCAGGTTCTCAAGAATGATATGCACCTTCTCCTCCGCTTGAGTTACAATGTCAGGGCCAAACCATATTCTTTCTCCTGCACCTGACCAACCAATTGGAGTTCTGCATTTACGACCATAGAGAGCCTCAAATGGTGCCATCTTTAGACTTTTCTGGAAGCTGTTGTTGTAAGAGAATTCGGCATAAGGAAGACATTCTTCCCACTTCATGCCAAAAGAGATGACGCAAGCACGAAGCATATCCTCCAGAATCTGATTTATCCTTTCAACTTGTCCTTGCGACTGAGGGTGGTAAGCTGTGCTGAAGTTCAACTTTGTTCCCAAAGCATTTTGGAAACTTTCCCAGAACTTGGAAGTGAAGATGCTCCCACGGTCTGAACTGATCTCAAGCGGAACCCCATACAGAGAAAAAATCTTGTTGATATAGAGCTCAGCCAACTGAATTCCAGAAATTGTTTCCTTGACGGGGAAGAAATGAGCCACTTTAGAAAGCCTGTCAATGACAACAAAGATTGCATTGTTGCCCTTCTGCGACCTTGGAAAACCAGTGATGAAGTCCATCTCTACTTTCTCCCATTTCCATTCCGGGGGTTTCAATGGCTGTAGAAGACCGAAAGGTTTCTGATGGACAGCTTTCACTCTGCGGCAGACATCACACTCCGAGACATACTTGGCACAATACCGTTTCAAACCAGGCCACCAATATTGTGTTTTCAAGTCCATGTACATATTTGTGCTGCCAGGATGGATAGATAGAACAGAATCGTGCGCCTCCTTGAGAACTATGTCTCTCAAACCCGGGTAGTTCGGAACAAACATCCGGTGTTCAAAGAAAAGCGCGCCTTGATCATCGACGTGGAAGGACTCATACTTCGGAAGCTGAAGTTTGGAGATGATCTTTCTGGTGTGCGGATCACCACGCTGACGATAGCGAATCTTTTCTTCCAAGAGAGGAGTAGCCAGAAGGTTCAGGAGATGCCCTTGTTCCACAATTTCCAGGTTGATCTGACGGAATTCCTCGCACAAGAGAGGCTGTTGTTCTTCCATCATGAGGTTGTTGACATAAGCTTTGCGGCTAAGAGCATCGGCCATGACATTAGCTTTGCCCGGAGTGTAGTTGATGGTCAAATCAAAATCATTGATTGCTTCAATCCATCTCCTCTGCCGAAGGTTGAGATCAGGCTGAGTGAAGATATACTTCAAACTCTTGTGGTCAGAAAAGATCTCACAACAGTTGCCAAGCAAGTAGTGCCTCCATAGCTTCAAAGCAAAGACAACTGCTGCGAGCTCGAGGTCATGTGTGGGATAGTTGATCTCATGCGTCTTCAACTGTCGAGAGGCATAAGCAACCACTTGTCTTTCTTGCATAAGGACCGCACCCAATCCTTGCAAAGAGGCGTCACAGAATATGTGGAAAGGCTTAGATGTATCCGGAGGAACCAAGACTGGTGTGGAAGTGAGCTTCTCTTTGAGTGTCTCAAAGCTTGCTTGACATGCAGGAGTCCAAAGATATTTCTTGCCTTTCTTGAGGAGATCGGTAAGAGGCTTCGCTATCTTCGAAAAGTTCTGAACGAAACGACGGCAATAACTAGCCAAACCAAGGAAACTCCGCACTTCTTTGACATTAACAGGAGGAAGCCATTCAACAATTGTCTTCACAGTTTCCGGGTTGACTGCAATGCCCTTGGCAGAGATAACGTGACCAAGATAGGTTACTTGAGGCAGCCAAAACTCGCACTTTGAGAACTTTGCATACAAGCGGTTCTCACGAAGCTTGTTTAGGACACACCGAAGGTGTTCTTCATGCTCTTCCTTTGACTTGGAATAGACTAAGATGTCATCCAGATAGACCACAACGAACTTATCAAGGTACTCCATGAAAACCGAGTTCAAAAGCCTCGAGAAGGTTGCAGGTGCGTTTGTGAGACCAAAAGACATGACCGTGTACTCATACAGGCCATAGCGGGTGGTGAAAGCTGTTTTAGGCACATCTTCCTTGCGAATCTTGATTTGGTGATAACCACTTCTCAAGTAGAGCTTAGAGAACACCACAGCTCCAGCTAGCTGATCGAAGAGATCATTAATCCGCGGAAGGGGATATTTGTTCTTGATTGTTTTAGCATTGAGAGCCCGATAGTCGACACAAAGTCTATCAGTCCTGTCACGCTTTTTCACAAAGATTGTTGGGCTACCCCAAGAAGAAGTACTGTGTTGAATGAAACCCAACTTCTCTTGTTCATCAAGCTGACGTTTGAGTTCAGCCAACTCAGCAGGACCTATTTTATAAGGCCGCTTGGAGATAGGAGCCGTTCCGGGTTCAAGCTCAATTACAAACTCAACCTCACGATCCGGAGGCATACCCGGAAACTCTTCAGGAAAGACATCCGGGAACTCATAGACCACCGGTACACTCTGAATAGCTTGCATAGCATCATCATTCAGAGCCGCCAAAGAGAAAAGCTGGACAGCAGGAGTCATACTTGGAGATAAGACTATATGGCCTTCAGGAATCCTCAGAGAAACCAAGCGTTCAGCACAATCAATCACAGCTGCATTTGCTGTCAACCAATCCATGCCCAAGATGACATCAATGTCAGAACTGCCCAGGACAATTAAGGAAGCCGAGAACGACGAGCCACCAATCTCAATTTGATTGCCATGGCTGACTTTAGAAGCTGCCATTGTTGCTCCAGGAGAAAGAACCATTAACCGCTTCAGAAGAGGATCCGACGCTAACCCATTCTCACTTGCAAACTTGATAGAAACAAAAGAATGCGCTGCACCAGAATCAAACAAAACTCGTGCAGGGACTGAGTTAACGGAAAGCATACCCATCACAACTCCAGGTGCATGCTCAGCTTTAGCGGTGTTGACACAGTTGGCACGAGCAACAGTAGACCCGGGCTTGGTGTTGATGTTGAGAGCCCGAGGTGGTGGTGCACGAACCAAAGGAGAGCTTGCGCAGATCTTGGAGGGGGTGGAGGAAGAGCTTTGTTTTTCAACGGACAGTTCCAGTTTAGATGTCCAGAGTCTCCACACGTGTAACAAGCACCAGGTGGACGTGGAGCAACGTAGCCAGGGACTCCGCCAGGCGCTCCAGGGTAGTTGTGGATGTAGCCCCTGGGAGCAGCAGTGATGAAGTTTGGTGGCCTTGCCGCGAAGCTTGAAGGTCTTGGTGAAGCCGGGAGCGACGGTGGGGTGTTAGGAACCCAGACACGACGCTTAGAAGGAGCTGACATAGCTGAAGAGCTTGGTGCATCACGGTTGTGTTTCTTGGACTCCTCAAACACTTGCCTACTTGCTTCTTCCTGGAGAGCTGTATGCTGAAGTTCCAGAAAAGACGCCGGCCTTGCATGTGTGATTGCATATTTAATCGATGCATTGAGCCCTTGCCTGAACCTCTTTTGCTTCTTCTTGTCATCCGAGATCTCATCGCCACCATAACGAGAAAGGTTCATGAAGTTCCTGATGTAGGTGTTGACATTGTCATTTCCCTGCTTGAGGTTGAGAAACGCTTCCTTCATCCTCTCCATGACAATTTCTGACAGATACTGCTCTTTGAACGCTCTAGTGAACCGTTCCCAAGTAGGCTGAAAACCAGTGATTGATATAAAACACAAGTCAGTACTATAATGGAGAATAATAATAATCCAAAATAGTACCAAGATGGAATTAACCAAGATTAAAGGATACAATTTACTAACATGATATTCAAATATCAACAAAGTTCAAAGCACCTAGAAGATATTAAGCATATCGCACACGACTGAAAAGGAGTGTGGTACACAAATATATCAAAGAAATTTTTTCCACAAATTTCGGCATTAAAATACCAATAGATGCGCAAAATTACTTAACGAATCAAGATTAGTGACTCTACCAATTCAATATACAAAAGCGAATGATAAGAGTAGTGGTATGGTTGCGAGTCCATCCCGCACTCAAAGCATTACTCCGCACATGAATAAGTGGAACACATATCCTAACCCCTTCTTCTCACGTTGAACCTAAGATTGGTAACTACGGAAACGAACACCCCAAACAAGATAACGTCGGATAACAAAGAGTAAGACAGATCGCGTCGGTATACAACGAATCAGATAGATCGCGTCGGTTTGTAAAAGCCTGTCGGTATGGAATGTACCAACAGTTGATAACCAAAAGGCCGATTAGATAACAACTTGCATGCAACAGATAGACAAGGGATTACACACACACACACACCAACACACAACCTATGGTACTAAGGAACCCAGAACACGTGAATCCTAGTTTGAAATTTTTAAGAAGAGGAGTGAAAACGTTACACTTCCTTACCAGAAAAGGGTGGGTGGGTGGGTAAGAAGAAAAGTGGAAGCAGTCCTACTCTCGCGTTTTGTTTTTCCCTAGTATACATAGCTACCAAAAATATTTGCTAGACTGACAACGACCATTTGGCTGAGACCCTGAAGGGCGGGATGGCTTTGATACCAATTGTAACTACCTCGGTGAATTATGCTCCTAGATTCAATCCTGGATGAACGGAAATGGTTGAAATAGTACGGTGGGGCCCAAATACCACTCACAGGTAGACCTTTCGGCCGTCCCAACCATTTCCAATTCATCGGGACAAGAACGGGCGGCGTAATCGGCAGGCGAAGGGATCAACTACATACACAAATGAGTATGTATGCAAGCCACCATACAATAGTACATCAGAGCCATTTCATCTAAAAAGAAAGGAAATATAGCAACGCCATATGGCAAGATTCAAATGACCTAGATAGATATAATAATTTAGGATATCTCCTCATACATCACACATCAGAGTATCAGGCGGAAGCGGCAAAAAAGATCCGAGTACGGATAAGAAGCAAATCGGCATAAGATGCCACATAAATAAGCACATCCCGCCCACAGATCTCACGGATCCCCGTTCCTGGAATCTCTACACCGAACGATCGTTGCCCACATCATCGGCCTCCTCCACCCAATATCCATCTTGCAAGTGTACCTGTTCATCTGAACCAATAATTTATTGTGTGAGACCCTAGGGGTACTCAGCAAGTCTTTATGCCTCTAAAGGGGACACAACCTGGGGTGACGCAATTGCAGCAAAAGATAAACCCTAACAGTTCTATAGATACTCGCTAACCATCCGCCTAACCAAAGATAGACGGATGTCCGTGAATTAATGACAACAGTTATAACAGTAATATCCATAGATCCATCCTCCTCCTCGCTTACCAACGAGGAAGCGGACGAACAACCCCCCATCCGTTGGCAATTTTATTAACCATTCCATGAGTGTTGCACTATTTACTAGTCAGTTGCTTAGTCAAATTAAAAGCGGTACTTTAGTTATGCTTGTCTATGATCGAGAAACTGTGATCCAAGTCGTCCATAACCGCGGACACGGCTTTTAGAAAGTTTTACCCTGCAGGGGTGCACAAATAGCAACACACACTCGATCAACCTCGGAAAAACCAAATCAAAACCCAACGAGGCCTTCATGACAAAGCAATCACAGGATTCAGAAATATTTCAGGGGGCCACCCCATTGAGTACACCCGCAACGAAGTTAGCTGACTCCGAAACGGACCCAAGGTTTGCGACAATGGCTGTAAACGACTGGGAACCCAAAACTGGGATTGTCGATACCGCGAAAACACTCCGCTTACCTAAACAGTACAGTGTGCTCCTCGCACAATCTTAATAAAGCAGTAAAGCATGGCATAAGTACAGGATAGTAACAAAACCTCAAACTAGTTTGTGGCCCCAAGAAATAATACGGAATCAAGCTCTGGCTCAGGGGGGTCCCATAAGCCTCCCGGATGTGGATAGCGCGAATATTCAAGGAACAGGTTTCAAGTACTCGGGGTCCTACGGGACACAAGTGAGCAGGAAAAAAACAAATAGCAGATATTGCCCACCGGTGCCACTTTCATTAGTTATCCCATTACTACTCAGGTTAAGTTGTTTAGATACCTCGTTATCCATCAGACTCTCACATACCCTACACATGTTGTTCTATGACTCGCATGGCTCAAACAACTCCTGTAGTAATGGCTCATGGGATGGGGGAACAAGCTTGGTGGGGTTTAAAAGTAAAGGCTATGCAATACTTGGGATTCAGTTTAATGCAATCGTGACTCAATGAGGCAAGAATAAGATAGAGGCAATAGGTATTGTATGTATGCAAGCATGTGGTAGTGCTTGCCTGGCAACTCAGTTGAAGCGAGAGACGGATCTGGGTAGTGCTCCTGGTTCTCTTGATATATCCCCTGCTCAGTGTCTATTCGAAGAAGAACCAAACAAACAAGGGCCAACATGAATAAAGTGCACAAGCATAGGAATAAAATGCGTCAAGCAAACAATCATGCCATGATGAATGATGCACAATTTGCATGGCAATAAAGTAGCATGGCATGGGTGAGGTGTGGAATACAAGAAATAACATTTTTATTGAGTTTTGGTCACATTTTATTGTCATATTAGTTGCTGTATACTATATATTTATATGATGCATGCTGCAATTCAAGTCATGGATAGCATAAACAGAAAGGTCTCGTCGAGCTGATCATTTTGGACATATCATTTGTCCAATTCGGAGTTATAAAACAAAAGTTATTAATTTATTAAGGTCCAGGGGCATTTTATTGTAATTTAAATCAACTTGAAATTTTAAGTGTGCAAAATATATTTTGGATGGCATATTTGAAATCCTCACATTTTTCTGATTCAAAAACATATATTATTTGTATTATTTGGAATTATGAATTTAAATTTATTAAAAGTCAAAATTATTAAATAGGGTCAAAGTCAAAGGTTGACTATTTAAATTAATTCTGAAAATATTTGATTAAAGATTTGAATTCACATTCAAAAACTAAACATTGTTCATATTAAGTTTGAATTCAAATTCTAAACCATTTGAAAGTTATGAATTCATTTATATTTAAACATATTTGAATTTTGAATTGAATTTGAATTAATTTGAAAAGATTTGAATTTGAAACAGAAAGATTCCTAGACTTTTGCTACCCAGCCTGTTTCTACCCACAGTCCATGAAAGGTGGGGTCGCTGCTGACTGGGCAACAGGCGCACAGGAAAAACTTTTGTTACCCTGGCTCTGGCTAGCCCACGCGGATGACAAGCGGGCCCAGGGAGCTGGAAGGTCCACTGCGCGCGCGAGCGACTCCGGCGATGACACGTGGGCGATCCGGGGGGCTGCGGCTGCGTGGTTCAGATTTGCGGGGCTTTTCTGCAAGAAGGGACGGGCGGCTGCCAGGTGGGGCTCCGGGGACGGCGGGTTTAGGCGGGAGATTTTGTAGGGGGCTAGGCGCAAAGCAAGCAGCGGCTGCTGCTGTCTGCTGACAGACGCGCGCCGCCGGCGGCGCGATCGGGCGACTCCCGGCGACGATGGCGAGCGATCCACGGCGATTCTCGCCAAGCCGCAAAAACCAAAGATGAAGAGGGGACAACAGGCTACAAGATTCGTTCAGGTGACTAGCACGGAGGAGGGCTGCAGCGCGCGGGCTTCGACGACGAACAGAGACCAGACAGGCTGCTGCTCCTGTCTGTCTGCGCGCGGCGAGCGGCCGAGCGTGCGCGCGAGGTGCTCGACGACGGCCGGAGACGCTACGGTGCACGAGAGAGGGAGGGGCCATGTCTGGGAGGAAGAGGGGCTCACCAGGGGCTTGTCGGTGGGGTTGGTTCGGGCAGAGGGGACGGTGATCGTCGACGAGGCTGGCGGCCGGAGTGCTTCTGGTGCCCACGGACACGGCGACGGCGACACTCCTCCGGCGAGGTCCAGAGGCTCCCAGCGGTTCAGGGCGGAGCAGAGGAAGCAGAGGGGGGTCCTGGTACTCCTGGCTTGCCTTGGCGTGCTCGGGAGCCTAGGAGAGTAGAGGGGGCCGAAGCTAGGGTTTTGGGGGCATGGTGGAGAGGTGGTCCGCTTGGGGAGGAAGAAGGGAGGAAGGGGAGGCGAGGCAGGGCCTCTGGGGGGATCTGGGAGATGCCAGAGGTTGGGAGGGGGGTAGATAAGGACGGGGTGAGGTGGGGATGGCGTGGGGGAGGGGAAGGTGGCTTCGGCCACCTTTTTCCTTTTCACCTTCACGTGCTCGGCATGGGCCAGGGGAGGGGTAGCTAGGCAGGGAGGAGGGGCTGCCAGGTGGGCCA
Source organism: Avena sativa (assembly GCA_916181665.1). Lineage (NCBI taxonomy): Eukaryota > Viridiplantae > Streptophyta > Magnoliopsida > Poales > Poaceae > Avena > Avena sativa. Next base: position 483,251,910 of record OV702283.1, read on the forward strand.
CGGAGGAGGAAGCTCGGGTGGGGCACGCCGGCAGAGAGAGAAAGGAGAGAAGAGAGAAGAGAGGAGGTCCTCGGGTGGGGCTAGGGTTAGAAGTTAGGGTTAGAGGGGCTCGGGTTGGGAGCCTCAGTTAGGTTGGAACCGGGGTTGGGGTAGCTAGGTGTGGTAGCATGGCAGAGAGAGGGGAGGTTTAGGGTTTGGCATGCCAACCTGACCATGCATGGATGGGGGATGGTGTTTAGAGGGGGGTAGGGTTTAGGGAGAGGACTAAGAGAGAAGAGGGGAGAGGTTGAGTGTTTGGACAAAACAAGCAAGATCAACAAGCTCAAGCAAGAAAGCCAAAAGAGAGAAAAGAAGCAAAGGTGGTGATGGGGTAGAAAATAGAGATGACACACTCAAGGATTCAAATAAAACTAAAAGATGACCAAAAATTGGTGGTAGTTGCATGGGACATGCATTATATTTAATGCACTCCCTAAGGGATTGGTACAAGCTTGCATGGGCCATGCATAAGCATTAAATGCCATGTTTTAACCTTGTGAGGGATCCACCCAACCCACATGAGCTAGAAGTAACTCAAATAAAATGCAAGCTCATATTAATTGGATGGTGGAATTATAAAGAGGTGAAAGAAAGGGTGGTGGAGTCAATAAAAGATATGCCCCCAACTCAACCTGGGCATTTAACAATATATCAAGAACCAAATACAATATCAAGAGGCAAATATAAATAATAATGCATATGAGATAAGAACCAAAGCTCAAGGGTTTTTGTATGATGCTCAAATGCAAGGTGGCATGATTACATGAGCATGCTAACATGATGATGCAACAATTATATGTAGGAAGTAGCCATTTTATTACTAGATCAAGTAGCATTACAGTTGTTAGACAAATGGGATGCTACACTTTCCCATGGCTTCCACCATACGACTAACCCTAGGAAGGCGAAGGCGCTTTGCGCCTCGAACTACCCCTGCCCACCGGGCTACTGCGTCCCCGTCGGCTGGATGCTGAGCGCCGGAGGCGTGCCAGTTCCTCATGTCTCTCTAGGGGCACGCCGGATGGCCATCACGAACCACTACTACTTTGAGCTCATGTCGGAGCAGAGGACGAATCCCAACTGACATCCCGACTATTTCCCGACTTGGGAAGCCTTCTTCAGGGATCGGCGTGAGAGGGCGCTTGCCAGGCACGAGGAGGACTACCCACCTCCTCCAAACTTCAACGAGGCCGGCCGTCGGCTGTGGTGGCGCGGCCGGACTCTCCAGAGCATCATGGCCTATGACACGGTCGCCGACTCTAACCCCCGCCTGCGCTACCCTCAAGTCCAAACCACTCGTACTCAGCCTTCAAGGTTCAATTACAACGACCCCAACGACGACAGTGACGACGGCCGTGACGAGTATGACGACTACAGTGGCGAGTATTACAGGTCTAGGCAGGAGCATGACTGAGTCACTCCAACATTGCAAAACAAGTTCGGCTGATTGTGACTTAATCTGGCCATGTATCTTAATTTTCAGTTCTTCTATGTATCTTAATCTTTAGTCGTGCTTTATGTAACTTAGTGTTAGTTGCGTTATGTACTTTAATTCCAGTTCCATCGTAATAAAATTTCTTCCTGCCCATTATTTCCCGTCCTTTTCTTCCCGCCCATTAATATATAAAAAATATAAGTTAATTCATTTTTAATTTTAAATGGTCCATAATTTAAGTGGTTACTTTAATTATTTTTAAAAACAGAAAATGTTTTTGAATTAGTTATTCAAAACCAAACACTTTTATGTTTAAAGTTTTTCTAAATTCCAAATTAATATTCAAAAAATATAAGTTAATTTATTTTTCATTTTAAATGGTTACATTAATTATTTTTAAAAAGAGAAAATGGTTTTGAATTAGTTATTCAAATCCAAACACTTTTTACGTTTAAAGGTTTTCTAAATTCCAAATTAATATTCAAAAAATATAAGTTAATTCATTTTTAATTTTAAATGGTTACATTATTTATTTTTAAAAACGGAAAATGGTTTTGAATTATTTATTCAAATCCAAACACTTTTTATGTTTAAAGTTTTTCTAAATTCCAAATTAATATTCAAAAAAATAAGTTAATTCATTTTTAATTTTAAATATTAACATTATTTATTTTTAAAAACAGAAAATGGTTGTGACTTAGTTATTCAAATCCAAACACTTTTTTGTTTAAAGTTTTTCTAAATTCCAAATTAATATTAAAAAAATATAAGTTAATTCATTTTTAATTTTAAATGGTTCATAGTTTAAGTGGTTACATTAATTAATTTTAAAAACAGAAAATGGTTTTGAAAAACAAAAAAAAGTGGAGCATACGTCCCGGTTGGTGGCTACAACTGAGACGTATGACCCTTTAGTCCCGGTTGGAGCCACCAACCGGGACATATCCTCCGTTTTTTATAACCGCGACACCGCTTCTCCTTCCCATTCTCTTCTCTCCACCTGCGATAGAGCATTGCGCCATGAACCGCCGCCGCCTGCGCCCGTGGAGCCGCGCGTCACGAACCGCCGCCGCCCGGCCCCGCGCCGAACCACCCGTCCCTGCGCCGGAGAGGAGACATGCCGCGCGATCATCCCCGCGCTGCGCCGGAGAGGAGCTCCACGCCGCCTATCCCCGACCACACATCGCCACCCACGCCCGTCCCCGCGTCGTGCTCGCGCCGCGCCGCCCACACCGTCCCCGCGCAGCGCCGCCCACGCCGGCTCGTCCGCCACCTCCACGCCGCCCATCGGGAAACTCATTTTTTGTGAGCTCTCTAGTTTTTTCTCTATTTTTTCTTTTTTCTTTTCAGTTATTAGATTAGGTTATTATTATGATTAGCTTAATTTTTTTATATGTGTAGATTATTTTTTTGTAGTTATTGTATTATATTATATTAGGTTGTTATTATGATTAGATTGATTACTATTTTTGTGTAGTTCTTATATTTTAGTTGACAAAGTTTTTTTTAGGTTTTTTTAGTTTAGCAAATTTGTCAAAGCTAACACTAGCTAGTCTAGTTTAGCAAAAAAATTAGGTTGCTACAGTATGCTGCTAACAAAAATTGTGACACCAGCCGGGACCTCGACATGCCGCTGTCGGCAGTGACCAACTCCGGGTGGCGCGCTCCTATATGGTTCGCCTAGTCTGTCAACACCCGGACTTTTAATCCCAGATGCCTGTTATGCCATACATCGCAATCCCAGTATTACCATTTTTGCGAGACATAACAGAATTGGATACCACAGTACATCATCCATTACAAACCATACATAAGGTCTTACACAAATAAGGATCTCATGATCCAGTTCTTAATACAACTCAAGAAGCGGAAATACGTAATAATAATGGTAGCGTAGGCGAAGCTCCATCTTCGGGGTTACAGGCAATCCTGACGATGGGAGATGATCCTAGTTGTCGTAACCTTCCTGGGGTCCATCCTCCTGGTACTCCTCTTCATAGTCTGGCCACAGGAATAGCCAGTGACAAAGCCATGAGTACTCTTTAAGTACTCGCAAACTAATACTAACAAGTGAAAGGGTTTTTGTAATAGGACACTAAGCTCTAGGGTTGTTTTGCAAAATGCCAGATTTATAACACCTAAGTGGGAACTTATATCTCATGCCACAACTCTGTTGTGGTCAAGTCAAATTCTCAATTCATTTCACAAGTTATTTTGAAAGCATCTGACGGGGGAACAGTATGGCCACTCCAACTATCCATAACCGCGGACGCAGCTATTCGAATAGTTTGACACTCTGCAGAGATTGTACACTTTCACCATAACATTCGATACATCCGTCAGGAACAAATCCTGAATTCACCATACTCAGTATGCGGATAATCAATCCTAACGTTTCAATTACATGCCCTAGTATAAGAACCTCTCCTATGAGTTTGGCCTCCCAACCATGACCAACTGTCATCTTGGGTACTGCACAGGTGGACAATCTTCACAAGGTATCCTCAGCTTAGACCTTGGCCGTGAGGGAACCAATACTAAGGTATATAATTTCCAGTCAAGCCCTACCCAATTCTCGGGTATTCTGGTTGTACGGTAAAATTGGAATGGAATTGCATCCAGACAACCATCAGTTTTATAAAGGTCTAAGGCTCATGCCTCAACATTTTCATCACCAAAATCATCTGGTGTTCGGAAACACATGTCAAAACATCTCAATAGAATGATCCATCATTCCAAGGTTTTCATAACCATTTTTCCACCAAGTATTCCCATCTAAAGTTGATCATGTTTTATGCTTAGCACTAGCATCTACAAGTGGGGGTAAGTACTAATGAGGGGTGGTAAACTAATGGAGTTTTACTAAGATTATCTAGCTTAGGACAAATTTTATGCTCTTTATGCAACCTTCCATTATCTCTCTAGAATCTACAATTCACTTAAGTAATCTCTAAGTACTAGCTTTGATAAAGAAATAAAGTATAAAGTTGGCAAGTAAAACTAGGATTGGGTATCATCAAATGTGTCTAACCAAGCATGCTTAGTGCATTGCATAGGTTATTTAACTCTCATAATTGCAAGTGTTTGCTTGCCTTGTGCAGAGCAGTGGTTGAACTTCTCCTCGGCTTCTTCGTAGTATCCTCCTTCCTCCTCGTATCCTTGGACGGTACTACCATCTATAAATAAATACGAGGTACAGAATCACCAAACAATACTTAACTACTTTCAATCATCACACAAAGGGGTTCTATAGATGATCTAGCATCATCACTAACATTACAAGAATAAGGCTTTTGTCTTATTTATTTTATTTTTAGAAAAGTAATTTCTACTCATTGAAAAACTACTTAAGATTTAATATTCTCCAAACCAAACATGGGATCATGTTGACACATGTCATCACCACACATTTCAGTACATGGGAATGTGATTTAAAGTGGTGTCACAATTTAATAAGATTGAACCTTTTATTTTAGAAAAAATGACTAGAAATGCCTATGTGGCATCCTTTTGTTACTTGAACATTATTTTTATAAGTAAACCCATATGTTTTTATATATTCTGAAAGGTATGATCAAATGTGATTTTTGAGAGTTGGAATCATCTCAAAAGCTATTATAGTTTAAATTTGAAAAATGTTTGAATGTAGAAAAGCTTTTGCCTTGTTATTTTTACCAAGGGTGATCTACAGATCCAAATGATTTGAATCCGATGGGCTTGGATTCAGCATTTCCAGACTTTTCTAACAAAATTGGTTTCATTCAATTTGGTTCATTGTATCGAGTTGGGTTGATTTTTGAAAATAGGTACAGAACTATGTTTGAATTAAAATGGAAAAAGTTAAATTCAAACGAGTGGGCTGCGCGGGAACTGCTAATGGGCCGGACCAGTGTCACTCCGCGGCGCGGGGCTCAACTAACAGGGGGTTCCACCAGTCAGTGGCTCTTTAAACGTGAAGCGGTACGGGGCAACGTGGTGTGTTGGATCTAGTTCTAATCCAACGGCTCTGGTTCATCGTCCACGTCGGGCAACGCCGGCGAGACAGAACCCTAACGCGGCAGGTGGGGGTCGTGGGAGGCTCACCGGGGCTCAGGCGAGGGTCGGCGATGCTGGCGAACGACAAAGTCGACGACGGCGAATCTCCTGGTACCGGCAGCTCCTCCTGGGTGGACGAAATTGACGGCGCCCTTCTTCTCCAGAGGCGGCCTGCTCCGGCGCAATTCTAGCGATGCGCTGCTCGCCTTGCTCCGGGAACGGGGTGGAACGATCAGTGAGGTGAGGGGAGTGAGATGGTGTGCTCAATTCGGCTGGGGGTGGCCTCCTTTTATAGGCTCGACGGTGAGACCGAACGGGATGGGCAGGCAACGATGGCGACACGGCTACGGGCAGCTAGAGGCATGGCCGAGGGTGGCGATCGATTGGTGGTCTCCTGGCGATGCTCTATGGCTTTAATGCGTGTGTATGGGCGGTGGCAAACGGTCTGGAATGCTCGACGTTTTGCGCAGCAGAGGCGGCGTCGTTGACGGCGAGCGGTGGCTACGTGGTACAGGCGGTAAATGGGCATGTCTGGCGGTCTCCTGGGACGGTGGGGAGCATGCTGGCGGGCGGCGAGGGCTCGAGGTGGTCTAGTTAAATGGGAATGGCGCATGCTCTGCGGTGCACGTCGGCATGGTCGACCGCGGCACGGGCGCGGCGTTCCTGGCGGTTCTGGTTGCTGTCTGCGAGGCAGGGCTGGTCGAGAGGGGGCGGTGAGGCATGGGCTACCTCCCAGACAAGGTTGGCACGGCTAGTTCTTCCTCTATCCTGCTGTCCACACTGGGGTGACATGGGTGCTATCGGCTGTACACCATTGATAGCATTGGCGAGCTCACAATGGTTCTAGTGATTACTTAAGTTTGTTAGATGATCTACAAAGGCTAGTGGTGTCCATAGAGGGAACAAGTTAGGCCAAAACACTTCTCAAAATAGTGTTTGTGATTTTGTTGATTTGAATCTGAAAGGTGTTTGATGAATTGGCCGCATGAATTCAAGTTTTGAATTTTGAAAAGATTTTTGGTGGGTGTGCTAGGCATGTGTTGGTGAGTCTGTAGATACTTGGGTTTTGAAAGTTGAGCTTGTTTGAGTTGTTTTTTAAAAAGTGGGATCTTCCCATATGATATATATTCAATTTTGAACTGTCATTTAAACTATGCATTTGAATGTTTCTGGATGAACACAAGGTGGGCCTTGATACTTTGTGATGAGTACTATCAAGGGGTGCAAAGATCCAAACAAGTTTCTGTTAAGTTCTAAAAGTTAGAGATAGCCAAAGTAGGCATGGGAGTTAATTTGGCCAAAGAGACCATTCAATACACACACATATGAATGCTTTCATATTTTAATTAGAAAAGTTTTTGTTAACCCTAAATTTGATGATCCAAGTTTAGTATTTTTGGGATGTTACAAACCTTCCCCCCTTAAACAAAATCTCGTCTCGAGATTTTATAAAGGACGAAAAAGATTACGTAGGATTTGAAGATATCGGGAAACTCCGTCCTGATGTGATGTTCGTGCTCCAAGGTAGCTTCCTCTTCTGTGTGGTTGCTCCACTGAATCTTGAGAAACTTGATGCTTCGGGTTCTGGTAGTTCTGAAAGATTCTTCCAAAATACGGATGGGTACTTCGGGATAGGTCAGGTCATCATTGATCTCTATGGTCCGATGATCGATATTCTTGAATACTTCAGTCTTCTCTGGAACTTCGAGGCACTTGCGAAGTAATGAGATATGGAACACATTGTGCACGGCTGACATCTCTTCGGATAGTTCCAATTGATACGATACTTCTCCTCGACGGTTCAGAATCTTGAAGGGTCTGATATATCTGGGGGCTAACTTTCCTTTGAGTTGGAAACGCTGCATTCCTTTAATGGCGACACTTTCAGATATACAAAATCTCCTATGTTGAAGGCGAGGTCTCGACGTCTCTTGTCGGCGTAACTCTTCTATCGGTACTGGGTGGTCTTGAGGTGATCACGAATCTTGTGAACCTTATCTTCTTCTTCTCGTAGGATGTCAGGTCCGAAAATCTGACTCTCTCCTACTTTTGACCAGTTCAAAGGGGTGCGACACTTTCTTCCGTACATGAATTCAAATGGGGCCATTTGCAAACTAGCTTGATAACTGTTGTTGTACGAAAATTCTGCAAATGGCAGACAGTCTTCCCACTTAGATCCATATTCTAACACACAGGCTCTCAACATGTCTTCGAGTATTTGATTTACTCGCTCCGTTTGTCCATCGGTCTGAGGGTAATACGCGGTGCTGAAATCTAGGCGGGTTCTGAAACCTTCTTGGACTTTCTACCAGAATCTCGAGGTAAACTGAGTTCCTCGATCCGATACGATGTTCTTGGCGACTCCATGCAAACTGACGATTCTAGCGATGCATAACTCCGCTAGCTTCGAACTCTGATATGTGGTCTTGACGGGTAAGAAATGGGCGACTTTGGACAATCTGTCCACTATGACCCAGATATAGTCATTTCCCCTACTAGAAGTTGGCAATCCGGTGATAAAGTCCATTCCAACGAAATCCCATTTCCATTCCGGAATTTGCAATGGTTGCAACAATCCAGCGGGTCTTTGATGTCCGGCCTTGATTCGCTGACATATATAACACTTGGCGATATAGCTTCCGATTTCTCTCTTCATCATATGCCACCAAAATTGCTCTTTAAAATCTTGATACATCTTAGTTCCTCTGGGTGGATAGAATAAAGAGTATCATGAGCTTCCTTCAGAATCACTTCTTTCAACTCAGAATCTGCTGGTACACAAAGGCGTCCTTTGTACCACAGAACTCCTTCTTCGTCTTCGGTGAATCCGGGTACTTTGCCTGTACTGATACGATGCTTGATTCCATCGATACTAGCATTTCCTTTCTGCGCCTCTTTGATCTGGCTGATCAAAGTGGGTTGAAGTTCTATGCTAGAAAAAATCCTTCACTCACTAATTCCATTCGAAAATCTTCCATCCCTTTGTGCAAACTTGGTTGCTACTTCAAAATCATGGAGTTGAAGCGGCACGGCAATCTTCTAAGGGCATCTGCTACCACGTTGGCTTTACCGGGGTGATAGTGAATGTCCAGGTCGTAATCCTTGATTAGCTCAATCCATCTTCTATGTCTCATATTCAGCTCCTTCTGGGTGAATATATAATTTAGGCTCTTGTGATCCGAATAAATCTCACAACGATTTCCCATCAGATAGTGCCTCCATGTCTTCAGAGCTAGAACTACGGCTGCGAGTTCGAGGTCATGGGTTGGGTAATTTTGCTCATGTTGTTTCTGTTGTCGGGATAGATAAGAGATAACTTTGCCTTCTTGCATTAGCACACATCCGAGACCGATCTTGGATGCATCACAATACACGTCGAAGGGCTTCGTGATATCCGACATGATTAAGATTGGGGCTGAAATCAATCTCCTCTTGAGTTCTTGAAAACTCGCTTCACATTTGTCGGTCCATTCAAACTTCTTTTCCTTCTTTAGCAATTGGGTCATGGGTCTGGCGATACTCGAGAATCCTTCTACGAACTTGCGGTAATATCCCGCCAATCCGAGAAATGCACGAACTTGGGTTTGAGTGGTTGGGGCTTGCCAATCTTCGACATCTTTCACCTTTGCAGGGTCAACGACAATTCCTCCGGCTGATACAATGTGGACGAGGAATCCTACCTCCTGTAACCAGAATTCACAGTTGCTAAACTTGGCATACAACTGATGCTCTCTAAGGGTTCCAAGAATGGTCCTTAGGTGTAGCTCATGTTCTTCTTATGATTTGGAATAAATCAGAATTTCATCGATGAAAACAACAAAAAACTTATCCAGGAAGTCCATAAAAATCTTATTCATGAGATTCATGAAGTAAGCGGGGGCATTGGTCAATCCAAAAGACATGCCAGTATACTCGTATAATCCATAACGGGTGGTAAAGGCAGTCTTTGGAATATCCTCTGTGCGAATCTTGAGTTGATGATAGCCAGTCCTAAGATCAATCTTAGAAAACACTTTGGCACCGGTCAACTGATCAAACAAATATTCTATCTTGGGAAAGGGGTACTTGTTCTTGATAGTGACATCATTCAACTGTCGATAATCCGTACACAAATGGTTACCACCATCCTTCTTGTCCACAAATAAGACAAGTGATCTCCATGGTGACGCACTTGGTTGAATTAATCCAATTTCCAGCATGGAATCCAGTTGCTTCTTCAGTTCTGCTAGTTCTGACGGGTTCATACTATATGGTCTCTAGGCTATGGGTCCTGTTCTGGGGATTAGTTCAATGATAAACTCAATATCCCGATCTAGGGGCATACCGGGCAAAACATCTGGAAATACATCGGGGTATTCATAGACTATCCGAACTTGGTCAATGGTATGCTGGGCTATACTCTTGTTGCACTTGAATTGACGAGGTAAGGTTTCAGATATATGCTTGACTGACATTCCAGCGGTACTAGTCATGGTTATGGCTTTCTTGGCACAGTCAATCAATCCTTTATGTTTGGACATCCAATCCATTCCTAGTACCAATTCCAAACCTTTAGTTCCGAGTACTAGCAGATTATCATAAAAATATATGCCATGGATTCGGATAGGGATGGCTTCGCAAATTTGCCTAGCCTTGGTGGTTGATCCGGGGATTTGAACGATCATAACATGCTTTAGTTTGGTTGGTTGGATTTTACTAGTGCATGCAAATTCTTCGGTGACAAATGAGTGCGACGCACCAGAATCAAACAACACTCTAGCAAGTACTGAATTAATAGAAAACATACCCAGCACGACGTCTGGCGCTTCCCGAGCTTCTTCAGCATGCATGAGAAAAGGACGGCCGTTGTGGTTGAGCGAATTCCCTAGGGAAAATCTTCTTCTGGGCTGAACACGACGCTGTTGCTGAGCTGGGGTGTTTGCATTGGGGGCTGTGGTATTCTTCTGGTTGGGGCACTCGTTGGAGTAGTGACCCTTATTTCCACAGTCATAACAGGTCACTTGCGATTTGTTCTTTGCTGCAACAGGCACAACATTGCTTCCAGTCCTCGGGGCAGTGTTGGTGTTGGCGGTAGCATTGTTGTTGGTGAACTTGGGTGGGGCATGGTTGAAATTGCCAGAGTTCTCGGGGTTGTTGTGATTTCCTCCAGGTCTCGGGTTTCCACGGTTGGGATAGGTCGAACGGTTCATCGGGGGTCTGTTGGTTCTCGGGGCAAATCCTGGAGATGGGTTAGGGCGATACTTTGGGGGTCTGATGGGTTCCTGGCTGATGCATCATGCGACGCTTGCGGTTCTCGTTGGCTTGGTTGATCTTTACTTCCATCTGGATGGCAGAGTTGACAAGGGCTTCAATATCAGCAAAGGGGATATTGACTAACACCGTCTGCATCTCATCGTGCAGACCATTCAAGAATCTCTCCTTCTTTTTGGCTTTGGTGTCGATCTCATCCGGGGAATACCTAGCTAATGACAAGAATTTGTCACGGTATTCCACTACGGTCATCCATCCTTGCTTCAGTTCTCTGAACTCATCTCTCATTCTCTTGATCAAACCTGGTGGCACATGGGTTCTGCTGAACTTGACCTTGAATTCTTCCCATGTCATCATCTATCCTCCGTTCATTGCACGAACGCTGTTCCACCATGCTCTGGCATCTCCGGCTAGATAGTGGGTGGCGAACAAAAATTTCTCGTTAGCTTCCACTCCGACGACTTCTAGGTTTTTTTCCATGGTTTACAGCCAATCGTCGGCATCTAGGGGCTCTTCCGACTTAGTGAAAAAAGGTGGGTTGGTGTTCTGGAAATTCTTGAGCTTAGATCCATGGTTGCCCTGATTTCCGTGGCCTTGTTTGTTGTGGGCTAGCTGGGCTATCTGTTGAAGGGTGGCTAAGTTGGCTTGACGTTCGGATCTTTCAGCTTCGCGGTCAGAAACCAACATTTGCAGAATCTGCAACATCGGGTCCGGGGATGAACCACTTCCTCCGCGTGGCATCTTAAGATTGGGATAGATCATGAGAAAAGAGGGAAATTTCTAAGGTTCTGGGACTTTGAAAAGTTTTTAAAGTTTTACTCAGATTTTTCTAGCAACTTGCTTTTCATTCATTCACATGATACAACACACACCACAAAACAAGAAAAACAGATGGTTTTAAGAACCATTATGGAAACTACGATACATTGGGACCGAATACTACTCACTACGCTAGAGCTCAAGTGCTACTACTCCTCGGATTCAGTGTAGTCGTCATCCTCATCATCATCGTCGTCATTGATGAAGGCGAAATCATCCTCATCGGTGAAGAAGTCCATAGCTTGATCCTCTAGAAAATCATCATCATCGCTGAGATAAGAGTAGGGGTCTCCACGAAGATCTTCTCCGGCATTCTCCCTTTCCTCCAACTCCATGTATCTCTCGTGGATGGTCTCCTACAAATCCAATCCTTCGCTAGCATGGCGATGGTCTAATCCTTCTTATCGAGCTGACGACGGCGAGACTTGCGATCCTTCGCTAGCATGGCGATGGTCTAATCCTCTGTCTTGATGATGGCGGACTTGTGGTTGGAGTAGTCACGACAATTATCCAACTCCTGCTGACGATCGTACATCATGAAGCTAAGGTTGTCCAATTGGGTCTTCAACTCATGCTGGTATGGGGCTTCCAGTGGCTATCCATTAGCATCACGCCTTGGGCAAAACTCAAAGCGGGTTCCCTTGATCTGGTTGATACTCTACCCACACAGATGGGAAAGAGCTTCATGCATGGCCCTGGCAAGTCCATCGAGCCAGTTCTTCTCTCTTAAGGTGAATTGAATTCCCTCCGTAGTGGGAGGTTCAATCTTTCCTCGGAGACTTGCAACAATTATCCACTGCAGATCTTCTCCTCCTTGATCATTGAGCTGAGCTCCGAAGAACTCGGGGTGCGGACGCTCCAGAAGTTTCGAACGCTGGTCCAAATCCCGCTCAAAGATAAGATCTCCTCCATTCCCCAACTAATAAAACTTGATGTACTTCACGTCCATCTATAAGAATATAGGATGAGTAAGTTAGTAGAGTGATCAAGTGTGTAAAATTTTATGTATGTTGCAAGAGTTTTTGAGGAACATGAATTTTTATGAAAGAATCAAGGTGATAAGAATGGGAATAATTTTTTGTAAATATTTGCTTCTTTTGGTTTTGAAACTAAGTTTTTGATTCAAACGTCCGGTCTAACTAGGGTCTCGTGTGGTCAGGGCTCTGATACCAACTTGTCAACACCCGGATTTTTAATCCCAGATGCTTGTTATGCCATACATCGCAATCCCAGGATTACCATTTTTGCGAGACATAACAGAATTGGATACCACAGTACATCATCCATTACAAACCATACATAAGGACTTACACAAATAAGGATCTCATGATCCACTTCTTAATACAACTCAGGCAGCGGAAATACGTAATAATAACGGTAGCGTAGGCGAAGCTCCATCTTCGGGGTCACAGGCAATGCTGACGATGGGAGAAGATCCTAGTTGTCGTAACCTTCCTGGGGTCCATCCTCCTGTACTCCTCTTCATTGTCTGGCCACGGGAATAGCCAGGGACAAAGCCATGAGTACTCTTTAAGTACTCGCAAACTAATACTAACAAGTGAAAGGGTTTTTGTAATAGGACACCAAGCTCTAGTGTTGTTTTGCAAAAAGCCAGATTTACCTCTACTAAGTTCGGAAGCAAGAAAAGATAGTTAAATTTTATAACACCTAAGTGGGAACTTGTATCTCATTCCACATCTGTTGTGGTCAAGTCAAATTCTCAATTCATTTCACAAGTTATTTTGAAAACATCTGACAGGGGAACAGTATGGCCACTCCAACTATCCATAACCGCGGACGCGGCTATTCGAATAGTTTGACACTCTACAGAGATTGTACACTTTCACCACAACATTCGATACATCCATCAGGAACAAATCCTGAATTCAACATACTCAGTATGCGGATAATCAATCCTAACCTTTCAATTACACGCCCTAGTATAAGCACCTCTCCTGTGAGATTGGCCTCCCAACCATGACCAACTGTCATCTTGGGTACTGCACAGGTGGACAATCTTCACAAGGTAGCCTCAGCTCAGACCTTGGCCGTGAGGGAACCAATACTAAGGTATATAAGTTTCCAGTCAAGCCGTACCCAATTCTCGGGTATTGTGGTTGTACGGTAAAATTGGAACGGTATCGCATCCAGACAACCATCCGTTTTATAAAGGGCTAAGGCTCATGCCTCAACATTTTCATCACCAAAATCATCTGGTGTTCGGAAACACATGTCAAAACATCTCAATAGAATGATCCATCATTCCAAGGTTTTCATAACCATTTTTCCACCAAGTATTCCCATCTAAAGTTGATCAAGTTCTATGCTTAGCACTAGCATCTACAAGTGGGGGTAAGTACTAATGAGGGGTGGTAAACTAATGGAGTTTTACTAAGTTCAATCTCATGCCTTAGGATGATATATAGATTATCTAGCTTAGGCCAAATTTTATGCTCTTTATGCAACCTTCCATTATCTCTCTAGAATCTACAATTCACTTAAGTAAGCTCTAAGTACTAGCTTTCATAAAGAAATAAAGTATAAAGCTGGCAAGTAAAACTAGGATTGGGTATCATCGAATGTGTCTAACGAAGCATGCTTAGTGCATTGCATAGGTTATTTAACTCTCATAATTGCATGTGTTAGCTTGCCTTGTGCAGAGCACTGGTTGAAGTTCTCCTCGGCTTCTTCTTCGTAGTATCCTCCTTCCTCCTCGTATCCTTGGTCGGTACTAGCGTTATAAATAAATACGAGGTACAAAATCACCAAACAATACTTAACTACTTTCAATCATCACACAAAGGGGTTATATAGATGATCTAGCATCATCACTAACATTACAAGAATAAGGCATTTGTCTTATTTATTTTATTTTTAGAAAAGTAATTTCTACTCATTGAAAAACTACTTAAGATTTAATATTCTCCAAACCAAATATGGGATCATGTTGACACATCTCATCACCACACATTTCAGTACAGGGGAATGTGATTTAAAATGGTGTCACAATTTAATAAGATTTAACCTTTTATTTAAAAAATGACTAGAAATGCCTATGTGGCATCCTTTTGTTACTTGAACATTATTTCTGTAAGTAAACCAATATGTTTTTATATATTCTGAAAGGTATGATCAAATGTGATTTTTGAGAGTTGGAATCAACTCAAAAGATATTATAGTTTAAATTTGAAAAATGTTTGAATGCATAAAAGCTTCTGCCTTGTTATTTTTACCAAGGGTGATCTAGATATCCAAATGATTTGAATCCAACGGGTTTGGATTCATCATTTCCAGAACTTTCTAACAAAATTGGTTTCATTCAATTTGGTTCACTAAATCGAGTTGGGTTGATTTTTGAAACTAGGTACAAAAGTATGTTTGAACTAACAGGGGGTTCCACCAGTCAGTGGCTCTTTAAACGTGAAGCGGTACGGGGCAACGTGGTGTGTTGGATCTAGTTCTAATCCAACGGCTCTGGTTCATCGTCCACGTCGGGCAGCGCCGGGGAGACAGAGCCCTAACGCGGCAGGTGGGGGTCGTGGGAGGCTCACCGGGGCTCAGGCGAGGGTCGGCGATGCAGGCGAACGACGAAGTCGACGACGGCGAATCTCCTGGTACCGGCAGCTCCACCTGGGGTGGACGAAATTGACGGCGTCCTTCTTCTCCAGAGGCGGCCTGCTCCGGCGCAATTCCGGCGATGCGCTGCTCGCCTTGCTCCGGGAACGGGGTGGAACGATCAGTGAGGTGAGAGGAGTGAGATGGTGTGCTCAATTAGGCCGGGGGTGGCTTCCTTTTATAGGTTCGACGGTGAGACCAAACGGGATGGGCAGGCGACGGTGGCGACACGGCTACGGGCAACTAGAGGCATGGTCGAGGGTGGCGATCGATTGGTGGTCTCCTGGCGATGCTCTATGGCTTTAATGCGTGTGTAGGGGCGACGGCAAACGGTCTGGAACGCTCGACGTTCTGCATGGCAGAGGCGTCGTCTTCGACGACGAGCAGTGTCTATGGTGTACGGGCGGTGAAATGGGCATGTCTGGCGGTCTCCTGGGACGGTGGGGAGCATGCTAGCGGGCGGCGAGGGATCGAGGTGGTCTAGTTAAATGGGAATGGCGCGTGCTCTGTGGTGCACGTCGGCATGGTCGACAGTGGCACGGGCGCGACGTTCCTGGCGGTTCTGGTTGCTGTTCACCATTGATGGCACTGGCGAGCTCACAGTGGTGCTAGTGATTAGTTAAGTTTGTTAGATGATCTACTAAGGCTAGTGGTGTCCAGAGAGGGAACAAGTTAGGCCAAAACACTGCTCAAAATAGTGTTTGTGATTTTGTTGATTTGAATATGCAAGGTGTTTGATGAAATGGCCGCATGAATTCAAGTTTTGAATTTTGAAAAGATTTTTGGTGGGTGTGCTAGGCATGTGCTGGTGAGTCTGTAGATACTTGGGTTTTGAAAGTTGAGCTTGTTTGAGTGGTTTTTGAAAAAATGGGATCTTCCCATATGATATAGATGCAATTTTGAACTGTCATTTAAACTATGCATTTGAATGTTTCTGGATGATCACAAGATGGGCCTTGATACTTTGTTATGAGTACAATTAAGGGGTGCAAAGATCCAAACAAGTTTCTGTTAAGTTCTGAAAGTTAGAGATAGCCAAAGTAGGCATGGGAGTTAATTTGGCCAAAGTGACCATTCACTGAATTTGTTTGTTTTGATTTATTTGTCTTTGGGAAAAGTTTGGGAATTTTTTAGATGATGTTTATTTCACCTAAGAATCATTTTACAAGCAAAGAAATACATAATCATGGCAATTCAAAAGAATCCAAATTTCAATACACACACATATGAATGCTTTCATATTTTTAATCAGAAAAGTTTTTGTTAACCCTAAATTTGATGATTAGAGTTTGATGATCCAATTTTAGTATTTTTGGGATGTTAAATAGTCCCACGTGTGATGCCGTGGCCCGTGTCATCGCCGGCGACCACCATCCGCCGACATGGGCGTCGTAGTGACGTCATCGTGACACACTGCTGGCGTGGCCGCTGACCCCCGCTGACCATTGACCACCTGCATGGCATGATGACCTGGCCTTGGGCCCAACCGTTAGTGCTTCCTCTGGGACGAGGGAGTGATCGTATATAGGAGGTTCTGATGAAGCTGGTAGTAACCCTCATAGGTGGTTTTGTAGTTTCCCCGAGTTAGGGTTTGCACCCCTCGGAACCCCGATTAAACTGCCGAGCATGTCTTAATTTTAAGATATACCAAAATAGTATACCTAAGTGACCCCTCTCATATGCATCCGAGGTTTCTCTGAACTAGGTTTTACACCCCTCGGAACTCCGGAATATTGATTTTAGTTGATTCTTATTATTGTAAATATTGTAAATTCATTTTTATTATTGTGTATGTATATATTAGGGTTTCTCCGAATTAGGGTTTATATCTCTCAACACCCTACCTAACATTCTCCCTTAGCCGCTTTGACTTATCCGTTTTCCAACCTATGCAGAAAATATGGACCCACACGATAGAGGCGGAGAAAAGGAAGAGTTGATCCAAGGTGTGATCCGCAGGAAAGAAAAATTAGATGTATCGATGTTTCGGAACAACTCCGGTGAGGGTGATCCTCTTTTTCCGGAAGAGACGACTTGTTTGAGGTTGAAGGTGATGCCTTCCACGCGGAAGAAGGCGATGCCTTGTATGATCGAGAAGACGACCGCTCAGGCGAGGTGCATGTAATATAATTAATTCATTAATTAATCATCTGTTGTATATATAGAAATAGTAACAATGATCTTTCTTCTTTTAGCCCTCTAGATCGAACAAATCTACTGAAAAGAGCAGACGAGGCCCAACCAAAAAGTTGGAAGACCATGAGAGGTTAGGGATCGAAGATATCGCTGAAGACGGCAAACCGACGGCTCTCGTTGTTGTCGCAAACAAATTTGTGGCACAATGCGGAGTAATCGTTAGGGATTTCGTCCCAATCACCATTCGAAATTGGAATAGGCCTACTGATGCGGAAGAAGAGGGAACATGTTTATATGTCACTAACATGGCCAAAGATTTATTGTGGAAGAGGCTCATGCTTAATTTCAAACTACCGAAGATAGAACTGGATCCAAATGCGGAGGATCCAGTTGAGGACGCCTTAGAACATGCGAAAGCCATGGAGATGAAGGTCAGGGAGTGGGCTATGAAGAAGATGGCCCAATGTTTCACCAACTGGAAGAAAAGATTGCACCTTGACTTTGTCGTGAAAAAGAAGTCTCTGGATTTCGAGAAGATTCAGTTTCAGAAGATAAAACCATTTTGAGATGAGTTTGTGAATTACAAAACATCAGAAAAAGCTAAGAAAATGTCTACAATGAATAAGTTGAATGCTGCTAACAAGAAGTATCACTATACTATGGGAAAAGGTGGCTACAGGGCTGGCATTCCTAAGTGGAAGAAACTTGAGGATGAACTGCGTGCTAAAAATATCATCCCAGAGACAGACGATTGGATCGAACGTGCAAAGAAGTGGTTTTATGGGCATGGGGGCACATTGGAATCAAAAGGGAAGTGTATATATAACATACGACATAAATAAGACCCCTTGCCAATCGAGAAGATGAGAAACGCTGTAAAGGCTGTTAAAGATGGGGACTTCATTCCCGATAGAGAGAATGATGAGCTCACACTCGCCCTTGGAAATAAGGAACATGATGGACGAACACGAGGTACAATATGCTCCCAACCATGGAGGACTGGGTTTCCCGAAGAGAGGAATAAATATCTCGATAGAAGCCGTAAGAGGAGAAAGGAAAAAGCGGAAGTTGAAGCAGATATTCAGAAAAAGAGAATTCGTATAATTGAAAAACAAATAAAGCAACAACAAGATCAAATTAACGCACTTAGCCAGCAAGGTACTACCGGCCCATCAGCAGCACATGGTGGTAGAACCTGCATTCAATGCTACCGGCCTATCGAATAATCAAAAAAGCAGTGTGGCTTCCACCGAGGTCCCGGGTGATGACAATGACGATGACGATGGTGCACCGACGATGACTCATGTTGGATACCCAGTGGATGATTTCACACAGATGACACACTGCGATCTACATGTCAAAGTTGTGAACATATCAATGAAGGTGGCGGTCGGCTATGCCTTACCAATTGGACCCACACCAACTTACCATTGTTGTCCGGTTCCACAGGGCTACGCTGTTGTCGGGGTGGATGAAATCATTTCCACCTTTCAAGGTTTGAAGCTTGACTACCCTGCAGGTGAAGAGGATGTGACTGAACTGGGAGAAGCAACAAACGTCACCATTCTATGGCCAAAGGAAAGTATCATTCTTCAAAATCACATGCCAAGGCCATCTTCGCCGCCGCATCACCCGTCTCCAGCGCAGTCGTTGCCTCCACGGCAGCCGTCTTCGTCGCCTCACCCGGCTCCGTCACCTCACCCGGCTCCTTCGCCTCACCCGGCTCCGTCGCCTCACCAATCTCCGGTGCAGCCATCGCCGGCGCCTCAGGAAAAAAAGAATAAGCGTACCACCGCTACTCTGCGCAGTGGTAAGCGATCGCCGACACATAAACAAGAGCCTCTTCCAAAAATACCAAAGGTTCCTACCAAGAGAGCTTATGACTGTACTGAAGAGAAGACTACGGCAATCGTTGAGGCCGAAACGACAGTGTTTTTCGCTAAGATGAGGCAGCCGAAAGAGCCAGAGTTCCCCAGCACCAAAGAAGAAAAGTCCCCAGTGTTCAAAATGCTAAAGGACCTTCACCAACCCGAGCAAAAGCTGTCATCAGACTATGAGAGCTCCATTCTCAAGTCACATGCGGCACAACAACTGTCGAAGAGCAGTACTGATGCAAGCGCAAAATCTGTTGCCCAGCTCGGAGAACAAGCAAAACAATCTTGCGCCCCTCTCAAGGTGATCTCCCATACCAATGTGGGGTCGAACAAATATGCAGCCGAAGATAAGTATGATCCAGATGTAGTTGCATAATACGGAAATGCTATCGCTGCTCAAGGTATGAGTATTGCCCACTACTTATCCCAGTTACAGTACTTCCCCGTGGGTGAAGTAGCATACAAATACCAGTATGGAAAACCTCTCGTCAAACCTGAGGAGGTAAATAATCTTCCAACAAAAATGCGAATATTGCATAACTCGTACATGCATGCCACAAAAGCCGGGGCTAACTAGTTAATGCTGAGGGTTACAAAAAAGCATTATGGGAAAGAAATAGATGACATGATATCCATTGAATTTGTTGAACTATTTAAATTATTCAATCAAGACGCCTTGGACAAATCAATCATCAGTGCCGATTGTCTGTAAGTACTAATTCTGTAATTAATTTAGTCTCTAGCTATCTCATCTCGTTTATTGCATGTATATAATCATACTATAATATGCAGAATGAAGATTCTCGAATGCAGCAGAGGACAAATATATGACATTGGGTTCATTGACCCATATTGGGTTCATCAAGCTAATCTCAAAACAAACCCCTAGGATACGGAGGATAATATCATACACGCGTTAAGGTTTCATGAAACTAGAAGGGAAATACTATTTCCATACAACTTTGAGAGAGTGTTATTGTCTTGTATACACTTTCTATTTTGCTTACTCGACCTTAAGTATATAATTGATTAGTTATGCATGTGCAACTTCCAACCTGACAAAGGGCGTGTACTAGTCATGGACTCAAAACATAAACCCCTTGAGACGTGGAAGGACATGCAGATGCTTCTCCAGCGGTAATTCTAATCATTATGACACTATATCGACAACGTTCGTGAATTTTATGATATCAAGTAATTAATAACTTCTTTTATTCGTTTTCTTCGCCAGGTAGCGCTTGGAAACGGTTCACCAAGAAGGCTAGGGGTGTTTGGAAAGAGGAACTTACATTTAAACCACTAGTTGTAAGCACCACTAGCTATATCTGTGCATCTCTTTGATTCTAGTTTTGATACCGTTATTACCATGCTTTATTATTATTTTGATTGAACTATGTTCTCGTAAAGTGCCTGACGCAGGGAACATGGAACAATTTATGTGGATACTATATTTGTGAGTTCATCCGTCAGACGTGCTGTGAGAAGGGGAGAAATTTAGAGCAACTTAACGTACTTAAACAATTTCTATTGTTTTCAATTACCATCAAATTGTGTTTAGTTTTATTCATATAGGTTGACTCCTTTTTTAAATCAGATCGAATGTCTACGGGACGGTCTTCTTCCAAAGGATCGCCTACGAGCAATTCAGGAGGAATTGACGGCATTCTTGGATGCAGCAATCCTAGACCCAAAAGGAGAATACTATTCGGGTGTGTATATCCAATAGGGATTGTACAAAGAGCTTATTTTGTATGTAGTGCATGAACTCCATGTATGGAATGTAATATGTTCAACACTTGGATCTATATTGTCATGATGATCTTGTGTAATATAATTGTTCCTTCATTGATGAGTGCAAAACACTAAATAAGAAATAAAACAACATAAAAGAATTCTCTGCCGCGGCACAAAAAGTGGCCAGAATGCTGCTGTGGCAAAAAAAGGTTGCCAAAATGAATTCTCTGTCGTGGCAGAGAGTTATTTGTCACGGACGAACCGGGACGGTTGCACCTCCCCTCTCGCACTGAGCAGCGGTCACGTGTACGCTCTTTTGTCCTGGTTAGTGGGGCAACCGGGACTAAAGGTTGGGGCTTTAGCCCCGATTGCCCTGTCCCGGTTGGGGAACCGGGACTAAAGGCCCTTACCAACCGGGAAACATGGTGTGTTTTGCACTAGTTCCCTCTCCCCACCCCCCCCACACACACACCACCAACACCACCAAAGAAACACATGATCAACAGGAGCCAACAAGAGCCGGCAAAATAGCACGTTGCCTTGCAAGTGGGCTAGCAATCATAACTTTTGTTAGCAAGAGATATTTAGTTTGTTGAGATTTCACTTCCATTATTATTACCAATGTGGTGACTATTACCACTTTATGTCCTCAACCATATTATGAACACACAATTGTTTTTAGCTTGGACTAACTATTACCATTGATGGTCTAAATTGTCCATCAGTGACGAGCAACCAACCCATCACTCATACTCCCTCCATTTTAAAATATAAGATGTTTTAGGTTTGTGAAGAGAATGTATCTAGACTTTTTTTAGTGTGTAGATTCACTTCAAAATGAGTGAACCTACATACTAAAGTAGTCTAGATACAGTTGCTTCACAAAGCTAAAACATCATATATTTTGAACAGAGGGAGTAGTTGTCTACCATTAATGAGAAGGCTTCCCTCTATGTAGTACCTTAGTACTGAGTGGTCCTTTTATCGGATCTGTCATTGGTTCTTTGTCCAGGCCCAGCCTAATGATGTGCACATTAGTGATCTCATTGGATTGGAAGATTACAATAGTGCATAAATAAGAAAAAGTAGAAAAAATAATTTTTAATTTAATTTCAACAAAACATCAAAATACTAATTTAATTCCATTTCAACAGAACATCAAAAACATAAGTTTCAATCTGCTTCCACCATAATACAAAAAAACAGGCATCACAGATCGGAGGGAAGGGAACCAGACAAAACCATACCCTAAATCCTACCACATTGATGGGAGAACGGTACACTCAATCATGAACCCTAATTTGTCTGTACCACAACTACATGCGCGTGGCGAGTGATCCTATAGTTATGGCCGAACTAGGTCAGTTGTACATGGCCACCCGATCATGGAACATGAAACGGTGGAAGAGTATTAGGGTCATCAATGTGCTGGATCTCATTAATCCGAATGTTGGCGAACTTTCCCTCACATCTCAAGGAATTAGTCAATCAAAATTAACACATGCTTGGAAAAACCTTATCTATTTCTTCTTGCAATATTGGTTTCTGCACAATAAACCGGTAACCGTTTGGTCATGAGGAAAACACGTAGTTTGCAAAATATTTATTTATTATTATACTAAGCATGTCAGTGCCAGGATGATACAAACGACACATACATGACACATTATACAATACAATATGACACATGGATCATGCAAACACCATGGATCCTTCCATCGCATGGAATACCTACTGTGTGGTATGTACTCCAGTTTACTGGTAGGATGCACATTTTATTTCCCAGCGTGAGAGAGAGAGAGAGAGAGAGAGAGAGATCATATGCATGCCATGTTGGCGATAAAGGACTGATCGATCAAGCCCGGGGACCAGAATAGGCACCAATGGACCTGACCTTATCGTCACATCGGCCAAAGAGGGCGACAATGGAGTCATCATCCACATCAATGGAGAAATAAATGTCTTCAATATTGTTTGGATACTTTCCGAACGGCCCATACTTAGCATCCTTAGAGGTGTTGAAGTTGAGTGTAGTGATGGAGGGGTTGAGGTAGCCAGAAAGCCCGGTCAAAAAATCATCTTTGTTTATGCAGATCTGCACAACATACTATAAATTACAATGATGCAGAAAGGAGCCATAAGTACTATTTATTAATTACTTGATTAATATATACATCATAAATACTTCCTTCAAATCCAAAATTAATTGAAGATAGAGAACAACATGTAGGACATAAATACACCACACATGTTATATAGTTTGTATGAAATTTATGTTGGGCGGCAAGCACCTAACATATATTAACTTATGAACGCAAAAGTTACATACCATATGCTTTGTACCATCTATGGTTCCATATGGACCTACTTCGATTAGATCATTTTTCTCGTCACGATAGATGAAGGATATGGCTTTGATTTGCCCATCGGGGCCATCACTGCTCCAAATAGTGATGTTCAAGAGTTGTTTGGGCGGTTTTTTGACAGAATCGATGTCAAAAGCAGGGCCTTCCTCATAACCATACGGGCCAATCTTCTTGGACGTCGCCTGGACACAATTAATACATGCAAATATATAGTAAGTTAGATCACATGTACGATAAATTAGACAGACGATGAGAGCTAACGACGAATGTATGTAATCGGTGATCAGCAAAAGCTGGTATCCTACCATTGCTAGTAGTAGGATGAATTTGTGTTGGCAGTCTTTCCAGGGAACGGCAGTTTTTCTTGATTTATGCTCCATGAACCGGTATGCCGAACTATTTATAGAGCAGCTGAGAGTATGCAAGTCGTGCAGGTATAACTGCCACATTCATTAGACACTTATGTAAACCATGTCAAGTGTATGAAAACCAATGTTAATTTTTTAATCCATTTGCAAGACGACCATAAGTTTTTCTTGATGTTGCTAGTCTTATTGTTCTTT
The DNA here is from genome assembly GCA_916181665.1 of Avena sativa. NCBI lineage: Eukaryota > Viridiplantae > Streptophyta > Magnoliopsida > Poales > Poaceae > Avena > Avena sativa. The sequence continues at coordinate 483,275,776 of OV702283.1, forward strand.
TGAAGTATTCATACATGTTCTATGGAATATTGGACTCTGGCCGGTGGTATTTAATCTAGAGGGCCCCATACGGGTCACGTCCGTTGTAGGTTTATATATTCGTCCAAATGATCATAGATCTAGTCAAGTCAAACTAGCATACCATTAGATAAAATTGCAAGAAAATTTGGTTATTGTCACATCGCTAGCAAAGTTTGAAGGGAATATGCCCGAGAGGCAATAATAAAGTGGTTATAATCGTATTCCTTGTTTATGATAAATGTTTATTTTGCATGCTATAATTGTATTAATACGGAAACGTTAATACATGTGTGTTTAATAAACAAACAGAAAGTTCCTAGTTATGCCTCTCTTATAAACTAGCTCGTTGATTAACAAGATGATCAAGGTTTCATGATCATGGACATTGGATGTTGTTAATAACGGGATCACAACATTAGTGTAATGGTGTGATGAACATTCATCCGAAGTATAGCATTATGATCAAAGTCATTGAGTTTATATTGCTATAACAACTTACGAAGTGATCCTAATCCTTAGACCATGAGATCATGTCAATCACTAACACTGGAAGAGTTTCTTGATAACATCAAACGTCACACCGTAACAGGGTGATTATAAAGATGGATTCAGAACTAATAAAGTGTGATGTTGAGGCCCATGGATCGAGAGTGGAATTTGTTCATCCCGATGACGGATAGATATGCTCTAGGCCCTCTCGGTGATATCACATTGATTAGCTTGCAAGCAAGTGATTTGATCACTAGAATGTTATATCACGGGAACAAGAAAAGAGTGCATGTCAGTAACGAGATCAAACTAGGTATGGAGATACCGATGATCGAATCTCGGACATGTAATATATCGTGAAACAAAGGGATTAAGATACTAGCGTAAAAGGTTCCGACGATCACAAGAAAGTCATCGTTGAATGTGTGGGAGTCAGTATGGGTCTCCAGATCCCGCTTCTGATTATTGATCCGAGAGGGGTCTCGATCATGTCCGCATTAAGAGACACCGACATCCAATTGGAGCAAAAGTTTCATGCCGAAAGAATGAACAAGCGCATGAATTTATTTCACTAGATACCGAAACAGGTTTTCGGGTGAAATTGCATAAAGTGGTTATGCATGTGAAATGGAATTCTAGAAAGGGGTTATTTGTGAATGTTTGTCATTAAAGTAATTGACAAAATTCTGAATAAAATAAAAGATTTTTATTTAATGAGAGTTTGCATTAAATTTGGTGGAAATTTAATGGGAATTTGAGTGGGTTTTTGAGTGGAGGGAATTGAAAGGCTTTTGTGTGAGTGGAGTGTCCACCCACATGAATGAAAGGAGGGGAGGGGGCAGCCCCATGGCTGGGCGCATGGCCCCTTGGGTGCCCCCCCTCTCCCTATAAAAGGATCCCCCCTCCCTCTCTCTCACTCACACCTCCTCGTGAAGGATCTCTCTCCCCCTCTAGAATTTATCCCAATGGTATCGGACTAGCGAGATACATGTTCCCGGTGGATTTTCGGCAAGAAAGAGTTGTGCTTCCGCTGCATCGCTGGAGCGAGGAGGCGGAGGTTGCTCGGTGCCTCGAACGTGTGTGCGAGCACGGATGCGCTGCTGTTTTGCGCGCTAGGACTTCATCTCGATCTTGAGATCGGCAAGAGATCGTCTACATCAACCACGAGTTTGGACTCGTTAAGCTTTGTCGGTCTTCAAGGGTATGTTCTCTACGGATATACATCCGCCCGTTGTTTGTATCTAGTAGATAGATCTTGGTACATAGTTGTTCCCATCGTAGGAATTTTTTTGTTTTCTATGCTGCGAACCCTACAGTGGTATCAGAGCCGGATCTATGCGTAGATACTTTGCACGGGTAGTACACATATGAGTATGTGGGCGATGATGATCATTTTATTGCTTCTTAGTTGTACTTTGGATATTGGTGGCATAGTGGGATGAAGCGGCCCGGACAAACTTTACATGTCCTCGCACATGAGACCTGTTCCACGCTTGACATGCAACTAGTTTTGCATAAGTGGCTAGCGGGTGTCTGTCTCTCAGACTATAGTCAATATCTAATTTGCAACGAGCTGTCAACAATTTGGTTATCCTCGTTGTGGTTCATGTTCGTAGGTAAGAACGGTTTTATCTTCGAAAGCCCTAAACCACGTAAAATTTGCAATGGATAAATTAGAGGCGTCTAGTTTAGATTGTTGCTGGGCTAGTGTTATGATATGGTGATGTTGTAAGTAGAAGTATGAGATGATACTCTTAGAACACACATAGCGTGTAAGTTACATAGACCTTGGCCTTACACATAAAGGTATGATAGAGATCGTACCACGGTGCACATGATGGAGATCATATGCGGGAACCATATCATTTCACTAATAAACATGAGATGTTTTGATTGCATCTTATATTGCTTGTTTGGCGTTTTATTAGCATAATAAGATGATCCCTCATTTAGATATCAAGATAAGAATGTGTTCTTCCTTAAGTATGCACCGACAATGTTTCTTCGCTTCAAGGCATCACGTGATGATCGGGTGTACTTGAATCCACGAGCATATCTCGGGTGTAAGACAGTTACACACGCGAATACTAAGGTTCTTACTTGGCTAGCCTAGCATGTACAGACATGGCCTCGGAACACGGACCGAAAGGTTAAGCATGAGTCATATGTTTTTGATATGATGACCATATGGATGCTCGCCTTTGAAACTACACCGACTCACGTGATGATCGGACTTGGTGTAGTGGATTTGGTTCATGTAATCACCAAAAAGACACGAGGGATGTCGTTTTTGAGTGGGAGTTCATTTCTAATTTGGATTAGTAGAACTCAATTTATCATAAATTAAATCAAAGTGAATTTGCATAATTAGTTGTAGTCATTGGCATTCGTTCACCACCTTATGCATAGTTTTAATTGAGATAATAGAAGTATAGAATTCTGGATATATACTTTACGAACTGGTATCGTATTGTGTTGAGTGTCAATCTAAAGTTTAAAGTCCTATTGCAAACTTTCATCAAACTCTATTTACTCCGTGAAATTTAATAGTTGGTATTGAATCGAGAGTAACAATTCCAGTGTTAGTATCTTAAATATCATATTTGCCTCCATAATTCTTGATTTAAATATCAAGATTATCTAGGAGCTGAAAGAATTGTTTCAGAAACCATCATGTGTGACAGATATAACGATATCTGAAACAATGTTTTGGTTGCAATATGATAGAGTATAATATATGTTCTCATATTGGATGAGAATTTACGATGGTTGGAGATGCTAGACATCCTAATCATCCAAAAGGGTTTTGGAAAATAATTTTATACTCACGATTCGCCTTTATAAGCTACAGTAGCTTGATCATGAAAGTCTTCATGATAAGGATGAATAGAAGATGTATGTAAAGTGTTTACTACACTAAAAGATTACTAAAGAATGGATTTTGAAAGAATACCGATCATTTTGATGATGGTGATCTACTTCAAAGTGCAAGTCCAAAGGAATTATTATTTGAATATACACGCTTTGGACTATGTGTCATGTATATGGCGCCACTTTTGATGTTGATAGATTCTTTTAAAAAGGAAAAGGAAATGCTGAAAGAGAATCTACAAAATATACTTGGCAGAAAAGAAAAGATTGTAAATATCCAATTTAGGTATATATATATGATATACATGTTATGGTTGTATTCTTTGCTTGTTAAAAAATGTGGTTCTTGGGTATTGGATACCGAATTGGTTGGTATGAAATTTCATACAGAACGACGCAATTCATGAACCACAATGGCCTAAGTAACTAGCAAGAGAATATGTGATGATGTTCATCGAAAACAAACAAACCGTTGTTTGTATTTCTCGTTGACATCAAAGCTTGACTTCAAGATTGTTTTAATAATTGTTATTTGAATCAGGTATTATGAGAACAAAGGTTGTTCAAATAATTACCGTATTCCATATAAGATGGATGATTTACAAATCTAGTTGGAGAAATCACATCCATAAAACCTAATGCTAAAATGTCGCAAGACAAATGATTGAAAGATCACTTACGAAGTGACATCGCTGTTTAAATTATATTGGAAAGAAAACATGAAGAAACTCCATTTTCATGGATTTTTGGAGTCTTTGATTTGATCAAGTGACGCTTGTGAGACTTTCCTCGGGATAATTAAAACTTCGTTCAAAGGCCAAAGAAGAACGAACGACTAAAATATTGGAATTTATACATATCGATGTATGTAGTCCATTATGTGTAGTCATAAGCGATGGGTTTCAACTTCATATGCTTTCTCCGGAAATTTGAGTGAATGTTCACTTAATGAGAATGAAGTATGAAATATTTGAAAATGTTTCAAAGACTTTCAAGATGAAGTGAAAATCATTGTGACAAGAAAATAAATGGTTTATGATTTTATCATAAGGGATTTATTTGAGTTACAAGTGTAACAAGAAAATAAATGAATTATGATTTTATCATAAAGGGATTTATTTGAGTTACAAGTTTAGCAAAACACCTATATTTACATATCCCGAAACACCATAGGAATATGGATTGTTTGAGATTTGTAATGAAACCTTGTTTGACAAGGTTGGATCAAAGGTGTTATTTATAAAACTGCCATTATGTTTTAAAAGATTAAAGCTTTAGAGACTACCGCTTTTACACTGAAAAGAGCTCCATATTGATCCGTTGAAATGACCCCATGGAAGTTATGGTTTGGGGTAAAACCCAAGTTATCATTTCTGAAATTTTGGTATGCTAAACATAAGTAAGATGTTTACAACCGAAGTCTGATGAGCATGTCTTTGTAGGTTATTTCGAATAACAATTGGTTATTCCTCCATAACACCGAGGACAAAAGGGTTTGTCGCTTGAAATGTGAAGTTTCTTGAAACAGGAATTTTTCGCAAAAGTTAAGTGGGAGGACAATAGAACTTTGATAAGGTTAACGAACCTTAGCTATATGTGCTGAGTTGCGCAGCACCGGAAATCGTTCTGAAGGCTGCCATAATGCTCATAGCTTATGTGCCTCAAAGGTTGTGGTCACGGAGGTCTAAGTTCCTATTGAACCAAGTAGGTCGGTTAAACAATCAAATGCTAAGATTTGAGAGTAAATCATTATTGTTTGACAATGATGAACCGAATACATACAAAGAAGCAATGATGGGCCCTGACTCCGTCAAATGGCTTGAAGCCATAAAATCCATGATAAGTCCATACACGATAAATCAAGTTTTGAACTTGGAAGACCCTCCGGAAAGGTGTAAAAACCTATCGGTCGTATTTGGATCTATAAAGAAACAGACATGGATGTTTCACATCTATGAAATAGTCGACATGTCGTAAAGTATTTTATGACAATGTTCAAGGAGTTGACTATGACAAGATTTGATCTTTCATAGCGATATTTAGTCTGGACGGATTAAAGTAGCAACCACTACATATAATTTGGTATATGGTAGATGAATAAACAAAACAAAGTTCTTTTAATAGAATGGTTACCTAGGACATGTACATGACACGATCCAAAGGGTTTTGTTAATTCAAAGGATGGTAAAAAGGGGCATGCAAACTTCAATTGTTGAAGTAAGCATTGCGGAGTTGGAATCTTCACCGTGATGAAAAAGGAGTTTTCATCTGGAGACGATGAAGATGCTTGCATTTGCAAGAAATTAAGTGGGAGCGCTGAGACATATTTCTAATACATTATGTGAAGGACATCTTGTTGATTAGAAATGATGTATATTTTATTGACAAAGGTTAAGGATTTCATTTTGAAGAAAGACTTAGGCAAAACCCGAATATTTAGCATGAATGTCTATAGTGGATAGACGGTGACGCTAATATGGTTGGGCCAAACGTACATATATGAGATATTGAAGGAGTTCAATATAGAAACGACAAGAAATGGTTCTTGTCGCATGGAAAGGAATTGAATCAAGATTCAAGTGTATCGACACTTGATAAGTGAAACAAGATTCAAGTGCTTTGACACTTGATGAGTGAAATCACGAGAATGTTTTGATCAATCATACCATGATATGTACACGTCCAGATATGTCCTATGCTCTAAGTGTTATGAGCATATACCAGAATGAATCATAAAATGATCATTGGACGATAGTAAGGATATTCTTATGATCTTTTGGAAGAACTAAGAATATATTTGTGTAGAGGTGACAAACAATTACAAATAGTTCATTGTAAAGAGTTACATTGATACTAGTTTTGTCACAAAATACAAATTAAGTTTATCTCAATTTAAACTATGGGTGGCACAATGTAATGGAAAGGAGATTCCATGATGGATTTGGAAGAGTTCCAAAGTTAATACATTGTGACGAATACTACAACAAAAGGATAAGTATATGACTGCTATAGTAGCGGCAAAGGAGGGAATTTGTGTCAAGTAGTTTGTTATCAAACTAAGGTGTGGTTCGCAACGGGCTAACACTAAAGATATATTGCGTGACAATAGTATCGACGTGTTTTAACCCCAAGGAACTAAAGGTCTCACCGAAAGACCAAATTTATACAATGTCGTCTCATTGGAGAATGAATGATGCGTGAAGACGCAAAGACATGCAAATACACACGAACCTGAAGCGTCAGATCCGTAGATTATGTTAACCACTTGCAATTGCGTATATGGAACACCGGAAATCCATAAGTGTTCAATACGCAAAGTTCTCAAACTAGATTATTGTCTCTAGTGCAAGTGGGAGACTAAAGGGAATATGCCCGAGAGGCAATAATAAAGTGGTTATTATCGTATTCCTTGTTTATGATAAATGTTTATTTTGCATGCTATAATTGTATTAATACGGAAACATTAATACATGTGTGTTTAATAAACAAACAGAAAGTTCCTAGTTATGCCTCTCTTATAAACTAGCTCGTTGATTAACAAGATGATCAAGGTTTCATGATCATGAACATTGGATGTTGTTAATAACAGGATCACAACATTAGTGTAATGGTGTGATGAACATTCATCTGAAGTATAGAATTACGATCAAAGTCATTGAGTTTATATTGCTATAACAACTTACGAAGTGATCCTAATCCTTAGACCATGAGATCATGTCAATCACTAACACTGGAAGAGTTTCTTGATAACATCAAACGTCACACCGTAACAGGGTGATTATAAAGATGGATTCAGAACTAATAAAGTGTTATGTTGAGGCCCATGGATCGAGAGTGGAATTTGTTCATCCCAATGACGGATAGATATGCTCTGGGCCCTCTCGGTGATATCACATTGATTAGCTTGCAAGCAAGTGATTTGATCACTAGAATGTTATATCACGGGAACGAGAAAAGAGTGCATGTCAGTAACGAGATCAAACTAGGTATGGAGATACCGATGATCGAATCTCGGACATGTAATATATCGTGAAACAAAGGGATTAAGATACTAGCGTAAAAGGTTCCGGCGATCACAAGAAAGTCATCTTGAATGTGTGGGAGTCAGTATGGGTCTCCAGATCCCGCTTCTGATTATTGATCCGAGAGGGGTCTCGATCATGTCCGCATTATTCACGAACCGTAGGGTGACACACTTAAGAGACACCGACATCCAATTGGAGCAAAAGTTTCATGCCGAAATAATGAACAAGCGCAGGAATTTATTTCACTAGATACCGAAACAGGTTTTCGGGTGAAATTGCATAAAGTGGTTATGCATGTGAAATGGAATTCTAGCAAGGGGTTATTTGTGAATGTTTGTCATTAAAGTAATTGACAAAATTCTGAATAAAATAAAAGATTTTTATTTAATGAGAGTTTGCATTAAATTTGGTGGAAATTTAATGGGAATTTGAGTGGGTTTTTGAGTGGAGGGAATTGAAAGGCTTTTGTGTGAGTGGAGTGTCCACCCACATGAATGAAAGGAGGGGAGGGGGCAGCCCCATGGCTGGGCGCATGGCCCCTTGGGTGCCTCCCCTCTCCCTATAAAAGGAGCCCCCCTCCCTCTCTCTCACTCACACCTCCTCGTGAAGGATCTCTCTCCCCCTCTAGAATTTATCCCAATGGTCTCGGACTAGCGAGATACATGTTCCCGGTGGATTTTCGGCAAGAAAGAGTTGTGCTTCCGCTGCATCGCTGGAGCGAGGAGGCGGAGGTTGCTCGGTGCCTCGAACGTGTGTACGAGAACGGATGCGCTGCTATTTTGCGGCGCTAGGACTTCCTCTCGATCTTGAGATCGGCAAGAGATCGTCTACATCAACCACGAGTTTGGAATCGTTAAGCTTTGTCGGTCTTCAATGGTATGTTCTCTACGGATATACATCCGCCCGTTGTTTGTATCTAGTAGATAGATCTTGGTACATAGTTGTTCCCATCGTAGGAAAATTTTTGTTTTCTATGCTGCGAACCCTACAAAGTTTACTTGGTTGTTACTATTTTACCAGATTTTCATCCGTCGAGATTCACATTGCACTACAGGAAAGAACGAAGGTGCCGACAGCCAAATGTCGGGGCCGTCGGCGTAGCTACCTTCCCTGGCTAGCTGACAAGCCTGGCCGTCGGCGTAGGGACGGCCGTCGGCGTAGGTGACGGTGCCGAGGGTAGCCGACGGCGTAGCGTGGCCGTCGGCGTAGTACAGAGGGCTGTGCCGACGGTGGCCCTCGGCATAGGTACAGCTATCGGCGTAGCCCCAGTTTAGACACGGCGATGGAAATGGCGTTAGGCAGACAGGAGGCCGTCGGCACAGCTCTTTCAAAAATTTTGTTTGGTCTGTACCGACGGCTTAGCCGTCGGCGTAGGCCTCCAGAGTTTTTCCTTTTATCTCATTATTTTTTGAAAAATCATAACTAAAAGATTCTAGTTCAGAAAAATACAAATAATATATCAAAATTTGCAGAAAAATAAGACCTATCTATCTACACTCAAATATTACACATTTATAAAAAAACAAGCGAAACATAAAACATTATATATAGTTTAAAATGGGCATTATAAATTCAAAAACGATCCAAACAACGTGAAACCTTCGCGTAGTGTCATATTATGTGACATAGTTAGAAGGAAAAATATCAAACTTGGTATATTGATTATGTCTCAAAAAAACCATCAAAAAATGACCTATCTCGTTCGAGGTTTCTTGGCTTTCGGGTCAAATGACCAATGTTATGGCTAGAATGAAGGCATAGTTTGTGATAATGTGTCCATATTATGCATAAGTGTGCATCATGGGATGGCGAACAATGTTTCACGAGGAAGTTGTCCTTTTCGTCGCACCAAAAAGCCGTTTTCCATTTTCCGAGTGCAACAAATTGACGGTTTTGTAAAGCAACCACCAAATGGCTAATTCAAAATACTACCGTCACATTTTTCAAAAATACTAGACCACCTTACATGGATAATGTCATACCAGGGGGATCTCAAACATTTCCGTCTATCCCTGGTGAAAAAGACAAATTCCTGCCGAATCGGTAGGAAGTGGGTCAGATATGAACTACAGGTACATGATCGGATGCTCATGATTTTTTACAAAAATCATTTTTTGGTTCAAAGTATGTTGTTTCATCATAGATCCACCTAAAGTTTAGCGAGTCTCAGCCCCGAGCTAAGAATCTTCATGCCCGCCCTTCGATAAAGTTTAACGATAGTTTAAAACGGGCATTATAAATTCAAAAACGATCCAAACAACGTGAAACCTTCGCGTGGTGTCATATTATGTGACATAGTTCGAAGAAAAAATATCAAACTTGGTATATTGATTATGTCTCAAAAAAACCTTCACAAAATGACCTATCTCGTCCGAGGTTTATTGGCTTTCGGGTCAAATGACCAATGTTATGGCTAGAATGAAGGCATAGTTTGTAATAATGTGTCCATATTGTGCATAAGTGTGCATCATGGGATGGCGAACAATGTTTCAGGAGGAAGTTTTCCTTTTCGTCGCACCAAAAAGCCGTTTTCCATTTTCCGAGTGCAAAAAACTGACACTTTTGTCAAGCAACCACCAAATGGCTAATTCAAAATACTACTGTCACATTTTGCAAAAATACTAGATCACCTTACATGGATAATGTCATAACAGGGGGATCTCAAACATTTCCGTCTATCCCTGGTGAAAAAGACAAATTTCTGCCGAATCGGCAGGAAGTGGGTCAGACATGAACTACAGGTACATGATCGGATGCTCATGATTTTTTACAAAAATCATTTTTAGGTTCAAAATATGTTGGTTCATCATAGATCCACTTCAAGTTTAGCGAGTCTCGGCGCGGAGCTAAGAATCTTCATGCCCGCCCTTCGACAAAGTTTAACGATAGTTTAAAACGGGCATTATAAATTCAAAAACGATCCAAACAACGTGAAACCTTCGCGTGGTGTCATATTATGTGAAATAGTTAGAAGAAAAAATATCAAACTTGGTATATTGATTATGTCTCAAAAAAACCTTCACAAAATGACTTATCTCGTTCGAGGTTTCTTGGCTTTCGGGTCAAATGACCAATGTTATGGCTAGAATAAAGGCATAGTTTGTGATAATGTGTCCATATTGTGCATAAGTGTACATCATAGGATGGCGAACAATGTTTCAGGAGGAAGTTTTCCTTTTCGTCGCACCAAAAAGCCGTTTTCCATTTTCCAAGTGCAAAAAACTGACGGTTTTGTGAAGCAACAACCAAATGGCCAATTTAAAATACCACCGTCGTATTTTTCAAAAATACTAGACCACCTTACATGGATAATGTCATAACAGGAGGATCTCAAACATTTCCGTCTATCCCTGGTGAAAAAGACAAATTCCTGCCGAATCGGTAGGAAGTGGGTCAGATATGAACTACAGGTACATGATCGGATGCTCATGATTTAAAAAAAATCATTTTTAGGTTCAAAATATGTTGTTTCATCATAGATCCTCTTCAAGTTTAGCGAGTCTCGGCCCCGAGCTAAGAATCTTCATGCCCACCCTTCGACAAAGTTTAACGATAGTTTAAAACGGGCATTATAAATTCAAAAACGATCCAAACAACGTGAAACCTTCGCGTGGTGTCATATTATATGAGATAGTTAGAAGGAAAAATATCAAACTTGGTATATTGATTATGTCTCAAAAAAACCTTCACAAAATGACCTATCTCGTTCGAGGTTTCTTGGCTTTCGGGTCAAATGACCAATGTTATGGCTAGAATGAAGGCATAGTTTGTGATAATGTGTCCATGTTGTTCATAAGTGTGCATCATGGGATGGAGAACAATGTTTCAGGAAATTTTCCTTTTCGTCGCACCAAAAAGCCGTTTTCCATTTCTCGAGTGCAAAAAACTGACGGTTTTGTGAAGCAACCACCAAATGGCTAATTCAAAATACTACCGTCACATTTTTCAAAAATACTAGACCACCTTACATGGATAATGTCATAACAGGGGGATCTCAAACATTTCCATCTACCCTGGAGAAAAAGACAAATTCCTGCCGAATCGGTAGGACGTTGGTCAGATATGAACTACAAGTACATGATCGGATGCTCATGATTTTTTACAAAAATCATTTTTTGGTTCAAAATATGTTGTTTCATCATAGATCCACTTCAAGTTTAGCGAGTCTCAGCCCCGTGCTAAGAATCTTCATGCCCGCCCTTCGACAAAGTATAATGATGGTTTAAAACAGGCGTTATAAATTCAAAAACGATCCAAACAATGCGAAACCTTCACGTGGTGTCATATTATGTGACATAGTTAGAAGGAAAAATATCAAACTTGGTATATTGATTATGTCTCAAAAAACCTTCACAAAATGACTTATTTCGTTCGAGGTTTCTTGGCTTTCGGGTCAAATGACCAATGTTATGGCTAGAATGAAGGCATAGTTTATGATAATATGTCCAAATTGTGCATAAGTGTGCATCATGGGATGGCGAACAATGTTTCAGCAGGAAGTTTTCCTTTCCGTCACACCAAAAAGCCGTTTTCCATTTTCCGAGTGCAAAAAACTGACAGTTTTGTGAAGCAACCACCAAATGGCTAATTCAAAATACTACCGTCACATTTTTCAAAAATACTAGACCACCTTACATGTATAATGTCATAACAGGGGGATCTCAAACATTTCCGTATATCCCTGGTGAAAAAGACAAATTCCTGCCGAATCGGTAGCAAGTGGGTCAGATATGAACTACAGGTACATGATCGGATGCTCATGATTTTTTACAAAAATCATTTTTAGATTCAAAATATGTTGTTTCATCATAGAGCCACTTCAAGTTTAGCGATTCTCAGTCCCGAGCTAAGAATCTTCATGCCCGCCCTTCGACAAAGTTTAACGATAGTTTAAAACGGGCATTATAAATCCCAAAACGATCCAAACAACGTGAAACCTTCGCGTGGTGTCATATTATGTGATATAGTTAGAAGAAAAAATATCAAACTTGGTAGTTTGATTATGTCTCAAAAAAACTTCACAAAATGACCTATCTCGTTCGAGGTTTCTTGGCTTTGGGGTCAAATGACCAATGTTATGGCTAGAATAAATGCATAGTTTGTGAGAATGTGTCCATATTGTGCATATGTGTGCATCATGGGATGACGAACAATGTTTCAGGAGGAAGTTTTCCTTTTTGTCGTACCAAAAAGCCGTTTTCCATTTTTCGAGTGCAAAACACTGACGGTTTTGTGAAGCAACCACCTAATGGCTAATTCAAAATACCACCGTTACATTTTTCAAAAATACTAGACCACCTTACATGGATAATGTCATCACAGGAGGATCTCAAACATTTCCGTATATCCCTGGTGAAAAAGACAAATTCCTGCAGAATCGGTAGGAAGTGGGTCAGTTATGAACTACAGGTACATGATCGGATGCTCATGATTTTTTAAAAAAATCATTTTTAGGTTCAAAATATGTTGTTTCATCATAGATCCACTTCAAGTTTAGCGAGTCTCGGCCCCGAGCTAAGAATTTTCATGCCCGCCCTTCGACAATGTTTAACGATAGTTTAAAACGGGCATTATAAATTCAAAAACGATCCAAACAACATGAAACCTTCGCGTGGTGTCATATTATATGAGATAGTTAGAAGGAAAAATATCAAACTTGGTATATTGATTATGTCTCAAAAAAACCTTCACAAAATGACCTATCTCGTTCGAGATTTCTTGGCTTTCGGGTCAAATGACTAATGTTATGGCTAGAATGAAGGCATAGTTTGTGATAATGTGTCCATATTGTTCATATGGGTGCATCATGGCATGGCGAACAATGTTTCAGGAGGAAGTTTTCCTTTTCGTCTCACCAAAAAGCCGTTTTCCATTTTTCGAGTGCAAAAAACTGACGGTTTTGTGAAGCAACCACCAAATTGCTAATTCAAAATACTACCATCACATTTTTCAAAAATACTAGACCACCTTACATGGATAATGTCATAACAGGGGGATCTCAAACATTTCCGTCTATCCCTGATGAAAAAGACAAATTCCTGCCGAATCGGTAGGAAGTGGGTCATATATGAACTACAGGTACATGATCGGATGCTCATGATTTTTAAAAAAATCATTTTTAGGTTCAAAATATGTTGTTTCATCATAGATCCACTTCAAGTTTAGCGAGTCTCAGCCCCGAGCTAAGAATCTTTATGCATGTCGTTTTAAACCGGCAAATGAAATTATGATAAGAATCTTTATGCTTCAACGACGAACAGAGACCGGACAGGCTGCTGCTGCTGTCTGTCTGCGCGCGGCGAGCGGCCGAGCGTGCGCGCGAGGTGCTCGACGACGGCCGGCGACGCTACGGCGCACGAGAGAGGGAGGGGCCATGTCTGGGAGGAAGAGGGGCTCACCAGGGGCTTGTCGGTGGGGTTGGTTCGGGCAGAGGGGCCGGTGATCGTCGACGAGGCTGGCGGCCGGAGTGCTTCTGGTGCCCACGGACATGGCGACGGCGACGCTCCTCTGGCGAGGTCCAGAGGCTCCCAGCGGTTCAGGGCGGAGCAGAGGAAGCAGAGGGGGGTCCTGGTACTCCTGGCTTGCCTTGGCGTGCTCGAGAGCGAAGGAGAGTAGAGGGGGCCGAAGCTAGGGTTTTGGGGGCATGGTGGAGAGGTGGTCCGCTTGGGGAGGAAGAAGGGAGGAAGGGGAGGCGAGGCAGGGCCTCTGGGGGGATCTGGGAGAGGCCAGAGGTTGGGAGGGGGGTAGATAAGGACGGGGTGAGGTGGGGATGGCGTGGGGGAGGGGAAGGTGGCTTCGGCCACCTTTTTCCTTTTCACCTTCACGTGCTCGGCATGGGCCAGGGGAGGGGTAGCTAGGCAGGGAGGAGGGGCTGCCAGGTGGGCCACGGAGGAGGAAGCTCGGGTGGGGCACGCCGGCAGAGAGAGAAAGGAGAGAAGAGAGAAGAGAGGAGGTCCTCGGGTGGGGCTAGGGTTAGAAGTTAGGGTTAGAGGGGCTCGGGTTGGGAGCCTCGGTTAGGTTGGAACCGAGGTTGGGGTAGCTAGGTGTGGTAGCATGGTAGAGAGAGGGGAGGTTTAGGGTTTGGCATGCCTACCTGACCATGCATGGATGGGGGATGGTGTTTAGAGGGGGGTAGGGTTTAGGGAGAGGACTAAGAGAGAAGAGGGGAGAGGTTGAGTGTTTGGACAAAACAAGCAATATCAACAAGCTCAAGCAAGAAAGCCAAAAGAGAGAAAAGAAGCAAAGGTGGTGATGGGGTAGAAAATAGAGATGACACACTCAAGGATTCAAATAAAACTAAAAGATGACCAAAAATTGGTGGTAGTTGCATGGGACATGCATTATATTTAATGCACTCCCTAAGGGATTGGTACAAGCTTGCATGGGCCATGCATAAGCATTAAATGCCATGTTTTAACCTTGTGAAAACAAAATATAATCCCATGGCATTTTTTTATGTGCATCCCCAAAAGTGGAGTAAGGCCAAGCAAAAGAATTTGAGAGGGATCCACCCAACCCACATGAGCTAGAAGTAACTCAAATAAAATGCAAGCTCATATTAATTGGATGGTGGAATTATAAAGAGGTGAAAGAAAGGGTGGTGGAGTCAATAAAAGATATGCCCCCAACTCAACTTGGGAATTTAACAATATATCAAGAACCAAATACAATATCAAGAGGCAAATATAAATAATAATGCATATGAGATAAGAACCAAAGCTCAAGGGTTTTTGTATGATGCTCAAATGCAAGGTGGCATGATGACATGAGCATGCTAACATGATGATGCAACAATTATATGTAGGAAGTAGCCATTTTATTACTAGATCAAGTAGCATTACAGTTGTTAGACAAATGGGATGCTACACTTTCCCATGGCTTCCACCATACGACTAACCCTAGGAAGGCGAAGACGCTTTGCGTCTCGAACTACCCCTGCCCGCCGGGCTACTGCGTCCCCGTCGGCTGGATGCTGAGCGCCAGAGGCGTGCCGGTTCCTCATGTCTCTCTAGGGGCACGCCGGATGGCCATCACGAACCACTACTACTTTGAGCTCATGTCGGAGCAGAGGACGAATCCCAACTGACATCCCGACTATTTCCCGACTTGGGAAGCCTTCTTCAGGGATCGGCGTGAGAGGGCGCTTGCCAGGCACGAGGAGGACTACCCACCTCCTCCAAACTTCAACGAGGCCGGCCGTCGGCTGTGGTGGCGCGGCCGGACTCTCCAGAGCATCATGGCCTATGACACGGTCGCCGACTCTAACCCCCGCCTGCGCTACCCTCAAGTTCAAACCACTCGTACTCAGCCTTCAAGGTTCAATTACGGCGACCCCAACGACGACAGTGACGACGGCCGCGGCGAGTATGACGACTACAGTGGCGAGTATTACAGGTCTAGGCAGGAGCATGACTGAGTCACTCCAACATTGCAAAACAAGTTCGGCTGATTGTGACTTAATCTGGCCATGTATCTTAATTTTCAGTTCTTCTATGTATCTTAATCTTTAGTCGTGCTTTATGTAACTTAGTGTTAGTTGCGTTATGTACTTTAATTCCAGTTCTATCGTAATAAAATTTCTTCCCGCCCATTATTTCCCGTCCTTTTCTTCCCGCCCATTAATATATAAAAAATATAAGTTAATTCATTTTTAATTTTAAATGGTTCATAGCTTAAGTGGTTACATTAATTATTTTTAAAAACAGAAAATGTTTTTGAATTAGTTATTCAAAACCAAACACTTTTATGTTTAAAGTTTTTCTAAATTCCAAATTAATATTCAAAAAATATAAGTTAATTCATTTTTAATTTTAAATGGTTACATTAATTATTTTTAAAAAGAGAAAATGGTTTTGAATTAGTTATTCAAATCCAAACACTTTTTACGTTTAAAGGTTTTCTAATTCCAAATTAATATTCAAAAAATATAAGTTAATTCATTTTTAATTTTAAATGGTTACATTATTTATTTTTAAAAACGGAAAATGGTTTTGAATTATTTATTCAAATCCAAACACTTTTTATGTTTAAAGTTTTTCTAAATTCGAAATTAATATTAAAAAAATAAGTTAATTCATTTTTAATTTTAAATATTAACATTATTTATTTTTAAAAACAGAAAATGGTTATGACTTAGTTATTCAAATCCAAACACTTTTTTGTTTAAAGTTTTTCTAAATTCCAAATTAATATTCAAAAAATATAAGTTAATTCATTTTTAATTTTAAATGGTTCATAGTTTAAGTGGTTACATTAATTAATTTTAAAAACAGAAAATGGTTTTGAAAAACAAAAAAAAGTGGAGCATACGTCCCGGTTGGTGGCTACAACCGAGACGTATGACCCTTTAGTCCCGGTTGGACCCACCAACCGGGACATATCCTCCGTTTTTTATAACCGCGACACCGCTTCTCCTTCCCATTCTCTTCTCTCCACCTGCGATAGAGCATTGCGCCATGAACCGCCGCCGCCTGCGCCCGTGGAGCCGCGCGTCACGAACCGCCGCCGCCCGGCCCCGCGCCGAACCACCCGTCCCTGCGCCGGAGAGGATACATGCCGCGCGATCATCCCAGCGCTGCGCCGGAGAGGAGCTCCACGCCGCCTATCCCCGACCACACATCGCCACCCACGCCCGTCCCCGCGTCGTGCCCGCGCCGCGCCGCCCACACCGTCCCCACGCAGCGCCGCCCCGCCGGCTCGTCCGCCACCTCCACGCCGCCCATCGGGAATCTCATTTTTTGTGAGCTCTCTAGTTTTTTCTCTATTTTTTCTTTTTTCTTTTCAGTTATTAGATTAGGTTATTATTATGATTAGCTTAATTTTTTTATATGTGTAGATTATTTAGCTTAATTCTTTTCAGTTTCTTCATGTTTTTTTCAAAGTGAATTTGCATAATTAGTTGTAGTCATTGGCATTCGTTCACCACCTTATGCATAGTTTTAATTGAGATAATAGAAGTATAGAATTCTGGATATATACTTTACGAACTGGTATCGTATTGTGTTGAGTGTCAATCTAAAGTTTAAAGTCCTATTGCAAACTTTCATCAAACTCTATTTACTCCGTGAAATTTAATAGTTGGTATTGAATCGAGAGTAACAATTCCAGTGTTAGTATCTTAAATATCATATTTGCCTCCATAATTCTTGATTTAAATATCAAGATTATCTAGGAGCTGAAGGAATTGTTTCAGAAACCATCATGTGTGACAGATATAACGATATCTGAAACAATGTTTTGGTTGCAATATGATAGAGTATAATATATGTTCTCATATTGGATGAGAATTTACGATGGTTGGAGATGCTAGACATCCTAATCATCCAAAAGGGTTTTGGAAAATAATTTTATACTCACGATTCGCCTTTATAAGCTACAGTAGCTTGATCATGAAAGTCTTCATGATAAGGATGAATAGAAGATGTATGTAAAGTGTTTACTACACTAAAAGATTACTAAAGAATGGATTTTGAAAGAATACCGATCATTTTGATGATGGTGATCTACTTCAAAGTGCAAGTCCAAAGGAATTATTATTTGAATATACACGCTTTGGACTATGTGTCATGTATATGGCGCCACTTTTGATGTTGATAGATTCTTTTAAAAAGGAAAAGGAAATGCTGAAAGAGAATCTACAAAATATACTTGGCAGAAAAGAAAAGATTGTAAATATCCAATTTAGGTATATATATATGATATACATGTTATGGTTGTATTCTTTGCTTGTTAAAAAATGTGGTTCTTGGGTATTGGATACCGAATTGGTTGGTATGAAATTTCATACAGAACGACGCAATTCATGAACCACAATGGCCTAAGTAACTAGCAAGAGAATATGTGATGATGTTCATCGAAAACAAACAAACCGTTGTTTGTATTTCTCGTTGACATCAAAGCTTGACTTCAAGATTGTTTTAATAATTGTTATTTGAATCAGGTATTATGAGAACAAAGGTTGTTCAAATAATTACCGTATTCCATATAAGATGGATGATTTACAAATCTAGTTGGAGAAATCACATCCATAAAACCTAATGCTAAAATGTCGCAAGACAAATGATTGAAAGATCACTTACGAAGTGACATCGCTGTTTAAATTATATTGGAAAGAAAACATGAAGAAACTCCATTTTCATGGATTTTTGGAGTCTTTGATTTGATCAAGTGACGCTTGTGAGACTTTCCTCGGGATAATTAAAACTTCGTTCAAAGGCCAAAGAAGAACGAACGACTAAAATATTGGAATTTATACATATCGATGTATGTAGTCCATTATGTGTAGTCATAAGCGATGGGTTTCAACTTCATATGCTTTCTCCGGAAATTTGAGTGAATTTTCACTTAATGAGAATGAAGTATGAAATATTTGAAAATGTTTCAAAGACTTTCAAGATGAAGTGAAAATCATTGTGACAAGAAAATAAATGGTTTATGATTTTATCATAAGGGATTTATTTGAGTTACAAGTGTAACAAGAAAATAAATGAATTATGATTTTATCATAAAGGGATTTATTTGAGTTACAAGTTTAGCAAAACACCTATATTTACATATCCCGAAACACCATAGGAATATGGATTGTTTGAGATTTGTAATGAAACCTTGTTTGACAAGGTTGGATCAAAGGTGTTATTTATAAAACTGCCATTATGTTTTAAAAGATTAAAGCTTTAGAGACTACCGCTTTTACACTGAAAAGAGCTCCATATTGATCCGTTGAAATGACCCCATGGAAGTTATGGTTTGGGGTAAAACCCAAGTTGTCATTTCTGAAATTTTGGTATGCTAAACATAAGTAAGATGTTTACAACCGAAGTCTGATGAGCATGTCTTTGTAGGTTATTTCGAATAACAATTGGTTATTCCTCCATAACACCGAGGACAAAAGGGTTTGTCGCTTGAAATGTGAAGTTTCTTGAAACAGGAATTTTTCGCAAAAGTTAAGTGGGAGGACAATAGAACTTTGATAAGGTTAACGAACCTTAGCTATATGTGCTGAGTTGCGCAGCACCGGAAATCGTTCTGAAGGCTGCCATAATGCTCATAGCTTATGTGCCTCAAAGGTTGTGGTCACGGAGGTCTAAGTTCCTATTGAACCAAGTAGGTCGGTTAAACAATCAAATGCTAAGATTTGAGAGTAAATCATTATTGTTTGACAATGATGAACCGAATACATACAAAGAAGCAATGATGGGCCCTGACTCCGTCAAATGGCTTGAAGCCATAAAATCCATGATAAGTCCATACACGATAAATCAAGTTTTGAACTTGGAAGACCCTCCGGAAAGGTGTAAAAACCTATCGGTCGTATTTGGATCTATAAAGAAACAGACATGGATGTTTCACATCTATGAAATAGTCGACATGTCGTAAAGTATTTTATGACAATGTTCAAGGAGTTGACTATGACAAGATTTGATCTTTCATAGCGATATTTAGTCTGGACGGATTAAAGTAGCAACCACTACATATAATTTGGTATATGGTATATGAATAAACAAAACAAAGTTCTTTTAATAGAATGGTTACCTAGGACATGTACATGACACGATCCAAAGGGTTTTGTTAATTCAAAGGATGGTAAAAAGGGGCATGCAAACTTCAATTGTTGAAGTAAGCATTGCGGAGTTGGAATCTTCACCGTGATGAAAAAGGAGTTTTCATCTGGAGACGATGAAGATGCTTGCATTTGCAAGAAATTAAGTGGGAGCGCTGAGACATATTTCTAATACATTATGTGAAGGACATCTTGTTGATTAGAAATGATGTATATTTTATTGACAAAGGTTAAGGATTTCATTTTGAAGAAAGACTTAGGCAAAACCCGAATATTTAGCATGAATGTCTATAGTGGATAGACGGTGACGCTAATATGGTTGGGCCAAACGTACATATATGAGATATTGAAGGAGTTCAATATAGAAACGACAAGAAATGGTTCTTGTCGCATGGAAAGGAATTGAATCAAGATTCAAGTGTATCGACACTTGATAAGTGAAACAAGATTCAAGTGCTTTGACACTTGATGAGTGAAATCACGAGAATGTTTTGATCAATCATACCATGATATGTACACGTCCAGATATGTCCTATGCTCTAAGTGTTATGAGCATATACCAGAATGAATCATAAAATGATCATTGGACGATAGTAAGGATATTCTTATGATCTTTTGGAAGAACTAAGAATATATTTGTGTAGAGGTGACAAACAATTACAAATAGTTCATTGTAAAGAGTTACATTGATACTAGTTTTGTCACAAAATACAAATTAAGTTTATCTCAATTTAAACTATGGGTGGCACAATGTAATGGAAAGGAGATTCCATGATGGATTTGGAAGAGTTCCAAAGTTAATACATTGTGACGAATACTACAACAAAAGGATAAGTATATGACTGCTATAGTAGCGGCAAAGGAGGGAATTTGTGTCAAGTAGTTTGTTATCAAACTAAGGTGTGGTTCGCAACGGGCTAACACTAAAGATATATTGCGTGACAATAGTATCGACGTGTTTTAACCCCAAGGAACTAAAGGTCTCACCGAAAGACCAAATTTATACAATGTCGTCTCATTGGAGAATGAATGATGCGTGAAGACGCAAAGACATGCAAATACACACGAACCTGAAGCGTCAGATCCGTAGATTATGTTAACCACTTGCAATTGCGTATATGGAACACCGAAAATCCATAAGTGTTCAATACGCAAAGTTCTCAAACTAGATTATTGTCTCTAGTGCAAGTGGGAGACTAAAGGGAATATGCCCGAGAGGCAATAATAAAGTGGTTATTATCGTATTCCTTGTTTATGATAAATGTTTATTTTGCATGCTATAATTGTATTAATACGGAAACATTAATACATGTGTGTTTAATAAACAAACAGAAAGTTCCTAGTTATGCCTCTCTTATAAACTAGCTCGTTGATTAACAAGATGATCAAGGTTTCATGATCATGAACATTGGATGTTGTTAATAACAGGATCACAACATTAGTGTAATGGTGTGATGAACATTCATCTGAAGTATAGAATTACGATCAAAGTCATTGAGTTTATATTGCTATAACAACTTACGAAGTGATCCTAATCCTTAGACCATGAGATCATGTCAATCACTAACACTGGAAGAGTTTCTTGATAACATCAAACGTCACACCGTAACAGGGTGATTATAAAGATGGATTCAGAACTAATAAAGTGTTATGTTGAGGCCCATGGATCGAGAGTGGAATTTGTTCATCCCGATGACGGATAGATATGCTCTGGGCCCTCTCGGTGATATCACATTGATTAGCTTGCAAGCAAGTGATTTGATCACTAGAATGTTATATCACGGGAACGAGAAAAGAGTGCATGTCAGTAACGAGATCAAACTAGGTATGGAGATACCGATGATCGAATCTCGGACATGTAATATATCGTGAAACAAAGGGATTAAGATACTAGCGTAAAAGGTTCCGGCGATCACAAGAAAGTCATCTTGAATGTGTGGGAGTCAGTATGGGTCTCCAGATCCCGCTTCTGATTATTGATCCGAGAGGGGTCTCGATCATGTCCGCATTATTCACGAACCGTAGGGTGACACACTTAAGAGACACCGACATCCAATTGGAGCAAAAGTTTCATGCCGAAATAATGAACAAGCGCAGGAATTTATTTCACTAGATACCGAAACAGGTTTTCGGGTGAAATTGCATAAAGTGGTTATGCATGTGAAATGGAATTCTAGCAAGGGGTTATTTGTGAATGTTTGTCATTAAAGTAATTGACAAAATTCTGAATAAAATAAAAGATTTTTATTTAATGAGAGTTTGCATTAAATTTGGTGGAAATTTAATGGGAATTTGAGTGGGTTTTTGAGTGGAGGGAATTGAAAGGCTTTTGTGTGAGTGGAGTGTCCACCCACATGAATGAAAGGAGGGGAGGGGGCAGCCCCATGGCTGGGCGCATGGCCCCTTGGGTGCCTCCCCTCTCCCTATAAAAGGAGCCCCCCTCCCTCTCTCTCACTCACACCTCCTCGTGAAGGATCTCTCTCCCCCTCTAGAATTTATCCCAATGGTCTCGGACTAGCGAGATACATGTTCCCGGTGGATTTTCGGCAAGAAAGAGTTGTGCTTCCGCTGCATCGCTGGAGCGAGGAGGCGGAGGTTGCTCGGTGCCTCGAATGTGTGTGCGAGCACGGATGCGCTGCTATTTTGCGGCGCTAGGACTTCCTCTCGATCTTGAGATCGGCAAGAGATCGTCTACATCAACCACGAGTTTGGAATCGTTAAGCTTTGTCGGTCTTCAATGGTATGTTCTCTACGGATATACATCCGCCCGTTGTTTGTATCTAGTAGATAGATCTTGGTACATAGTTGTTCCCATCGTAGGAAAATTTTTGTTTTCTATGCTGCGAACCCTACAAAGTTTACTTGGTTGTTACTATTTTACCAGATTTTCATCCGTCGAGATTCACATTGCACTACAGGAAAGAACGAAGGTGCCGACAGCCAAATGTCGGGGCCGTCGGCGTAGCTACCTTCCCTGGCTAGCTGACAAGCCTGGCCGTCGGCGTAGGGACGGCCGTCGGCGTAGGTGACGGTGCCGAGGGTAGCCGACGGCGTAGCGTGGCCGTCGGCGTAGTACAGAGGGCTGTGCCGACGGTGGCCCTCGGCATAGGTACAGCTATCGGCGTAGCCCCAGTTTAGACACGGCGATGGAAATGGCGTTAGGCAGACAGGAGGCCGTCGGCACAGCTCTTTCAAAAATTTTGTTTGGTCTGTACCGACGGCTTAGCCGTCGGCGTAGGCCTCCAGAGTTTTTCCTTTTATCTCATTATTTTTTGAAAAATCATAACTAAAAGATTCTAGTTCAGAAAAATACAAATAATATATCAAAATTTGCAGAAAAATAAGACCTATCTATCTACACTCAAATATTACACATTTATAAAAAAAACAAGCGAAACATAAAACATTATATATAGTTTAAAATGGGCATTATAAATTCAAAAACGATCCAAACAACGTGAAACCTTCGCGTAGTGTCATATTATGTGACATAGTTAGAAGGAAAAATATCAAACTTGGTATATTGATTATGTCTCAAAAAAACCATCAAAAAATGACCTATCTCGTTCGAGGTTTCTTGGCTTTCGGGTCAAATGACCAATGTTATGGCTAGAATGAAGGCATAGTTTGTGATAATGTGTCCATATTATGCATAAGTGTGCATCATGGGATGGCGAACAATGTTTCACGAGGAAGTTGTCCTTTTCGTCGCACCAAAAAGCCGTTTTCCATTTTCCGAGTGCAACAAATTGACGGTTTTGTAAAGCAACCACCAAATGGCTAATTCAAAATACTACCGTCACATTTTTCAAAAATACTAGACCACCTTACATGGATAATGTCATACCAGGGGGATCTCAAACATTTCCGTCTATCCCTGGTGAAAAAGACAAATTCCTGCCGAATCGGTAGGAAGTGGGTCAGATATGAACTACAGGTACATGATCGGATGCTCATGATTTTTTACAAAAATCATTTTTTGGTTCAAAGTATGTTGTTTCATCATAGATCCACCTAAAGTTTAGCGAGTCTCAGCCCCGAGCTAAGAATCTTCATGCCCGCCCTTCGATAAAGTTTAACGATAGTTTAAAACGGGCATTATAAATTCAAAAACGATCCAAACAACGTGAAACCTTCGCGTGGTGTCATATTATGTGACATAGTTCGAAGAAAAAATATCAAACTTGGTATATTGATTATGTCTCAAAAAAACCTTCACAAAATGACCTATCTCGTCCGAGGTTTATTGGCTTTCGGGTCAAATGACCAATGTTATGGCTAGAATGAAGGCATAGTTTGTAATAATGTGTCCATATTGTGCATAAGTGTGCATCATGGGATGGCGAACAATGTTTCAGGAGGAAGTTTTCCTTTTCGTCGCACCAAAAAGCCGTTTTCCATTTTCCGAGTGCAAAAAACTGACACTTTTGTCAAGCAACCACCAAATGGCTAATTCAAAATACTACCGTCACATTTTGCAAAAATACTAGATCACCTTACATGGATAATGTCATAACAGGGGGATCTCAAACATTTCCGTCTATCCCTGGTGAAAAAGACAAATTTCTGCCGAATCGGCAGGAAGTGGGTCAGACATGAACTACAGGTACATGATCGGATGCTCATGATTTTTTACAAAAATCATTTTTAGGTTCAAAATATGTTGGTTCATCATAGATCCACTTCAAGTTTAGCGAGTCTCGGCGCGGAGCTAAGAATCTTCATGCCCGCCCTTCGACAAAGTTTAACGATAGTTTAAAACGGGCATTATAAATTCAAAAACGATCCAAACAACGTGAAACCTTCGCGTGGTGTCATATTATGTGAAATAGTTAGAAGAAAAAATATCAAACTTGGTATATTGATTATGTCTCAAAAAAACCTTCACAAAATGACTTATCTCGTTCGAGGTTTCTTGGCTTTCGGGTCAAATGACCAATGTTATGGCTAGAATAAAGGCATAGTTTGTGATAATGTGTCCATATTGTGCATAAGTGTACATCATAGGATGGCGAACAATGTTTCAGGAGGAAGTTTTCCTTTTCGTCGCACCAAAAAGCCGTTTTCCATTTTCCAAGTGCAAAAAACTGACGGTTTTGTGAAGCAACAACCAAATGGCCAATTTAAAATACCACCGTCGTATTTTTCAAAAATACTAGACCACCTTACATGGATAATGTCATAACAGGAGGATCTCAAACATTTCCGTCTATCCCTGGTGAAAAAGACAAATTCCTGCCGAATCGGTAGGAAGTGGGTCAGATATGAACTACAGGTACATGATCGGATGCTCATGATTTAAAAAAAATCATTTTTAGGTTCAAAATATGTTGTTTCATCATAGATCCTCTTCAAGTTTAGCGAGTCTCGGCCCCGAGATAAGAATCTTCATGCCCACCCTTCGACAAAGTTTAACGATAGTTTAAAACGGGCATTATAAATTCAAAAACGATACAAACAACGTGAAACCTTCGCGTGGTGTCATATTATATGAGATAGTTAGAAGGAAAAATATCAAACTTGGTATATTGATTATGTCTCAAAAAAACCTTCACAAAATGACCTATCTCGTTCGAGGTTTCTTGGCTTTCGGGTCAAATGACCAATGTTATGGCTAGAATGAAGGCATAGTTTGTGATAATGTGTCCATGTTGTTCATAAGTGTGCATCATGGGATGGAGAACAATGTTTCAGGAAATTTTCCTTTTCGTCGCACCAAAAAGCCGTTTTCCATTTCTCGAGTGCAAAAAACTAACGGTTTTGTGAAGCAACCACCAAATGGCTAATTCAAAATACTACCGTCACATTTTTCAAAAATACTAGACCACCTTACATGGATAATGTCATAACAGGGGGATCTCAAACATTTCCATCTACCCTGGAGAAAAAGACAAATTCCTGCCGAATCGGTAGGACGTTGGTCAGATATGAACTACAAGTACATGATCGGATGCTCATGATTTTTTACAAAAATCATTTTTTGGTTCAAAATATGTTGTTTCATCATAGATCCACTTCAAGTTTAGCGAGTCTCAGCCCCGTGCTAAGAATCTTCATGCCCGCCCTTCGACAAAGTATAATGATGGTTTAAAACAGGCGTTATAAATTCAAAAACGATCCAAACAATGCGAAACCTTCGCGTGGTGTCATATTATGACATAGTTAGAAGGAAAAATATCAAACTTGGTATATTGATTATGTCTCAAAAAACCTTCACAAAATGACTTATTTCGTTCGAGGTTTCTTGGCTTTCGGGTCAAATGACCAATGTTATGGCTAGAATGAAGGCATAGTTTATGATAATATGTCCAAATTGTGCATAAGTGTGCATCATGGGATGGCGAACAATGTTTCAGCAGGAAGTTTTCCTTTCCGTCACACCAAAAAGCCGTTTTCCATTTTCCGAGTGCAAAAAACTGACAGTTTTGTGAAGCAACCACCAAATGGCTAATTCAAAATACTACCGTCACATTTTTCAAAAATACTAGACCACCTTACATGTATAATGTCATAACAGGGGGATCTCAAACATTTCCGTATATCCCTGGTGAAAAAGACAAATTCCTGCCGAATCGGTAGCAAGTGGGTCAGATATGAACTACAGGTACATGATCGGATGCTCATGATTTTTTACAAAAATTATTTTTAGATTCAAAATATGTTGTTTCATCATAGAGCCACTTCAAGTTTAGCGATTCTCAGTCCCGAGCTAAGAATCTTCATGCCCGCCCTTCGACAAAGTTTAACGATAGTTTAAAACGGGCATTATAAATTCCAAAACGATCCAAACAACGTGAAACCTTCGCGTGGTGTCATATTATGTGATATAGTTAGAAGAAAAAATATCAAACTTGGTATTTTGATTATGTCTCAAAAAAACTTCACAAAATGACCTATCTCGTTCGAGGTTTCTTGGCTTTCGGGTCAAATGACCAATGTTATGGCTAGAATAAATGCATAGTTTGTGAGAATGTGTCCATATTGTGCATATGTGTGCATCATGGGATGACGAACAATGTTTCAGGAGGAAGTTTTCCTTTTTGTCGTACCAAAAAGCCGTTTTCCATTTTTCGAGTGCAAAACACTGACGGTTTTGTGAAGCAACCACCTAATGGCTAATTCAAAATACCACCGTTACATTTTTCAAAAATACTAGACCACCTTACATGGATAATGTCATCACAGGAGGATCTCAAACATTTCCGTATATCCCTGGTGAAAAAGACAAATTCCTGCAGAATCGGTAGGAAGTGGGTCAGATATGAACTACAGGTACATGATCGGATGCTCATGATTTTTTAAAAAAATCATTTTTAGGTTCAAAATATGTTGTTTCATCATAGATCCACTTCAAGTTTAGCGAGTCTCGGCCCCGAGCTAAGAATTTTCATGCCCGCCCTTCGACAATGTTTAACGATAGTTTAAAACGGGCATTATAAATTCAAAAACGATCCAAACAACATGAAACCTTCGCGTGGTGTCATATTATATGAGATAGTTAGAAGGAAAAATATCAAACTTGGTATATTGATTATGTCTCAAAAAAACCTTCACAAAATGACCTATCTCGTTCGAGATTTCTTGGCTTTCGGGTCAAATGACCAATGTTATGGCTAGAATGAAGGCATAGTTTGTGATAATGTGTCCATATTGTTCATATGGGTGCATCATGGCATGGCGAACAATGTTTTAGGAGGAAGTTTTCCTTTTCGTCTCACCAAAAAGCCGTTTTCCATTTTTCGAGTGCAAAAAACTGACGGTTTTGTGAAGCAACCACCAAATTGCTAATTCAAAATACTACCATCACATTTTTCAAAAATACTAGACCACCTTACATGGATAATGTCATAACAGGGGGATCTCAAACATTTCCGTCTATCCCTGATGAAAAAGACAAATTCCTGCCGAATCGGTAGGAAGTGGGTCAGATATGAACTACAGGTACATGATCGGATGCTCATGATTTTTAAAAAAATCATTTTTAGGTTCAAAATATGTTGTTTCATCATAGATCCACTTCAAGTTTAGCGAGTCTCAGCCCCGAGCTAAGAATCTTTATGCATGTCGTTTTAAACCGGCAAATGAAATTATGATAAGAATCTTTATGCTTCAACGACGAACAGAGACCGGACAGGCTGCTGCTGCTGTCTGTCTGCGCGCGGCGAGCGGCCGAGCGTGCGCGCGAGGTGCTCGACGACGGCCGGCGACGCTACGGCGCACGAGAGAGGGAGGGGCCATGTCTGGGAGGAAGAGGGGCTCACCAGGGGCTTGTCGGTGGGGTTGGTTCGGGCAGAGGGGCCGGTGATCGTCGACGAGGCTGGCGGCCGGAGTGCTTCTGGTGCCCACGGACATGGCGACGGCGACGCTCCTCTGGCGAGGTCCAGAGGCTCCCAGCGGTTCAGGGCGGAGCAGAGGAAGCAGAGGGGGGTCCTGGTACTCCTGGCTTGCCTTGGCGTGCTCGGGAGCGAAGGAGAGTAGAGGGGGCCGAAGCTAGGGTTTTGGGGGCATGGTGGAGAGGTGGTCCGCTTGGGGAGGAAGAAGGGAGGAAGGGGAGGCGAGGCAGGGCCTCTGGGGGGATCTGGGAGAGGCCAGAGGTTGGGAGGGGGGTAGATAAGGACGGGGTGAGGTGGGGATGGCGTGGGGGAGGGGAAGGTGGCTTCGGCCACCTTTTTCCTTTTCACCTTCACGTGCTCGGCATGGGCTAGGGGAGGGGTAGCTAGGCAGGGAGGAGGGGCTGCCAGGTGGGCCACGGAGGAGGAAGCTCGGGTGGGGCACGCCGGCAGAGAGAGAAAGGAGAGAAGAGAGAAGAGAGGAGGTCCTCGGGTGGGGCTAGGGTTAGAAGTTAGGGTTAGAGGGGCTCGGGTTGGGAGCCTCGGTTAGGTTGGAACCGAGGTTGGGGTAGCTAGGTGTGGTAGCATGGTAGAGAGAGGGGAGGTTTAGGGTTTGGCATGCCTACCTGACCATGCATGGATGGGGGATGGTGTTTAGAGGGGGGTAGGGTTTAGGGAGAGGACTAAGAGAGAAGAGGGGAGAGGTTGAGTGTTTGGACAAAACAAGCAATATCAACAAGCTCAAGCAAGAAAGCCAAAAGAGAGAAAAGAAGCAAAGGTGGTGATGGGGTAGAAAATAGAGATGACACACTCAAGGATTCAAATAAAACTAAAAGATGACCAAAAATTGGTGGTAGTTGCATGGGACATGCATTATATTTAATGCACTCCCTAAGGGATTGGTACAAGCTTGCATGGGCCATGCATAAGCATTAAATGCCATGTTTTAACCTTGTGAAAACAAAATATAATCCCATGGCATTTTTTTATGTGCATCCCCAAAAGTGGAGTAAGGCCAAGCAAAAGAATTTGAGAGGGATCCACCCAACCCACATGAGCTAGAAGTAACTCAAATAAAATGCAAGCTCATATTAATTGGATGGTGGAATTATAAAGAGGTGAAAGAAAGGGTGGTGGAGTCAATAAAAGATATGCCCCCAACTCAACTTGGGAATTTAACAATATATCAAGAACCAAATACAATATCAAGAGGCAAATATAAATAATAATGCATATGAGATAAGAACCAAAGCTCAAGGGTTTTTGTATGATGCTCAAATGCAAGGTGGCATGATGACATGAGCATGCTAACATGATGATGCAACAATTATATGTAGGAAGTAGCCATTTTATTACTAGATCAAGTAGCATTACAGTTGTTAGACAAATGGGATGCTACACTTTCCCATGGCTTCCACCATACGACTAACCCTAGGAAGGCGAAGACGCTTTGCGTCTCGAACTACCCCTGCCCGCCGGGCTACTGCGTCCCCGTCGGCTGGATGCTGAGCGCCAGAGGCGTGCCGGTTCCTCATGTCTCTCTAGGGGCACGCCGGATGGCCATCACGAACCACTACTACTTTGAGCTCATGTCGGAGCAGAGGACGAATCCCAACTGACATCCCGACTATTTCCCGACTTGGGAAGCCTTCTTCAGGGATCGGCGTGAGAGGGCGCTTGCCAGGCACGAGGAGGACTACCCACCTCCTCCAAACTTCAACGAGGCCGGCCGTCGGCTGTGGTGGCGCGGCCGGACTCTCCAGAGCATCATGGCCTATGACACGGTCGCCGACTCTAACCCCCGCCTGCGCTACCCTCAAGTTCAAACCACTCGTACTCAGCCTTCAAGGTTCAATTACGGCGACCCCAACGACGACAGTGACGACGGCCGCGGCGAGTATGACGACTACAGTGGCGAGTATTACAGGTCTAGGCAGGAGCATGACTGAGTCACTCCAACATTGCAAAACAAGTTCGGCTGATTGTGACTTAATCTGGCCATGTATCTTAATTTTCAGTTCTTCTATGTATCTTAATCTTTAGTCGTGCTTTATGTAACTTAGTGTTAGTTGCGTTATGTACTTTAATTCCAGTTCTATCGTAATAAAATTTCTTCCCGCCCATTATTTCCCGTCCTTTTCTTCCCGCCCATTAATATATAAAAAATATAAGTTAATTCATTTTTAATTTTAAATGGTTCATAGCTTAAGTGGTTACATTAATTATTTTTAAAAACAGAAAATGTTTTTGAATTAGTTATTCAAAACCAAACACTTTTATGTTTAAAGTTTTTCTAAATTCCAAATTAATATTCAAAAAATATAAGTTAATTCATTTTTAATTTTAAATGGTTACATTAATTATTTTTAAAAAGAGAAAATGGTTTTGAATTAGTTATTCAAATCCAAACACTTTTTACGTTTAAAGGTTTTCTAAATTCCAAATTAATATTCAAAAAATATAAGTTAATTCATTTTTAATTTTAAATGGTTACATTATTTATTTTTAAAAACGGAAAATGGTTTTGAATTATTTATTCAAATCCAAACACTTTTTATGTTTAAAGTTTTTCTAAATTCGAAATTAATATTAAAAAAATAAGTTAATTCATTTTTAATTTTAAATATTAACATTATTTATTTTTAAAAACAGAAAATGGTTATGACTTAGTTATTCAAATCCAAACACTTTTTTGTTTAAAGTTTTTCTAAATTCCAAATTAATATTCAAAAAATATAAGTTAATTCATTTTTAATTTTAAATGGTTCATAGTTTAAGTGGTTACATTAATTAATTTTAAAAACAGAAAATGGTTTTGAAAAACAAAAAAAAGTGGAGCATACGTCCCGGTTGGTGGCTACAACCGAGACGTATGACCCTTTAGTCCCGGTTGGACCCACCAACCGGGACATATCCTCCGTTTTTTATAACCGCGACACCGCTTCTCCTTCCCATTCTCTTCTCTCCACCTGCGATAGAGCATTGCGCCATGAACCGCCGCCGCCTGCGCCCGTGGAGCCGCGCGTCACGAACCGCCGCCGCCCGGCCCCGCGCCGAACCACCCGTCCCTGCGCCGGAGAGGATACATGCCGCGCGATCATCCCAGCGCTGCGCCGGAGAGGAGCTCCACGCCGCCTATCCCCGACCACACATCGCCACCCACGCCCGTCCCCGCGTCGTGCCCGCGCCGCGCCGCCCACACCGTCCCCGCGCAGCGCCGCCCCGCCGGCTCGTCCGCCACCTCCACGCCGCCCATCGGGAATCTCATTTTTTGTGAGCTCTCTAGTTTTTTCTCTATTTTTTCTTTTTTCTTTTCAGTTATTAGATTAGGTTATTATTATGATTAGCTTAATTTTTTTATATGTGTAGATTATTTTTTTGTAGTTATTGTATTATATTATATTAGGTTATTATTATGATTAGATTAATTACTATTTTTGTGTAGTTCTTATATTTTAGTTGACATAGTTTTTTTTAGGTTTTTTTAGTTTAGCAAATTTGTCAAAGCTAACACTAGCTAGTCTAGTTTAGCAAAAAAATTAGGTTGCTACAGTATGTTGCTAACAAAAATTGTGACACCAGCCGGGACCTCGACATGCCGCTGTCGGCAGTGACCAACTCCGGGTGGCGCGCTCCTATATGGTTCGCCTAGTCTGTCAACACCCGGACTTTTAATCCCAGATGCCTGTTATGCCATACATCGCAATCCCAGTATTACCATTTTTGCGAGACATAACAGAATTG
Organism: Avena sativa; assembly: GCA_916181665.1. Taxonomy (NCBI): domain Eukaryota; kingdom Viridiplantae; phylum Streptophyta; class Magnoliopsida; order Poales; family Poaceae; genus Avena; species Avena sativa. Next base: position 483,307,815 of record OV702283.1, read on the forward strand.
GATACCATAGTACATCATCCATTACAAACCATACATAAGGTCTTACACAAATAAGGATCTCATGATCCAGTTCTTAATACAACTCAGGCAGCGGAAATACGTAATAATAATGGTAGCGTAGGCGAAGCTCCATCTTCGGGGTTACAGGCAATCCTGACGATGGGAGATGATCCTAGTTGTCGTAACCTTCCTGGGGTCCATCCTCCTGGTACTCCTCTTCATAGTCTGGCCACAGGAATAGCCAGTGACAAAGCCATGAGTACTCTTTAAGTACTCGCAAACTAATACTAACAAGTGAAAGGGTTTTTGTAATAGGACACTAAGCTCTAGGGTTGTTTTGCAAAAAGCCAGATTTATAACACCTAAGTGGGAACTTATATCTCATGCCACAACTCTGTTGTGGTCAAGTCAAATTCTCAATTCATTTCACAAGTTATTTTGAAAGCATCTGACGGGGGAACAGTATGGCCACTCCAACTATCCATAACCGCGGACGCAGCTATTCGAATAGTTTGACACTCTGCAGAGATTGTACACTTTCACCATAACATTCGATACATCCGTCAGGAACAAATCTTGAATTCACCATACTCAGTATGCGGATAATCAATCCTAACGTTTCAATTACATGCCCTAGTATAAGAACCTCTCCTGTGAGTTTGGCCTCCCAACCATGACCAACTGTCATCTTGGGTACTGCACAGGTGGACAATCTTCACAAGGTATCCTCAGCTTAGACCTTGGCCGTGAGGGAACCAATACTAAGGTATATAATTTCCAGTCAAGCCCTACCCAATTCTCGGGTATTGTGGTTGTACGGTAAAATTGGAATGGAATTGCATCCAGACAACCATCAGTTTTATAAAGGTCTAAGGCTCATGCCTCAACATTTTCATCACCAAAATCATCTGGTGTTCGGAAACAAAAGTCAAAACATCTCAATAAAATGATCCATCATTCCAAGGTTTTCATAACCATTTTTCCACCAAGTATTCCCATCTAAAGTTGATCATGTTTTATGCTTAGCACTAGCATCTACAAGTGGGGGTAAGTACTAATGAGGGGTGGTAAACTAATGGAGTTTTACTAAGATTATCTAGCTTAGGACAAATTTTATGCTCTTTATGCAACCTTCCATTATCTCTCTAGAATCTACAATTCACTTAAGTAATCTCTAAGTACTAGCTTTGATAAAGAAATAAAGTATAAAGTTGGCAAGTAAAACTAGGATTGGGTATCATCAAATGTGTCTAACCAAGCATGCTTAGTGCATTGCATAGGTTATTTAACTCTCATAATTGCAAGTGTTTGCTTGCCTTGTGCAGAGCAGTGGTTGAACTTCTCCTCGGCTTCTTCGTAGTATCCTCCTTCCTCCTCGTATCCTTGGACGGTACTACCGTCTATAAATAAATACGAGGTACAGAATCACCAAACAATACTTAACTACTTTCAATCATCACACAAAGGGGTTCTATAGATGATCTAGCATCATCACTAACATTACAAGAATAAGGCTTTTGTCTTATTTATTTTATTTTTAGAAAAGTAATTTCTACTCATTGAAAAACTACTTAAGATTTAATATTCTCCAAACCAAACATGGGATCATGTTGACACATGTCATCACCACACATTTCAGTACATGGGAATGTGATTTAAAGTGGTGTCACAATTTAATAAGATTGAACCTTTTATTTTAGAAAAAATGACTAGAAATGCCTATGTGGCATCCTTTTGTTACTTGAACATTATTTTTATAAGTAAACCCATATGTTTTTATATATTCTGAAAGGTATGATCAAATGTGATTTTTGAGAGTTGGAATCATCTCAAAAGCTATTATAGTTTAAATTTGAAAAATGTTTGAATGTAGAAAAGCTTCTGCCTTGTTATTTTTACCAAGGGTGATCTACAGATCCAAATGATTTGAATCCGATGGGCTTGGATTCAGCATTTCTAGACTTTTCTAACAAAATTGGTTTCATTCAATTTGGTTCATTGTATCGAGTTGGGTTGATTTTTGAAAATAGGTACAGAACTATGTTTGAATTAAAATGGAAAAAGTTAAATTCAAACGAGTGGGCTGCGCGGGAACTGCTAATGGGCCGGACCAGTGTCACTCCGCGGCGCGGGGCTCAACTAACAGGGGGTTCCACCAGTCAGTGGCTCTTTAAACGTGAAGCGGTACGGGGCAACGTGGTGTGTTGGATCTAGTTCTAATCCAACGGCTCTGGTTCATCGTCCACGTCGGGCAACGCCGGCGAGACAGAACCCTAACGCGGCAGGTGGGGGTCGTGGGAGGCTCACCGGGGCTCAGGCGAGGGTCGGCGATGCTGGCGAACGACAAAGTCGACGACGGCGAATCTCCTGGTACCGGCAGCTCCTCCTGGGTGGACGAAATTGACGGCGCCCTTCTTCTCCAGAGGCGGCCTACTCCGGCGCAATTCTAGCGATGCGCTGCTCGCCTTGCTCCGGGAACGGGGTGGAACGATCAGTGAGGTGAGGGGAGTGAGATGGTGTGCTCAATTCGGCTGGGGGTGGCCTCCTTTTATAGGCTCGACGGTGAGACCGAACGGGATGGGCAGGCAACGATGGCGACACGGCTACGGGCATCTAGAGGCATGGCCGAGGGTGGCGATCGATTGGTGGTCTCCTGGCGATGCTCTATGGCTTTAATGCGTGTGTATGGGCAGTGGCAAACGGTCTGGAATGCTCGACGTTTTGCGCGGCAGAGGCGGCGTCGTTAACGGCGAGCGGTGGCTACGTGGTACGGGCGGTAAATGGGCATGTGTGGCGGTCTCCTGGGACGGTGGGGAGCATGCTGGCGGGCGGCGAGGGCTCGAGGTGGTCTAGTTAAATGGGAATGGCGCATGCTCTGCGGTGCACGTCGGCATGGTCGACCGCGGCACGGGCACGGGCTGGTCGAGAGGGGGCGGTGAGGCATGGGCTACCTCCTAGACAAGGTTGGCACGGCTAGTTCTTCCTTTATCCTGCTGTCCACACTGGGGTGACATGGGTGCTATCGGCTGTACACCATTGATGGCATTGGTGAGCTCACAATGGTTCTAGTGATTACTTAAGTTTGTTAGATGATCTACAAAGGCTAGTGGTGTCCATAGAGGGAACAAGTTAGGCCAAAACACTTCTCAAAATAGTGTTTGTGATTTTGTTGATTTGAATCTGAAAGGTGTTTGATGAATTGGCCGCATGAATTCAAGTTTTGAATTTTGAAAAGATTTTTGGTGGGTGTGCTAGGCATGTGCTGGTGAGTCTGTAGATACTTGGGTTTTGAAAGTTGAGCTTGTTTGAGTTGTTTTTTAAAAAGTGGGATCTTCCCATATGATATATATTCAATTTTGAACTGTCATTTAAACTATGCATTTGAATGTTTCTGGATGAACACAAGGTGGGCCTTGATACTTTGTGATGAGTACTATCAAGGGGTGCAAAGATCCAAACAAGGTTCTGTTAAGTTCTAAAAGTTAGAGATAGCCAAAGTAGGCATGGGAGTTAATTTGGCCAAAGAGACCATTCAATACACACACATATGAATGCTTTCATATTTTAATTAGAAAAGTTTTTGTTAACCCTAAATTTGATGATTAGAGTTTGATGATCCAAGTTTAGTATTTTTGGGATGTTACAAACCTTCCCCCCTTAAACAAAATCTCGTCTCGAGATTTTATAAAGGACGAAAAAGATTACGTAGGATTTGAAGATATCGGGAAACTCCGTCCTGATGTGATGTTCGTGCTCCAAGGTAGCTTCCTCTTATGTGTGGTTGCTCCACTGAATCTTGAGAAACTTGATGCTTCGCGTTCTGGTAGTTCTGAAAGATTCTTCCAAAATACGGATGGGTACTTCGGGATAGGTCAGGTCATCATTGATCTCTATGGTCCGATGATCGATATTCTTGAATACTTCAGTCTTCTCTGGAACTTCGAGGCACTTGCGAAGTAATGAGATATGGAACATATTGTGCACGGCTGACATCTCTTCGGATAGTTCCAATTGATACGACACTTCTCCTCGACGGTTCAGAATCTTGAAGGGTCCGATATATCTGGGGGCTAACTTTCCTTTGAGTTGGAAACGCTGCATTCCTTTAATGGCGACACTTTCAGATATACAAAATCTCCTATGTTGAAGGCGAGGTCTCGATGTCTCTTGTCGGCGTAACTCTTCTATCGGTACTGGGTGGTCTTGAGGTGCTCACGAATCTTGTGAACCTTCTCTTCTTCTTCTCGTAGGATGTCAGGTCCGAAAATCTGACTCTCTCCTACTTTTGACCAGTTCAAAGGGGTGCGACACTTTCTTCCGTACATGAATTCAAATGGGGCCATTTGCAAACTAGCTTGATAACTGTTGTTGTACCAAAATTCTGCAAATGGCAGACAGTCTTCCCACTTAGATCCATATTCTAACACACAGGCTCTCAACATGTCTTCGAGTATTTGATTTACTCGCTCCGTTTGTCCATCGGTCTGAGGGTAATACGCGGTGCTGAAATCTAGGCGGGTTCTGAAAGCTTCTAGGACTTTCTACCAGAATCTCGAGGTAAACTGAGTTCCTCGATCCGATACGATGTTCTTGGCGACTCCATGCAAACTGACGATTCTAGCGATGCATAACTCCGCTAGCTTCGAACTCTGATATGTGGTCTTGACGGGTAAGAAATGGGCGACTTTGGACAATCTGTCCACTATGACCCAGATAGAGTCATTTCCCCTACTAGAAGTTGGAAATCCGGTGATAAAGTCCATTCCAACGAAATCCCATTTCCATTCCGGAATTTGCAATGGTTGCAACAATCTAGCGGGTCTTTGATGTCCGGCCTTGATTCGCTGACATATATAACACTTGGCGATATAGTTTCCGATTTCTCTCTTCATCATATGCCACCAAAATTGCTCTTTAAAATCTTGATACATCTTAGTTCCTCCGGGTGGATAGAATAAAGAGTATCATGAGCTTCCTTCAGAATCACTTCTTTCAACTCAGAATCTGCTGGTACACAAAGGCGTCCTTTGTACCACAGAACTCCTTCTTCGTCTTCGGTGAATCCGGGTACTTTGCCTGTACTGATACGATGCTTGATTCCATCGATACTAGCATTTCCTTTCTGCGCCTCTTTGATCTGGCTGATCAAAGTGGGTTGAAGTTCTATGCTAGAAAAAATCCTTCACTCACTAATTCCATTCGAAAATCTTCCATCCCTTTGTGCAAACTTGGTTGCTACTTCAAAATCATGGAGTTCAAGCGGCACGGCAATCTTCTAAGGGCATCTGCTACCACGTTGGCTTCACCGGGGTGATAGTGAATGTCCAGGTCGTAATCCTTGATTAGCTCAATCCATCTTCTATGTCTCATATTCAGCTCCTTCTGGGTGAATATATAATTTAGGCTCTTGTGATCCGAATAAATCTCACAACGATTTCCCATCAGATAGTGCCTCCATGTCTTCAGAGCTAGAACTACGGCTGCGAGTTCGAGGTCATGGGTTGGGTAATTTTGCTCATTTTGTTTCTGTTGTCGGGATAGATAAGAGATAACTTTGCCTTCTTGCATTAGCACACATCCGAGACCGATCTTGGATGCATCACAATACACGTCGAAGGGCTTCGTGATATCCGACATGATTAAGATTGGGGCTGAAATCAATCTCCTCTTGAGTTCTTGAAAACTCGCTTCACATTTGTCGGTCCATTCAAACTTCTTTTCCTTCTTTAGCAATTGGGTCATGGGTCTGGCGATACTCGAGAATCCTTCTACGAACTTGCGGTAATATCCCGCCAATCCGAGAAATGCACGAACTTGGGTTTGAGTGGTTGGGGCTTTCCAATCTTCGACATCTTTCACCTTTGCAGGGTCAACGACAATTCCTCCGGCTGATACAATGTGGCCGAGGAATCCTACCTCCTGTAACCAGAATTCACATTTGCTAAACTTGGCATACAACTGATGCTCTCTAAGGGTTCCAAGAATGGTCCTTAGGTGTAGCTCATGTTCTTCTTATGATTTGGAATAAATCAGAATTTCATCGATGAAAAAAACAAAAAACTTATCCAGGAAGTCCATAAAAATCTTATTCATGAGATTCATGAAGTAAGCGGGGGCATTGGTCAATCCAAAAGACATGCCAGTATACTCGTATAATCCATAACGGGTGGTAAAGGCAGTCTTTGGAATATCCTCTGTGCGAATCTTGAGTTGATGATAGCCAGTCCTAAGATCAATCTTAGAAAACACTTTGGCACCGGTCAACTGATCAAACAAATATTCTATCTTGGGAAAGGGGTACTTGTTCTTGATAGTGACATCATTCAACTGTCGATAATCCGTACACAAATGGTTACCACCATCCTTCTTGTCCACAAATAAGACAGGTGATCTCCATGGTGACGCACTTGGTTGAATTAATCCAATTTCCAGCATGGAATCCAGTTGCTTCTTCAGTTCTGCTAGTTCTGACGGGTTCATACTATATGGTCTCTAGGCTATGGGTCCTGTTCTGGGGATTAGTTTAATGATAAACTCAATATCCCGATCTAGGGGCATACCGGGCAAAACATCTGGAAATACATCGGGGTATTCATAGACTATCCGAACTTGGTCAATGGTATGCTGGGCTATACTCTTGTTGCACTTGAATTGACGAGGTAAGGTTTCAGATATATGCTCGACTGACATTCCAGCGGTACTAGTCATGGTTATGGCTTTCTTGGCGCAGTCAATCAATCCTTTATGTTTGGACATCCAATCCATTCCTAGTACCAATTCCAAACCTTTAGTTCCGAGTACTAAACCTTTAGTTCCGAGTACTATCAGATTATCATAAAAATATATGCCATGGATTCGGATAGGGATGGCTTCGCAAATTTGCCTAGCCTTGGTGGTTGATCCGGGGATTTGAACGATCATAACATGCTTTAGTTTAGTTGGTTGGATTTTACTAGTGCATGCAAATTCTTCGGTGACAAATGAGTGCGATGCACCAGAATCAAACAACACTCTAGCAAGTACTGAATTAATATAAAACATACCCAGCACGACGTCTGGCGCTTCCCGAGCTTCTTCAGCATGCATGAGAAAAGGACGGCCGTTGTGGTTGAGCGAATTCCCTAGGGAAAATCTTCTTCCGGGCTGAACACGACGCTGTTGCTGAGCTGGGGTGTTTGCATTGGGGGCTGTGGTATTCTTCTGGTTGGGGCACTCGTTGGAGTAGTGACCCTTATTTCCACAGTCATAACAGGTCACTTGCGATTTGTTCTTTGCTGCAACAGGCACAACATTGCTTCCAGTCCTCGGGGCAGTGTTGGTGTTGGCGGTAGCATTGTTGTTGGTGAACTTGGGTGGGGCATGGTTGAAATTGCCAGAGTTCTCGGGGTTGTTGTGATTTCCTCCAGGTCTCGGGCTTCCACGGTTGGGATAGGTCGAACGGTTCATCTGGGGTCTGTTGGTTCTCGGGGCAAATCCTGGAGATGGGTTAGGGCGATACTTTGGGGGTCTGATGGGTTCCTGGCTGATGCATCATGCGACGCTTGCGGTTCTCGTTGGCTTGGTTGATCTTTACTTCCATCTGGATGGCACAGCTGACAAGGGCTTCAATATCAGCAAAGGGGATATTGACTAACACCGTCTGCATCTCATCGTGCAGACCATTCAAGAATCTCTCCTTCTTTTTGGCTTTGGTGTCGATCTCATCCGGGGCATACCTAGCTAATGACAAGAATTTGTCACGGTATTCCACTACGGTCATCCATCCTTGCTTCAGTTCTCTGAACTCATCTCTCATTCTCTTGATCAAACCTGGTGGCACATGGGTTCTGCTGAACTTGACCTTGAATTCTTCCCATGTCATCATCCATCCTCCGGTCATTGCACGAACGCTGTTCCACCATGCTCTGGCATCTCCGGATAGATAGTGGGTGGCGAACAAAAATTTCTCGTTAGCTTCCACTCCGACGACTTCTAGGTTTTTTTTCCATGCTTTACAGCCAATCGTCAGCATCTAGGGGCTCTTCCGACTTAGTGAAAAAAGGTGGGTTGGTGTTCTGGAAATTCTTGAGCTTAGATCCATGGTTGCCCTGATTTCCGTGGCCTTGTTTGTTGTGGGCTAGCTGGGCTATCTGTTGAAGGGTGGCTAAGTTGGCTTGACGTTCGGATCTTTCAGCTTCGCGGTCAGAAACCAACATTTGCAGAATCTGCAACATCGGGTCCGGGGATGAACCACTTCCTCCGCGTGGCATCTTAAGATTGGGATAGATCATGAGAAAAGAGGGAAATTTCTAAGGTTCTGGGACTTTGAAAAGTTTTTAAAGTTTTACTCAGATTTTTCTAGCAACTTGCTTTTCATTCATTCACACGATACAACACACACCACAAAACAAGAAAAACAGATGGTTTTAAGAACCATTATGGAAACTACGATACATTGGGACCGAATACTACTCACTACGCTAGAGCTCAAGTGCTACTACTCCTCGGATTCAGTGTAGTCGTCATCCTCATCATCATCGTCGTCATTGATGAAGGCGAAATGATCCTCATCGGTGAAGAAGTCCATAGCTTGATCCTCCAGAAAATCATCATCATCGCTGAGATAAGAGTAGGGGTCTCCACGAAGATCTTCTCCGGCATTCTCCCTTTCCTCCAACTCCATGTCTCTCTCGTTGATGGTCTCCTCCAAATCCAATCCTTCGCTAGCATGGCGATGGTCTAATCCTTCTTATCGAGCTGACGGCGGCGAGACTTGCGATCCTTCGCTAGCATGGCGATGGTCTAATCCTCTGTCTTGATGATGGCGGACTTGTGGTTGGAGTAGTCACGACAATTATCCAACTCCTGCTGACGATCGTACATCATGAAGCTAAGGTTGTCCAATTGGGTCTTCAACTCGTGCTGGTATGGGGCTTCCAGTGGCTATCCATTAGCATCACGCCTTGGGCAAAACTCAAAGCGGGTTCCCTTGATCTGGTTGATACTCTGCCCACACAGATGGGAAAGAGCTTCATGCATGGCCCTGGCAAGTCCATCGAGCCAGTTCTTCTCTCTTAAGGTGAATTGAATTCCCTCCGTAGTGGGAGGTTCAATCTTTCCTCGGAGACTTGCAACAATTATCCACTGCAGATCTTCTCCTCCTTGATCATTGAGCTGAGCTCCGAAGAACTCGGGGTGCGGACGCTCCAGAAGTTTCGAACGCTGGTCCAAATCCCGCTCAAAGATAAGGTCTCCTCCATTCCCCAACTAATAAAAAACTTGATGTACTTCACGTCCATCTATAAGAATATAGGATGAGTAAGTTAGTAGAGTGATCAAGTGTGTAAAATTTTATGTATGTTGCAAGAGTTTTTGAGGAACATGAATTTTTATGAAAGAATCAAGGTGATAAGAATGGGAATAATTTTTTGTAAATATTTGCTTCTTTTGGTTTTGAAACTAATTTTTTGATTCAAACGTCCGGTCTAACTAGGGTCTCCTGTGGTCAGGGCTCTGATACCAACTTGTCAATACCCGGATTTTTAATCCCAGATGCTTGTTATGCCATACATCGCAATCCCAGGATTACCATTTTTGCGAGACATAACAGAATTGGATACCACAGTACATCATCCATTACAAACCATACATAAGGACTTACACAAATAAGGATCTCATGATCCACTTCTTAATACAACTCAGGCAGAGGAAATACGTAATAATAACGGTAGCGTAGGCGAAGCTCCATCTTCAGGGTCACAGGCAATGCTGACGATGGGAGAAGATCCTAGTTGTCGTAACCTTCCTGGGGTCCATCCTCCTGTACTCCTCTTCATAGTCTGGCCACGGGAATAGCCAGGGACAAAGCCATGAGTACTCTTTAAGTACTCGCAAACTAATACTAACAAGTGAAAGGGTTTTTGTAATAGGACACCAAGCTCTAGGGTTGTTTTGCAAAAAGCCAAATTTACCTCTACTAAGTTCGGAAGCAAGAAAAGATAGTTAAATTTTATAACACCTAAGTGGGAACTTGTATCTCATTCCACATCTGTTGTGGTCAAGTCAAATTCTCAATTCATTTCACAAGTTATTTTGAAAACATCTGACAGGGGAACAGTATGGCCACTCCAACTATCCATAACCGCGGACGCGGCTATTCGAATAGTTTGACACTCTACAGAGATTGTACACTTTCACCACAACATTCGATACATCCATCAGGAAAAAATCAAAAATTCAACATACTCAGTATGCGGATAATCAATCCTAACCTTTCAATTACACGCCCTAGTATAAGCACCTCTCCTGTGAGTTTGGCCTCCCAACCATGACCAACTGTCATCTTGGGTACTGCACAGGTGGACAATCTTCACAAGGTAGCCTCAGCTCAGACCTTGGCCGTGAGGGAACCAATACTAAGGTATATAAGTTTCCAGTCAAGCCCTACCCAATTCTCGGGTATTGTGGTTGTACGGTAAAATTGGAACGGTATCGCATCCAGACAACCATCAGTTTTATAAAGGGCTAAGGCTCATGCCTCAACATTTTCATCACCAAAATCATCTGGTGTTCGGAAACACATGTCAAAACATCTCAATAGAATGATCCATCATTCCAAGGTTTTCATAACCATTTTTCCACCAAGTATTCCCATCTAAAGTTGATCAAGTTCTATGCTTAGCACTAGCATCTACAAGTGGGGGTAAGTACTAATGAGGGGTGGTAAACTAATGGAGTTTTACTAAGTTCAATCTCATGCCTTAGGATGATATATAGATTATCTAGCTTAGGCCAAATTTTACGCTCTTTATGCAACCTTCCATTATCTCTCTAGAATCTACAATTCACTTAAGTAAGCTCTAAGTACTAGCTTTCATAAAGAAATAAAGTATAAAGCTGGCAAGTAAAACTAGGATTGGGTATCATCGAATGTGTCTAACGAAGCATGCTTAGTGCATTGCATAGGTTATTTAACTCTCATAATTGCATGTGTTAGCTTGCCTTGTGTAGAGCACTGGTTGAAGTTCTCCTCGGCTTCTTCTTCGTAGTATCCTCCTTCCTCCTCGTATCCTTGGTCGGTACTAGCGTCTATAAATAAATACGAGGTACAAAATCACCAAACAATACTTAACTACTTTCAATCATCACACAAAGGGGTTATATAGATGATCTAGCATCATCACTAACATTACAAGAATAAGGCATTTGTCTTATTTATTTTATTTTTAGAAAAGTAATTTCTACTCATTGAAAAACTACTTAAGATTTAATATTCTCCAAACCAAATATGGGATCATGTTGACACATGTCATCACCACACATTTCAGTACAGGGGAATGTGATTTAAAATGGTGTCACAATTTAATAAGATTTAACCTTTTATTTAAAAAATGACTAGAAATGCCTATGTGGCATCCTTTTGTTACTTGAACATTATTTCTGTAAGTAAACCCATATGTTTTTATATATTCTGAAAGGTATGATCAAATGTGATTTTTGAGAGTTGGAATCAACTCAAAAGATATTATAGTTTAAATTTGAAAATGTTTGAATGCATAAAAGCTTCTGCCTTGTTATTTTTACCAAGGGTGATCTAGATATCCAAATGATTTGAATCCAACGGGTTTGGATTCATCATTTCCAGAACTTTCTAACAAAATTGGTTTCATTCAATTTGGTTCACTAAATCGAGTTGGGTTGATTTTTGAAACTAGGTACAAAAGTATGTTTGAATTAAAATGGAAAAAGTTAAATTCAAACGAGTGGGCTGCGCGGGAACTGCTAATGGGCCCGCCCAGTGTCACTCCATGGCACGGGGCTCAACTGACATGGGGGTCCACCAGTCAGTGGCTCTTTAAACGCGAAGCGGTACGGGGCAACGTGGTGCGTTGTATCTAGTTCTAATCCAACGGCTCTGGTTCATCGTCCACGTCGGGCAGCGCCGTCGAGACAGAGCCCTAACGCGGCAGGTGGGGGTCGTGGGAGGCTCACCGGGGCTCAGGCGAGGGTCGGCGATGCAGGAGAACGACGAAGTCGACGACGGCGAATCTCCTGGTACCGGCAGCTCCACCTGGGGTGGACGAAATTGACGGCGTCCTTCTTCTCCAGAGGCGGCCTGCTCCGGCGCAATTCCGGCGATGCGCTGCTCGCCTTGCTCCGGGAACGGGGTGGAACGATCAGTGAGGTGAGAGGAGTGAGATGGTGTGCTCAATTAGGCCGGGGTGGCTTCCTTTTATAGGTTCGACGGTGAGACCAAACGGGATGGGCAGGCGACGGTGGCGACACGGCTACGGGCAACTAGAGGCATGCTCGAGGGTGGTGATCGATTGGTGGTCTCCTGGCGATGCTCTATGGCTTTAATGCGTGTGTAGGGCGACGGCAAACGGTCTGGAACGCTCGACGTTCTGCATGGCAGAGGCGGCGTCTTCGACGACGAGCAGTGTCTATGGTGTACGGGCGGTGAAATGGGCATGTCTGGCGGTCTCCTGGGACGGTGGGGAGCATGCTAGCGGGCGGCGAGGGATCGAGGTGGTCTAGTTAAATGGGAATGGCGCGTGCTCTGTGGTGCACGTCGGCATGGTCGACAGTGGCACGGGCGCGACGTTCCTGGCGGTTCTGGTTGCTGTTCACCATTGATGGCACTGGCGAGCTCACAGTGGTGCTAGTGATTAGTTAAGTTTGTTAGATGATCTACTAAGGCTAGTGGTGTCCAGAGAGGGAACAAGTTAGGCCAAAACACTGCTCAAAATAGTGTTTGTGATTTTGTTGATTTGAATATGCAAGGTGTTTGTTGAAATGACCGCATGAATTCAAGTTTTGAATTTTGAAAAGATTTTTGGTGGGTGTGCTAGGCATGTGCTGGTGAGTCTGTAGATACTTGGGTTTTGAAAGTTGAGCTTGTTTGAGTGGTTTTTGAAAAAATGGGATCTTCCCATATGATATAGATGCAATTTTGAACTGTCATTTAAACTATGCATTTGAATGTTTCTGGATGATCACAAGATGGGCCTTGATACTTTGTTATGAGTACAATTAAGGGGTGCAAAGATCCAAACAAGTTTCTGTTAAGTTCTGAAAGTTAGAGATAGGCAAAGTAGGCATGGGAGTTAATTTGGCAAAAGTGACCATTCAATTAATTTGTTTGTTTTGATTTATTTGTCTTTCGGAAAAGTTTGGGAATTTTTTAGATGATGTTTATTTCACCTAAGAATCATTTTACAAGCAAAGAAATACATAATCATGGCAATTCAAAAGAATCCAAATTTCAATACACACACATATGAATGCTTTCATATTTTTAATCAGAAAAGTTTTTGTTAACCCTAAATTTGATGATTAGAGTTTGATGATCCAAGTTTAGTATTTTTGGGATGTTAAATAGTCCCGCGTGTGATGCCGTGGCCCGTGTCATCGCCGGCGACCACCATCCGCCGACGTGGGCGTCGTAGTGACGTCATCGTGACACACTGCTGGCGTGGCCGCTGACCCCCGCTGACCATTGACCACCTGCATGGCATGATGACCTGGCCTTGGGCCCAACCGTTAGTGCTTCCTCTGGGACGAGGGGGTGATCGTATATAGGAGGTTCTGATGAAGCTGGTAGTAACCCTCATAGGTGGTTTCGTAGTTTCCCCGAGTTAGGGTTTGCACCCCTCGGAACCCTGATTAAACTGCCGAGCATGTCTTAATTTTAAGATATACCAAAATAGTATACCTAAGTGACCCCTCTCATATGCATCCGAGGTTTCTCTGAACTAGGTTTTACACCCCTCGGAACTCCGGAATATTGATTTTAGTTGATTCTTATTATTGTAAATATTGTAAATTCATTTTTATTATTGTGTATGTATATATTAGGGTTTCTCCGAATTAGGGTTTATATCTCTCAACACCCTACCTAACATTCTCCCTTAGCCGCTTTGACTTATCCGTTTTCCCACCTATGCAGAAAATATGGACCCACACGATAGAGGCGGAGAAAAGGAAGAGTTGATCCAAGGTGTGATCCGCAGGAAAGAAAAATTAGATGTATCGATGTTTCGGAACAACTCCGGTGAGGGTGATCCTCTTTTTGCCGGAAGAGACGACTTGTTTGAGGTTGAAGGTGATGCCTTCCACGCGGAAGAAGGCGATGCCTTGTATGATCGAGAAGACGACCGCTACGGCGAGGTGCATGTAATATAATTAATTCATTAATTAATCATCTGTTGTATATATAGAAATAGTAACAATGATCTTTCTTCTTTTAGCCCTCTAGATCGAACAAATCTACTGAAAAGAGCGGACGAGGCCCAACCAAAAAGTTGGAAGACCATGAGAGGTTAGGGATCGAAGATATCGCTGAAGACGGCAAACCGACGGCTCTCGTTGTTGTCGCAAACAAATTTGTGGCACAATGTGGAGTAATCGTTAGGGATTTCGTCCCAATCACCATTCGAAATTGGAATAGGCCTACTGATGCGGAAGAAGAGGGAACATGTTTATATGTCACTAACATGGCCAAAGATTTATTGTGGAAGAGGCTCATGCTTAATTTCAAACTACCGAAGATAGAACTGGATCCAAATGCGGAGGATCCAGTTGAGGACGCCTTAGAACATGCGAAAGCCATGGAGATGAAGGTCAGGGAGTGGGCTATGAAGAAGATGGCCCAATGTTTCACCAACTGGAAGAAAAGATTGCACCTTGACTTTGTCGTGAAAGAGAAGTCTCTGGATTTCGAGAAGATTCAGTTTCAGAAGATAAAACCATTTGGAGATGAGTTTGTGAATTACAAAACATCAGAAAAAGCTAAGAAAATGTCTACAATGAATAAGTTGAATGCTGCTAACAAGAAGTATCACTATACTATGGGAAAAGGTGGCTACAGGGCTGGCATTCCTAAGTGGAAGAAACTTGAGGATGAACTGCGTGCTAAAAATATCATCCCAGAGACAGACGATTGGATCGAACGTGCAAAGAAGTGGTTTTATGGGCATGGGGGCACATTGGAATCAAAAGGGAAGTGTATATATAACATACGACATAAATAAGACCCCTTGCCAATCGAGAAGATGAGAAACGCTGTAAAGGCTGTTAAAGATGGGGACTTCATTCCCGATAGAGAGAATGATGAGCTCACACTCGCCCTTGGAAATAAGGAACATGATGGACGAACACGAGGTACAATATGCTCCCAACCATGGAGGACTGGGTTTCCCGAAGAGAGGAATAAATATCTCGATAGAAGCCGTAAGAGGAGAAAGGAAAAAGCGGAAGTTGAAGCAGATATTCAGAAAAAGAGAATTCGTATAATTGAAGAACGAATAAAGCAACAACAAGATCAAATTAACGCACTTAGCCAGCAAGGTACTACCGGCCCATCAGCAGCACATGGTGGTAGAACCTGCATTCAATGCTACCGGCCTATCGAATAATCAAAAAAGCAGTGTGGCTTCCACCGAGGTCCTGGGTGATGACAATGACGATGACGATGGTGCACCGACGATGACTCATGTTGGATACCCAGTGGATGATTTCACACAGATGACACACTGCGATCTACATGTCAAAGTTGTGAACATATCAATGAAGTTGGCGGTCGGCTATGCCTTACCAATTGGACCCACACCAACTTACCATTGTTGTCCGGTTCCATAGGGCTACGCTGTTGTCGGGGTGGATGAAATCATTTCCACCTTTCAAGGTTTGAAGCTTGACTACCCTGCAGGTGAAGAGGATGTGACTGAACTGGGAGAAGCAACAAACGTCACCATTCTATGGCCAAAGGAATGTATCGTTCTTCAAAATCACATGCCAAGGCCATCTTCGCCGCCGCATCACCCGTCTCCAGCGCAGTCGTTGCCGCCAGGGCAGCCGTCTTCGTCGCCTCACCCGGCTCCGTCACCTCACCCGGCTCCTTCGCCTCACCCGGCTCCGTCGCCTCACCAATCTCCGGTGCAGCCATCGCCGGCGCCTCAGGAAAAAAAGAATAAGCGTACCACCGCTACTCTGCGCAGTGGTAAGCGATCGCCGACACATAAACAAGAGCCTCTTCCAAAAATACCAAAGGTTCCTACAAAGAGAGCTTATGACTGTACTGAAGAGAAGACTATGGCAATCGTTGAGGCCAAAACGACAGCGTTTTTCGCTAAGATGAGGCAGCCGAAAGAGCCAGAGTTCCCCAGCACCAAAGAAGAAAAGTCCCCAGTGTTCAAAATGCTAAAGGACCTTCACCAACCCGAGCAAAAGCTGTCATCAGACTATGAGAGCTCTATTCTCAAGTCACATGCGGCACAACAACTGTCGAAGAGCAGTACTGATGCAAGCGGAAAATCTGTTGCCCAGCTCGGAGAACAAGCAAAACAATCTTGCGCCCCTCTCAAGGTGATCTCCCATACCAATGTGGGGTCGAACAAATATGCAGCCGAAGATAAGTATGATCCAGATGTAGTTGCATAATACGGAAAAGCTATCGCTGCTCAAGGTATGAGTATTGCCCACTACTTATCCCAGTTACAGTACTTCCCCGTGGGTGAAGTAGCATACAAATACCAGTATGGAAAACCTCTCGTCAAACCTGAGGAGGTAAATAATCTTCCAACAAAAATGCGAATATTGCATAACTCGTACATGCATGCCACAAAAGCCGGGGCTAACTAGATAATGCTGAAGGTTACAAAAAAGCATTATGGGAAAGAAATAGATGACATGATATCCATTGAATTTGTTGAACTATTTAAATTATTCAATCAAGACGCCTTGGACAAATCGATCATCAGTGCCGATTGTCTGTAAGTACTAATTCTGTAATTAATTTAGTCTCTAGCTATCTCACCTCGTTTATTGCATGTATATAATCATACTATAATATGCAGAATGAAGATTCTCGAATGCAGCAGAGGACAAATATATGACATTGGGTTCATTGACCCATATTGGGTTCATCAAGCTAATCTCAAAACAAACCCCCAGGATACGGAGGATAATATCATACACGCGTTAAGGTTTCATGAAACTATAAGGGAAATACTATTTCCATACAACTTTGAGAGAGTGTTATTGTCTTGTATACACTTTCTATTTCGCTTACTCGACGTTAAGTATATAATTGATTAGTTATGCATGTGCAGCTTCCAACCTGACAAAGGGCGTGTACTAGTCATGGACTCAAAACATAAACCCCTTGAGACGTGGAAGGACATGCAGATGCTTCTCCAACGGTAATTCTAATCATTATGACACTATATCGACAACGTTCGTGAATTTTATGATATCAAGTAATTAATAACTTCTTTTATTCGTTTTCTTCGCCAGGTAGCGCTTGGAAACGGTTCACCAAGAAGGCTAGGGGTGTTTGGAAAGAGGAACTTACATTTAAACCACTAGTTGTAAGCACCACTAGCTATATCTGTGCATCTCTTTGATTCTAGTTTTGATACCGTTATTACCATGCTTTATTATTATTTTGATTGAACTATGTTCTCGTAAAGTGCCTGACGCAGGGAACATGGAACAATTTATGTGGATACTATATTTGTGAGTTCATCCGTCAGACGTGCTGTGAGAATGGGAGAAATTTAGAGCAACTTAACGTACTTAAACAATTTCTATAGTTTTCAATTACCATCAAATTGTGTTTAGTTTTATTCATATAGGTTGACTCCTTTTTTAAATCAGATCGAATGTCTACGGGGCGGTCTTCTTCCAAAGGATCGCCTACGAGCAATTCCGGAGGAATTGACGGCATTCTTGGATGCAGCAATCCTAGACCCAAAAGGAGAATACTATTCGGGTGTGTATATCCAATAGGGATTGTACAAAGAGCTTATTTTGTATGTAGTGCATGAACTCCATGTATGGAATGTAATATGTTCGACACTTGGATCTATATTGTCATGATGATCTTGTGTAATATAATTGTTCCTTCATTGATGAGTGCAAAACACTAAATAAGAAATAAAACAACATAAATGAATTCTCTGCCGCGGCACAAAAAGTGGCCAGAATGCTGCTGTGGCAAAAAAAGGTTGCCAAAATGAATTCTCTGCCGCGGCAGAGAGTTATTTGTCACGGACGAACCGGGACGGTTGCACCTCCCCTCTCGCACTGAGCAGCGGTCACGTGTACGCTCTTTTGTCCTGGTTAGTGGGGCAACCGGGACTAAAGGTTGGGGCTTTAGCCCCGATTTCCCTGTCCCGGTTGGGGAATCGGGACTAAAGGCCCTTACCGAACGGCCCATACTTAGCATCCTTAGAGGTGTTGAAGTTGAGTGCAGTGATGGAGGGGTTGAGGTAGCCAGAAAGCCCGGTCAAAAAATCATCTTTGTTTATGCAGATCTGCACAACATACTATAAATTACAATGATGCAGAAAGGAGCCATAAGTACTATTTATTAATTACTTGATTAATATATACATCATAAATACTTCCTTCAAATCCAAAATTAATTGAAGATAGAGAACAACATGTAGGACATAAATACACCACACATGTTATATAGTTTGTATGAAATTTATGTTGGGCGGCAAGCACCTAACATATATTAACTTATGAACGCAAAAGTTACATACCATATGCTTTGTACCATCTATGGTTCCATATGGACCTACTTCGATTAGATCATTTTTCTCGTCACGATAGATGTCGTGGGAATGACCACGGCAGACGCTGCAATCGGCAGCGAGTAGTAGAACGAAGGGCAAGGGCGGCCAGCCATCTGCGGTGCGAGATGAGGGCAAAGACACAGGGTTTTACCCAGGTTCGGCCCCCCGGAGGGTAAAGACCTACTCCTGCTAGATTGTATTATGGAGGTGTTTACAATGGGCGTACTCGGCGACTAGGCGGCGAGTAGCTTGGGAGTATCAGGAACGTGTCTCTACTCACCCCTTAGGGAGGTTTATATAGGCTCTCCTCCCCTAGGGTTTACATATCTCAACCGAATCGGTTACAACTTTGTCGATCGTTTAAGTCAAACCGACTGGGCCTATCTACTCGCCTGGGCCTTTGACCACCAGTCGCCTGATGCTTTGACGGGCTTTGATCCACTCGCCGTTCTGCAGGCCCACTCGCCAGCCCTGGGCCAGTCGGAAACGTCCCGCTGGGGATACCCCAGTAGGCATATCCCCATCAGTAGTCCCCGAGGCCGTCGTTGATTAGGCGCGGGTGGCTGCTGGCAGTCGGAGTATACGGCTTCAAGTAGGCATCCAGTCGAATCGTCGGCGGGCTCCTGCACGAAGGAAAAAATCCAGCGAACCGAGTCGCGTCTTGAGTGAGTCGAATCAACGGGTCGCGGCCTCGGCGAGTAACTCAGCGAGCCGGGTGGCAGGAGGCGGACCGTCGGGCGCGGTCAAACTAACCGTTAAGGTAACTTAACGGTAACTTTCGGCGTAATCATCGCGCGGTAACGGCCCCCTAATTTGACGGGTAGCTCCCGCTATATAAGAGGAATGGTAGGCTATCGGAAAGCCAACCGCCCACCATTTCTTCCGAGTACGCATATCCTCCGTTCGTTGATCCCGCGATCTGACCGACCCGCAATCTTCCGTCCTCCAAGCAAATCCTCGGCCATGGCCCTCTCCACTGAACCTTGGGGTAGATCCAAGTGCACCAGGGCGCAACTGGCCTCCTTCGAGGAGGCCGGAATCCTGCGGGCCGGCCGCTGGCGAATCCCCGCAGCCGGGGAAACGACCCCGAACCCGCGCGAGAGAGAGTTCATCTGCTTCACTAGCCACCTCGAGCGGGGTTTAGGGTTTCCCACTTCTCTGTTCTTCCGGCGCTTCTGCGCCTACTACGGGATCCAACCCTCGGATCTGGGTCCCCATAGTATCGAGCAGCTCGCCATCTTTGTGGCGTTCTGCGAGTGCTACCTGGGCTGCCGGCCCTATTTTCCCCTGTGGCAAGATCTGTTCCATGGACGGATCAGCCGCGAGGAGGCGGGCGGCCCAATGCTACCCGCGGGCGGCTTAACCTTCCAACTCAAATCCAAAGCCTCCTTCTTTGACCTGATGCTGCCGGCCAAAGCGGCAAGCGACTGGAAAAAGTCTTGGTTTTACGTGACCGAGGCGACCCCGAAGGACGAGGCGGCGATCCCGCGGTACTCGGCCAACCGTCCCGAGCCGCGCAACCTCCAGGTCGTCAAGCTCCCCGATGACCAGCGGATGGTCGTCGACGAGATGCTCCAGACCATTCGTGGTCTGAAGAAGAAAGGGCTCCAGACGGTGAATTTATACAATTGTTGGCTTGGGCGACGGCTTGTTCCACTCGCCCAACGCGAGCACTACATGTACCAGTGCACGGGCCGAGAAGACTCGACGAAGGCCTGCCTCGCCGAGTGGAAGCTGGAGGACTACCTCCTGGCGTTGAAGAGGATTACCCAGGCGGCATACACGGATGCGCAGGCCGGGGTCCCTCCCTACACCGCGAAGCGTCCGGCTCCAACGGTAACCATTTTATCTTGTTCGCAGTCGCAGCATGTGCAGTCGCGGTAATCTTAACTTTGTTTCGTGTTTACGCAGCTATTCCAAGTGGTGGAGGGGTGGCTACCACCCGCCGACGACGAGAGCTCCGGGCCATCTGCCCAGGACACAAGCGAGTCGCCACCCGCCAAGGGTAACGCAGACGACGATGACGAGTCCGAAGAGGAGATTGCCCCACTGGTCCGAAAGACCCGCGGGCAACGTCAGCGCGAACTCGAGGCAAGCAGGAGCCTCGAGCGTCATGACGATGACGACGAACTCCCGGAGACCACCTCGCTCCGTCAGGCCACTCCCGCGAAGAAGAAGAAAGAGAAAGAGGCGAGGGCCCCCCTGAGAAGGAGGACGAAGCCGCCAAAGATGGCCTCACCGCCACGCTCGGCGAGCAGCTCCGATGCTCACAGCTCGGCTGGTGACGGGGCGGCCCCGCCAACGGCCGCGCTAGATGCGCCATCCCTGGAGGCTCTGCTGGCCTCAATGCCTCCACCCTTCGCGCCAATCTCCGGGCTAGGGAAGGCTCCGGCTGAGGCGACTCCACCTCGCAAGGAGGTCCCGAGCGCGGCGGTCTCGCCTCACAAGGAGGCTCCGGCCGCGGCAACTCCGCTACGCAAGGAGGCCTCCGCCGAAGGCGCCCCGGAGGCACCAACCGCTACCTCGACGTCAAGGAGGCCGTCCGTATCCTGGGCCCCTAGCGTCCTGGAACTGGGGCTTAGTCGCCGATTGGGCCCTGAGCTGGAGAAACCCGCCAGCCTCCGCACAGGGCTGCGTTTCATTCCAGTCGCCAAGTAAGTGTGCTCGATCATCTCTACTTTCTTTTATTCCATCGATTGCCTCTTGTTGATTCCACTCGACGTACAGGACCGGAGTGAAAAAGATGGGCCACCCGACTGTGGCCAAGGTACCCTCCACCGCTAGCGAGGAGGATCCCTCCCGTAAGAGGAAGGTGGACGAGGTCGCCACCTCCACGGAAGGCAGCAAGAAGGCCAAGGGCGACGACATCGTCGCTATCTCTGATGACGCGGCGGCCGCACCAGCTGGGCCCGCAGTGGAGGCGACCGCGTCCACAAAGGAGGGCACCTTGACTAGGCCGGAGGAAGCGAGCTCCTTTGGGGCGGGTGCCTCGATTGCAACCTTCCCCCGCTTCATGACCAAAGCGACCACGGCGAGTGAAGCTGCGGGCCCTAGCCTCGCTCCGGGGACCGCTGATGCTGAAACCGACCAACGTCGCGGGCACACACCGGCGCTGCTTGCGTCAGTGGACGTGGTGCAACTGCACGGCATGCTTGGCGCGGCCATCCAGGTACTTCCAGTCCCCGAGGATCAGGTCGGTGCGTAGTAGCGGCTTGATTCTTATAGTTTCTTGTACGTTCGAGTCCAGTCCCCGAGTGCGTGTACGCTAAATTTTAGCGGGTACGCACTGAGTAATTTTTGCGGTCGCCAGTCCCCGAGTGCGTGTACGCTAAATTTTAGCGGGTACGCACTGAGTAATTTTTGCGGTTGCCAGTCCCCGAGTGCGTGTACGCTAAATTTTAGCGGGTACGCACTGAGTAATTTTTGCGGTTGCCAGTCCCCGAGTGCGCACCTACTAGATTGTAGCGGGTGGGCACTTAGTAATTCTCGTGTGTGCTGACGTTTGAAGTTATACAGGGTCTGCAACTGGAGTCGGTAGAGCGACTAGCTGCGAAGCAGCGAGCTGAGAAGGAACTGGCCACTCTCCAAGAAGTGAACAGGGAACTTCAAGTGGTTGCTGCACAGGCGGAGGTAGCTCGCCAAGAGCTTGTCCCTGCTGGCGAGCTGATGGCGGCGAGATCTGCATTAGGTGCTGCTGAGCAGAGGGTCGCCGTCCTTGAACGCGAGTTGCGGGAGGCGAAAGAAGAAGCGAATTCGGCGAATGGGCGAGCTAAGGCCGCCGTTGCGGCCACGGAAGAAGACCGCAAGGTGTCGGAGGCCCTTATTGTTGGGCTTCAGGACGACCATTCGTCACTTCAAAGCTTCATCACGGGACTCGCTCGCCCGTTACTTGGTGAGTGCGTCTTCCCTGACTTTCAGTTGTTTTGTTTGTGTTTCCTGTGGTACTCATTCGCTGTCTCCTGCTTAACAGGTCGTGTACTTGGTAGCCACGAAGAAGCGAGCTCGCTTGGCGCGAAGGAATGCGTAAGCATGCTCGTTGACTCGGCAACGCTGTCGGCGACGTGCATCCGCGCCTACCTTCAGGAGATGTCGCCCACGGAGGTTATTCCCAGTGACCTCGTTGAGGTGTGGGAGTACTTGGAGAAGGCGCCCGCGGTCTTGGAGTTCATGACGCGGTCGGCGTTTCGACGCGGGGCGTCGACCGCGCTGAGCCTGGGGCTCGCTCACTTCCCCGAGGACTTCGACCTCGACGATGTGACGAGTGGGTATCCCTCGTCTACAGGCTCGGTGGAACTGTCCGAGGTTCTTAAGCTGCAGGAACGTGCCGCTGCTTACTCGGAGCGTGTCTGGGCGATGGGCGATCTTCTTCCCTACCAGGAAACGGTCGTCGCGCCAAACGACCCCGAGCCGCCACATCGGGACTTCAAGGTTGAACAACAGTTCCGCGCGGCGATGGCGGGTGAGCTGACGACGTATCCGTCGAACCCGTACACCGCGTTCATCCGGAAGCGCCGGGACTCTGGTGCATCATCGTCGAAGCCTGCGGAATAGTGCAGTATGTCTAGATAAATTAGTAGCAGTTCTGCCGAACAGGCATAGTTTGTAACGTAAGACAATGCGATTTGCGATTGAATTGGACGTTGTATCCATTTTGCTAATGATTGTTGTGTTTTGATTTTGGATGAGTCCCCGAGCGCGTCCGCCCTTTGTGGGGTTCATCTTATATATGATGTTTTGTTTGTATCGTGTGTTTTGTTAGTTTAGTTGACTCGCCCGAGCTCGAAGAGCCAGTCGCAAGGCGACTCCCTTGAGCGCTCTATACTTTACCGTTTTCCCGTGCGCGAACGGGGTCGGGTGGCCGAGTCCCCGAGCGTGGTACTTGGTATTTCAAGGCGCGACTCGAGGGTGGTTGAGGACGTAGCGCGTTTGTGTGGGTGCGTCACTCCTGCCTGGACCGTGGGGTCAGTCGCGTGGCGAGTCCAGGGCGTGCTCTCTTACTTGACGTTTTCCCTGACCGATCGCGACGAACTGGTATTCAGTCCCCGAGCGTGGTACTTAGTCGTTCGAGTCGCTACGCCGAGGATGCGGAGGACCAAGGCCGCTGTGAGAAGCGAGGGCAGTTGTCTTGGTTTGAAAAACCAGTCGGGCTAGGCGACTCCAATGGGGCTCCGGATTGGCGTTTTTCGTGGACGATACAGGGCCTGAGGTGACTCAGTGCTCCTATATCGCACTACTTGGCCGTGCCGGTCGCTATACCAAAGGTTGACTTCTGCATGTTAGCATGATGCTGTTATTACGAGTGCGAGTGGCACAAGGCATGGAGAGTAGACGCAATTTGCGGTAACTGTTTCTTTTATTTCGTAGCGACTGGAGATTACATATGTGGGGTTCTAGGAGTAGAACTTCCGGAGGAGGTTTACATTCCACGGCCGCTTGACGTCGAGTTCGCCGTCTCCGCGGACGTCGACGAGGTAGTAGGCGTCGTTGCCGAGGACGCGCCCGATGGCGAACGGGCCTTCCCACGGAGGGGAGAGCTTGTGCATGCCCTTCTTGTCCTGGATGAGGCGTAACACCAGGTCGCCTTCCTGGAAGGTGCGGGTTTTCACCCGTCGGCTGTGGTAGCGGCGGAGCCCTTGCTGATAAATGGCTGTGCGCGATTGGGCGAGGTCGCGTGCTTCGTCGAGTTGGTCGAGCCCATCTTGGCGGGCCAGCTCGTTTGCGGCCTCCGTATAGTGGACGACCCGCGGCGAGTCGTGTTCGAGGTCGGTGGGCATGACCGCTTCGGCGCCGTAAACCATGAAGAAGGGGGTGAATCCCGTAGACCTGTTGACCGAGGTGCGGATTCCCCAGATGACGGAGGGTAGCTCTTCGACCCAACATCCAGCGGTGCGCTTAAGTGGTACTTGGAGTCGCGGCTTCAGACCGTGGAGGATGCTTTGGTTGGCTCGTTCCGCCTGGCCGTTGGACTCCGGGTGTGCGACTGATGCGAGGTCGAGCCGGATGTGATGCTCTTCGCAGAACTCGGCCATTGCTCCCTTGGCAAAGTTTGTGCCGTTGTCCGTGATGATGCTGTTGGGGAACCCGTAGCGATATATGAGCTCGCGTAGGAATTTAGTGGCGGTCTTCCCGTCGCATTTCCGGACCGGCTTGGCTTCGACCCACTTCGTGAATTTCTCGACGGCGACCAGCAGGTGGGTGTAACCGGAGGGTGCCTTCTTGAAAGGGCCTACCATGTCCATGCCCCACACAGCGAATGGCCAGGTGATGGGGATTGTCTTGAGCGCCGAGCTTGGTACGTGCGTCTGGTTGGCGTACTTCTGGCACCCCGCGCATCGCTGGACGATATCGACAGCGTCGGCGTGTGCGGTAGGCCAGTAGAAGCCGTGTCGCATAGCCTTGGCGACCAGGGAGCGTGCGGCGGCGTGGTGGCCGCAGTCGCCTGAGTGGATGTCGTGTAAGATTTTGCGTCCTTCAATTGGTTGGACGCAACGCTGGAACACGCCGGTGACACTGCGCTTGTGTAGCTCGCCGTCGATGATTGTGTAGGACTTGCATCGGCGAACAATCATTCGAGCGCTTGTCTCGTCTGCGGGCAGGGTGCCGGCCTCTAGGTAGGCGATGTAGGGCTTGGTCCAGTCGTCTGGCTCGGAGATGAGTGCGACCAGGGCTACCTCTGGTTGGAGGGGTACTCCGATGTCGATCTCCCTCGGGGGAGAGACTGATGGTTTGGAGATTGTGTCGAGGAACACGCCGGCGGGTGGTGCGAGTCGAGCCGACCCGATGCGAGAGAGGGCGTCGGCCTCTTCGTTTTTCCGCCTATCAATCCACTCGACGGAGTAGCCGGTGAAGTGGCCGCCCAACTTGTCCACCTCTTGGCGATAAGCCGCCATGGTAGGGGAGACGGCGTCGCAGGTGCCTGCGACCTGTCCCGCAACGAGGTCGGAGTCTCCGTAGCATCGAAGGCGATTGACGCTCATCTCCTGCGCGGCTCGCATGCCGTGGAGTAGGGCCTCGTACTCGGCCATGTTGTTGGTGTAGGGCGTGAATTCGAGGCGGAGGATGTAGCGGAGCTTGTCGCCCTTTGGTGACGTCAGCACTATCCCCGCGCCTGCGCCGTCCGCGTTCTTGGATCCGTCGAAGTGCAGGTTCCAGTAGTGTAGGTACGGCGGCTTTTCGGGCTGCTGGGCCTCCTCCCAGTCGGCGATGAAGTCTGCCAACGCCTGGGACTTGATCGCCCTCCGTGGCTCGTATTTAATGTTGTGGACGCCGATTTCGACGGCCCACTTGGCGATCCGCCCGGTCGCCTCGCGATTGCGAATGATGTCTTGTAATGGTGCTGAGGAGACGACCGTGATCGGATGCTCCTGAAAGTAGTGCGGCAGGCGCCGCTGAGCCCTGAAGACCGCGTATACTAGCTTCTGGTACTGCGGGTATCGCTGGCGCGACTCGGTGAGGACCTCGCTGATGTAATACACCGGCCGCTGGACCGGGCGCTCCTTTCCTTCCTCTGGTCGTTCGACGACCATTACGGCGCTGACGACGCGCTCGGACGCCGCGACGTAGACCAGCATGGGCTCTTTGTCCACGGGTGCGGCGAGTAGTGGTGCGGCGAGTAGCACCTTTTTGAGGTCGCGGAGCGCGCCGTCTGCCTCCTTGTCCCACTGAAAGGTGGGATTCTTGCGCATCAGGCGGTATAGGGGCATCGCCTTTTCTCCCAGGCGGGGGATGAAGCGACTGAGGGCCGCTACACGCCCGGCCAGTCTCTGGACGTCGCGCAAGCACTCGGGTTTGCCGAGCCGGGCGATCGTGTCGATCTTCGTTGGGTTTGCCTCGATCCCTCGTTTGGAGACGACGTACCCCAGTAGTTGCCCGGCGGGTACACCGAAGGTGCACTTGCCTGGGTTAAGCTTTATCTTGTACCTCCGCAGGTTGGCGAAGGTCTCCGCTAGGTCGGCGAGTAGGTCTCCTTGGCGAGCGGATTTCACGACCACGTCGTCGATGTATACGTGGATGTTGCGGCCAATTTGGCTCGCGAGGCATTCTTGCATGCATCGCTGGTAGGTTGCCCCGGCGTTCTTGAGGCCGAAGGTCATGGCGGTGTAGCAGAATGCTCCGAATGGCGTGATGAACGCCGTCTTTTCCTCGTCCTCGACGGCCATTTTGATCTGATTGTACCCGGAGTAGGCGTCGAGGAAACACAGCGACTCCGAGCCCGCGGTTGAATCGATTATCTGATCGATCCGCGGGAGGACGAACTGCTCCTTTGGGCAGGCGCTGTTCAGGTTTGTGTAGTCGATACACATTCTCCAGGTCCCGTTTTTCTTCTCGACCAGGACTGGGTTTGCCAGCCACTTGGAGTATTTGATTGGCCGGATGAAGCCGGCAGCGAGCAGGCGCTGCACTTCCTCGGCGATTGCTCGACGGCGCTCTTCATTGAAGGGCCGAAGCGACTGCTTGACGGGTCGCACTTTGGGGTCGGCGTTTAATTTGTGCTCAGCGAGCTCCCTAGGGACACCAGGCATGTCGGAGGGTTTCCATGCGAAGATGTCCCTATTCTCACGAAGGAACTCGATGAGCGCGCCTTCCTATGCTGGGCTCATGCCTGTCCCGATCGTCACCGTCTGGCTGGGGTCGCCTGCGATCAGCTCAACGGTGCGAGTGTGCGTCGTGGCCTCGAAGGTTGAGGTGTTTGTGCCATCTGAGTTGGGCTTCTTGAGAATTGTGGGGTCGTCATTGTTGACCCCGCTCGCGTATTTGGCGAGCTCGTCGGCGTGGTTAGCCTCTGCCGCGATGACGGCGTCTGCGAGTTCGGCTCCTTTGGCCTCGCACTCGGCGGCCATGTCGGGGTCGCCGTTGATGGTGATGACGCCGCACGGCCCTGGGAGCTTCATTGCGTTGTACGTGTAGTGGGGTGCCGCCATGAATTTGGCGAACGCCTGGCGCCCCAAGACGCAGTGGTAGGGGCTGTCAAAGGGCACCAGCTCGAAGACGATCCGCTCGGTGCGGAAGTTTGCCGGAGTGCCGAACGTGACTGGCAGCGTGACTTTACCGATCGGATATGCCTTCCGACCAGGGACGATGCCGTGGAACATGGTGTGGGTTGTCTCGATCATCGACTGCGGGAGCCGCAGCCGTCGGAAGGTGTCGAGGTAGAGGATGTTGATGGAGCTGCCACCGTCCATCAGTGTCTTGGGGAGCCAGTAATCGCCTACCTTGGGCTTGACCACAAGGGCGACTCGGCCTGGGTACTCGACGCGTGGCGAGTGGTCTTGCCGGCTCCAGGTGATGGGTTGTTCCGACCAGTTTAGGAACTGGGGGACGTCTGTTTGGGCCACCGCGTTGACGGCGACAGCTCGGGCGATGACCTTCTTCTCACGCTTCGTGTTGAAGCCCGTGAAGGTGTGGAGCGAGCCGGCTACGTTGCCGAATCTTCCGCCATTCGGCGGGTTGTTGTCGGTGTCCTCCCGCGCGTGCCTTGCCTTCTCGATTTCCCTGAGGGTGTGGCAATCGGCTGTGGTGTGCGTTGCGGGCTTTCCTTCCCTGCTGTGGAACGCACATGGTTGGTTAAGGAGCGCCGCGGGGTCGAATCTTGGCTTGTTCTTATAATTGCCGCCGTCGCGTCGTTGCCCTCCGTCGCGGCGGTAACTTTTGGGCTCGCGTTGCGCGTGCCCAGCGTTGGCGACGAAGTCGACTCGCCCGTCGTTGCGGCACTTGCCGGTGAGGCGGGTGCCGCTGTAGCGCAGGTCGGCTCGTCGTCCGCCGTCGTTGCCGCCCGTGCGGCGTTGCCCTCCTGACTCGTCGTCGATTTCTTGGTTGGGGTCCTCCTCGGCATACCGTTTGGAGATCTCGAGGAGGTCGGGGATGTTGTTAAGTGTGCGGGCTTGTCGCTTGAGCTTGGCGACTAGAGGCTCGTAGCGGCACGAAGTCTTGAAGCAATGGATCGCGGTGTCCGGGTGGATGCCGGCCGCGTTGTACCAGAGCTCTTGCCACCGCTGGACCCAGTTGCGGGTCGACTCGCGGGGTCCCTGGACGCATCGTTCCAGGTCCTCGATGGTGGTGGCGCGGGTGTAGGAGCACTCAAAGTGCCTGACGAAGGCGTCTCGCATTTCCTCCCAGGAGTCGATACTGTCCTGGGGGAGCGTATTGATCCATTGCCTGCACGTTCCCTCCATCATCAGTGGGAGGTAACGGGCGGCGAGTAGGTCGGTGTGACCCGCGATCCCCATTGCCATGAGGTATGTATCAAGCCAGACCGCGGGGTCGTACGAGGAGTCGTACTTTTCTATTTCCTTCGGCGCCTTGAAGTTTTGCGGGTACTTTTCACCTCGGATCATAGGTCCGAAGCACTTAGGCCCTAGTCGACTGAGCGACCCCATCGGCTCGCCATCGCGGCGATTAGCTAGGGTGTGCCGCAAGTCGTCGGGCTGGCGCGCACGCCAGTTCTGGTTGTTGATGATGTGAGTGCGGGCGTCGACGGGTTCTCCGTTAGCGGCGACGAGGTTGGTCGCCGGCCTTGGATCGTTGGTGGAGAGTGCCGCGTTCGTGGGTCGGCGCTGGAGCTGCAGTGGCTCTGGTGGCGGGCAATTTAGAGTGTTTGCCGCCGCTGGGCGGCCGCTTGAGGCCGCCCTGCTTCCTGAGGAGCGCGAGTATACTCGCCCTTGCGAGTCGGCGCCCGCTTTTTGTTGCTCCACGGCCTTTGCGAGTAGGGCCCTGACATACTGGATTTGCAAGGTGCCGTCGCCGGTGGCCGTGATGCTATCGGCTGCTGCTCGACCTGCCACGAGGTTGTCCATCGGGGTGGAGAACAGCGGGAGGCCGTTCGCGTCTCGCTCCCGTGAGGAGACGACTATCCGCGGCTGGTCCCTGGGAGGGGTGCGGTTGGGCGGTGGTGGGGCCCCCATCGCCGTTGATCCTGGCGGGGGGCGAGCGCTTCCTCCAGGTGGCGCGTTCTCGCAGATCGCGCGCTCGGCTATGCGAGCCGGGTCGTTCTCATCGTCGAAGTTCAGGGCGCGCCCCTGAACGGTGGGATTCAGGCGTGACGTGATCCGCTGCTGGTGGTAGCGTGACAGTTCCTGCGCTGTCACTTGCTCGAGGCGAAATTTCTCGCGCTCGGCCTGCTCTTTGCGTACTGCCTCCGCCAATTTTAGGCGGAGTTCCTCAACCTCCGTTGCCGTGGCGTTGGGAGGGATTGGGGTGGAGAAAGGATCCTCCGGCGGATCGGTGCCGGTGGCCATGTAGGTCGCGGCATGGCGACCAGCTCCGTCATGGAGGTCGGCGGAATTTTCCGACCCGGAGTCGAAGTCAAAGATCCCGAGGATGGAAGGGTCCTCGAAATCTCCCGTGTTGGAGACCTGAGCGATGGAGCCCGCGGATGAGGCCGTGGTGATGGATCCGGCGAGTGATGCCGGGGTCGCCGAGTCGGCGTCGTCGGTGAGGGCCGCATCTTCTGCGGGGGCCGAATTTTCGGCCACGTTGCTGTGGGCCGAGTTGTACTCGGAGGCGAGGCGGTGGATCGTGCGGACCTGGCTCTCGGAGGGCCGATCGCGTGGTGGCGACTCGCGGATGCGAGCCGAATCCTCCGAGGTGGTGACGTCGGTGAAGCCGACGAAGAGGCTGATCGTGCCGATCGGCAGGATCACGCTGTGCGTGACGGGCCGTGCCGCCGGGACGTAGCTGCTCGGCAAGATCTGGAGCATCTCGCCGATCGCTATCATGCGGCCGGTGGCGACCGTCTCGTTGATGGGCAGATTGGATCTCGCCGCAGAACACCGGCCAGACCGGCCAGGCCCCACGGTGGGCGCCACTGTCGTGGGAATGACCACGGCAGACGCTGCAATCGGCAGCGAGTAGTAGAACGAAGGGCAAGGGCGGCCAGCCATCTGCGGTGCGAGATGAGGGCAAAGACACAGGGTTTTACCCAGGTTCG
The DNA here is from genome assembly GCA_916181665.1 of Avena sativa. NCBI lineage: Eukaryota > Viridiplantae > Streptophyta > Magnoliopsida > Poales > Poaceae > Avena > Avena sativa. Next base: position 483,338,304 of record OV702283.1, read on the forward strand.
GCCCCCCGGAGGGTAAAGACCTACTCCTGCTAGATTGTATTATGGAGGTGTTTACAATGGGCGTACTCGGCGACTAGGCGGCGAGTAGCTTGGGAGTATCAGGAACGTGTCTCTACTCACCCCTTAGGGAGGTTTATATAGGCTCTCCTCCCCTAGGGTTTACATATCTCAACCGAATCGGTTACAACTTTGTCGATCGTTTAAGTCAAACCGACTGGGCCTATCTACTCGCCTGGGCCTTTGACCTCCAGTCGCCTGATGCTTTGACGGGCTTTGATCCACTCGCCGTTCTGCAGGCCCACTCGCCAGCCCTGGGCCAGTCGGAAACGTCCCGCTGGGGATACCCCAGTAGGCATATCCCCATCAATAGATGAAGGATATGGCTTTGATTTGCCCATCGGGGCCATCACTGCTCCAAATAGTGATGTTCAAGAGTTGTTTGGGCGGTTTTTTGACAGAATCGATGTCAAAAGCAGGGCCTTCCTCATAACCATACGGGCCAATCTTCTTGGACGTCGCCTGGACACAATTAATACATGCAAATATATAGTAAGTTAGATCACATGTACGATAAATTAGACAGACGATGAGAGCTAACGACGAATGTATGTAATCGGTGATCAGCAAAAGCTGGTATCCTACCATTGCTAGTAGTAGGATGAATTTGTGTTGGCAGTCTTTCCAGGGAACGGCAGTTTTTCTTGATTTATGCTCCATGAACCGGTATGCCGAACTATTTATAGAGCAGCTGAGAGTATGCAAGTCGTGCAGGTATAACTGCCACATTCATTAGACACTTATGTAAACCATGTCAAGTGTATGAAAACCAATGTTAATTTTTTAATCCATTTGCAAGACGACCATAAGTTTTTCTTGATGTTGCTAGTCTTATTGTTCTTTTGAAGTATTCATACATGTTCTATGGAATATTGGACTCTGGCCGGTGGTATTTAATCTAGAGGGCCCCATACGGGTCACGTCCGTTGTAGGTTTATATATTCGTCCAAATGATCATAGATCTAGTCAAGTCAAACTAGCATACCATTAGATAAAATTGCAAGAAAATTTGGTTATTGTCACATCGCTAGCAAAGTTTGAAGGGAATATGCCCGAGAGGCAATAATAAAGTGGTTATAATCGTATTCCTTGTTTATGATAAATGTTTATTTTGCATGCTATAATTGTATTAATACGGAAACGTTAATACATGTGTGTTTAATAAACAAACAGAAAGTTCCTAGTTATGCCTCTCTTATAAACTAGCTCGTTGATTAACAAGATGATCAAGGTTTCATGATCATGGACATTGGATGTTGTTAATAACGGAATCACAACATTAGTGTAATGGTGTGATGAACATTCATCCGAAGTATAGCATTATGATCAAAGTCATTGAGTTTATATTGCTATAACAACTTACGAAGTGATCCTAATCCTTAGACCATGAGATCATGTCAATCACTAACACTGGAAGAGTTTCTTGATAACATCAAACGTCACACCGTAACAGGGTGATTATAAAGATGGATTCAGAACTAATAAAGTGTGATGTTGAGGCCCATGGATCGAGAGTGGAATTTGGTCATCCCGATGACGGATAGATATTCTCTGGGCCCTCTCGGTGATATCACATTGATTAGCTTGCAAGCAAGTGATTTGATCACTAGAATGTTATATCACGGGAACAAGAAAAGAGTGCATGTCAGTAACGAGATCAAACTAGGTATGGAGATACCGATGATCGAATCTCGGACATGTAATATATCGTGAAACAAAGGGATTAAGATACTAGCGTAAAAGGTTCCGACGATCACAAGAAAGTCATCGTTGAATGTGTGGGAGTCAGTATGGGTCTCCAGATCCCGCTTCTGATTATTGATCCGAGAGGGGTCTCGATCATGTCCGCATTATTCACGAACCGTAGGGTGACACACTTAAGAGACACCGACATCCAATTGGAGCAAAAGTTTCATGCCGAAAAAATGAACAAGCGCAGGAATTTATTTCACTAGATACCGAAACAGGTTTTCGGGTGAAATTGCATAAAGTGGTTATGCATGTGAAATGGAATTCTAGCAAGGGGTTATTTGTGAATGTTTGTCATTAAAGTAATTGACAAAATTCTGAATAAAATAAAAGAGTTTTATTTAATGAGAGTTTGCATTAAATTTGGTGCAAATTTAATGGGAATTTGAGTGGGTTTTTGAGTGGAGGGAATTGAAAGGCTTTTGTGTGAGTGGAGTGTCCACGCACATGAATGAAAGGAGGGGAGGGGGCAGCCCCATGGCTGGGCGCATGGCCCCTTGGGTGCCCCCCCTCTCACTATAAAAGGAGCCCCCCTCCCTCTCTCTCACTCACACCTCCTCGTGAAGGATCTCTCTCCCCCTCTAGAATTTATCCCCATGGTCTCGGACTAGCGAGATACATGTTCCCGGTGGATTTTCGGCAAGAAAGAGTTGTGCTTCCGCTGCATCGCTGGAGCGAGGAGGCGGAGGTTGCTCGGTGCCTCGAACGTGTCTGCGAGCACGGATGTGCTGCTGTTTTGCGCGCTAGGACTTCCTCTCGATCTTGAGATCGGCAAGAGATCGTCTACATCAACCACGAGTTTGGACTCGTTAAGCTTTGTCGGTCTTCAAGGGTATGTTCTCTACGGATATACATCCGCCCGTTGTTTGTATCTAGTAGATAGATCTTGGTACATAGTTGTTCCCATCGTAGGAAATTTTTTGTTTTCTATGCTGCGAACCCTACAGTGGTATCAGAGCCGGATCTATGCGTAGATACTTTGCACGGGTAGTACACATATGAGTATGTGGGCGATGATGATCATTTTATTGCTTCTTAGTTGTACTTTGGATATTGGTGGCATAGTGGGATGAAGCGGTCCGGACAAACTTTACATGTCCTCGCACATGAGACCTGTTCCACGCTTGACATGCAACTAGTTTTGCATAAGTGGCTAGCGGGTGTCTGTCTCTCAGACTATAGTCAATATCTAATTTGCAACGAGCTGTCAACAATTTGGTTATCCTCGTTGTGGTTCATGTTCGTAGGTAAGAACGGTTTTATCTTCGAAAGCCCTAAACCACGTAAAATTTGCAATGGATAAATTAGAGGCGTCTAGTTTAGATTGTTGCTGGGCTAGTGTTATGATATGGTGATGTTGTAAGTAGAAGTATGAGATGATACTCTTAGAACACACATAGCGTGTAAGTTACATAGACCTTGGCCTTACACATAAAGGTATGATAGAGATCGTACCACGGTGCACATGATGGAGATCATATGCGGGAACCATATCATTTCACTAATAAACATGAGATGTTTTGATTGCATCTTATATTGCTTGTTTGGCGTTTTATTAGCATAATAAGATGATCCCTCATTTAGATATCAAGATAAGAATGTGTTCTTCCTTAAGTATGCACCAACAATGTTTCTTCGCTTCAAGGCATCACGTGATGATCGGGTGTACTTGAATCCACGAGCATATCTCGGGTGTAAGACAGTTACACACGCGAATACTAAGGTTCTTACTTGGCTAGCCTAGCATGTACAGACATGGCCTCGGAACACGGACCGAAAGGTTAAGCATGAGTCATATGTTTTTGATATGATGACCATATGGATGCTCGCCTTTGAAACTACACCGACTCACGTGATGATCGGACTTGGTGTAGTGGATTTGGTTCATGTAATCACCAAAAAGACACGAGGGATGTCGTTTTTGAGTGGGAGTTCATTTCTAATTTGGATTAGTAGAACTCAATTTATCATAAATTAAATCAAAGTGAATTTGCATAATTAGTTGTAGTCATTGGCATTCGTTCACCACCTTATGCATAGTTTTAATTGAGATAATAGAAGTATAGAATTCTGGATATATACTTTACAAACTGGTATCGTATTGTGTTGAGTGTCAATCTAAAGTTTAAAGTCCTATTGCAAACTTTCATCAAACTCTATTTACTCCGTGAAATTTAATAGTTGGTATTGAATCGAGAGTAACAATTCCAGTGTTAGTATCTTAAATATCATATTTGCCTCCATAATTCTTGATTTAAATATCAAGATTATCTAGGAGCTGAAAGAATTGTTTCAGAAACCATCATGTGTGACAGATATAACGATATCTGAAACAATGTTTTGGTTGCAATATGATAGAGTATAATATATGTTCTCATATTGGATGAGAATTTACGATGGTTGGAGATGCTAGACATCCTAATCATCCAAAAGGGTTTTGGAAAATAATGTTATACTCACGATTCGCCTTTATAAGCTACAGTAGCTTGATCATGAAAGTCGTCATGATAAGAATGAATAGAAGATGTATGTAAAGTGTTTACTACACTAAAAGATTACTAAAGAATGGATTTTGAAAGAATACCGATCATTTTGATGATGGTGATCTACTTCAAAGTGCAAGTCCAAAGGAATTATTATTTGAATATACACGCTTTGGACTATGTGTCATGTATATGGCGCCACTTTTGATGTTGATAGATTCTTTTAAAAAGGAAAAGGAAATGCTGAAAGAGAATCTACAAAATATACTTGGCAGAAAAGAAAAGATTGTAAATATCCAATTTAGGTATATATATATGATATACATGTTATGGTTGTATTCTTTGCTTGTTAAACAATGTGGTTCTTGGGTATTGGATACCGAATTGGTTGGTATGAAATTTTATACAGAACGACGCAATTCATGAACCACAATGGCCTAAGTAACTAGCAAGAGAATATGTGATGATGTTCATCGAAAACAAACAAACCGTTGTTTGTATTTCTCGTTGGCATCAAAGCTTGACTTCAAGATTGTTTTAATAATTGTTATTTGAATCAGGTATTATGAGAACAAAGGTTGTTCAAATAATTACCGTATTCCATATAAGATGGATGATTTACAAATCTAGTTGGAGAAATCACATCCATAAAACCTAATGCTAACATGTCGCAAGACAAATGATTGAAAGATCACTTACGAAGTGACATCGCTGTTTAAATTATATTGGAAAGAAAACATGAAGAAACTCCATTTTCATGGATTTTTGGAGTCTTTGATTTGATCAAGTGACGCTTGTGAGACTTTCCTCGGGATAATTAAAACTTCGTTCAAAGGCCAAAGAAGAACGAACGAATAAAATATTGGAATTTATACATATCGATGTATGTAGTCCATTATGTGTAGTCATAAGCGATGGGTTTCAACTTCATATGCTTTCTCCGGAAATTTGAGTGAATGTTCACTTAATGAGAATGAAGTATGAAATATTTGAAAATGTTTCAAAGACTTTCAAGATGAAGTGAAAATCATTGTGACAAGAAAATAAATGGTTTATGATTTTATCATAAGGGATTTATTTGAGTTACAAGTGTAACAAGAAAATAAATGAATTATGATTTTATCATAAAGGGATTTATTTGAGTTACAAGTTTAGCAAAACACCTATATTTACATATCCCGAAACACCATAGGAATATGGATTGTTTGAGATTTGTAATGAAACCTTGTTTGACAAGGTTGGATCAAAGGTGTTATTTATAAAACTGCCATTATGTTTTAAAAGATTAAAGCTTTAGAGACTATCGCTTTTACACTAAAAAGAGCTCCATATTGATCCGTTGAAATGACACCATGGAAGTTATGGTTTGGGGTAAAACCCAAGTTGTCATTTCTTAAATTTTGGTATGCTAAACATAAGTAAGATGTTTACAACCGAAGTCGGATGAGCATGTCTTTGTAGGTTATTTCGAATAACAATTGGTTATTCCTCCATAACACCGAGGACAAAAGGGTTTGTCGCTTGAAATGTGAAGTTTCTTGAAAAAGGAATTTTTCGCAAAAGTTAAGTGGGAGGACAATAGAACTTTGATAAGGTTAACGAACCTTAGCTATATGTGCTGAGTTGCGCAGCACCGGAAATCGTTCCGAAGGCTGCCATAATGCTCATAGCTTATGTGCCTCAAAGGTTGTGGTCACGGAGGTCTAAGTTCCTATTGAACCAAGTAGGTCGGTTAAACAATCAAATGCTAAGATTTGAGAGTAAATCATTATTGTTTGACAATGATGAACCGAATACATACAAAGAAGCAATGATGGGCCCTGACTCCGTCAAATGGCTTGAAGCCATAAAATCCGTGATAAGTCCATACACGATAAATCAAGTTTTGAACTTGGAAGACCCTCCGGAAAGGTGTAAAAACCTATCGGTCGTATTTGGATCTATAAAGAAACAGACATGGATGTTTCACATCTATGAAATAGTCGACATGTCGTAAAGTATTTTATGACAATGTTCAAGGAGTTGACTATGACAAGATTTGATCTTTCATAGCGATATTTAGTCTGGACGGATTAAAGTAGCAACCACTACATATAATTTGGTATATGGTAGATGAATAAACAAAACAAAGTTCTTTTAATAGAATGGTTACCTAGGACATGTACATGACACGATCCAAAGGGTTTTGTTAATTCAAAGGATGGTAAAAAGGGGCATGCAAACTTCAATTGTTGAAGTAAGCATCGCGGAGTTGGAATCTTCACCGTGATGAAAAAGGAGTTTTCATCTGGAGACGATGAAGATGCTTGCATTTGCAAGAAATTAAGTGGGAGCGCTGAGACATATTTCTAATACATTATGTGAAGGACATCTTGTTGATTAGAAATGATGTATATTTTATTGACAAAGGTTAAGGATTTCATTTTGATGAAAGACTTAGGCAAAACCCGAATATTTAGCATGAATGTCTATAGTGGATAGACGGTGACGCTAATATGGTTGGGCCAAACGTACATATATGAGATATTGAAGGAGTTCAATATAGAAACGACAAGAAATGGTTCTTGTCGCATGGAAAGGAATTGAATCAAGATTCAAGTGTATCGACACTTGATAATTGAAACAAGATTCAAGTGCTTTGACACTTGATGAGTGAAATCACGAGAATGTTTTGATCAATCATACCATGATATGTACACGTCCAGATATGTCCTATGCTCTAAGTGTTATGAGCATATACCAGAATGAATCATAAAATGATCATTGGACGATAGTAAGGATATTCTTATGATCTTTTGGAAGAACTAAGAATATATTTGTGTAGAGGTGACAAACAATTACAAATAGTTCATTGTAAAGAGTTACATTGATACTAGTTTTGTCACAAAATACAAATTAAGTTTATCTCAATTTAAACTATGGGTGGCACAATGTAATGGAAAGGAGATTCCATGATGGATTTGGAAGAGTTCCAAAGTTAATACATTGTGACGAATACTACAAGAAAAGGATAAGTATATGACTGCTATAGTAGCGGCAAAGGAGGGAATTTGTGTCAAGTAGTTTGTTATCAAACTAAGGTGTGGTTCGCAACGGGCTAACACTAAAGATATATTGCGTGACAATAGTATCGACGTGTTTTAACCCCAAGGAACTAAAGGTCTCACCGAAAGACCAAATTTATACAATGTCGTCTCATTGGAGAATGAATGATGCGTGAAGACGCAAAGACATGCAAATACACACGAACCTGAAGCGTCAGATCCGTAGATTATGTTAACCACTTGCAATTGCGTATATGGAACACCGGAAAGCCATAAGTGTTCAATACGCAAAGTTCTCAAACTAGATTATTGTCTCTAGTGCAAGTGGGAGACTAAAGGGAATATGCCCGAGAGGCAATAATAAATGGTTATTATCGTATTCCTTGTTTATGATAAATGTTTATTTTGCATGCTATAATTGTATTAATACGGAAACATTAATACATGTGTGTTTAATAAACAAACAGAAAGTTCCTAGTTATGCCTCTCTTATAAACTAGCTCGTTGATTAAAAAGATGATCAAGGTTTCATGATCATGAACATTGGATGTTGTTAATAACAGGATCACAACATTACTGTAATGGTGTGATGAACATTCATCCGAAGTATAGAATTACGATCAAAGTCATTGAGTTTATATTGCTATAACAACTTACGAAGTGATCCTAATCCTTAGACCATGAGATCATGTCAATCACTAACACTGGAAGAGTTTCTTGATAACATCAAACGTCACACCGTAACAGGGTGATTATAAAGATGGATTCAGAACTAATAAAGTGTTATGTTGAGGCCCATGGATCGAGAGTGGAATTTGTTCATCCCGATGACGGATAGATATGCTCTGGGCCCTCTCGGTGATATCACATTGATTAGCTTGCAAGTAAGTGATTTGATCACTAGAATGTTATATCACGGGAACGAGAAAAGAGTGCATGTCAGTAACGAGATCAAACTAGGTATGGAGATACCGATGATCGAATCTCGGACATGTAATATATCGTGAAACAAAGGGATTAAGATACTAGCGTAAAAGGTTCCGACGATCACAAGAAAGTCATCGTTGAATGTGTGGGAGTCAGTATGGGTCTCCAGATCCCGCTTCTGATTATTGATCCGAGAGGGGTCTCGATCATGTCCGCATTATTCACGAACCGTAGGGTGACACACTTAAGAGACACCGACATCCAATTGGATCAAAAGTTTCATGCCGAAAGAATGAACAAGCGCAGGAATTTATTTCACTAGATACCGAAACAGGTTTTCGGGTGAAATTGCATAAAGTGGTTATGCATGTGAAATGGAATTCTAGCAAGGGGTTATTTGTGAATGTTTGTCATTAAAGTAATTGACAAAATTCTGAATAAAATAAAAGAGTTTTATTTAATGAGAGTTTGCATTAAATTTGGTGGAAATTTAATGGGAATTTGAGTGGGTTTTTGAGTGGAGGGAATTGAAAGGCTTTTGTGTGAGTGGAGTGTCCACCCACATGAATGAAAGGAGGGGAGGGGGCAGCCCCATGGCTGGGCGCATGGCCCCTTGGGTGCCTCCCCTCTCCCTATAAAAGGAGCCCCCCTCCCTCTCTCTCACTCACACCTCCTCGTGAAGGATCTCTCTCCCCCTCTAGAATTTATCCCAATGGTCTCGGACTAGCGAGATACATGTTCCCGGTGGATTTTCGGCAAGAAAGAGTTGTGCTTCCGCTGCATCTCTGGAGCGAGGAGGCGGAGGTTGCTCGGTGCCTCGAACGTGTGTGCGAGCACGGATGCGCTGCTATTTTGCGGCGCTAGGACTTCCTCTTGATCTTGAGATCGGCAAGAGATCGTCTACATCAACCACGAGTTTGGAATCGTTAAGCTTTGTCGGTCTTCAATGGTATGTTCTCTACGGATATACATCTGCCCGTTGTTTGTATCTAGTAGATAGATCTTGGTACATAGTTGTTCCCATCGTAGGAAAATTTTTGTTTTCTATGCTGCGAACCCTACAAAGTTTACTTGGTTGTTACTATTTTACCAGATTTTCATCCGTCGAGATTCACATTGCACTACAGGAAAGAACGAAGGTGCCGACAGCCAAATGTCGGGGCCGTCGGCGTAGCTACCTTCCCTGGCTAGCTGACAAGCCTGGCCGTCGGCGTAGGGACGGCCGTCGGCGTAGGGACGGCCGTCGGCGTAGGTGACGGTGCCGAGGGTAGCCGACGGCGTAGCGTGGCCGTCGGTGTAGTACAGAGGGCTGTGCCGACGGTGGCCCTCGGCATAGGTACAGCTCTCGGCGTAGCCCCAGTTTAGACACGGCGATGGAAATGGCGTTAGGCAGACAGGAGGCCGTCGGCACAGCTCTTTCAAAAATTTTGTTTGGTCTGTACCGACGGCTTAGCCATCGGCGTAGGCCTCCAGAGTTTTTCCTTTTATCTCATTATTTTTTGAAAAATCATAACTAAAAGATTCTAGTTCAGAAAAATACAAATAATATATCAAAATTTGCAGAAAAATAAGACCTATCTATCTACACTCAAATATTACACATTTATAAAAAACAAGCGAAACATAAAACATTATAAATAGTTTAAAATGGGCATTATAAATTCAAAAACGATCCAAACAACGTGAAACCTTCGCGTAGTGTCATATTATGTGACATAGTTAGAAGGAAAAATATCAAACTTGGCATATTGATTATGTCTCAAAAAAACCATCAAAAAATGACCTATCTCGTTCGAGGTTTCTTGGCTTTCGGGTCAAATGACCAATGTTATGGCTAGAATGAAGGCATAGTTTGTGATAATGTGTCCATATTATGCATAAGTGTGCATCATGGGATGGCGAACAATGTTTCACGAGGAAGTTGTCCTTTTCGTCGCACCAAAAATCCGTTTTCCATTTTCCGAGTGCAAAAAATTGACGGTTTTGTAAAGCAACCACCAAATGGCTAATTCAAAATACCAGGGGGATCACCTTACATGGATAATGTCATACCAGGGGGATCTCAAACATTTCCGTCTATCCCTGGTGAAAAAGACAAATTCCTGCCGAATCGGTAGGAAGTGGGTCAGATATGAACTACAGGTACATGATCGGATGCTCATGATTTTTTACAAAAATCATTTTTTGGTTCAAAGTATGTTGTTTCATCATAGATCCACCTAAAGTTTAGCGAGTCTCAGCCCCGAGCTAAGAATCTTCATGCCCGCCCTTCGATAAAGTTTAACGATAGTTTAAAACGGGCTTTATAAATTCAAAAACGATCCAAACAACGTGAAACCTTCGCGTGGTGTCATATTATGTGACATAGTTCGAAGAAAAAATATCAAACTTGGTATATTGATTATGTCTCAAAAAAACCTTCACAAAATGACCTATCTCGTCCGAAGTTTATTGGCTTTCGGGTCAAATGACCAATGTTATGGCTAGAATGAAGGCATAGTTTGTAATAATGTGTCCATATTGTGCATAAGTGTGCATCATGGGATGGCGAACAATGTTTCAGGAGGAAGTTTTCCTTTTCGTCGCACCAAAAAGCTGTTTTCCATTTTCCGAGTGCAAAAAACTGACACTTTTGTCAAGCAACCACCAAATGGCTAATTCAAAATACTACCGTCACATTTTGCAAAAATACTAGATCACCTTACATGGATAATGTCATAACAGGGGGATCTCAAACATTTCCGTCTATCCCTGGTGAAAAAGACAAATTTCTGCCGAATCGGCAGGAAGTGGGTCAGACATGAACTACAGGTACATGATCGGATGCTCATGATTTTTTACAAAAATAATTTTTAGGTTCAAAATATGTTGGTTCATCATAGATCCACTTCAAGTTTAGCGAGTCTCGGCGCGGAGCTAAGAATCTTCATGCCCGCCCTTCGACAAAGTTTAACGATAGTTTAAAACGGGCATTATAAATTCAAAAACGATCCAAACAACGTGAAACCTTCGCGTGGTGTCATATTATGTGAAATAGTTAGAAGAAAAAATATCAAACTTGGTATATTGATTATGTCTCAAAAAAACCTTCACAAAATGACCTATCTCATTCGAGGTTTCTTGGCTTTCGGGTCAAATGACCAATGTTATGGCTAGAATAAAGGCATAGTTTGTGATAATGTGTCCATATTGTGCATAAGTGTACATCATAGGATGGCGAACAATGTTTCAGGAGGAAGTTTTCCTTTTCGTCGCACCAAAAAGCCGTTTTCCATTTTCCGAGTGCAAAAAACTGACGGTTTTGTGAAGCAACAACCAAATGGCCAATTTAAAATACCACCGTCGTATTTTTCAAAAATACTAGACCACCTTACATGGATAATGTCATAACAGGAGGATCTCAAACATTTCCGTCTATCCCTGGTGAAAAAGACAAATTCCTGCCGAATCGGTAGGAAGTGGGTCAGATATGAACTACAGGTACATGATCGGATGCTCATGATTTAAAAAATCATTTTTAGGTTCAAAATATGTTGTTTCATCATAGATCCTCTTCAAGTTTAGCGAGTCTCGGCCCCGAGCTAAGAATCTTCATGCCCACCCTTCGACAAAGTTTAACGATAGTTTAAAACGGGCATTATAAATTCAAAAACGATCCAAACAACGTGAAACCTTCGCGTGGTGTCATATTATATGAGATAGTTAGAAGGAAAAATATCAAACTTGGTATATTGATTATGTCTCAAAAAAACCTTCACAAAATGACCTATCTCGTTCGAGGTTTCTTGGCTTTCGGGTCAAATGACCAATGTTATGGCTAGAATGAAGGCATAGTTTGTGATAATGTGTCCATATTGTTCATAAGTGTACATCATGGGATGGCGAACAATGTTTCAGGAAGTTTTCCTTTTCGTCGCACCAAAAAGCCGTTTTCCATTTCTCGAGTGCAAAAAACTGACGGTTTTGTGAAGCAACCACCAAATGGCTAATTCAAAATACTACCGTCACATTTTTCAAAAATACTAGACCACCTTACATGGATAATGTCATAACAGGGGGATCTCAAACATTTCCATCTTCCCTGGAGAAAAAGACAAATTCCTGCCGAATCGGTAGGTAGTTGGTCAGATATGAACTATAAGTACATGATCGGATGCTCATGATTTTTTACAAAAATCATTTTTTGGTTCAAAATATGTTGTTTCATCATAGATCCACTTCAAGTTTAGCGAGTCACAGCCCCGAGCTAAGAATCTTCATGCCCGCCCGTCGACAAAGTTTAATGATAGTTTAAAACGGGCATTATAAATTCAAAAGCGATCCAAACAACGTGAAACCTTCACATGGTGACATATTATGTGACATAGTTCGAATAAAAAATATCAAACTTGGTATATTGATTGTGTCTCAAAAAACATTCACAAAATGACCTATCTCGTTCGAGGTTTCTTGGCTTTCGGATCAAATGACCAATGTTATGGCTAGAATGAAGGCATAGTTTGTGATAATGTGTCCAAATTGTGCATAAGTGTGCATCATGAGATGGCGAACAATGTTTCAGCAGGAAGTTTTCCTTTCCGTCACACCAAAAAGCCGTTTTCCATTTTCCGAGTGCAAAAAACTGACAGTTTTGTGAAGCAACCACCAAATGGCTAATTCAAAATACTACCTTCACATTTTTCAAAAATACTAGACCACCTTACATGGATAATGTCATAACAGGGGGATCTCAAACATTTCCGTCTATCCCTGGTCAAAAAGACAAATTCCTGCCGAATCGGTAGCAAGTGGGTCAGATATGAACTACAGGTACATGATCGGATGCTCATGATTTTTTAAAAAAATCATTTTTAGATTCAAAATATGTTGTTTCATCATAGAGCCACTTCAAGTTTAGCGATTCTCAGTCCCGAGCTAAGAATCTTCATGCCCGCCCTTCGACAAAGTTTAACGATAGTTTAAAACGGGCATTATAAATTCCAAAACGATCCAAACAACGTGAAACCTTCGCGTGGTGTCATATTATGTGATATAGTTAGAAGAAAAAATATCAAACTTGGTATTTTGATTATGTCTCAAAAAAACTTCACAAAATGACCTATCTCGTTCGAGGTTTCTTGGCTTTCGAGTCAAATGACCAATGTTATGGCTAGAATAAAGGCATAGTTTGTGAGAATGTGTCCATATTGTGCATATGTGTGCATCATGGGATGACAAACAATGTTTCAGGAGGAAGTTTTCCTTTTTGTCGTACCAAAAAGCCGTTTTCCATTTTTCGAGTGCAAAACACTGACGGTTTTGTGAAGCAACCACCAAATGGCTAATTCAAAATACCACCGTTAAATTTTTCAAAAATACTAGACCACCTTACATGGATAATGTCATAACAGGAGGATCTCAAACATTTTCGTATATCCCTGGTGAAAAAGACAAATTCCTGCCGAATCGGAAGGAAGTGGGTCACATATGAACTACAGATACATGATCGGATGCTCATGATTTTTTAAAAAAATCATTTTTAGGTTCAAAATATGTTGTTTCATCATAGATCCACTTCAAGTTTAGCGAGTCTCGGCCCCGAGCTAAGAATTTTCATGCCCGCCCTTCGACAATATTTAACGATAGTTTAAAACGGGCATTATAAATTCAAAAACGATCCAAACAACATGAAACCTTCGCGTGGTGTCATATTATATGAGATAGTTAGAAGGAAAAATACCAAACTTGGTATATTGATTATGTCTCAAAAAAACCTTCACAAAATGACCTATCTCGTTCGAGATTTCTTGGCTTTCGGGTCAAATGACCAATGTTATGGCTAGAATGAAGGCATAGTTTGTGATAATGTGTCCATATTGTTCATATGGGTGCATCATGGCATGGCGAACAATGTTTCAGGAGGAAGTTTTCCTTTTCGTCTCACCAAAAAGCCGTTTTCCATTTTTCGAGTGCAAAAAAATGACGGTTTTGTGAAGCAACCACCAAATTGCTAATTCAAAATACTACCATCACATTTTTCAAAAATACTAGACCACCTTACATGGATAATGTCATAACAGGGGGATCTCAAACATTTCCGTCTATCCCTGATGAAAAAGACAAATTCCTGCCGAATCGGTGGGAAGTGGGTCAGATATGAACTACAGGTACATGATCGGATGCTCATGATTTTTCAAAAAATCATTTTTAGGTTCAAAATATGTTGTTTCATCATAGATCCACTTCAAGTTTAGCGAGTCTCAGCCCCGAGCTAAGAATCTTTATGCATGTTGTTTTAAACCGGCAAATGAAATTATGATAAGAATCATGGCATAGTTTGTGATAAGTTTATATTAATATCATATTTGCATTCCTCTCATTTTTTTAATCAATTCAGACATATTATTTGCCGAATTCCGATTTACAGATTTATATATATTAATTATTCCATGTTAAATAAAAAATACAAAAAAAATAAAATCTTTACATTTTTATTTGAATTCAATAATATTTTTACTTATTCATTATTGTTTACTTAAATAATTGCTTATAATTTCAAAAAATACAACCATGTGACATGATGATATAAGAGTTAATAGGAATAATATCATAGTATTGACAACATTGTGTAAATTGCTTTGTGGGAAGAGATGCTAAAGGAACGAGGAAGTTAAGCGTGCTAGAGCTAGAGTAGTGCTAGGATGGGTGACCGAATCAATTATTAACTATAAAATAGTGTTAAATGATTTAAACGAGAGATTAAGGAGTCAAATTCAAAGATTAAAAATAATATTTTTTTTTGAAAAAATAGTTAAAAAATAATTTAGGCTAAGCCTAACCATCGGCGTAGCTCCATTCCTGTGCCGGCCTGGCCGTCGGCGTAGCTTCAAGATGGACCGTTATCGAAGACGGCCATTGACTGACATGCGGAACCCGCTGAAAGACGCTATGCCGAGGGGGGATGGCTGTACCGACGGCCACAGAGCTGTGCCGACGAGGACGTACGCCGAGGAGGCTACGCCGACGGCGACCGTCGGCACAGCCTGTGCCGACGGCAATTTGGAGCTGTGCCAACGGCAGCCGGCCGTCGGCGTAGCGAATCTTTCATGCCGTCGGCCCAACCGAGACGGGGCAATCGGGACTAAAGCTCTAACCTTTAGTCCCGGTTGCCCCACCAACCGGGACTAAAGGGTGCACACGTGTCAGCGGCAGAGGGCGAGGGGTGGAGCATTCACTAGTGGAAACGAGGTCTTTTGTTGATTCCGAAAAAGGGCTTTAACACCGGTTCTTCTACGAACCGGTGTTAAAGGGGGGCCGTACCAGCGTGGCCCCTGCGGCAAAAAAGGAGCCCCCACTTTAACACCGGTTCATGCCACGAACCGGTGTTAAAGGTCCCTGCAGCAGTGGCCCGCGCACCCCCCCCTTTAACACCGGTTCGTGGCATGAACCGGTGTTAAAGGGGGGGGCTATATAAGACACCACCCCAGCCCACACACACCCCACTCTTCCATTCTTTCACATTTTGGAGCCTAGTAAGAGGGTGTGAAGAGTGCTAGTTTGTGTTTTTTTCATATGCACAAGAGGTGTACGGTGAAATGTCCGAGAGATCAAAATAAGTTTTCTTGTTGCTCTTTCCGTCTCGGTCGAGGTCGGCAACTATAGTTTCATGTGTCATTGATGTACTATATATATAAATGGTCATCTCCCTATTATTTTTTGATATATACTACATATTAATGCAGATGAATCGGCAATGGATGTACGGTGACCGCCGCACTTCCGAGTACATTACGGGCCTCCAAAATTTCATCGTTGTGGCTAATGCAAACCGTGGTCACATTGGTTTTATGTGCTGTCCGTGTGTTCACTGTCAGAACAAGAAAGACTACTCAAATACCAGAACCATTCACGCCCACCTGCTTCGATCCGGTTTCATGCCCAGCTATAATTGTTGGACCAAGCACGGAGAAAACGGGGTTGTGATGGAAGACAACGAAGAAGAAGAGGATGATGACAACTATCATAATATGTATCCTAAATATGATGATAATGCAACGGAGGTAGATAATGAAGATCAAGAGGGAGCAGATGGGCCCGCTGATGACGATCTTGCTCGGGCCATTACTGATGCAAAGGAAGAAAGTGAAACTGAAAAGGAGAAGGAGAAGCTGGAGCAGATGTTAAAGGATCACAAAACATTGTTGTATCCAACTTGCGAAGATGGCCACAAAAAGCTAGGTGCCACACTGGATTTGCTGCAATGGAAGGCAGAGAATGGTGTGACTGACAGCGCATTTTCAAAGTTGTTGGTAAAAATGAAGAATCTTCTTCCAAGAAATAATGAGTTGCCCGACAGTACATACCAAGCAAATAAGGTTGTCTGCCCTCTAGGATTAGACGTGCAGAAGATACATGCCTGCATTAATGACTGCATCCTCTACCGCGGTGAGAAGTACGAGAATTTGGATGCATGCCCGGTATGCACTGCACTGCGGTATAAGATCAGACGAGACGATCCTGGCGATGTTGAGGGTGAGGCCCCTAGGAAGAAGGTTCCCGCCAAGGTTATGTGGTATGCTCCTATAATACCACGGTTAAAACATCTCTTCAGAAATAAAGAGCATGCCAAGTTGTTGTGATGGCACATGGGTCACAGTGGAGAAAAGTCGAGCGAGAGTACCCAGACTTCGCACGTGACGCAAGGAACTTAAGGTTTGGTCTAAGTACAGACGGCATGAATCCTTTTGGTGAGCAGAGCTGCAGTCACAGCACCTGGCCTGTGACCCTATGTATCTATAACCTTCCTCCTTGGTTGTGTATGAAGAGGAAGTTCATTATGATGTCAGTGCTCATCCAAGGCCCGAGACAACCCGGCAACGACATTGATGTGTACCTAAGGCCATTAGTTGAAGACCTTTTACAGCTGTGGGCCAAACCAGGTGTACGTATGTGGGATGAGCACAAAGGAGAGCCATTTGACCTACGAGCATTGCTTTTCGTAACCATCAATGATTGGCCTGCTCTTAGTAACATTTCAGGGCAGACAAACAAGGGATACAATGCATGCACACACTGTTTAGATTATACTGAAAGTGTATATTTGGATAAATGTAAGAAGGTTGTGTACCTAGGGTATCGCCGATTTCTTCCGAACCTGCATCCAGTAAGAAAGAAAGGAAAGCATTTCAAACGTCTGGCTGAACCCCGGAGGAAGCCTGTCCTCCGTACCGGTGAGGAGGTATTTGGTATGGTCAAGGACCTAGAAGTAATCTTTGGAAAAGGTCCTGGCAGTCTATCTGTTCCGAATGACGATGCCGGACATGCGCCCATGTGGAAGAAGCAATCACTAGTGCAGAGCCCCCCCTTTAACTCCGGTTGGGAGGGCCCTCTAACAGCGGTTCCCCAACCGCTGTTGAGGGTTCGGTGTTAGAGGGGGGGGCCTTTAACACCGGTTCTTACACGAACCGGTGTTAAAGGGTGGCGCACGTGGGGCTGCCGCAGGCCTCAGGCCCCCCCCTTTAACACCGGTTCGTATCTGGAACCGGTGTTAAAGGTTCTTCTGCCGCGGCAGAGATTTAGGCCGTTTTCCTGCCGTGGCAGGAAAACGGCCTAAATCTCTGCCACGGTAGACTTCTGCCTCTGCCCTGTTCTGGGCATATTTTTGCGGGAGGGGGGAGCGAGGGGGAATCGAGCGGGAGCGGTATACACATAAATCGTCATCGTTACATACGAGTACATGAATAATTAAGCAACTATTATTATACACAAACATCGTCATCGGCACATACATCGTCATCGTTCATTTTGGTGGATATCTAAATAGTTCTCCGCCAGGCGTGACGACCTCATCAAGTATGAACCCCGCCAATTCCTCTTGAATGGCTCGTATGCGTTCAAATGGTAGGAGTTGGTCCCGCATCCGTTCGATCTGAATATATATGAAGAATGGGCCATCAATATATATATATAAGAATAAAACTCAACACAATTGATGGTAATAAAATAATGTTGTGGACTTTGTTTACTTACTCTAAGTTGTTCTAGTGCGGCTTGGCCCGTCGCACATATCGTGTTTCGAATTAACTCGCAAACATAGTACCCACATAAGTTATTGTCGTGTCCCTGATGCTCGCACTTTACGAGAATAGAGAGTTCAATCAAAATAATAATAAATAAAGCATGATATAATGTAATTGGAAGCTAGCTAGTATTACTTACATTTTGGTCTACAAATTTTAGTTCTTCTGACCATTCACCCACGGCCCTGCCCGTGAACCTTTTCCAAACCCTGTCCGGCAAAGAAAATGGATAAAGGAGTAATTAATTACTTGTTGTCACGAAAGTTTCCGATCTAGTGCGATAATATGATTGAAATTACCTCTGGAGCATCTCTCTAAAGTTTGCCCATATCTCTTTTTCTTTTCGTAACGAGTCCATGACAAGGACTTTTCCTGAGTCGGGTTGAATGACTAGCAGAATAAAGTGGAACCTACGCACGCATAACTCATCATCAGTTACACTTAACATCGAGTGAGCTGAAATAGAATGTGTACAAGAGAGCGGGTAACAGTACTCGCGAGAAGTTGTAAGGCAATAGTATTTCCCTTTTGGTTTGTTGTCTCAGTAAAGACGTTAGCAAGTAATCTTCTGTTTGCCCGGGTTTGGTTTCTACCACTTATTCATGAACTCTATTTGGGTCAACGAACCCAATGTCAAAAGGGCCTCCTTTCCTGCATTCCATAATCTTTTTCCTGCATAATAGTATATACATATATGGTGAGCATATATATATACATGCAATTAATAAAGTGAATGAGATGAGATATAAATTATAGAAATAGTACTTACACACAATAAAGGCTGTTGGCAGCTTTGTCGAGTTCCTTCTGATTGAATAGAAAATGCAAGTCTTGAATGTTGAAGTCGATCGCGTCGTCTCCGCAGAAGAAAATATCATCTCTTATATGCGCCGTGATCCATTCTACCTTTCTCGTCTTGCAGAAATGAAGGTACCACTTGTGCAATTTTCGCATCTTTGTTGGTAGATTCTTGAGCTCCTCTTTCTTGACGAGATTCTTCCCGTACTTCCATGGCTGTATGGGGTTGGCATCGCATTTGGGCAAGTTGTCTCCCATGACGTTCAAGTATGCAATGTAAGTCATCCCCATCTCATTGGCCTTTCTTTGTAGCTCTGCCTCGTAATCATTTACGGGAGGAGCGTCCGGTGTGTCGAACATTTGGAGCGGGGCACATGTCAAAACTCAGATTTGTTTTCATCATTATCTTTTTCGCAACAGATTTCCTTTACGTTCTCATCACCGCTATGTTGTACAAACGTGACAAATACAAAAGGTTGAATTTCACGCCTTTTTTGGCCACCGGGTCCGCCCACGAAACACGTTGGAACGACAAGTCTTTTCTTGTGCCCGTCAGTGGTAGGCCCTGTGAGGATTAGTTCGCGACCTACTAATGTCAGTATTTTGCTCGCTCGTCTGGGTTCATGTTACCACCGGCGTACATTCATGCTTCCGCCAGTAAGGTTGCAGCAGCGCTAATCCTTTTTTCCGTTAGTGTCAATATCCCATGGAGTTAGATGATGCACATAATTGTTGTAAGGCTATGCCTCTCCCCACAACTTGTGATGAATACTCACTCATGATTAGATCAACAATCATAAACATTGTATAAAAATTATTAAGACAAACACTAAATAGTCTTACACTGCCGCAAATCATGATGATATCAAGATTAAAAGTATAGGACTATGGCTATGAGAGGGGATGGTGGCGGTGGATATCCACACCTCATATATGAAAATAGTTTGAACTGTGTTTCTGCATACTATTGTTATGGTTTCTAGCGGCTCGGAGATAAATCTTGCATAGGATCCTTCACGGAAGTTTCTTGTAGACCAGGCAAAGGTGGTGACACCTGGTATGGGAACTCGGTATGGCGGGTCCAACCCACACCAGTGCTTGTTAAACCTTTCGAAGTATTTATCCACGGCCTCTTTGACTTGGGATTATTGGAAACCCGTGATTCTTCATTAATTTCTATTCATTTCTCTATAAAATTACCCTATTATACAAGTAGGAAGATTAAAGAAAATTATTAGCACATCTTTACAATAATTAGTCATTACCCAAGGCCGAACCCGGCAGACTCATGTACCAATCTCGTCCCCGATTCTCCCTATGTCATTGTGATCCGCATCTCCGGTCCCTCGCACGATGGTACCAGCACTGGTATTCCTACATCAATAACCTAATTAATATTCAATTTTTATCTAATGGAACGCTTGCTTGACCTAACTTGGTATATCATCAATTTAGATAATATATAAATGTACAATATGATATGCA
The DNA here is from genome assembly GCA_916181665.1 of Avena sativa. Taxonomy (NCBI): domain Eukaryota; kingdom Viridiplantae; phylum Streptophyta; class Magnoliopsida; order Poales; family Poaceae; genus Avena; species Avena sativa. The sequence continues at coordinate 483,358,905 of OV702283.1, forward strand.
CGAAGCCCTCCAGATTAATTTGACTGATCCATGATTATGACACCTATCAGAGTGTAATGCTGAATACGTGATAGATGTGGACACCTATAAATACTTAAAATAATATACCAAACTCATAATAAGAACAAGAAAAACCTATCTAATTCTTGCTTATGGATTAACAAAAAACTGGGAAGTGATTAGTTCATCGCTTGCTTTCATTTGTTTGTAGCCGCCGCCACCATCATCCCTAGATCGGGGGGGATCTGAAGTTCTTCCCGGCACCCTGCCGTAGGGGAGATCATCCCGGAGGCCTTCTTCTCCAGTATGATACGTGAGTAATTCCACCTTGGACTATGGGTCCATGTAGTATTTAGATGGTTGTATCTCCTCCTTGTGCTTTCACGTATAGATCTTGTGAGATCCGTTCATGATCAAGATCTAATATATTTGTAATCATGCATGTTGTGATTGCGGCGATCCGATGGATATTGAGATTACTATGTCAGATTGATTAATGGTTTTGTCTTTATGATTCTATCATGTCTGTGTTGTTTGTGCTATTGCATGCTCTCCGTTGTTAGTAGCTATCTTGGTCAAGTAGTTGCTAGTGACTCCAAGAGGGGTATTTATGCTCGATAGTGGGTTCATGCCTCTAGTTTCCAAGGAAAGTGAAATAAATCTTTTCGGTTGAAGATGTGATGTTGCCACTAGGGAGAAAACAACGGTCTCTTGTTGATGGAACAAGTGGATTTTGTTTACTTTACACACTTTTCTTAAAGCAGTTGTCTGTTCACTACTAGGAAACAGGCTGTTAGTGGCGCACCCAAAATGCCCATCCGTGGCGCACTAGCAGTGCGCCACGGGCCTTGCGCTACGGCTATCTCTCAGCCGTGGCGCACTGCCTAGTGCGCCACAGAAGTTTAGATACAGGCGTGGCGCACATGCCAGTGCGCCACAGAAGTTTGGGCAGGTGCGCCACGCGTATGAAACGATAACCGTGGCGCACTAGGTGCTGTGCACCACAGATATAAATTTTAAAATTCAAAAAAAAGCAGCAGATCTGGATCTCGTCGTCAGTGTCGTCGCGCGTCGGTGCAGGTCGCCGTCGTCGCCTCCTCGTCGTCACCTCCTCGTCGTCACCTTGTTGTCGTCGTCGGAACTGCAAGGAGGAGGAGGAGAATAGGAGGAAGAGGAGGAGAAGAGGAGGAGAAGAAGAAGAGGAGGCAAAGGAGGAAGAGGAGGAGAAGAAGAGGAGGAGAAGAAGAGGAGGAAGAGGAGGAGAAGAAGAAGAGGAGGCAGAGGAGGAAGAGGAGGAGAAGAAGAGGAGGCAGAGGAGGAAGATGAGGAGAAGAAGAGGAGGAGGAGGAGGAGAAGTAAGGGAGGATAAGAAGAGAGGGAGGTAGGAAGAGATGGAGGAAGGGAGGTCGACGTCGCCCGTTGTCACTGCGAGGAGGAGGAGAAGGAGGTCGACGTCGCGCCGTCACTGCAAGGAGAGGAGAAGGAGAAGGGAGAAGGGAGAAGCAAGCAGAAAGAAGGAAGAAGGAAGAAGGAAGAAGGAGAAGGGAAAGGGAGAGGAAGAGGGAAAAGGGGAAGGGAAAAGGGGAAAGGAAAAGGGGAAAGGAAAAGGGAGGAGGGCGGGGTGGGGATTCAAATTTGAATCCCGCCCAAGCTTATCCGTGGCGCACTAGGTGTAGGTGCGCTACGGATAAGTCGCCCTGTTTTTTTTTCTGCAGGAAAAAACGGTTTTTTGACCGTAACTTTTTACTCTTTTCGAATTTTGAAAATCTAAAAAATCGCTAAACGACCTAAAGGATCTGGAATCTCGTTCTGGTCATTTTGGTATATTATACGATTTTTTTCGATATCGTATGCAAAAGTTACGGCCTTTTTACCGTGGCATTACTTTTTTTTGCAAATAAAGTAGAAACTCATTTCTGTTAATTTTACTAGAAGCTATACCACATTACCTACCTAAATATGAAAGGATTTAATTTTTTGAAGTGTTTATCATTTTTGTTTATTTTTTGCAAACCCTAAAAAGGCGATCCACGGGGGGGGGGGGGGGTGGGGGGTGTGGAGTTGGTGCATGCCACTTAGGCGTAGGGCACTAGGGCAGAGTGCCCTACGGCTAAGTTTATACATCTGTGGTGCACTATGCCATGTGCGCCATAGATGTTTGTGGCCGTTTCACAGCAGAGGGGGCGTGCGCTTAGGCGTAGCGCACCCCCCCATGTGCGCCACCGATGACACTAACAACCGTGGCGCACATGACTATAGTGCGCTACAGATGTTTGGCGAGCGTCCAACAGGGCCCTGGACCACACACATCTGTGGCGCACTATAGTCACGTGCGCCACGGTTGTTCTAGTTACTAGTAGGGCACTGCCCACAGGTGAGCCACGCCTGTTTTAGCCGTGGGGCACTTCAACCATGTGAGCCACGGATGTGCTGATTACCTATAGCTGTTTTCCTAGTAGTGGTTGCTTGCAACTTAATACTGGGGGGAGGGGCCTTCGGATGATAACCCAAAGGTGGACTTCTAGTCATAGATGCAGCTGGATGGCGGTCTATGTATCTTGTTTTGTTGCCCAATCGAATCTCATAGGATCTTTTTGTATTGTATTGCATTGATTGCCTTGCTCAGTTCCTGTCAATTGCCCTGCTGTAATTTGTTTACCCTTCATGCCATATTGTTTATCTAAGGACCCCGGTCCAATCTTACCATTGATACATCATCCACTGTTACATGTTTACTTGCTGCAAACCATTACCTTCCACACCATACGTTCAATCCTTTGTTGGTTATGAGATTCCTCCGTGCCCCCTTTGACATGGCTCCATATGAGATTCTCACAAGTAAGAAGCCCAATGTCAACTACTTCCGTGTCTTTGGATGCAAGTTCCTCGTCAAGAACAAAACGTAAAAGCTCGGTAAATTCGAAGCTAGAACTATAGAGGGTATTTTTGTTGGTTATGCGGAAAACTCTCATGCCTATAGATACTACAACAAGACCAATGGTAGTGTTGAAGTATCTTGTGACGTGGAGTTTTTGGAGAATAATGGCCCCCATGAGAGGCAAGTTTCTTCTCGTGATGTAGGAGATGGTGATTCTTCTCAAGTCATCAAGTTGATGTGTATTGGGCACATCTTTCCCACCGAGTCTCACATTCATGTTCAACAAGATGATGGGGGAGAATCAAGCTCAACTCAAGAAGAGCCAAGCTCTACCCAAGTTGAGCCATCAAATGCATCACAAGATCAACGTCTCACTCAAGATTTCCTGCAAACCGAAGAACAAGAACCAAGCCCTCAAACCTTTGAGCAAGACCAAGTAGAAGATCAACCTCCATCTCTAGGCCAAGCTCAAGATGGTGTCAATGATCAAGGCCCCTCAAAAGATGAATTCGTTTATCATGAAGGCACAATTCGGAAGATTTAGGATGCCTCCATTGCAAGTGGTCTTCAAGTCAACAATATCCTTGGAAGCATATCAAGAGGGATCGAGACCCGTGCCAGGAAGAAGAACCTCACAACCTTTTGTGGGCATCATGCTTTTGTGTCCAACTTTGATCCCCTTAAGGTTCATGAGGCTTTGGAGGATCCGGATTGGGTCATTGCCATGCAAGAAGAACTCGAGTCTTTCACCCGCAATGAAGTATGGTATCTAGTGGAGAGGCCTAAAGATCATCGCATCAATGTCGTTGGGACCAAGTGGGTGTTCAAGAACAAGCAACATGAGAATGGGGTCGTCACAAGAAACAAAGCAAGGTTAGTGGCGCAAGGGTATGCCCAAATAGAAGGTATTGACTATGAGGACACCTTTGCGCCTGTTGCTCATCTTGAAGCTATTCGTCTCTTGCTTGCTTATGCATCTTTCCGTAACTTCAAGCTTTATCAAATGGATGTGAAAAGTGCATTTCTTAATGGTCCCTTGAAAGAGGTTGCATATGTAGCTCAACCCCCGGGTTTCGAAAACACACGCTATCCCAACCATGTGTATCTACTCCATAAGGCTCTCTACGGACTAAAACAAGCCCCTCGTGCTTGGTATGAGCACCTTAGGGATTTTCTACTCATGGATGGGTTTAGCGTGGGTAAGGTCGATTCCACCGTTTTCACCAAACGGGTTAAAGGGGGTGGCTTATTTATTGTTCAAATATATGTAGATGATATTATCTTTGGTGGAACTAACGAATCTCATAAAAAAGCTTTTACCGAGTTGATGACTATGAAATTTAGGATGTGCATGATGGGGGAGTTGAAGTTCTTTCTAGGCTTCATCATAAAGCAACTTCCTCATGGCACTTTCATCTCTCAAGAGAAGTACATTAAGGATATGCTCAATAATTAAGTTCGAGATGGCCAAGGCTAATCCCATGAAAGCACCCATGTCACTAAATGGACAACTTGGCCTTGGAGTAGGTGAGAAGGACGTGGATCAAAAGGTATATCGTTCTATGATTGGTTCATTGCTCTACCTTTGTGATTCTAGGCCGGATATCATGTTAAGTGTTGGAATGTGTGCTCTTTTTCAATCCGCTCCCAAGGAGTGCCACTTGATGGCGGTCAAACGGATTTTTAGGTACCTTGTTTTTACTCCTACTCTCGTCCTTTGGTATCTAAAGGGGTCAACCTTTCAGCTTGTTGGCTATTCGGATGCCGATTGGGCAGGTGATAAGGTTGACCGGCAATCAACCTCCGGGGCTTGCCAATTTATTGGTCGGTCGTTAGTGAGTTGGTCTTCCAAGAAACAAAACTCCACAGCCATATCCACCGCCGAAGCTGAATACATATCTAAGGCATCTTGTTGTTCTCAATTTTTATGGATGTGGCAAACCTTGAAAGACTATGGTGTGTCTCTTGATACGGTGCCTCTTCTATGTGACAATGAAAGCGCAATAAAGATCGCCAACAACCCCGTCCAACATTGCCGCACCAAACATATTGACATTCGCCACCACTTCCTACGTGACCATGTCGCAAATGGTGATATCAATCTCTCTCATGTGGGTACGATGTTCCAATTGGCCGATATCTTCACGAAGGCTTTGGATGAAGCCCAGTTTTTCATGTTGAGGCGAGAACTCGGTATCCTAGATCCTCAAAACTTGGATTGTTTTGCTTCTTGCACTGTATTCTTGCTCTTAACATGCTATGTAGTGCAACATAAATTTATCTCGTGTCATGATATGGGTCCAAGCATATATCTTTGAGGCGCCATGACATGTGTGCTTAAACATTGGGGGAGAAATCGTCCGCCAAATGGTCGGTTTTGTGTATTGGGTGCATTGTTGTTTCAAGCTAAATCCTTTGTACATGGTCGCTCTTTTCTTTTTGCTTTTTCATGACCTTGCCTTATGGACGTTTCTCTCTCTCTAGTCTTCACTTGGATCTTGTGTATATGTTCATATGATTCCTCAAAATTTCTCTTCTCCAAAACATCAACAATCTTGTCTCGCTCTCTTCAGAAAATTTTCGGTGAAAATTCCGGCCTGACGATCGAAAATTCCGGCGACCACCGAAAATTCCGGCAGCAAATTGAAAACCCTTTCCGAACATGGTTTCGGTTCTCTACCGAAATTTTCGGTCGCCACCGGAATTTCTGGTCAGCAGGTCGGTTCGCCGATGCTCTCGCCGGAATTTCTAGCGTGGAGACCGGTCCGACCGGACTTATTGCCGATTTTTTTTGGAGAGGGTGTTTATAGCACGCGCGTGGGGCAGTTCCTTCCTCTTCCTTTCTTTATTCCCCACGCCCTCCCCTCCTCCATGGACGCCGGCCCAAGCTGCCCCACCCCCATAGGCCCTTCCCTCCACCCAAAACCCTCCCCACACCACCAAGTTGTAGATTGGGCCTCTACAAGTCTTTTCACTGAAGGTTTTGCTCTCTCCTTGCACGCATTGGGAGATCGGGGAGTGCTTCCCCACTTTCCCGTGTGGTGCTCTCTTTGTGCCTATCCTTGGCAAGGGAGGGGTCATGGCTTCGTCTTCGCCTTCCGAGGGTACTTTTGCTCTTTCCTCTCTTATTTCCCTTGTTTTTTTGTTTGTGGTGAAACCCTAGCCTTCATGTCTTGTTCTCCCTTAGTTCTCTCTACCCCCTAGTAGAGTAACTAGGCTAGCATCACCCTAGTTTCACCCAATATTCTCCCTCGTGTTGTTGTTTGTGCAAGTACTAAGTCATGGATAGTTTTATGGTCGACTGCCCCAATTTTTCGATCCTAGGACCGGTCGCACTGAACCCACAGCCGGAATTTCCGGCCACCGTTCCGGTCGACCGACTTGCTCGCCGGAATTTCCGGTCGAGCTCTCGGTTCGCCAGACCAGTCACCGACCATTCCGGCAACAGGGTCGGTTCCGTCGGACCAGGCTCCAAAATTTTTCTTTCGCCTATTTTTTTCTGTCCATGCGCTTGCCCAACCTTCAGTACATGTTCTTGTGAGCTCCTCTATGGCATATACACTCATTTGTTCTTCTTTGCCTTGCGTTCTTGTGTGCTACTTGTGTAGAGTCTGAACATAGCGAATTTGAGCCCGACACCGGCAAAAAGAGGAAGCTCACTATTCAACGGCCTCCTCCTCCTCGCCTCACTCAGCGTCAGCTAGAGAAAGCTGCTCTCACAGGGGGTTCTGGATCTGCTAGTGGCCAGAAGAAGAAAGCCTCTTCTGGAAGGTCTGCTATGAAATGCAAGTCCAATCTTGGTCCTACTGAAGAAGAAGTTCCTCCTAACTTTAATACTGTCTCGGATATTACCGCTTTACCAACCGCACTTATCAAGGGGCTGACAAGATGTTTTGGACTAACACCCAGAAGTGCTTTTGGGATGACTTTTACAATGAGCCATCTCGTATGCGGCGAGGTTTCTTTGTTCCTCCCAGGTATCTCAATGAGGACCACTATGCTCATTACCTCTCCTCCGACTTCGAGCATGTGGATGTGGCCCTGAAGCAGATGGATGTCTTTGCTATTGCTACAATCAAGGTCAAGCTAATGCCTGATATCATTCGCCAGTTCTTCTACATAGCTTACATTCACACTGATGATGCTCGCACTATCACTTGGATGACCGGCACCAAGCAATACTCGGCTTCTTTTGACGCTTTCTACCATGCCCTGGGTTACCCTCCTAACAGTGTCTCTGGCTTCTGCATTCATTCTGAGAAGGCATTCAGTGACAACCAGCTCATTTTCTGCTATCCCAGTGATCCCAGCCATCAGCCTCCCAGCTTGTCTGGGATGTACTACTACTACATGGTGCTTTCTCGGTTCTTTCGCTACATCTTGTGAGCAAGGCTGGTGATGCTGTTGATGTCCGTGGTCACCACAAGAATCTGTTGTACTATTGTGAGCCTCACCGTCTCTGGAAGATCAATGTGTGTGACTTCATCTACAATGAGATTCAGCGGTCCATTGAGAAGCGCATGACTCCCAATTTCTGTCAGTATGTTCAGCGCCTGATTGAGGCCACCGTTCCTGTTGCTGCTCTCCCCAGGGGTCCGCGTGAAGATATGGAGGATTTCACCTTACCTTGTCGTGGCTCTCATGTGGAGCTCCCCCAGATGTTTCCATCTGAGCGCCGGAAAAAGCATGCTCATGATCCTCTGTCTGCTAGTGGCTCGCGCTCTCGTAGGGACCTTCCCCGTGCTCTTCCATGCAAGAAGGGTCTTGCCCGGTTCTTCAACAGCTTATGGGATATGTGTCACTCCTCCTATGATGTTGCCCACCGCAGTTTGGAGCTCAGTCAGGAGAACAGGAGGCAGCACAATGCTTTCTTGGCAGAGCGTGGTCGACCAGTGCTAGATTTGGGCAATTCTCTAGCTCATGTCCCCTATGTCAACTTCGAGAAGCCCCCGCTGAATGAGGACATGTTTCGGGGTTTTGATCCATCTATGTTCCCCAGGGTTGCCACTTGCAGCTCCTCTCAGCGCCATGCTTCACCTATAGGGGATGACGATGATGGTGAGGGCGAGGACGAAGAGGAGGGTGATGATGAAGAAGAAGAGGAGGAGGAAGCCTATGATGATGACGATGAGGACAACTTTGGTGGCTAGATTGGTCTCTCCGCTCGTTTCTTCCTTTTTGGTCTCGATGCCAAAGGGGGAGAAAGAGTAGAGTCACTTCTTTCATGATTTGCCTCTTGCACAAGCCCTACTTTGCTCGTTTGTCTCTCACGGGCTTGTGCTTTTATTTGCTCTTTCGAACCATTTGTGTGTGTTTGGACAACCTTGCAGTTCTCTTATTGTAGTTGAATTTCCTATCACTATGTGCTTTCTATTATGTGCTAGATCTAATCGTATCATAATATCCTTTTTTGACTCTAGCTCGGTTTGTCATCGTTAACCAAAAAGGGGGAGATTGAAAGGGCAAATAGCCCTTATCTAGTATTTTGGTTAACTATGGCGATGGAGCTAGAGGATGGACTAATGTTTCTATTACCTCTCTACAGGTGAGAATTCGCAGGTTGTTGGTGATAGGTGACCCCCCCATTCGTTTCTTTATGGAGAGCCGGTGTCATTGTTTATTATTCTCTCTTATTTACTCTTGAGTCAAATAGGAAACACCACACTATTAAGAGGGGTGATCTCTATGTGCTCTTTGGGGATGTTCTACACCATATAAGCCTCTCATCATCCACCCACACACACCCGTTCGAAGAAAGAGAGAAATCAGCCTTGAAAAATGAGTCTAAAGAGGTTACTACGAAATGGGCAAAAGCGCCGGCGTCGCCGGTGCTGTCGCCGAAATTTCCGATCGCCACCAGAAATTCCCGGTGCACACCGATATGGCTTACAGAATAGCTTTTCGGTTGTTCGCCGGGAATTCCGGTCGCCGCCGAAAATTCCGGCATGGGGTCCGGTCGACCGGAGCTGTCGCCGGAAATTCCGGCGAGCAACTCGGTCCGACTGGACTTATTGCCGGTTCTGTCGCAGGAACCTCCAAACGGCTCTTTTTCCCCCCACACTATATATACCCCTTTCTTATCCACTGTGAGGTTAGGCATTTTGAGCTAAAATTTCATTTCTTGAATCTCTCTCTCTCTCTCTCCCCCATTGTTGAAACACAAAAGCTTGAGGATCTCCCATTCTACCCAACCAAATCCAAATCCCTTTTGTAGAAAGGAAGAGGAGGTCCCCATCTATGTTTCCACCAAGCCAAAGTTAATTCCCCCTTGATTTCATCGAGTTAGCTTGTTACTCTTGGGTTTGTGGGAAACCCTAGGCGACTAGGGTCGCCCAGAGGCATTCGGCTTGTGATTTGCTCTGTGGAAAGTTTGTGAGGGTTTGGAGACTACCTTAAAGTCTACCACAAGTAAGTGAGCTATTCCTTCGTGGGATAGGCTCGGAGAAGTAGGTGATCCATCGTGGCATGTGAGGAATCCTTCATGGAACCTCACACCTCTCCAACGTGACGTAGCCCCCTTCCCAAAGGTGGTGAACATGGGAATACATCTTTGTCTCTGCCTGATTCGGTTATTCCTTAACCGATCTCTTACTTATGTTGCTTATCTTGTGATAGCCTTCGAGTTGAAGTATCTTGTACATCATATAGGTTGCCTCACCTAGTTTGCATTTCGGCTCACTTATATTCCGCAAAGCCTAAAACTTTCAAAAGATTATAAAGAATTTTGTAGAAACCTATTCACCCCCCTCTAGGTTAACCATCTTACACTTTCAACTGCTACTATAGCAGTCATATACTTAGCCTTTTGTTGTAGTATCCGTCATCCAAATCCATCATGGAAACTTTATTTCCATTACATTGTGCCACCCATAGTTTAAATTGAGATAAACTTAATTTGTATCTCGTGACAAAACTAGTATCAATGTAACGCTTTACAATGAACTATTTGTAATTGTTTTTCACCTCTACACAAATATATTCTTAGTTCTTCCAAAAGATCATAAGAATATCCTTACTATCGTCCAATGATCATTTTATGATTCATTCTGGTAGATGCTCATCACACTTAGAGCATAGGACATATCTGGATGTGTACATATCATGGTATGATTGATTAAAACATTCTCGTGATTTCACTCATCAAGTGTCAAAGAACTTGAATCTTGTTTAACTTATCAAGTGTCGATACACTTGAGTCTTGATTCAATTCCTTTCCATGCGATAAGAACTGTTTCTTCTCTTTTTCTATATTGAACTCCTTCAATATCTCATATATGTAAATTTGGCACAACTATATTAGCGTCACAGTCTATCCGCTATAGACATTCATGCTAAATATTCGGGTTTTCCCTAAGTCTTTCATCAAAATGAAATTCTTAACCTTTGTCAATAAAAATTACATAATTTCTAATCAACAAGATGTCCTCCACATAATGTATTAGATATATGTCTCAGCGTGCAAATGCAAGCATCTTTATCGTCTCAAGATGAAAACTCCTTTTTTCATCACGGTGAAGATTCCAACTCCGCGATGCTTACTTCAACCATTGAAGTTTGCATGTCCCTTTTCGCATCCTTTGAATTAACAAAAACCCTTTGGATCGTGTCATGTACACGTCCTAGGTAACCATTCTATTAGAAGAACTTTGTTTTGTTTATTCATCTACCATATACCAAATTATATGTAGTGGTTGCTATGTTAATCCGTCCAGACTAAATATCGCTATGAAATATCAAATCTTGTCATAGTCAAATCCTTGAAAATTGTTGTAAAATACTTTATGACATGTCGACCATTGCATAGATGTAAAACATCCATGTCTTTTTCTTTATAGATCCAAATACGACCGATAGGTTTTTACACCTTTCCGGAGGGTCTTCCAAGTTCAAAACTTGAATTATCCTGTATGGAACTATCACGGATTTTATGGCTTCAAGCCATTTGACGGAGTCAGGGACCATCATCGCTTCTTTGCATGTAGTGGGTTCATCATTGTCAAACAATAATGATTTACTCTAAAATCTCAGTATTTCATTGTTTATCCGACCGACTTGGTTCAATAAGAACTTATACCTCTGTGACCACAACCTTTGAGCCACGTGAGCCATGAGCATTCTAGATGCCTCCGGAACATTTTCTATTGTCCTCCCACTTAACATTTATGAAAAATTCCTTCTTCAAGAAACTTCACGTTTCAAGCGACAAACCCTTTTTTCCTTGGTGTTATGGAGGAATAACCAATTGTTATTCGAAATAACCTAAAAAGACATGCTCATCCGACTTCGGTTGTAAACATCTTACTTATGTTTAGCATACAAAAATTTAAGAAATGACAAATTGGGTTTTACCCAAACCATAACTTCCATGGTGTCATTTCAACGGATCAAGATGGAGCTCTTTTCAGTGTAAAAGCGGTAGTCCGTAAAGCTTTTTATCTTTTAAAACATAATGGAAGTTTTATAAATAACACATTTGATCCAACCATGTCAAACAAGGTTTCATTACAAATCTCAAACACTCCATACTCCTATGGTGTTTCGGGATATGTAAATCTACGTGTTTTGCTAAACTTGCAACTCAAATAAATCCCTTTATGATAAATCATAATTCATTTATTTTTCTTGTTACACTTGTAACTCAAATAAATCCCTTATGATAAAATCATAAACCATTTATTTTCTTGTTACAATGATTTTCACTTCATCTTGAAAGTCTTTTAACGTTTTCAAATATTTCATATTTCATTCTCATTAAGTGAACATTCATTCAAATTTCCGGAGAAAGCATATGAAGTTGAAATCCATCGCTTACGACTATACATAATGGACTACATACATCGATATGTATAAATTCCAATATTTAGTCGTTCGTTATTCTTTGTCCTTTGAACGAAGTTTCAATTATCCCGAGGAAAGTCTCACAAGTATCACTTAATCAAATCAAAGACTCCCAAAATCCATGAAAATGGAGATTCTTCATGTTTTCTTTCCAATCTAATTTAAACGGCGATGTCACTTCGTAAGTGATCTTTCAATCATTTGTCTTGCGACATTTTAGCATTAGTTTTTATGGATGTGATTTCTCCAACTAGCTTTGTAAATCATCCATCTTATATGGAATACGGTAATTACTTGAACAACCTTTTTTCTCATAATACCTGATTTAAATAACAATTATTAAAACAAATCTTGAAGTCAAGCTTTGATGTCAACGAGAAATACAAACAACAGTTTGTTTGTTTTCTATGAACATCATCACATATTCTCTTGCTAGTTATTTAGGCCATTGTGGTTTATGAATTGCGTTGTTCCGTATGAAATTTCATACCAACCAATTCGGTATCCAATACCCAAGAACCACATTGTTTAACAAGCAAAGAATACAACCATAACATCTATATCATCCATATACCTAAATTGGATATTTCCAATATTTTCTTTTCTGTCAAATATATTTTATATATTACCTTTCAACATTTCCTTTTCTTTTTAAAAGAATCTATCAACATCAAAAGTGGCGCCATATACATGACACATAGTCCAAAGCGTGTATATTAAAATAATAATACCTTTGGACTTGCACTTTGAAGTAGATCACCGTCATCAAAATGATCGGCATTCTTTGAAAATCCATTCTTTAGTAATATTTTAGTGTAGTAAACACCTTACATACATCTTCTATTCATCCTTATCATGACGACTTTCATGATCAAGCTAATATAGCTTATAAAGATGAATCGTGAGTATAACGTAACTTTCCAAAACCCTTTTGGATGATTAGGATGTCTAGCATCTCCAACCTTTGTAAATTCTCATTCAATATGAGAACATCCATTATACTCTATCATATTGCAACGAAAACATTGTTTCAGATATCGTTATATCTGTCACATATGATGGTCTCTGAAACAATTCTTTCAGCTCCTAGATAAACTTGATATTAAAAAAATCAAGAATCATGGAGGCAAACATGATACTTAAGATACTAACACTGGAATTATTACTCTCGATTTAATACCAATTATTAAATTTAATGGAGTAAACAGAGTTTGCTGAAAGTTTACAATAGGACTTTAAACTTTACATTGACACTCAACACAATACGATACCAGTTCGTAAAGTAAATATCCAGAATTCTATAGTTCTATAATGTCAATTAAAAATATGCATAAGGTGGTGAACGAATGCCAATGACTTCAACGAATTATGCAAATTCTCTTTGATTTAATTTATGATAGATTGAGTTTTACTAATACAAATTAGAAATGAACTCCCACTTAAAAATGACAACCCTCGTGTCTTTTTGGTGATTACTGAACCAAATCCACTACACCAAGTCTGATCATCATGTGAGTCGGTGTAGATTCAAAGGCGAGCATCAAATGGGCATCATATCTACCATATGACTCATGCTTAACCTTTCGGTCTGTGTCCAGAGGCCATGTCTATACATGCTAGGCTCGCCAAGTGAGAACCTTAGTATTCGCGTGTGTAACTGTCATACACCCGAGATATGCTCATGGATTCAAGTACACCCGATCATCACGTGATGTCTTGAAGCGACGAAACATTGTCGGGACATACTTAAGGAAGAACACATTTTTATCTTTATATTGAAATGAGGGATGATCTTATTATGCTAATAAAACGCCAAACAAGCAATATAATATGCAATCAAACATCACATGTTTGTAAGTGAAAAGATATGGTTCCCGCATATGATCTCCATCATGTGCACCATGGTATGATCTCTATCATACCTCTATGTGTAAGGACAAGGTCTATGGAACCTACACGTTATGTGTGTTGTAAGAGTATCATCTCATAATTATACTTACAACATCACCATATCATAACACTAGCCCAGCAACAATCTAAACTAGACGCCTCTAATTTATCCATTGCAAGTTTTACGTGGCTTAGGGCTTTCGAAGAAAGAACCGTTATTACCTATGAACATGAACCACAACGAGGATAACCAAATTGTTGACAACTCGTTACAAATTAGATATTGACTATAGTAGGAGAGACAGACACCGGTAGCCACTTATGCAAAACTAGTTGCATGTCAATCGTGGAACAGGTGTCATGTGTGAGGACATGTAAAGTTTTTCCAGGCCGCTTCATCCCACTATGCCACCAATATCCAAAGTACAACTAAGAAGCAATAAAATGATCATCATCGCCCACATACTCATATGTGTACTACCCGTGCAAAGCATCTATGCACATATCCGGCTCTGATACCACTGTAGGGTTCGCATCATAGAAAACAAAAAAATTCCTATTATGGGAACAACTATTTACCAAGATCTATCTACTATATATAAGCAACGGGTGGATATACATCCGTAGATAACATACCCTTGAAGACCGACAAATCTTAACGAGTACAAACTCGTGGTTAATGTAGACGATCTCTTGACGATCTCAAGATCGAGAGGAAGTCATAGCGCCGCCAAACAGCAGCGCATCCGTGCTCACACACACATGCAAGACAACGAGAAACCTCCGCCTCCTCGCTCCAGCGATGCAGCGGAAGCACAAACCTTTCTTGCCGAATAGCCACCGGGAACATGTATCTCGCTAGTCTGAGACCATGGGGGATAAATACTAGAGGGAGAGAGAGATCCTTCACGAGGAGGTGTGCTTTGAGAGGATGAGAGGGGGCCTTTTATAGGGGAGAGGGGGGACTCAAGTGGCATGGCGCCCAGCCATGGGTGCTGCCCCCACCGCTTACACATTCATGTGGGTGGACACTCCACTCACTCAAATGCCTTTCAATTCCCTCCACTCAAAAACCCACTCAAATTCCCATTAAATTTCCACCAAATTTAATGCAAACTCTCATTAAATAAAACTCCTTTTATTTATTCATAATTTTGTCAATTACTTTAATGACAAACATTCTCATATGACCCCTTCCTAGTATTTTATTTCACATGCAAAAACACTTTCTGCAATTGCACCCGAAAACCTGTTTCGTTATCTAGTGAAATAAATTCCTGTGCTTGTTATTCTTTCCGCCATGAAACTTTTGCTCCAATTGGATGTCACAGTGTCCCTTAAGTGTGCCACCCTATGGTTCGCTAATAATGCGGACATGATCGAGACCCTTCTCTGATCAATAATTAGAAGCGGAACCTGGAGATCCATACTGACTCCCACACATTCAACGATGGCTTTCCTATGATCATCGGAACCTTTTACGCTAGTATCTTAATCCCTTTGTTTCACGATATATTACATGTCCGAGATACGATCATCGGTATCTCCATACCTAGTTTGATATCGTTACCAACATGCACTCTTTTCTTGTTCCCGTGATATAACATTCTAGTGATCAAATCTCTTGCTTGCAAGCTAATCAATGTGATATCACTGAGAGGGCCCAGAGTATATCTATCTGTCATCAGGATGAACAAATTCCACTCTCGATCCATGAGCCTCAACATAACACTTTAGTAGTTCTGAACCCATCTTTATAATCACCCAGTTACGGTGTGACGTTTGAAGTCATCAAGAAACTCTTCCGGTGTTAGTGATTCACATGATCTCATGGTCTAAGGATTAGGATCACTTCGTAAGTTGTTATAGCAATATAAACTCAATGACTTTGATCATAATGCTATAGGATCACTTCGTAAGTTGTTATAGCAATATAAACTCAATGACTTTGATCGTAATGCTATACTTTGGATGAATGTTCATCACACTATTACACTAATGTTGTGACCTCGTTATTAACAACATCCAATGTCTATGATCAGGAAACTTTGATCATCTTGTTAATCAACGAGCTAGTTTATAAGAGGGGCATAACTAGGAACTTCCTTTTTGTTTATTAAACACGCATGTATTAATGTTTCCGTATTAATACAATTATAGCATGCAAAATAAACATTTTTTTGAAATAAGGAATACGATAATAACCACTTTATTATTGCCTCTCGGGCATATTCCCTTCATTCGTGGCATGGAAAACAAAAATATTTCTACTGCATGAACACACACAAGCCAAGATCTATCTACTATATTGTAGCAACGAGTCGATAGAGTACGTACACTCGAAGATTCCGAAGTGGTTAATAAGATCGGATTCTCATGGGTGATGTAGTCGTACACTTGACGATCTCAAGATCGCGTAGACGATCCTTCCGGCGGCACTTCCGCATTCGGTCACACGTTCGATACTCGATGAAGACCTTCCTCTCCCCTGTTCCAGCAGGCAGCAGAGGTTGTACCTCTCTCCTGGAGAATCCGGCAGCACGACGGTGTGGTCTCGGAGATTAGAGGGGAGATCCCGTAGGGCTTCGCTTTAAGCCGGAGAGAGTTGGTGGAGTAGAGGGGTTCCTCGGCGTATAGGGTTTATTGGCCGAAGAGGAGGAGGTGGGGCCAGAGGCGGCAGCGGCGCTGGGCGGCGGTGGCTGCGGCAAGGGGTCTAGGGTGTGGGGTGTGGAGTTGTCCTAGGGTGTAGACCCCTCCCCTAGATATGTTTCCTTAATACAGTGATACTGCAATGGTAGACAATGAAGAGGAAGGAGGTGAAGAACGGGCATCAGATGATCCCGCTGATGAACTTAGTAGTGTCATTTCTGATGCAAAGCGAGACTGTGAAACAGAAAAATGAGAAGTTGAAGTTAGAGGGCATGTTAGAAGATCACAAGAAACTGTTGTACCCAGATTGCGAAGATGGCAGCACAAAACTCGGTACCACAATGGAATTGCTGCGATGGAAGGCAGAGTGTGCTCTAACTGACTCCTCAATTGAAAAGATGCTGAAAATAATGAAGCCGGAGTTTCCAAAACATAACGAACTTCCCGAGAGTATGTACGAAGCAAAGAAGACTCTCTGTCCTCTAGGATTAGATGTGCAGAAGATACATGCATGCATTAATGACTGCATCCTCTACCACGGTAAGGAGTATGAGAATTTAGATAAAAGCCCGGTATGCAATGGATTGCGGTATAAGATCAAACGAGATGACCCTGGTGATGTTGAGGGAGATCCCCTCCGGAAGAGGGTTCCTGCTACGGTTATGTGGTATGCTCCTATAATACCAAGGTTGAAACGCATGTTCAGAAACAAAGAGAATGCCAGGTTGTTGCGATGGCACAAAGAATACCGTAAGAAAGATGGGAAGTTGAGACACCCTATTGATGGGTCACAGTGGAGAAAAATCGAGAGATACTTCCCGGACTTTGCAGGTGTGCAAGGAACTTATGGTTTGGTCTAAGTACGGATGGCATGAATCCTTTTGGGGAGCAGAGCTGCAGTCAGAGCACCTGGCCCATGACTCTATGTATCTACAAACTTCCTCCTTGGTTGTGCATGAAGCGTAAGTTCATTATGATGCCAGTGCTCATCCAAGGCCCGAAGCAACCGGGCAACGACATTGATGTGTACCTTAGGCCATTAGTTGAAGAACCCTTACAGCTGTGGGGCAAACCAGGTGTACATGCGTGGGATGCGAACAAATAGGAGCCATTTGACCTACGAGGGTTTCTTTTCGTAACCATCAGTGATTGGCCTGCTCTTAGTAACCTTTCAGGATAGACAAACAAGGGATATAAGGCATGCACACATTGTTTAGATAAGACTAAAGGTACATATTTGCATAAATGCAAGAAGGTTGTGTACCTGGTGAATAGACGATTTCTTCCGACCAATCATCCCGTAAGAAAGAAAGGCAAGCATTTCAAAGGTGAGGCATATCACCGGAAGAAGCCTGAACTCCCTGCTGGTGATGATATGTTTGGTATGGTCAAGGACACAGAAGTAATCTTTGGAAAGGGTCCCGGCGGTCAATCAGTTCCGAATGACGTCGCTAGAGGACACACACCCATGTGGAAGAACAAATCTATATTTTGGGAGTTGCCATATTGGAAAGTCCTACGTGTCCGCTCTTCAATCGACGTGATGCACGTGATGAAGAATCTTTGCGTTAACCTGCTAGGATTCCTAGGCATGTATGGGAAGACAAAAGATACACCAGAAGCATGGGAGGACCAACAAATTATTAAAGACCCAAAGAACATACATACACATAACAAGACGGATAAAGGGCGTCACTTAAGTCGTGCCAGCTATGCTCTTACCAAAGCAGAGAAAGAAATCTTTTTTGAAGTCCTTTACACTATCAAGGTACCGTCTGGCTTCTCATCTAATATTAAGGGGATAATAAATATGGCAGAGAAAAAGTTCCAAAACCTGAAGTCTCATGACTGTCACGTGATTATGACGCAGTTGCTTCCGATTGCATTAAGGTGGCTTCCACCGGAAAATGTTCGAGTACCCATTGTGAAGCTGTGTGCATTCCTCAATGCAATATCTCAGAAGGTAATCAATCTAGATATTCTGCCAAGGTTACAAAAGGATGTGGTACAATGTCTTGTTAGTTTTGAGTTGGTGTTCCCACCATCCTTCTTCAGTATTATGACGCATCTCCTGGTTCACCTAGTGGAAGAGATTTCCATTCTCGGTCCTGTATTTCTGCACAATATGTTCCCCTTTGAGAGGTTCATGGGAGTCTTAAGAAATATGTTCATAACCGTGCTAAACCAGAAGGAATCATATCCAAGGGACATGGAACAAAGGAGGTCATTGAGTTTTGTGTTGACTTTATTCCTGACCTTAAGCCGATTGGTGTTTCTAACTCGTGGCATGAGGGAAGACTAAGTGGAAAAGGCACGCTGGGAAAGAAAGCAATGATATGTAGGGACGGGGATTCTTTCACTAAAGCACACTACACAGTTCTACATAATTCCACCTTGGCATCTTCGTATATCGACGAACACAAGAATATTGTACGCTCCAAAAACCCGGGGAAGCCTGACTCATGGATTACAGATGAACACATGAAGTCTTTCGGTGGTTGGATGCAGACACATCTCTTGAATGACACCACTGTTGGAGATCAGCTATACTTGTTGGTCGCGTCACCATCTTCTACTATATTGAATTTCCATGGGTACAAAATAAATGGGAAGACATTCTACACGATCGCCCAAGATAAAAAGAGCACCAACCAAAACAGTGGTGTCCGCTTTGATGCAACTAACGAGAATGGGCAAAAGGACACATACTATGGTTACGTAGAGGAGATATGGGAACTAGACTATGGAGTCTCTTTTAAGGTCCCTTTGTTTCACTGCAAATGGCTAAACCTGAATGAGGAAGGGGTAAAGATAGACCAGTTGTACGGAATGACAATAGTGGATCTCAACAATCTTGGTTATAGAGATGAACCATTCGTCCTAGCCAATGATGTGTCTCAGGTTTTCTATGTGAAGGACATGTCCTCCAAACCGAAAAATTAAAAAATATGCAAACGAATACATCATATGATGAGCCAAAGCGTCACATAGTTCTTTCAGGGAAAAGAAACATCGTGGGAATCGAGGACAAGATGGACATGTCAAAATATTATAAGAAGTTGGATGAAATTCCGCCCTTCACAATGAAAACTGACCCAAGCATCCCGTTAAGTAAAGAAGATGCTACTTGGTTACGTTTGAAGCGATCATAAGGAAGGACATATGCTAAGAAATTCATGCTCATATTGTGTACCTCTAGTTCATGTCTGGCCGGTCGGCTGCATATTGTAAACCTAAATGCCATGAGACATGATAGCTCATTTTGTGAAGGATATCTTATGATGTTTGCAATTTTCCAAATTTAATAAATGTATTGAGTGTTAGTCCTGGTTTGTGGCTTGACCGGGACTATATATAGGGGGGCATTTAGTCCCGGTTTTGTAGTCTTGGTTTTTAATATTAATAAATGTCTTGAGTGTTAGTCCCATTTTGTGGCTGGACCGGGACTAAAGGGGGCCTTTAGTCCCGATTCGTAGAAAGATTTTCCTAAACTATGAAGAAGTTGTCCTGATTCGTACTTACCATTAAGATCTGATCTCCAAATGCGTGTGGTCACATATTAGGGAGTGCCTCTATGACCAGTTTGTTGGAGATGACGAAGGACTGGGCTCTGACGGCATATCCCTCAAACTGGCCATAGTGGTGTCGCTGCTCTTGCACACCATCTTGCAGCTTGTAACTTCTCTAACTAGATCAATACACCTGCGAGATAACTAATTTCACATATTAGGGAGTTCCTCTATGACCAGTTTCTTGGAGATGCCGGAGGACTGGGATCCGGCGGCATCTCCCAGAAACCGGTCGTAGTGGTGTCCCTACTCTCGAAAACCATATTGGAGATGCCTCAATCTGGCTGGAGGACTGGACTCACAAGGATGCCTATTTATAGTAAGAGCAGCTCGGCATAGTGTCGACACTTACAACATAATGTCGACACTCACCCCTATTATTAGTGCGGACTCGTGTTTTTTCCCGGTTGGTGTCTCCAACCGGGACTAAAGGTTCATCTTTAGTCCCGGTTGGTGGCACCATCCGAGACAATGTACAAGACGCACGACATAATGTCGACACTCACCCCTATCATTAGTGCTGCCTGGCCCAGCCTGCCGAAATCCCTCCAACTGGGGCTAAAGATGAACCTATCATGTTCGAAGTTTCATGGCTTTCAGTCCAAATGATCAAGCCATTTTCCATTTTCCGAGCGCAAAACACGGGTCGTTTTGTGAAGTAACCACCAAAATGCTGTTTCAGAATGCTACCGTCCCATATTTCTAAAATACTAGACCACCTTACATGGACTATCTCCCAACCGGGACATCTCAAACCTTTTCGTCCATCACGGGTAAAAAGGACAAATTTCTGCCGAATCGGTAGGAAGTGGGTCCGGTTTGTACTACAGGTACAAGATCTAACACCCGTGATTTTTTGAAAAAATCATTTTTAGACTTGCAATATGTGGTTTCTTCAGATATCCAATACAAGTTCTAACGATGCTCGTCCCCTATCTACTTGCATGCCGGTTCGACCATATTTAGAAATTCAAAAAATTCAAAACGGGCATAAGAAATTCAAAAAAAGTCCAAAAAATGTAAATCCTTCACGTGGTGTCATATTATGTGACATAGTTGCAAGGAAAAATACCAGACTTGGTATATTGATCATGTCTCAAAAAACCTTCACAAAATGACCTATCATGTTCGAGGTTTCATGGCTTTCGGTCCAAATGACCGATGTTATGTGCTGAATCACGGTATAGTTTGTGATGCTGTGCCCATATTATGCATGCATGTGGACATTGGTATGGAGAACAATGTTGCAGGAGGAAGTTTTCCTTTTCATCGCACGGAAAAGCCATTTTCCATTTTCCGAGTGCATAAAACTGGTCGTTTTATGAAGTAACCACCAAAATGCTGTTTCAGAATGCTACTATCACATTTTTCTAAAATACTAGACCACCTTACATGGACTATCTCCCAACCGGGACATCTCAAACCTTTTCTTCCATCCTGGGTAAAAATGACAAATGTCTACCGAATCGGCAGGAAGTGGGTCCGGTTTGTACTACATATACATGATATAACGCCCGTGATTTTTTGAAAAAATCATTTTTATACTCGCAATATGTGGTTTCTTCAGGGATCCAATGCAAGTTCTAACGATGCTCGTCCCCTATCTACATGAACGCCGGTTCGACCATAGTTAGAAATTCAAAACGGGCATAAGAAATTCAAAAAAAGTCCAAACAATGTAAATCCTTCGCGTGGTGTCATATTATGTGACATAGCTGCAAGGAAAAATACCAGACTTGGTATATTGATCATGTCTCGAAAAAACCTTCACAAAATGACCTATCATGTTCGAGGTTTCATGGCTTTCGGTCCAAATGACCGATGTTATGTGCTGAATCACGACATATTTTCTGATGATGTGCCCATATTATGCATGCATGTGGAAATTGGTATGGATAACAATGTTGCAGGAGGAAGTTTTCCTTTTCGTCGAATGGAAAAGCCATTTTCCATTTTCCAAGCGCAAAAAACAGGTCGTTTTGTGAAGTAACCACCAAAATGCTGTTTCAGAATGCTACCGTCCCATTTTTCTAAAATACTAGACCACCTTACATGCACAATCTCCCAACCGGGACATCTCAAACCTTTTCGTCCATCCCGGGTAAAAAAGACAAATGTCTACCGAATCGGTAGGAAGTAGGTCCGTTTTGTACAACAGGTGCATGGTCTAACGCCCGTGATTTTTTGAAAAAAATCATTTTTTAGACTCGCAATATGTGGTTTCTTCAGAGATCCAATGCAAGTTCTAACGATGCTCGTCCCCTATCTTCACGCACGCCGATTCGACCATAGTTAGAAATTCAAAAAACTCAATACGGGCAAAAGAAATTCAAAAAAAGTCCAAACAATGTAAATCCTTCGCGTGCTGTCATACTATATGACATAGTTGCAAGGAAAAATACCAAACTTGGTATATTGATCATGTCTCGAAAAAACCTTCACAAAATGACCTATCATGTTCGAGGTTTCAAGGCTTTCGGTCCAAATGACCGATGTTATGTGCGGAATCACGACATAGTTTGTGATGTTGTGTCCATATTATGCATGCATGTCGACATTGGTATGGAGAACAATGTTGCAGGAGGAAGTTTTCCTTTTCGTCGAACGAAAAAGCCATTTTCCATTTCCCGAGCGCAAAAAACAGGTCGTTTTGTGAAGTAACCACAAAATGTTGTTTTAGAATGCTACCGTCCAATTTTTCTAAAATACTAGACCACCTTACATGGACTATCTCCCAACCGGGACATCTCAAACCCTAAACCCAAGTTTCTTCCCGCATTTCTTTTCGCCATTTCTTCCCGTGATTTCTTCCTGCGGTTTTTTTCCCGCCATTTTTCTTCCCGCCATTTCTCAGTACATATATGTATTATTGGTCTCCATTGTCATTGCACATCTCTAGACTCATATCTGCAACCTCATCATTCTTTCCCATGGCTTCCACCATACGACTAACCCCAGGGAGGCGAAGGCGCTTTGCGCCTCGAACTACCCCTGCCCGTCGGGCTACTGCGTCACCGTCGGCTAGATGCTGAGCACCGGAGGCGTGCCGGTTCCTCATGTCTCTCTAGGTGTGGCACGCCGGATGGCCATCATGAACCACTACTACTTTGAGCTCATGTCGGAGCAGAGGACGAATCCCAACTGACATCCTGACTATTTCCCGACTTGAGAAGCCTTCTTCGGGGATCGGCGTGAGAGGGTGCTTGCCAGGCACGAGGAGGACTGCCCACCTCCTCCAAAATTCAACGAGGCCGGCCGTCGGCTGTGGTGGCACGGTCGGACTCTCCAGAGCATCATGGCCTATGACACGGTCGCCGACTCTAACCCCCGCCTGCGCTACCCTCAAGTCCATCCCACTCGTACTCAGCCTTCAAGGTTCAATTATGGTGACCCCAACGACAACAGTGACGATGGCCGCCGCGAGTATGACGACTACAGTGACGAGTATTACAGGTGTAGGCAGGAGCATGACTGAGTCACTCCAACATTGCAAAACAAGTTCGGCTGATTGTGACTTAATCTGGCCATGTATCTTAATTTTTAGTTCTTCTTTGTATCTTAATCTTTAGTCGTGCTTTATGTAACTTAGTGTTATTTGTGTTATGTACTTTAATTCTAGTTCTATCGTAATAAAATTTCTTCCACGTCCATTATTTCCCGTCCTTTTCTTCCCGCCCATTAATATATAAAAAATATAAGTTAATTCATTTTTAATTTTAAATGGTTCATAGTTTAAGTGGTTACATTAATTATTTTTAAAATCAGAAAATGTTTTTGAATTAGTTATTCAAAACCAAACACTTTTTACGTTTAAAGGTTTTCTAAATTCCAAATTAATATTCAAAAAATATAAGTTAATTCATTTTTTATTTTAAATGTTACATTATTTATTTTTTTAAACAGAAAATGGTTTTGAATTAGTTATTGAAATCCAAACACTTTTTTGTTTAAAGTTTTTCTAAATTCCAAATTAATATTCAAAAATATAAGTTAATTCATTTTTAATTTTAAATGGTTCATAGTTTAAGTGGTTACATTAAATATTTTTAAAAACAGAAAATGGTTTTGAATTCGTTATTCAAATACAAACATTTTTTATGTTACAGTTTTTCTAAATTCCAAAGTAATTATCATTTTAAAAACATTATCAGTTTAAACCCCAAAATAAAAAATAAGGCGGGAACATAGAGAAAATTCGTGAAAATTTTTGAAAACAGGGTCATACGTCCCGATTGGAGCGACCAACCAGGACTAAAGGCCCCCTGCGCGCGCCGATTGGGCTGATGAAAAGAAAGTGGAGCATACGTCCCGGTTGGTGGCTACAACCGAGACATATGCGCCCATGGAGCCGCGCGTCACGAATCGCCGCAGCCCGGCCTCGCGCCGCACCACCCGTCCCCGCACTGGAGATTAGACAGGCGCGCGATCGTCCCCGCGCTGCGCCGGAGAGGAGCTCCACGCCGCCTATCCCTGACCGCACATCACCACCCACGCCCGTCCCCGCGTCGTGCCCGCGCCGCCCACACCGTCCCCGCGCAGCGCTGCCCACGCCGGCTCGTCCACCACCTCCACGCCGCCCATCGGGAAGCTCATTTTTTGTTAGCTCTCCAGTTTTTCCTCTATTTTTTATTTTTTCTTTTTAGTTATTAGATTAGGTTATTATTATGATTAGATTAATTTTTTTTATATGTGTAGATTATTTTTCTGTAGTTATTATATTATATTATATTAGGTTATTATTATGATTAGATTAATTACTATTTTTGTGTAGTTATTATATTTTAGTTGACATAGTTTTTTTTTAGGTTTTCTTAGTTTAGCAAAATTTTCAAAGCTAACACTAGCTAGTCTAGTTTAGCAAAAAAATTAGGTTGCTACAGTATGTTGCTAACAAAAATTGTGACACCAGCCGGGACCTCGCCATGCCGCTGTCGGCAGTGACCAACTCCGGGTGGCGCGCTCCTATATGGTTCGCCTAGTCTGTCAACACCCAGACTTTTAATCCCAGATGCCTGTTATGCCATACATCGCAATCCTAGTATTACCATTTTTGCGAGATATAACAGAATTCGATACCACAGTACATCATCCATTACAAACCATACATAAGGTCTTACACAAATAAGGATCTCATGATCCAGTTCTTAATACAACTCAGGCAGCGGAAATACGTAATAATAATGGTAGCATAGGCGAAGCTCCATCTTCGGGGTTACAGGCAATGCCGACGATGGGAGATGAAACTAGTTGTCGTAACCTTCCTGGGGTCCATCCTCCTGGTACTCCTCTTCATAGTCTGGCCACAGGAATAGCCAGTGACAAAGCCATGAGTACTCTTTAAGTACTCGCAAACTAATACTAACAAGTGAAAGGGTTTTTGTAATAGGACACTAAGCTCTAGGGTTGTTTTGCAAAAAGCCAGATTTACCTCTACTAAGTTCGGAAGCAAGAAAATATACTTAAATTTTATAACACCTAAGTGGAAACTTATATCTCATGCCACAACTCTGTTGTAGTCAAGTCAAATTCTCAATTCATTTCACAAGTTATTTTGAAAACATCTGACGGGGGAACAGTATGGCCACTCCAACTGTCCATAACCGCGGACGCGGCTATTCGAATAGTTTGACACTCTGCAGAGATTGTACACTTTCACCAACATTCGATACATCCGTTAGGAACAAATCCCGAATTCACCATATTGAGTATGCGGATAATCAATCCTAACCTTTCAATTACACGCCCTAGTATAAGCACCTCTCCTGTGAGTTTGGCCTCCCAACCATGACCAATTGTCATCTTGGGTACTGCACAGGTGGACAATCTTCACAAGGTATCCTCAGCTCAGACCTTGGCCGTGAGGGAACCAATACTAAGGTATAATATTTCCAGTCAAGCCCTACCCAATTCTCGGGTATTGTGGTTGTACGGTAAAATTGGAATGGTATTGCATCCAGACAACCATCAGTTTTATAAAGGGCTAAGGCTCATGCCTCGACATTTTCATCACCAAAATCATCTGGTGTTCGGAAACACATGTCAAAACATCTCAATAGAATGATCCATCATTCCAAGGTTTTCGTAACCATTTTTCCACCAAGTATTCCCATCTAAAGTTGATCAAGTTTTATGCTTAGCACTAGCACCTACAAGTGGGGGTAAGTACTAATGAGGGGTGGTAAACTAATGGAGTTTTACTAAGATTATCTAGCTTAGGCGAAATTTTATGCTCTATATCCAACCTTCCATTATATCTCTAGAATCTACAATTCACTTAAATAATCTCTAAGTACCAGCTTTGATAAAGAAATAAAGTATAAAGTTGGCAAGTAAAACTAGGATTGGGTATAATAAAATGTGTCTAACCAAGCATGCTTAGTGCATTGCATAGGTTATTTAACTCTCATAATTGCAAGTGTTAGCTTGCCTTGTGCAGAGCAGTGGTTGAACTTCTCCTCGGCTTCTTCGTAGTATCCTCCTTCCTCCTCGTATCCTTGGTCGGTACTACCGTCTATAAATAAATACGAGGTACAGAATCACCAAACAATACTTGACAACTTTCAATCATCACACAAAGGGGTTCTATAGATGATCTAGCATCATCACTAACATTACAAGAATAAGGCATTTGTCTTATTTATTTTATTTTTAGAAAAGTAATTTCTACTCATTGAAAAACTACTTAAGATTTAATATTCTCCAAACCAAACATGGGATCATGTTGACACATGTCATCACCACACATTTCAGTACATGGGAATGTGATTTAAAGTGGTGTCACAATTTAATAAGATTTAACCTTTTATTTTAAAAAAATGACTAGAAATGCCTATGTGGCATCCTTTTGTTACGTGAACATTATTACTGTAAGTAAACCCATATGTTTTTATATATTCTCAAAGGTATGATCAAATGTGATTTTTGAGAGTTGGAATCATCTCAAAAGATATTATAGTTTAAATTTGAAAAATGTTTGAATGCAGAAAAGCTTTTGCCTTGTTATTTTTACCAAGGGTGATCTACAGATCCAAATGATTTGAATCCGACGGGCTTGGATTCAGCATTTCCAGACCTTTCTAACAAAATTGGTTTCATTCAATTTGGTTCACTTAATCGAGTTGGGTTGATTTTTGAAACTAGGTACAGAACTATGTTTGAATTAAAATGGAAAAAGTTAAATTCAAACGAGTGGGCTGCGCGGGAACTGCTAATGGGCCGGCCTAGTGTCACTCCGCGGCACGGGGCTCAACTGACAGGGGGGTTCCCCCAGTCAGTGGCTCTTTAAACGCGAAGCGGTATAGGGCAACGTGGTGTGTTGGATCTAGTTCTAATCCAACGGATCTGGTTCATCGTCCACGTCGGGCAGCGCTGGCAAGACAGAACCCTAACACGGCAGGTGGGGGTCGTGGGAGGCTCACCGGGGCTCAGGCGAGGGTCGGCGATGTGGTCGAACGACGAAGTCGACAACGGCGAATCTCCTGGAACCGACAACTCCTCCTGGAGTGGACAAAATCGATGGCGCCCTTCTTCTCCAGAGGCGGCCTGCTCCGGCGCAATACCGGCGATGCGCTGCTCGCCTTGCTCCAGGAATGGGGTGGAACGATCAGTGAGGTGAGGGGAGTGAGATGGTGTGTTCAATTCGGCTAGGGGTGGCCTCCTTTTATAGGCTCGACGGTGAGACCGAACGGGATGGGCAGGCAACGGTGGCGACACGGCTACGGGTAGCTAGAGGCATGGCCGAGGGTCGCGATCGATTGGTGGTCTCCTGGCGATGCTCTATGGCTTTAATGCGTGTGTAGGGGCGGCGGCAAACAGTCTGGAACGCTCGATGTTCTGCATGGCAGAGGCGGCGTCGTTGACGGCGAGCGGTGGCTACGGGGTACGGGCAGTGAAATGGGCATGTCTGGCGGTCTCCTGGGATGGTAGGGAGCATGCTGGCGGGCGACGCGGTCTCCTGGGATGGTAGGGAGCATGCTGGCGGGCGACGAGGGCTCGAGGTTGTCTAGTTAAATGGGAACAGCGCGTGCTTTGCGGTGCACGTCGGCATGGTCAACAGCGGCACGGGCGCGGCGTTCCTGGCGGTTCTGGTTGCTGTCTGCGAAGCAGGGCTGGTCGAGAGGGGGCGGTGAGGCATGGGCTACCTCCCACACAAGGTTGGCATGGCTAGTTCTTCCTCTAGCCTGCTGTCCACACTGGGGTGACATGGGTGCTCTCGGCTGTTCACCATTGATGGCATTGGCGAGCTCACAGTGGTGCTACTGATGAGTTAAGTTTGTTAGATGATCTACAAAGGCTAGTGGTGTCCAGAGAGGGAACAAGTTAGGCCAAAACACTGCTCAAAATAGTGTTTGTGATTTTGTTGATTTGAATCTGAAAGGTGTTTGATGAAATGGACGCATGAATTCATGTTTTGAATTTTGAAAAGATTTTTGGTGGGTGTGCTAGGCATGTGCTGGTTAGTATGTAGATACTTGGGTTTTGAAAGTTGAGCTTGTTTGAGTGGTTTTTGAAAAATGGGATATTCCCATATGATATAGATTCAATTTTGAACTGTCATTTAAACTATGCATTTGAATGTTCCTAGATGATCACAAGGTGGGCCTTGATACTTTGTTATGAGTACTATCAAGGGGTGCAAAGATCCAAACAAGTTTCTGTTAAGTTCTGAAAGTTAGAGATAGCCAAAGTAGGCATGGGAGTTAATTTGGCCAAAGAGACCATTCAATACACACACATATGAATGCTTTCATATTTTTAATTAGAAAAGTTTTTGTTAACCCTAAATTTGATGATTAGAGTTTGATGATCCAAGTTTACTATTTTTGGGATGTTACAAACCTTCCCCCCTTAAACAAAACCTCGTCCCGAGATTTGAAAAAGGACGAAAAATATTATGTAGGATTTGAAGAGATCGGGAAACTCCGTCCTGATGTGATCTTCGCGCTCCTAGGTAGCTTCCTCTTCTGTGTGGTTTCTCCACTGAATCTTGAGAAACGTGATGCTTCGGGTTCTGGTAGTTCTGAAAGCTTATTCCAAAATATGGATGGGTACTTTGGGATAAGTCAGGTCATCATTGATCTCTATGGTCCGATGATCTATATTCTTGAATACTTCAGTCTTCTCTGGAACTCCGAGGCACTTGCGAAGTAATGAGATATGGAACACATTGTGCATGGCTGACATCTCTTCTGGTAGTTCCAATTGATACGACACTTCTCCTCGATGGTTCAGAATCTTGAAGGGTCCAATATATCTAGGGTCTAACTTTCCTTTGAGTTGGAAACGCTGCATTCCTTTAATGGCGACACTTTCAGATATACAAAATCTCCTATGTTGAAGGCAAGCTCTCGACGTCTCTTGTCGGCGTAACTCTTCTATCGGGACTGGGTGGTCTTGAGGTGCTCACGAATCTTGTGAACCTTCTCTTCTGCTTCTCGTAGGATGTCAGGTCCGAAAATCTGACTCTCTCCTACTTCCGACCAGTTCAAAGGGGTGCGACACTTTCTTCCGTACATGAATTCAAATGGGGCCATTTGCAAACTAGCTTGATAACTGTTGTTATACGAAAATTCTGCAAATGGCAGACAGTCTTCCCACTTAGATCCATATTCTAACACACAGGCTCTCAACATGTCTTCGAGTATTTGATTTACTCGCTCTGTTTGTCCATCGGTCTGAGGGTGATACGCGGTGCTGAAATCTAGGCGGGTTCCGAAACCTTCTTGGACTTTCTACCAGAATCTCGAGGTAAACTGAGTTCCTCGATCCGATACGATGTTCTTGGGGACTCCATGCAAATTGACGATTCTAGCGATGTATAACTCCGCTAGCTTCGAACTATGATATGTGGTCTTGACGGGTAAGAAATGGGCGACTTTGGACAATCTGTCCACTATGACCCAGATAGAGTCATTTCCCCTACTAGAAGTAGGCAATCCGGTGATCAAGTCCATTGCAACGAAATACCATTTCCATTCCGGAATTTACAATGGTTGCAACAATCCGGCAGGTATTTGATGTCTGGCCTTGATTCGCTGACATATATCACACTTGGCGATATAGCTTCCGATTTCTCTCTTCATCATATGCCACCAAAATTGCTCTTTAAAATCTTGATACATCTTAGTTCCTCCGGGGTGGATAGAATAAAGTGTATCATGAGATTCCTTCAGAATCACTTCTTTCAACTCAGAATCTGCTGGTACACAAAGGCGTCCTCTGTACCACATAACTCCTTCTTCGTCTTCGGTGAATCCGGGTACTTTGCCTGTACTGATATGATGCTTGATTCCGTCGATACTAGCATTTCCTTTCTGCGCCTCGATCTGGCTGATCAAAGTGGGTTGAAGTTCTATGCTAGCAAAAAATCCTTCACTCACTAATTCCATTCGAAAATCTTCCATCTCTTTGTGCAAACTTGGTAGCTCCTTCAAAATCATGGAGTTCAAGCGGCACGACAATCTGCTAAGGGCATCTGCTACCACGTTGGCTTTACCGGGGTGATAGTGAATGTCCAGGTCGTAATCCTTGATTAGCTCAATCCATCTTCTATGTCTCATATTCAGCTCCTTCTGGGTGAATATATACTTCAGGCTCTTGTGATCCGAATAAATCTCACAACGATTTCCCATCAGATAGTGCCTCCATGTCTTCAGGGCTAGAACTACGGCTGCGAGTTCGAGGTCATGGGTTGGGTAATTTTGCTCATGTTGTTTCAGTTGTCGGGATAGATAAGAGATAACTTTGCCTTCTTGCATTAGCACACATCCGAGACCGATCTTGGATGCATCACAATACACGTAGAAGGGCTTCGTGATATCCGACATGATTAAGATTGGGGCTGAAATCAATCTCCTCTTGAGTTCTTGAAAAGTCGCTTCACATTTGTCGGTCCATTCAAACTTCTTTTCCTTCTTTAGCAATTGGGTCATGGGTCTGGTGATACTCGAGAATCCTTCTACGAACTTGCGGTAATATCCCGCCAATCCGAGAAATGCACGAACTTGGGTTTGAGTGGTTGGGGCTTGCCAATCTTCGACATCTTTCACCTTTGCAGGGTCAACGGCAATTCCTCCAGCTGATACAATGTGGCCGAGGAATCCTACCTCCTATAACCAGAATTCACATTTGCTAAACTTGGCATACAACTGATGCTCTCTAAGGGTTCCAAGAATGGTCCTTAGGTGTAGCTCATGTTCTTCTTCTGATTTGGAATAAATCATAATTTCATCGATGAAAACAACAAAAAACTTATCTAGGAAGTCCATAAAAATCTTATTCATGAGATTCATGAAGTAAGCGGGGGCATTGGTCAATCCAAAAGACATGACAATATACTCGTATAATCCATAACGGGTGATAAAGGCAGTCATTGGAATATCCTCTGTGTGAATCTTGAGTTGATGATAGCCAGTCCTAAGATCAATCTTAGAAAACACTTTGGCACCGGTCAACTGATCAAAAAAATCTTCTATCTTGGGCAAGGGGTACTTGTTCTTGATGGTGACATCATTCAACTGTCGATAATCCGTACACAGACGGTTACCTCCATCCTTCTTGTCCACAAATAAGACAGGTGATCTCCATGGTGACGCACTTGGTTGAATTAATCCAATTTCCAGCATGGAATCCAGTTGCTTCTTCAGTTCTGCTAGTTCCGACGGGTACATACTATATGGTCTCTAGGCTATGGGTCCTGTTCCGGGGATTAGTTCAATGATAAACTCAATATCCCGATCTGGGGGCATACCGGGCAAAACATCTGGAAATACATCGGGGTATTCACAAACTATCCGGTCTTGGTCAATTGTAGGCTGGGCTATACTCTTGTTGCACTTGAATTGACGAGGTAAGGTTTAATATATATGATCGACTGACATTCCAGCGGTACTAGTCATGGTTATGGCTTTCTTGGCACAGTCAATCAATCCTTTATGTTTGGACATCCAATCCATTCCTAGTACTACTTCCAAACCTTTAGTTCCGAGTACTATCAGATTATCATAAAAATCTATGCCATGGATTCGGATAGGGATGGCTTTGCAAATTTGCCTAGCCTTGGTGGTTGATCCGGGGATTTGAACGATCATAACATGCTTCAGTTTGGTTGGTTGGATTTTACTAGTGCATGCAAATTCTTCGGTGACAAATGAGTGTGATGCACCAGAATCAAACAACACTGTAGCAAGTACTGAATTAACAGAAAACATAGCCAGCACGACGTCTGGTGCTTCCCGAGCTTCTTCAGCATGCATGAGAAAAGGACGGTCGTTGTGGTTGAGCGAATTCCCTAGGGAAAATCTTCTTCCGGGCTGAACACGATGCTGCTGGTGAGCTGGGGTGTTTGCATTGGGGGCTGCGGTATTCTTCTGGTTGGGGCACTCGTTGGAGTAGTGACCCTTATTTCCACAGTCATAACAGGTCACTTGCGATTTGTTCTTTGCTCCAACAGGCACAGCATTGCTTCCAGTCCTCGGGGCAGTGTTGGTGTTGGCGGTAGCATTGTTGTTGGTGAACTTGGGTGGGGCACAGTTGAAATTGCCAGAGTTGCCGGGGTTGTTGTGATTTCCTCTGGGTCTCGGGTTTCCACGGTTGGGATAGGTCGAACGGTTCATCGGGTTCTGTTGGTTCTCGGGGCAAATCCTGGAGATGGGTTAGGGCGATACTTTGGGGGTCTGATGGGTTCCTGGCTGATGCATCATGCGACTCTTGCGGTTCTCGTTGGCTTGGTTGATCTTTACTTCTATCTGGATGGCAGAGTCGACAAGGGCTTCAATATCAGCAAAGGGGATATTGACTAACACCGTCTGCATCTCATCGTGCAGACCATTCAAGAATCTCTCCTTCTTCTTGGCTTTGGTGTCGATCTCATCCGGGACATACCTAGCTAATGACAAGAATTTGTCACGGTATTCCACTACGGTCATCCGTCCTTGCTTCAGTTCTCTGAACTCATCTCTCATTCTCTTGATCAAACCTGGTGGCACATGGGTTCTGCTGAACTTGACCTTGAATTCTTCCCAGGTCATCATCTGTCCTTCGGTCATTGCACGAACGCTGTTCCACCATGCCCTGGCATCTCCGGCTAGATAGTGGGTGGTGAACAAAACTTTCTCGTCAGCTTCCACTCCGGCGACTTCTAGGTTGTTTTCCATGGTTTACAGCCAATCGTCGGCATCTAGGGGCTCTTCCGACTTAGTGAAAAAAGGTGGGTTCGTGTTCAGGAAATTCTTGAGCTTAGAGCCATGGTTGCCCTGATTTCTGTGGCCTTGTTTGTTGAAGGGTGGCTAAGTTGGCTTGACGTTCAGCTCTTTCAGCTTCGCGGTCAGAAACCAACATTTGCAGAATCTACAACATCGGGTCCAGGGATGAACCACTTCCTCCGCGTGGCATCTGAAGATTGGGATAGATCGTGAGAAAAGAGGGAAATTTCTAAGGTTCTGGGACTTTGAAAAGTTTTTAAAGTTTGACTCTGATTTTTCTAGCAACTTGCTTTTCATTCATTCATTCATTCACACAATACAACACACACCATAAAACAAGAAAAACAAATGGTTTTAAGAACCATTCTGGAAACTACGATACGGTGGGACCGAATACTACTCACTACGCTAGTGCTCAAGTGCTACTACTCCTCGGAGTCGGTGTAGTCGTCACCCTCATCATCATCGTCGTCATTGATGAAGGCGAAATCATCCTCATCGGTGAAGAAGTCCATATCCTGATTCTCCAGAAAATCATCATCATCGCTGAGATAAGAGTAGGGGTCTCGACGAAGATCTTCTTCGGCATTCTCCCTTTCCTCCAACTGCATGTCTCTCTCGTGGATGGTCTCCTCCAAATCCGAGATACGGTGGCGAAGACGGGCAATGATGCGCTCCTTATTATCGAGCTGACGGCGGCGAGACTTGCGATCCTTCGCTAGCATGGTGATGGTCTGATCCTTTGTCTTGATGATGGCGGACTTGTGGTTGGAGTAGTCACGACAATTATCCAACTCCTGCTGACGATCGTACATCATGAAGCTAAGGTGGTCCAATTGGGTCTTCAACTCGTGGTGGTATGGGGCTTCCAGTGGCTGTCCATTAGCATCACGCCTTGGGCAAAACTCAAAGCGGGTTCCCTTGATCTAGTTGATACTCTGCCCACACAGACGGGCAAGAGCTTCCTGCATGGCCCTGGCAAGTCCATCGAGCCAGTTCTTCTCTCTTAAGGTGAATTGAATTCCCTCCGCAGTGGGAGGTTCAATCTTTCCTCGGAGACTTGCAACAATTAGCCACTTCAAATCTTCTCCTCCTTGATCATTGAGCTGAGCTCCGAAGAACTCGGGGTGCGGACGCTCCAGAAGTTCCGAACACTGGTCAAAATCCCGCTCAAAGATAAGATCTCCTCCATTCCCCAACTGATAAAACTTTCTATAATTCACGTCCATCTATAAGAATATAGGATGAGTAAGTTAGTAGAGTGATCAAGTGTGTCAAATTTTATGTATGTTGCAAGATTTTTTGAGGAACATGATTTTTTATGAAAGAATCAAGGTGATAAGAATGGGAATAAGTTTTTGTAAATATTTGCTTCTTTTGGTTTTGAAACTAAGTTTTTGATTCAAACGTCCGGTCTAACTAGGGTCCCTGTGGTCAGGGCTCTGATACCAACTTGTCAACACCCGGATGTTTAATCCCAGATGCCTGTTATGCCATACATCGCAATCCCAGGATTACCATTTTTGCGAGACATAACAGAACTGGATACCACAGTACATCATCCATTACAAACCATACATAAGGTCTTACACAAATAAGGATCTCATGATCATGTTCTTAATACAACTCAGGCAGCGGAAATACGTAATAATAACGGTAGCGTAGGCGAAGCTCCATCTTCGGGGTCACAGGCAATGCTGACGATGGGAGAAGATCCTAGTTGTCGTAACCTTCCTGGGATCCATCCTCCTAGTACTCCTCTTCATAGTCTGGCCACGGGAATAGCCAGGGACAAAGCCATGAGTACTCTTTAAGTACTCGCAAACTAATACTAACAAGTGAAAGGGTTTTTTTAATAGGACACTAAGCTCTAGGGTTGTTTTGCAAAAAGCCGGATTTACCTCTACTAAGTTCGGAAGCAAGAAAAGATAGTTAAATTTTATAACATCTAAGTGGGAACTTGTATCTCATTTCACAACTCTGTTGTGGTCAAGTCAAATTCTCAATTCATTTCACAAGTTATTTTGAAAACATCTGACGTGGGAACAGTATGACCACTCCAACTGTCCATAACCGCGGACGCGGCTATTCGAATTGTTTGACACTCTGCAGAGATTGTACACTTTCACCACAACATTCGATACATCCATCAGGAACAAATCCCGAATTCACCATATTGAGTATGCGGATAATCAATCCTAACCTTTCAATTACACGCCCTAGTATAAGCACCTCTCCTGTGAGTTTGGCCTCCCAACCATGACCAATTGTCATCTTGGGTACTGCACAAGTGGACAATCTTCACAAGGTATCCTCAGCTCAGACCTTGGCCGTGAGGGAACCAATACTAAGGTATATAAGTTTCCAGTCAAGCCCTACCCAATTCTCGGGTATTGTGGTTGTACGGTAAAATTGGAACGATATCGCATCCAGACAACCATCAGTTTTATAAAGGGCTAAGGCTCATGCCTCAACATTTTCATCACCAAAATCATCTGGTGTTCGGAGACACATGTCAAAACATCTCAATAGAATGATCCATCATTCCAAGGTTTTGATAACCATTTTTACACCAAGTATTCCCATCTAAATTTGATCAAGTTCTATGCTTAGCACTAGCATCTACAAGTGGGGGTAAGTACTAATGAGGGGTGGTAACCTAATGGAGTTTTACTAAGTTCAATCTCATGCCTTAGGATGACATAAAGATTATCTAGCTTAGGCCAAATTTTATGCTCTTTATGCAACCTTCCAGTATCTCTCTAGAATCCACAATTCACTTAAGTAAGATCTAAGTACTAGCTTTGATAAAGAAATAAAGTATAAAGCTGGCAAGTAAAACTAGGATTAGGTATCATCGAATGTGTCTAACCAAGCATCCTTAGTGCATTGCATAGGTTATTTAACTCTCATAATTGCAAGTGTTAGCTTGCCTTGTGCAGAGCAGTGGTTGAAGTTCTCCTCGGCTTCTTCTTCGTAGTATCCTCCTTCCTCCTCGTATCCTTGGTCGGTACTAGCGTCTATAAATAAATACGAGGTACAAAATCACCAAACAATACTTAACTAATTTCAATCATCACACAAAGGGGTTCTATAGA
Organism: Avena sativa; assembly: GCA_916181665.1. NCBI lineage: Eukaryota > Viridiplantae > Streptophyta > Magnoliopsida > Poales > Poaceae > Avena > Avena sativa. Next base: position 483,395,029 of record OV702283.1, read on the forward strand.
TGATCTAGCATCATCACTAACATTACAAGAATAAGGCATTTGTCTTATTTATTTTATTTTTAGAAAAGTAATTTCTACTCATTGAAAAACTACTTAAGATTTAATATTCTTCAAACCAAACATGGGATCATGTTGACACATGTCATCACCACACATTTCAGTACATGGGAATGTGATTTAAAGTGGTGTCACAATTTAATAAGATTTAACCTTTTATTTAAAAAAATGACTAGAAATACCTATGTGGCATCCTTTTGTTACTTGAACATTATTTCTGTAAGTAAACCCATTTTTTTATATATTCTGAAAGGTATGATCAAATGTGATTTTTAAGAGTTGGAATCAACTCAAAAGCTATTCTAGTTTAAATTTGAAAAATGTTTGAATGCATAAAAGCTTCTGCCTTGTTATTTTTACCAAGGGTGATCTAGAGATCCAAATGATTTGAATCCAACGGGCTTGCACTACTAGGGAAATGGCCATTCGTGGCGCACCTGTTGCCTGCCAAAACTCACCGGCGAGCAGCGACGAGCAACACGAAGAGCCGGGAGGCTCCCAGAACTGCTGGTGGGCCCTGGTCCCTCGGGCAACGGCCCGCAAAACTCCGGCACACGTCCTGGCTTGGTTCGAGGGCGTGCCACCTGACCTATACCTGGTCAGGAAGGTGATGGATTGCTCCGATTGGTTTCCTGCATGGTAAACAAGTATACGTAAAATTCGAGCCGCGACCGGCTCCTAGGTTTCCCTGTTAATCGGCTCCTAGAGCCGATTAACCCATGGTTCTGCATTAGATCTATGATAACATGGGGTTTTGCTTCATCAATACAAGTTAAATCGATCTACGATAGTTTAACGTTTTCACTACATAATTGGAACGTCCTACACGTAATTGAGCCTGGTAGATATAAAAGATGATGGAAAACTAACCCTAGAGAAGGCCTAAAAACCAACATAAAGTCAATTCCCGGAACAACTCCTCTTGGATTGGCAAACCATATCTTACATATTACTGGATCGTTCAACCCGTTTGCAAGGCCTGATCATGTAGATATCAAACTAAACCTTGGAGAACAAGGCACAACTATAACAGATCAAATCGACTTAAATAAAGATCAAGCAAGATGCCACCCTTACATCCGGGAAAAGGTGCAAAGGCGGCGAGATAGCTAGAGGCAGCAAAACTAAACAATCATAGCGAAAAGTACTGTTGCTAGCCTACACAAATCTATGATAATAGTACTACTCGCCATCAACAAGGCTTCAGTACGAGTAACACCAAACAACGCATAAGTAAATACTGCCTAGATCGCAAGATGCGATCTAGGCAGCATGGCACTTACCCGAGAAAAACCCTAGAAACAAGGGGTGGCGATGCGCCGAGATTGTGTTTTGTTGTGAACGTGATTGTCCTCCTTTTCTTGATAACCTTAGGTACATATTTATAGTCCGGAGACTCTCTACTTTTGGAATAACTCTACAACTCTATCTTTACCTAAACTGAAACGGAACCTAAACTGAAACGAAACCTACTATGATACAAGATACACGGGCAATTTAGCCCAATTCTACGCACTAGGCCGATCCAACAACACGTTGAATATACGCATCTTCCAAGCCCATCTTGATCACGGCCCATCTCCTTCGTTGGCCAAAATATGGCGATAACACATGCCCCCCTGGTTTTGGCAATGATAATTCCAAAACCACTCTGTGTTTTTTTCTTCTCCTCTCCTGGGTTTTTTTTTTGTATCGGGTTGCGCGTTGACAGAATGCGTGGCAGAACAGACTCGTCACGCTACCCCTTCATCATGATGCCCTGTCTTCTCAACTCCTCCGCAGTGCATGATTTGACGATTTTGGCAGCGCAATCTGGGAAACCGCTATGGCATTGAACCGTCTCTCCACTATTCCCCTTATTTAAATTCGTCTGAGCAGTTCGCAGTCCCCATCTTCCTCCAGTAGCCAAAAAACCCTCTTCCTGCGCCGAAAAAACCCTTCTCCTCCGCCATGGCTTCTTCCTCTTCCGCCCGTTCCTCCCAGTCTTCCAACAGCATCAGTGACCGAGAGCCGACGCCAGAGCACCCACCCACGGCGGCGTACAGTACTTTCGCCCCACGATGGTGGGACGAAAGGGACTGGGATTTCGCCGTCTGGTCGGAGGACGATGCGTCCCTGACTGACGGCGAGGAGAGCCTACAGTTCCTCGTTGACGGGGAACTGGAGGCGAAGAGCAGCGACGACGCTTGGTCTTTGGGACGGCGTCGAGTCCTCCGACGAGGGGAAGGAATCGGAGGAGGACACCTCCTCCGACGAGTACCCGCCGACGAAGTGCTTCCGCGCCGGGTCCAGCGAGGACACCGAAGATGACGACGAGGATGAGGAGGTCCCCGCTGGCTTCTTCTGCAGCAGTAGTGAAGACGACGCCGGCAGCAGCGCTGAAGACAGCGAAGAAGATGGCGGCGACGACAGCGGCGACGATCTCGCCCTTTAGATTAGGAATCAGTAGCAGCAACAGTAGTAGTAGGCTCCCTTTTGTAATTAATCATCTTTCGAATGAATGAAAATCCGTTTCCCAAAGATTGTTCTGTTTTGCCCCAATTTTGCCGATAGCCGAAATAGGTCGATGCTCCAGAAGTCGATGACACTGTATCGGCTTTCAACATACTGCACGCATACAGTCAAACAAGTCAAATCGCAAAGAGCCGATGACTACCCATCGGCTTCTCCAAAAAAAACGTTGACAGGGTCAAAACTTGGTCGCATCTTTAGGCACATTAAAACGGCCACTTCTTGGTTTCAAACGGTGACCTGCGACCTTTCTCAAAACGGGCGACCTGCGCCCTTTTTCAAAATGGGCGACCCAAATCTCCAATTGCTCATCGAAAAACGTCCCCTGAACAAACAACTAGTGACAAGCAAGGATGAAGATGACGAAGCTGAGATTGCCGAGGTGGATCGTGTCCGTGCTGATGCCCTCCACGCCTTCGAAGCATTTCTTCAGTAGCTTGTATGTGCGAACTGTCACCTGTTTGTAATGTGTGTGGACCTCTAGAGTCGATGACCGTGCATCGGCTATATATTTTTTCTTTTATTCGGCCGATTTCCAGCATCGGCCCCCACATTTTACTGTCCAACGTCTCACATGCTTTTGCTTGGCCGATTTCGTGTATCGGCCCCTCAAGTTTTACTGTCCATCATCCCACATGCTTGGGAAATATTTCTTGAGATGTTGACCATTGACCGCCACTGGGAATTTCACGCCGTCCAGCTCCTCAAGCATGTACGCGTTTCCTCTTAAAACTTGGTCGACCCTGTACGGCCCGTGCCAATTTGGAGACCATTTACCATATGTTGCATCCTTAGTCCCCAAGGGCAACACAGCTTCCCATACCAGATCACCAACGTGGAACTCCTTTGGCCTCACTTTCTTGTTGTATGCACGAGCTACTTTGGCCTTGTTCTCTTTGATTTTCTCAAGCGACCACAACCTAAGCTCAGTCACATCTTCAACACTGTCACTCATCAAAGCTGCATATTCTTCAGCCGTTAGATCGTTCTGAAAGGTGACGCGTCTCGATCCAGCCATAATTTCCCAAGGCAATACGGCTTCTTGTCCATAAACCAGATGGTACGGCGAGGTTTTTATCGCTCCATGACATGACATGTGGTAAGCCCATAAAGCCTCTGATAAAACCTCATGCCAACGCCTAGGGTGCTCATCGACTTTTCTCTTGATCAGCTTGATGAGGCTCTGGTTGGATGCTTCAGCTTGCCCATTCGCCTGAGCATAGTATGGAGATGATCTGATCAGCTTAATCCCCGTGTCCTCACAGAACTTTCTAAACTCTTGAGAAATAAAGACCGAACCTCCATCGGCCGTGATAGTTTGGGGAATCCCGAATCTATGGATGACATGTTCTTTCACAAAGTTGATAACATCCTTTGAGTTTACTGATTTCATCGGGACAGCCTCCACCCATTTTGTGAAATAATCAGTGATGGCCAAGATCCACATGTGGCCTTTGCTTGATGGAGGATTGATTTTGCCGATCATATCCATGCCCCAACCTCGGAATGGCCAAGGCTTGATGATGGGGTTCATTGCTGACGCGGGTACCATCTGAATTTTCCCAAATTTCTGACATGCTTGACACCCTTTGTAGTAGTTGAAACAGGCCTCAAGCATGGTGGGCCAATAAAACCCTGATCGCCTGATCAACCATTTCATCTTGTGAGCCGATTGGTGAGTCCCACAGGTGCCTTCGTGTACCTCGTGTAGGAGCCGATTGGCCTCGGCTGTCCCCAGACATTTGAGCAATAACCCGTCCAGAGTCCTGTAAAACATGTCATCCCCAATAAGCACATACTTCATGGCCTTGTACCTTATCCGTTTAGGTGCCCCCCGAGCCGAATCCTTCAAGTAATTGAAGATATCGGCTCTCCAGTCGTCTGCGTCCAGGAATTGCACCTGAACATCGGCTCCCTCTGCTACGTCCTTGTAGCCTGAAGCCATTTGTGCAAGATCGTTTGCTTCGGTATTCTGCCATCGCGGGATCCAGGTGAAGTTTATGTATCGGAACTGTGCCATCAGCTCACGGCACTGCATCCATAATGGGAAGAGCGACTCACTCTCACACTTATATTCCTCCGTGAGTTGAGAAATCACCAGCTTGGAGTCTCCAAAAATTTCCACTGCTTCCGCTCCAGCTTCGATGAGCAACTCCATTCCCTTGCGTATCGCCTCATACTCAGCTACATTGTTGGTGCGAGAGGTAGACAATCTAATGGAGAAGGAAAATGTTGCCCCCCGGGGCGACACGAGTAAAATGCCGATGCCGCAGCCATCGTCACAAACTGATCCGTCGAAAAACAAAGCCCACGCTCTTATGGACAGTGCTGCTATGTTGGTGTTGATCCTTTCAGCAATAAGATCGGCCAACGCCTGTCCCTTAACTGCTTTCGCGGGTTGATACCGGATGTCAAACTCTGATAGTGCAAACATCCATTTTCCCAGTCGGCCTTTTAACATAGGAGCCGACAGCATGTGTTTTATGACGTCTGATTTGCATATGACGATGACCTCTGCTGATAGCAAAATGTGGCGCAGCTTGGTGCAGGTGAAAAACAGGCAGAGGCATAACTTCTCAATATCAGGATACCTTGTCTCTGCGTCCAGCATCCTCCTGCTTATGTAAAAAACGACTCGCTCCAGTCCATCATAAACTTGCACCACCACCGAGGCGATGGACGTGTCAGCGACTGACAGGTAAATGTAGAACGGTCTGTCCGGCTGGGGTGGAACCAACACTGGTGGCTTCGTTAGATATTCTTTGATCTCGTCAAAGGCTCGCTGTTGTTCTGCCCCCCAGCGGAATTCCTCGTCAGATTTAATTTTTACTAGTCCCATGAACGACTCTATCCTTCCTGACAGATTGGAGATGAATCTTCTGACGAAGTTGATCTTGCCGATGAGAGACTGCAGTTCTCTCTTTGTGGTGGGTGGCTTCATTGTTCGCACTGCCTCCTGACTTTTCAGGCCGATCTCAATCCCGCGTTCATGGACCAAGAAACCCAAGAACTGACCGGCCGTTACCCCGAAGGCGCACTTCTTTGGGTTCATCCGTAGTCCGAATTTTCTCGTTCGGTCCAGGACGCGTTGCAGATCGCCCAAGTGTCCTTCTACTGAGGCAGACTTGACCACTACGTCATTGATATAAATTTCCACCAGCTTGCCGATCAGATCATGGAAAATGTAGTTCATGGCTCTTTGGTACGTGGCACCAGCATTTTTCAGTCCAAACGTCATGACAACGTATTCAAACAACCCCACCGAGCCTGGTACTCTGAACGCAGTCTTGTGTATGTCTTCTGGAGCCATAAAAATTTGGTTGTAACCGGCATTTCCATCCATAAAGCTCAAGATCTTACGGCCAGCCGCTGCGTTGATTAACGTTTCTGCCACCGGCATTGGGTACTCATCCTTTGGGGTAGCTCTATTGAGGTCCCGAAAATCTATGGCGACACGCCAACGGCCATCCTTTTTCTCCGCAGGTACGATACTAGAAATCCATTCAGCATACCTGCATGGCCTGATTAAATCGGCTGCCAACATTTTCTCGACCTCCTTCTTGACTTTTTCCAGAATTTCGGCCTTCATCTGTCGTGCTCGCTGCTGGAACGGCCGAAATCCTTTTTTAAGCGGGAGTCGATGCTCAATGATGCTCCTGTCTAACCCGGGCATCTCTGTATAGTCCCAGGCGAAGCAGTCTGGATATTTTTTCAGCAGGGCTATCATCGGACCCCGCAGACTCGGGTCTAACTTTTTGCTGATAAATGTTGGTCGTGGCTTATCCCCAGGACCAATGTCGATCTCTTCTAGTTCATCAGCGGATGTAAACCCATACCCTAGCTTTCCGTCACCTGTCAAATCGATGCTAAACACAGGGCAAACAGTAGGTGAGGACAACAAAAATAATTTGGGCCGATTGCCTGGATCGACCCCCTTTTTGATTGCATTAGTCAATGATGGTTTACACCTTATTGTTTTACAATGGCAGGGCCTCTCCCTGCTACGACTACGTGATCTGCTTGTCGTATTTTTGCTGCTTTTTGTTTTTTGTGGCCAATCGCAGGGATCGGCCGTACCACACACCGTCGTGGACTTTGCTACTCTGTCAGGCCGGTGGATAAGACCAGCCTCACCCCGTTTTTTGTAGCCTCAATACGCTCACAGCCGTCTAGATTAATTCCAGAGATCGGCTCTTGGTCTTCTGCTTCCCAGACGTTCATGCCAGCTAGGGAGATCTCGATAGAATCATCTGCGTGGATGACCTCCACTTCATCTCCATCCCACTGGATTAGGCACTGGTGCATTGTGGACGGAATGCAGCAATTAGCGTGAATCCAATCCCTTCCTAGCAAGACAGTGTAAGTGCTTTTGCTGTCCACGACGAAGAATGACGTGGGGATGGTTTCTCTGCCCACGGTCAGATCCACGTTCAGTACGCCTTGCGTTTCCGAAGACTGACCGTTGAAGTCGCTTAACGTGACGTTCGTTTTGATCAGATCTGCAGTGGAGCGTCCCAAACGTCGTAGCATGGAGTATGGCATGATATTGACTGCCGCTCCGGTGTCTACCAACATCTTGCTGACAGGTTTCCCATTGATGTAACCTCGTAGGTACAGGGCTTTCAGATGTTTGTAACCCTTCTCACGTGGCTTCTCAAAGATAACCGGCCGTGGGCCGCAGTCGAACTGTGCCACTGGTAGCTCATCGGTTCTTGGCGCGCAGAATTCTGACGGAAGTATGAACACCATGTTTGTGCCAGCCGATGTCTTCGCGTCGGCTTTTACCGGTTTGGGGCGCCACTCCTTCCTTCTCGGGTGATCTTCCGTTTCCAAAGTCTGCCTCACTTTGACGGCCAGATCAGGCCGTGCTTTCTTTAAAGCGTGGAGATACTGCGCTTCAGCTTCCTCCAAGTTACGCAGCCGCTGCACTCTACGCTTTTGGGTATGTCTGAGTCCGTCGGGACACCACCTTGGACGGTGATATCTGTCTTCTTCCATGTCATCCCTTGGCTTCTCGAGGTCCTTTGCTCGAGCGGACTCCCTGTGAAGGCTCTGAGGTGGGAGAGGCCCTAAACGTTTGAACACTGAAAATGGCCTCGTGTCCTCCTTCTGCTGTCCACACTCCGGGCAGTTGTCGACTGTAGGCAATCGGCTCATTCCCGCGTCCCAGCAATACTTGAAGAAAGGACAATCCCAATGTTTGTCTGCGCGTTCCTTTTCTTTGGACGGTCCCCTAGCGAGGTGCTCATATCCTTCATCGTCTCCATCGCGCTGGCGCCGTTGATCATACTGACGCTCATACTTGTTAAGGAGATGCGTGGAATGTGGCTTCTGATACCGCACTTTCCTCACCTGTTCCCCTGTTAAGTACCGCCTGTCGTTGTGGCCGGGCCGGTCGCATGGACCAGCCTCTCTTCTTTCTTTGCCCCGAGAGCGACCACCTTCCTCCTTGTACGTGTCATGGTGGTACCCAGACCCTGCCATATTAACACCGATCGAAAAATCCAGTTGACGCCTCGCGGAGCGACTGAGTTCTACCATGTTGACGCCGGGAAATGGGTTTGTGTCCACTTTCATGGCGAACTGCCCAAGGATCAGATGGCCTTGCTCTATCGCCATTTGGATTTGGCGACGTAGCTCTTTGCAGTCATTGGTGGTGTGGGTGAACGAGTGATGCCACTTGCAATATGGTCTCACGTTCATTTCCTGAGCCGTGGGGATTTTATGGCCTTCGGGTAACCTCAGTTGCTTCTCTTTCAGCAGTAAATCGAAGATCTGCTCAGCTTTGCTCACATCAAAGTCGAACCCTTTCGCAGGCCCTTGCTGTTTCACCCATTTGCAGGATACAGGATCTTCCCCTCGAGCCCATTCGGCTACGGCCACTTCCTGGTCTTGTGTAGGATCATCTTCTTCCGCACCGACCAGGCCTATCGGACGTTTGAATTTGTCTTGGTACAACTCAGGGTGGCGCTGTTCATACATCGTCAGTTTCTGGGCCATGTGCGCCAATGAGTTGTACTCCACTTGGAAAGCCAGATCCTTGATGGGTGCTAAGAGACCTAACACTGCCAGCTCGACTGCTTCCTTCTCAGTTAAACGAGCTGAGTAACATCGGTTCTTGACGGTCCTGAAGCACTGGATGTATTCGGCTACAGTTTCTCCCCGCTTCTGCCGCACCTGCGCCATGTCTGCAATGCCAGCCTCAGTAGCCTCTGAAAGGTACTGGATGTGGAACTTCTCTTCCAGTTGCTTCCAGGTATGAATTGAATCAGGTGGCAACGAGGTGTACCACCCAAAGGCTGGTCCTGTCAGAGATTGCGCAAAAAATCTTACGCGCATCTGATCCGATGCCGAAATCATGCCTAGCTGTTCCAGGTATCGGCTTATGTGCTCGATCGAGCTTGAACCTTCTGACCCGCTGAACCTTGAGAACTCAGGGAGCCGATACTTGGGTGGCAGCGGAATCACATCAAACTCGTTGGGGTATGGCTTTGAATAGCCGATTGTCCTTCTCTTCGGCACGAAGCCGAACTGGTCTCTCAAGATGGTACGGATTTGCTCCACTGTTTGAGCTGCAGGGGGTAGATTCTCATGACTTGTTCCAGTGGCATACTTGGCTAGCCACGCCTGTTTGTCAGCGTCCATCCCAGACATCGCTGCTCCAGGAACGCCTGCTCCTGAAGATCCTGCCCCAGGAACCCCTGCCGCAGAAACTCCTGCGGTTGCAATCTGGCTGGTGCGTGCCAGGTTATTGCAGTCCGGCACGTAGGTGCATATATATCCATGTGGGATTTCCTTAGGTGGGTCAAACAGGAATTGGCAATCTCCTGGGTCGCCTCCAGCCTTGTAGACGACGTACGCCGCTGATCCTGGCGGCTCTGGAGCTGCGAGTGTGAATGGCAGCTGAGGCCTGGTCTGGAGCGGTCTTTCTCCTTGGTGGGTCCCTAAAGTGGGCCGCGACGGAGAGTACTGATGTTTCATGATCTCCTGAACTACGCGAACCGCGACCCGCTCGAAAGCGTTCACCAGGCTCTCAGAATGGCGGTGCAGAGAATGAGCCACCATGTAGTTGACCTCCTGTCGTAGAGCTCTGGTGCGCTCCTCCGAAGGAACAGACAGATCCACCTCATCAAGAGCACCCTCGGGGGAGAACCCCCTCCACTTGATGCCATGCTTACGGGTCCTCTCGAAAGAGCCGATGAGATCGTCTTCGAAGAGATTTCTGATCTCGTCATACTTCGCCTTGTGCTCTTCAGGAAGCTCGTCGTACGTGACTGGTATGTTCTCCATTGCAGCGTCGGATGTTGATGTAGACGTTGTTGAAGGTCCCACCGGGCGTGCCAGAATGTGTTGCCTGCCAAAACTCACCGGCGAGCAGCGACGAGCAACACGAAGAGTCGGGAGGCTCCCAGAACTGCTGGTGGGCCCTGGTCCCTCGGGCAACGGCCCGCAAAACTCCGGCACACGTCCTGGCTTGGTTCGAGGGCGTGCCACCTGACCTATACCTGGTCAGGAAGGTGATGGATTGCTCCGACTGGTTTCCTGCATGGTAAACAAGTATACCTAGGTTTCCCTGTGAATCGGCTCCTAGAGCCGATTAACCCATGGTTCTGCATTAGATCTATGATAACATGGGGTTTTGCTTCATCAATACAAGTTAAATCGATCTACGATAGTTTAACGTTTTCACTACATAATTGGAACGTCCTACACGTAATTGAGCCTGGTAGATATAAAAGATGATGGAAAACTAACCCTAGAGAAGGCCTAAAAACCAACATAAAGTCAATTCCCGGAACAACTCCTCTTGGATTGGCAAACCATATCTTACATATTACTGGATCGTTCAACCCGTTTGCAAGGCCTGATCATGTAGATATCAAACTAAACCTTGGAGAACAAGGCACAACTATAACAGATCAAATCGACTTAAATAAAGATCAAGCAAGATGCCACCCTTACATCCGGGAAAAGGTGCAAAGGCGGCGAGATAGCTAGAGGCAGCAAAACTAAACAATCATAGCGAAAAGTACTGTTGCTAGCCTACACAAATCTATGATAATAGTACTACTCGCCATCAACAAGGCTTCAGTACGAGTAACACCAAACAACGCATAAGTAAATACTGCCTAGATCGCAAGATGCGATCTAGGCAGCATGGCACTTACCCGAGAAAAACCCTAGAAACAAGGGGTGGCGATGCGCCGAGATTGTGTTTTGTTGTGAACGTGATTGTCCTCCTTTTCTTGATAACCTTAGGTACATATTTATAGTCCGGAGACTCTCTACTTTTGGAATAACTCTACAACTCTATCTTTACCTAAACTGAAACGGAACCTAAACTGAAACGAAACCTACTATGATACAAGATACACGGGCAATTTAGCCCAATTCTACGCACTAGGCCGATCCAACAACACGTTGAATATACGCATCTTCCAAGCCCATCTTGATCACGGCCCATCTCCTTCGTTGGCCAAAATATGGCGATAACAGCACCTGAAAAGATCATCTGGGCCTTGCGCTACGTCTATGTCCTAGCCGTGGCGCACTGCCGAGTGCGCCACGGTTCCGTCGAGATAGGCGTAGCGCACCTGCTAGTGCACCACGGCTATGTGGGCAGGTGCGCTACGCGTAGGATCTTCTGTGGCGCACTACCCAGTGCGCCATTAAGCTTCTAAAGTGCGCTTTAGGTGTAGTGCGCCACAAAAGGTAGGTCATGTGCACCACATGTGTTTTTTTTGTAAATTTCTGAGCCAAATTATATACAATACAGATTATATACAATATTACAGGCAGATATACACACACAGATACAAGATATACAATTATATATATAAATACACAATTTGAAAAACAAGATTGAAACAAATAAATATAGATAAGTCTCATACATGAATACATAGTATAATTTACATTGTTTCGATCAAGTTACAAAGTAGTTGGTGACATGCGAATACATGTGTCGATCGAACAAGTTAGAGCTCAGAAGCTCGCCTAGACATCTAAACTAGCTAGACACAAACGCGGGATAAACAACCAAAGAAGATAAGCATGATCACCGCCACGACGAAGGTGTAGGTCTTCTTTAGGTTCCTTGTCCTAACTCCCGCTAGATAGCACGTGTATCTAGCTTCCGCCTCCGCCATAGTGTTGTACCCTTTGTAGCTATTGCCGCTGAAACGGTGCACCTGTCTCCGGCAGTCTTCCCAATCATCGTAGACTCTGGGAACCCGTCCTTTGTACACGACGTACCATGCCATTTATAAGTTGACAATAATAATTAACCGGTGATTGAAAAAAAACATATATAATTAAAGTCGCATATGAAGATACACTTATAGAAAGTACTCCTAAATCAAAAAGACCAAACTCAGAAAGCATGCCTCATATATAACTAGGTTGTTCGACACAGGAATATGCGACGATGGAACCGTCCGCCAAGTAGGATGCACAACACCTGGACCTGTGCATAGCACAAGGCAGACAATCCCATCGCAGCACATTCACATATATAGTGTGCCACGACATTTCAATCATCAGCATTATTCTCGAAAAAGACCAAAGTAACTCAAAAAGCATGCCTCATATATAACTAGGTTGTTCGACACAGGAATATGCTACGATGGAACTGTACGCCAAGTAGGATGCACAACACCTGGACCTGTGCATAGCACAAGGCGAACAATCCCATCGCAGCACATTCACATATATAGTGTTCCACAACATTTCAATCATTGGCATTATTCTCGAAAAAGACCAAAGTAAATCAAAAAGAATGCCTCATATATATATACATAGGTCGTTGGACACAGGAATATGCTATGACAGAACAGTTAGCCAAGTAGGATGCACAGTGGACTTGTGCATATCACAAGGCTAACTATCCCGTTGTAGCACATTCACATATATATTGTGCCACGATATTTCAATCATCGGCATTATTCTCGAAAAATACCAAAGTAAATCAAAAAAATGCCTCATATATAACTAGCTAGGTCGTTAGACACAGGAATATGCTATGACGGAACGGTTAGCCAAGTAGGATGCACAATTCCTGGACTTGTGCATATCACAAGGCTAACCATCCCGTCGTAGCACATTCACATATATATTGTGCCACGACATTTCAATCATCGGCATTATTCTCGAAAAAGACAAAAATAACTCAAAAATAATGCCTCATATATATACATAGGTCTCGTTGGACACATGAATATGCTACGATGGAACGGTGAGCCAAGTAGGATGCACAAGACCTGAACTTGTGCATATCACAAGGCTCACAATCCCATCGTAGCACATTCACATATATAGTGTGCCACGACATTTCAATCATCGGCATTATTCTCGAAAAAAGAGTAAGGAAAAAAAGAAGGACCAAAGTGAGCAAAGGACCAAAGAGTAAGCAAAAAACCAAGCATTGATTGATATATAATAATAATAAGCAAAAGAAGTAAGCGATGATTCATAAACCTAATAAGATAAGTATAGTACCATGTACACTTGTCCACACACACACACACAAAGGTCATCTCTAGTTTGTAACTACAACTAGGACAACATCAACCCTTCTGGCTCGGCTTAGGGAACGGGAGGACGCCTTGTCTCGTCATGAACTTCCTATAGTCACCCTGCATCTCTAGGCGATCTTCTATGTCACGGTTATTTGGGATATTTCCATCATAGAAGATCCCCCCCCCCGAAGTCATGACATCACGAAAGATGAATCATTGATCTTGGCCTTTGCTTCGGCCCACTGTTTGAGATGATCTGGCGACATAGAATTCTGCTGGTCAAGTAGGAACGCCCTCATGTGATGGAGTGCGTAGTAGGATTCCTTCTTACTGTTTTCCGGATACTTCACGCAGGGGAACTCCATTACATGGTTGAAGACGTGCCTGCCGAACTTGACCTTCGTACGCACAAAGGTGGTGCCTTCCGTCGAGGCAAAGCCAGTGAGAGGATCATCCGGAACTTCCATGATCTTGTCGTAGTTTTTCTTCTTTTCTAGACTCCCCGAGTCGAAATACGTGGCGTGGGAATGGTTCAGCGATAAGGAGATGAGCGTGCAGTGTTCATCTCTGCGCAAAAAATTCAAATGGAATGTGTTGGAAAAATAATGATGATGATCTAATAAAGCCAATCGACGGTGGTGAGTGAATAACGACTTACTCGGGAAAGTAAGGCACGAGAATGTATTCCTTTGTCTTGTTGGCCACGAGGATTCTTTTTAGGTACGAGGCCACGATACGTCGTTCGGCGGGGGAACCCAAGCAGCCGTCACGCATGTAGTATGTGTCCACTATAGCGATGCCCGGTGTGTTCTCTCTAATGATCTGCATGGCCAGGCTGAGAGAAAAGAGACGGACCATGGTATAGTGCAGCGGGAATAGGTGGAACATATTGAAGATGTCGTCGAACCGCATGAAGAACAGATCCGCAGGGGCATTGTCGATGAAGCCCAAGCCTGGTGGCACCTTAACCACGAATACCGAGTGCGAGGGATCTTTCTCCGATAGAAGGCGTCTCTCTATCGTCAGCACGCCGTCATGCACACTCTGCAGTTCCGAACTGGCGAGCTTTCGCAAATTCTTAGGTAGCATGGGCTCACCCGCCACATGAATCCTCCACATAATACCCTCGGGTCTTGGTGGCCCGTCCCGAAACCTGATCGGATTCGCAGTTGTTGACGCCACCGGCTGGCTCGAGCTGCTAGATTTTCTTTTCCTGCCCTTTTTTCCTTTTGGAGAGCGGGCAAGCACCGCAATCTGAGCACCGGCAGCCCTATGTAGCGTGTCAGGGCATAGAATAAAGGGCCGGTTGGTTGTATCAACTGGCTCTATAAAGGCGCAAGGTGGAGGCATCTCCTGAGAACCAAACAGACGCTTGGTGATAGTGGCTTTCTCTGTGGGGCCACCAGCTAGGTCTTCGTTGCTAAAGTGAGTGTTGAAGAAGTGATCATTCCAGTCTTCGTCGTCCTCTGCCGGATCTTGCGCCATGTGCATATCATCAACATGATCATCCGACCCCCAGCGTGGATGTGACGGCGAGGGCGGTAAGGGGGCCTTGCCACCGCTTGTCGCTGGCACGACAGGCGGTGCTGTTGTCTGTGGCGTGATGGCCCCCGCCATCCCCAAACGGATCATGCTCTCTGGCCATAGCAAGAATAAGCCTATGCTCTTTGGCCATAGCAAGAATAAGTCGGTGCTCTTTGGCTTGTCTTGTTGCTGCCTCTTTCGCTTCTTTCCAGGCTTACGACAATCTTTCCAGTTTTTCAGCAACTCTTCCACTTCTTTGCTGCTCCTACGCTCTGGGATTCCTCGGGTCTCGGATTTGCCATCGAACAGGTCTCCACGTTTTCTCCATGGATCATTCTTGCCGAGCCACCTCCGGTGCGCCATGAACATGGTTTTCGATGACCCTGGATCTTTCTCTAGTTGGAGATAGCTTGTGTTATCCATGCACCTAGCGCATGTGCAGAATCCTTGGATAACCTGCCCCGAGATATACCTGCAACCTGGATAGTCTTGCACCGTAGTGACCAACGCGGCTCTCATAGTGAAATAATCTTGTGCGACGGTGTCGTAAGTATTGGCTCCAGATTCCCATAACGTGGCAAGCTTCTCTTTCAACAGCCCGAGATACAGATTGATGTTGGTACCAGGTTGTTTCGGCCCTTGAATTAGCATACTCATTTGTATGTACTTCTTCTTCATGCACAACCATGGAGGGAGGTTGTACATCCATACAAACACGGGCCAAGTGCTGTGCGTGCTGCTCTGGCTACCGAACGGATTGAGTCCATCGGTGCTCGCACCAAGCCTGATATTCCTCGAATCTCCACCGAATTCTGGGAATTCGAGGTCCAATGCTTTCCACTGGCTAGCATATGAAGGGTGCGTCAGCAGCTCATCCTTTTCGGGGTCATCATCATCATCTCCTAGCTTCTTCCTTTCCGCATGCCATCGCATGAGCTTCACTTCCTTAGGGTCCCCGAAATAGCGCTGCAGACGAGGAGTGATAGGAAAGTACCATACCACTTTTGGAGGTGCTTTCTTCCCTTTCTTGTATCGACTCACGCCGCACACCGGACATGTGGTTTTCTTCGCGTCCTCGCCCCGATAAATGATGCAATCGTTGACGCATACGTGATATCTAACGTGTGTTAGATCGAGAGGACAGACGATTTTCTTGGTGTCCTCGATACTAGTTGGACATGTGTTCCCCTCAGGGAGACGATCGTGCCAGAATGCCATCATATCGTCGAAGCTTGCGTCGCTCAATTTGTGTTTTGCCTTCATCTCCATAGTCTTGATCGTTACATTCAACCGGGTATCATCGGGCATGCATCCTTCATACAATGGAGTAACCGCGTCTTTCTCAAGTTGCGCAAGCTTGGCTTTCTCTCTAGCGGCAGCCCTGGAGTTACTCGTATGCTTGAGAAGCAGCTCTTGCACATAAGGGTCCCGCACCCAGCCTGACGTTGTTCCATCGTAGTCTTCTCCTCGGCATCTAGATCATCATCATCCCGGTCTGCTTCCGCACCTTCACCATCTCCAGGAGACTCTTCATCATCTCGCCCGTTCTCGCCGTGATGATGATCATCTTCATGTTGGCCACCTTCACCGTCGCCATCGTCTTTGTCATCGCTTATCAAACGAGTGTATCCATCCATGAAACCATGGCGGAGCAGGGGCGCCTGCAGATTCCCAGAATCTGGGTCGATCACCCAGTTGAGTTTGCATCTTCTGCACGGACATCTTATATCCTTCTTGTTATTTCGTATCATGTCGGCCGTCGCACATTTCAAAAATCTAGACACAATGCCTTCTCCCATTATGTGGACCATTTTTCCCTGCACGGTGTACACGGTACAATTAGAAGTCTATTAGAACCACATAATGAATGCATGCATGCAATGGTCGATAGAAAATTTTGGCATGACCTATCCTAAAATTAGGACCTTTGCGAAATGCCAAAGTCTTGCCAAAATGGAAATGAATCAACATTTTGGCAAAACAAATGGCAACTTGTTCACATACAAACACAAGAGAGAGATACCAATCCATACACACATGAACATATCATTATCCTCTCCATACACACATGCATGAGCATCATCGATACTCTCCATATACACACACATATGACCATCGATACTCTCCATACACACATCATGAGCATCGATCATCTACATACATATGAGCATATCATCCATATACACATGAACACGTCCTTACATGGAGAAGGAGATGAGAGTCCGGAGACCTTCCTCTATTAATTATGTAACATCCAAGGCAAGTTCTACATGGTAAAAATGGTGAATGGGTGGAGAAATTGAGGTGGGAAGGAGAAGATCCCGACTAGATATAAGGAGGAAGAAGAAGGGGAATGTGAAGTGTGGGGCGGTGGATGGTCACACATGTCCACATAAAGTGCTGTAAAAAAAATTGACACATCCGTGGAGCACTCTTCCCTAGTGCGCCACAGGGAGTAGTAACATCCGTGGCGCACATGCCATAGTGCGCCACGGATGTGTCTGGCCGTTTCACAGCAGAGAGGGGCATGCGCTTAGGCATAGCGCACCCCCTACATGTGCCCCACGGTTGACTGTAACAACCGTAGCGCACCTACCCTATGTGCGCTACGGATGTTTGGCGTGCGGCCAACAGGGCCGTGGCCCACACATATCTGTGGCGCACTGTGGTCATGTGTGCCATGGTTGTTCTAGTTAGTAGTAGGGCACTGCCCATAGGTGAGCCACGCCTGTTTTAGCCGTGGGGCACTTCAACCATGTGAGCCACGGATGTGTTGATTACCTATAGCCACTTTCCTAGTAGTGTTGGATTCATCATTTCTAGACCTTTCTAACAAAATTGGTTTCATTCAATTTGGTTTACTGAATCGAGTTGGGTTGATTTTTGAAACTAGGTATAGAACTATGTTTGAATTAAAATAGAAAAAGTTAAATTCAAATGAGTGGGCTGCGCGGGGACTGCTAATGGGCTGGCCCAGTGTCACTCCGCGGCACGGGGCTCAACTAACAGGGGGGTCCACCAGTCAGTGGCTCTTTAAACGTGAAGCGGTACGGGGCAACGTGGTGCGTTGGATCTAGTTCTAATCCAAAAGCTCTGGTTCATCGTCCACATCGGGCAGCGCCGGCGAGACAGAACCCTAACGCGGCAGGTGGGGGTCATGGGAGGCTCACCGAGGCTCAGGCGAGGGTCGGCAATGCAGGCGAACGACGAAGTCGACGACGGCAAATCTCCTGGTACCGGCAGCTCCTCCTGGGGTGGACGAAATCGACGGCGCCCTTCTTCTCCAGAGGCGGCCTGCTCCGGTGCAATTCCGGCGATGCGCTGCTCGCCTTGCTCCGGGAACGGGGTGGAACGATCAGTGAGGTGAGGGGAGTGAGATGGTGTGCTCAATTAGGCCGGGGTGGCCTCCTTTTATAGGCTCGATGGTGAGACCAAACGGGATGGGAAGGCGACGGTGGCGACACGGCTACGAGCAGCTAGAGGCATGGCCGAGGGTGGCGATCGATTGGTGGTCTCCTGGCGATGCTCTATGGCTTTAATGCGTGTGTAGGGGCGGTGGCAAACGGTCTGGAACGCTCGACGTTCATCTGCACGGCAGAGGCGGCGTCTTCGACGGCGAGCAGTGGCTATGGGGTAAGGGCAGTGAAAAGGGCATGTCTGGCGGTCTCCTGGGACGGTGGGGAGCATCCTGGCGGGCGGCGAGGGCTCGAGGTGGTCTAGTTAAATGGGAACAGCGCGTGCTCTGCGGTGCACGTCGGCATGGTCGACAGCGGCACGGGCGCGGCGTTCCTGGCGGTTCTGGTTGGTGTTCACCATTGATGGCACTGGCGAGCTCACAGTGGTGCTAGTGATTAGTTAAGTTTGTTAGATGATCTACTAAGGCTAGTGGTGTCCAGAGAGGGAATAAGTTAGGCCAAAACACTGCTCAAAATAGTGTTTGTGATTTTGTTGATTTGAATCTGCAAGGTGTTTGATGAAATGGCCGCATGAATTTAAGTTTTGAATTTTGAAAAGATTTTTGGTGGGTGTGCTAGGCATGTGCTGGTGAGTCTGTAGATACTTGGGTTTTGAAAGTTGAGCTTGTTTGAGTGGTTTTTGAAAAAGTGGGATCTTCCCATATGATATAGATTCAATTTTGAACTGTCATTTAAACTATGCATTTGAATGTTTCTGGATGATCACAAGGTGGGACTTGATACTTTGTTATGAGTACTATCAAGGGGTGCAAAGATCCAAACAAGTTTCTGTTAAGTTCTGAAAGTTAGAGATAGCCAAAGTAGGCATGGGAGTTAATTTGGCAAAAGTGACCATTCACTTAATTTGTTTGTTTTGATTTAATTTTCTTTGGTAAAACTTTGGGAATTGTTTAGATGATGTTTATTTCACCAAAGAATCATTTTACAAGCAAAGAAATACATAATCATGGCAATTCAAAAGAATCCAAATTTCAATACACACACATATGAATGCTTTCATATTTTTAATCCGAAAAGTTTTTGTTAACCCTAAATTTGATGATTAGAGTTTGATGATCCAAGTTTAGTATTTTTGGGATGTTACATAGTCCCGCTTGCTCTAACGAGCCTAGCCGCGTGTGATGCCGTGGCCCGTGATATCGCCGGCGACCACCATCCGCCGACATGGGGGTGGTAGTGACGTCATCATGACACACTGCTGGCGTGGCCGCTGACCCTCGCTTACCATTGACCGCCTGCATGGCATGATGACCTAGCCTTGGGACCAACCGTGAGTGCTTCCTCTGGGCCGAGGGGGTGATCATAGATAGGAGGTTCTGATGAAGCTGGTAGTAACCCTCATAGGTGGTTTCGTAGTTTCCCCGAGTTAGGGTTTACACCCCTCGGAACCCCAATTAAACTGCCGAGCATGTCTTAAGTTTAAGATATACCAAAATAGTATACCCAAGTGACCCCTCTCATATGCATCCGAGGTTTCTCCGAACTAGGTTTTACACCCCTCGGAACTCCGGAATATTGATTTTAGTTGATTCTTATTATTGTAAATATTGTAAATTCATTTTTATTATTGTGTATGTATATATTATGGTTTCTCCGAATTAGGGTTTATATCTCTCAACGCCCTACCTAACATTCTCCCTTAGCCGCTTTGACTTATCTGTTTTTCCACGTATGCAGAATTATTGACCCGCACGACAGAGGCGGAGAAAAGGAAGAGTTGATCCAAGGTGTGATCAGCAGGAAAGAAAATTTAGATGTATCGATGTTTCGGAACAACTCCGGTGAGGGTGATCCTCTTTTTTCCGGAAGGGACGACTTGTTTGAGGTTGAAGGTGATGCCTTCCGCGCGGGAGAAGGCGATGCCTTGTACGATCGAGAAGACGACCGCTCCGGCGAGGTGCATGTAATATAATTAATTCCTTAATTAATCATCTGTTGTTTATATAGAAATAGTAACGATGATCTTTCTTCTTTTAGCCCTTTAGATCGAACAAATCTACTGAAAAGAGCGGACGAGGCCCAACCAAAAAGTTGGAAGACCATGAGAGGTTCAGGATCAAAGATATCGCGGAAGACGGCAAATCGACGACTCTCGTTGTTGTCGCAAACAAATTTGTGGCACAATGCGGAGTAATCGTTAGGGATTTCGTCCCGATCACCATTCGAAATTGGAATAGGCCTGCTGATGCGGAAGAAGAGGGAACATGTTTATATGTCCCTAACATGGCCAAATATTTATTGTGGAAGAGGCTCATGCTTAATTTCAAACTACCGAAGATAGAACTGGATCCAAATGCGGAGGATCCAGTTGAGGACGCCTTAGAACATGCGAAAGCCATGGAGATGAAGGTCAGGGAGTGGGCTATGAAGAAGATGGCCCAATGTTTCACCAACTGGAAGAAAAGATTGCACCTTGACTTTGTTGTGAAAGAGAAGTCTCCGGATTTCGAGAAGATTCAGTTTCAGAAGATAAAACCATTCTGAGCTGAGTTTGTGGATTACAAAACATCAGAAAAAGCTAAGAAAATGTCTGCAATGAATAAGCTGAATGCTTCTAACAAGAAGTATCACCATACTATGGGGAAAGGTGGCTACAGGGCTGGCATTCCTAAGTGGAAGAAACTTGAGGATGAACTGCGTGCTAAAAAGATCATCCCAGAGACAGACGATTGGATCGAACATGCAAAGAAGTGGTTTTATGGGCATGGGGGCACATTGGACTCAAAAGGGAAGTGTATATATAACATATGACATAAATAAGACCCCTTGCCAATCGAGAGATGAGAAATGCAGTAAAGGCTGTTAATGATGGGGACTTCATTCCCGATAGAGAGAATGATGAACTCACACTCGCCCTTGGAAATAAGGAACATGATGGACGAACACGAGGTACAATAGGCTCCTAACCATGGAGGACTGGGTTTCCCGAAGAGAGGAATAAATATCTCGATAGAAGCCGTAAGAGGAGAAAGGACAAGGCAGAAGTTGAAGCAGATATTCAGAAAGAGATAATTCGTATAATTGAAGAACGAATAAAGCAACAACAAGATCAAATTAACGCACTTAGCCAGCAAGGTACTACTGGCCCATCTCAGCAGCACATGGTGGTAGAACCTGCATTCAATGCTACCGGCCTATCGAATAATCAAAAAAGCAGTGTGGCTTCCACCGAGGTCCCGGGTGATGACAATGACGATGACGATGGTGCACCGACGATGGCTCGTGTTGGATACCCAGTGGATGATATCACACAGATAACACACTGCGAGCTACATGTCAAAGTTGTGAACATATCAATGAAGGTGGCGGTCGGCTATGCCTTACCAATTGGACCCACACCAACTTACCATTGTTGTCCGGTTCCACAGGGCTACGCTATTGTCGGGGTGGATGAAATCATGTCCACCTTTCAAGGTTTGAAGCTTGACTACCCTACAGGTGAAGGGGATGTGACTGAATTGGGAGAAGCAACAAACGTCACCATTCTATGGCCAAAGGAATGTATCGTTCTTCAAAATCACATGCCAAGGCCATCTTCGTCGACGCCTCACCCGTCTCCAGTGCGGTCGTTGCCGCCGCGGCATCCGTCTTCGTCGCCTCACCCGGCTCCGTCACCTCACCCGGCTCCGTCGCCTCACCAATCTCCAGTGCAGCCATCGCCGGCGCCTCAGGAAAAAAAGCATAAGCGTACCACCGCTACTCTGCGTAGTGGTAAGCGATCGCCGACACATAAACAAGAGCCTCTTCCAAAAGTACCAAAGGTTCCTACCAAGAGAGCTTATGACTGTACTGAAGAGGAGACTACGGCGATCGTTGAGGCCGAAACGACAGCATTCTTCGCTAAGCTGAGGCGGCCGAAAGAGCCAGAGTTCCCCAACACCAAAGAAGAAAAGGCCCGAGTGTTCAAAATGCTAAAGGACCTTCACCAACCCGAGCCAAAGCTGTCATCAGACTATGAGCGCTCTATTCTCAAGTCACAAGCGGCACAGCAACTGTCGAAGAGCAGTACTGATGCAAGCGGGAAATCTGTTGCCCAGCTCGGAGAACAAGCAAAACAATCTTGCGCCCCTCTCAAGGTGATTTCCCATACCAATGTGGGGTCGAACAAATATGCGGCCGAAGATAAGTATGATCCAGATGTAGTTGCACAATACGGAAAAGCTATCGCTGCTCAAGGTATGAGTATTGCCCACTACTTATCCCAGTTACAGTACTTCCCCGTGGGTGAAGTAGCATACAAATACCAGTATGGCAAACCTCTCGTCAAACCTGAGGAGGTAAATAATCTTCCAACAAAACTGCGAATATTGCATAACTCGTACATGCATGCCACAAAAGCCTGGGCTAACTAGATAATGCTGAGGGTTACAAAAAAGCATTATGGGAAAGAAATAGATGACATTATATCCATTGAATTTGTTGAACTATTTCAATTATTAAATCAAGACACCTTGGACAAATCGATCATCAGTGCCTATTGTCTGTAAGTACTAATTCTATAATTAATTTAGTCTCTAGCTATCTCACCTCGTTTATTACATGTATATACTATAATATGCAGAATAAAGATTCTCGAATGCAACAGAGGACAAATATATGGCATTGGGTTCATTGACCCATATTGGGTTCATCAAGCTAATCTCAAAACAAATCCCCAGGATACGGAGGATAATATCGTACACGCGTTAAGGTTTCATGAAACCAGAAGGGAAAAACTATTTCCATACAACTTCGAGAGAGTGTTATTGTCTTGTATACACTTTCTATTTCGCTTACTCGACGTTAAGTATATAATTGATTAGTTATGCATGCGCAACTTCCAACCTGACAAAGGGCGTGCACTAGTCATGGACTCGAAACATAAACCCCTTGAGACGTGGAAGGACATGCAGATGCTTCTCCAGCGATAATTCTAATCATTATGACACTATATCGGCAACGTTCGTGAATTTTATGATATCAAGTAATTAATAACTTCTTTTATTCGTTTTCTTCGCCAGGTAGCGCTTGGAAACGGTTCACCAAGAAGGCTAGGGGTGTTTGGAAAGAGGAGCTTACATTTTAACCACTAGTTGTAAGCACCACTAGCTATATCTGTGCATCTCTTTGATTCTAGTTTTGATACCGTTATTACCATGCTTTATTATTATTTTGATTGAACTATGTTCTCGTAAAGTGCCTGACGCAGGGACCAGGGAACAATTTATGTGGATACTATATTTGTGAGTTCATCTGTCAGACGTGTTGTGAGAAGGGGAGAAATTTAGAGCAACTTAACGTACTTAAACAATTTCTATAGTTTTCAATTACCATCAAATTGTGTTTAGTTTTATTCATATAGGTTGGCTCCTTTTTTAAATCAGATCGAATGTCTACGGGACGGTCTTCTGCCAAAGGATCGCGTACAAGCAATTTAGGAGGAATTGTCGGCATTCTTGGATGCAGAATTCCTAGACCCAAAAAGAGAATACTATTCGGGTGTGTATATCCAATAGGGATTGTACAAAAAGCTTATTTTGTATGTAGTGCATGAACTCCATGTATGTAATGTAATATGTTCGACACTTGGATCTATATTGTCATGATGATCTTGTGTAATATAATTGTTCCTTCATTGATGAGTGCAAAACACTAAATAAAAAATAAAACAACATAAATGAATTCTCTGCCGCGGCACAAAAAGTGGCCAAAATGCTGCTATGGCAAAAAAAAGGTTGCCAAAATGAATTCTCTACCGCGGCAGAGATATGTGCCAAATTTCTGCCGCGGCAGAGAGTTATTTGTCCCGGTTCGTGTGACGAACTGGGATGGTTGCTCCTCCCCTCTCACACGGAGCAGCGGTCACCTGTACCCTCTTTTGTCCTGGTTAGCGGGGCAACCGGGACTAAAGGTTGGGGCTTTAGCCCCGATTGCCCTGTCCCGGTTGGGGAACCGGGACTAAAGGCCCTTACCAACCGGGACACATGGTGTGTTTTGCACTAGTGCCCCCCCCCCTACCCCACACACACACACATCACCAACACCACCAAAGAAACACATGATCAACCGGAGCCAACAAGAGCCGGCAAAATAGCACGTTGCCTTGCAAGTGGGCTAGCAATCATAACTTTTGTTAGCAAGAGATATTTAGTTTGTTGAGATTTCACTTCCATTATTATTACCAATGTGGTGACTATTACCACTTTGTGTCCTCAACCATATTATGAACACACAATTGTTTTTAGCTTGGACTAACTATTACCATTGATGGTCTAAATTGTCCATCAGTGACGAGCAACCAACCCAACACTCGTACTCCCTCCATTTTAAAATATAAGATGTTTTAGGTTTGTGAAGAGAATGTATCTAGACTTTTTTTAGTATGTAGATTCACTTCAAAATGAGTGAACCTACATACTAAAGTATTCTAGGTACATTTGCTTCACAAAGCTAAAACATCATATATTTTGAAACATAGGGAGTAGTTGTCTACCATTAATGAGAAGGCTTCCCTCTATGTAGTACCTTAGTAGTGAGTGGTCCTTTTATCGGATCTGTCATTGGTTCTTTGTCCATTCCCAGCCCAATGATGTGCACATTAGTGATTTCATTGGATTGGAAGATTACAAAGTGCATAAATAAGAAAAAGTAGAAAAAATAATTTTTAATTTAATTTCAACAAAACATCAAAATACTAATTTAATTCCATTTCGTCAGAACATCAAAAACATAAGTTTCAATCTGCTTCCACCATAATACAAAAAAACAGGCATCACAGATCGGAGGGAAGGGAACCAGACAAAACCATACCCTAAATCCTACCACATTGATGGGAGAACGGTACACTCAATCATGAACCCTAATTTGTCTGTACCACAACTACATGCGCATGGCCGAACTAGGTCAGTTGTACATGGCCACCCGATCATGGAACATGAAACGGTGGAAGAGTATTAGGGTCATCAATGTGCTGGATCTCATTAATCCGAATGTTGGCGAACTTTCCCTCACATCTCAAGGAATTAGTCAATCAAAATTAAAACATGCTTGGAAAAACCTTATCTATTTCTTCTTGCAATATTGGTTTCTGCACAATAAACCGGTAACCGTTTGGTCATGAGGAAAACACGTAGTTTGCAAAATATTTATTTATTATTATACTAAGAATGTCAGTGCCAGGATGATACAAACCACACATACATGACACATTATACAATACAATATGACACATGGATCAAGCAAAGACCATGGATCCTTCCATCGCATGGAATACCTACTGTGTGGTATGTACTCCAGTTTACTGGTAGGATGCATATTTTATTTCCCAGCGTGTAAGAGAGAGAGAGAGAGAGAGATCATATGCATGACATGTTGGCGATAAAGGACCGACCGATCAAGCCCGGGGACCAGAATAGGCACCAATGGACCTGACCTTATCGTCACATCGGCCAAAGAGGGCGACAATGGAGTCATCATCCACATCAATGGAGAAATAAATGTCTCCAATATTGTTTGGATACTTTCCAAACGGCCCATACTTAGCATCCTTAGAGGTGTTGAAGTTGAGTGCAGTGATGCAGGGGTTGAGGTAGCCAGAAATCCCGGTCAAAAACTCATCTTTGTTTATGCCGATCTGCACAACATACTATAAATTACAATGATGCAGAAAGGAGCCATAAGTGCTATTTATTAATTACTTGATTAATATATACATCATAAATACTTCCTTCAAATCCAAAATTAATTGAAGATAGAGAACAACATGTAGGACATAAATACACCACACATGTTATATAGTGTGTATGAAATTTATGTTGGGCGGCAAGCACCTAACATATATTAACTTATGAACGCAAAAGTTACATACCATGTGCTTTGTACCATCTATGGTTCCATATGGACCTACTTCGATTAGATCATTTTTCTCGTCACGATAGATGAAGGATATGGCTTTGATTTGCCCATCGGGGCCATCACTGCTCCAAATAGTGATGTTCAAAAGTTGTTTGGGCGGTTTTTTGACAGAATCGATGTCAAAAGCAGGGCCTTCCTCATAACCATACGGGCCAATCTTCTTGGACGTCGCCTGGACACAATTAATACATGCAAATATATAGTAAGTTAGATCACATGTACGATAAATTAGACACACGATGAGAGCTAACGACGAATGTATGTAATCGGGGATCAGCAAAAGCTGGTATCCTACCATTGCTAGTAGTAGGATGAATTTGTGTTGGCAGTCTTTCCAGGGAACGGCAGTTTTTCTTGATTTATGCTCCATGAACCGGTATGCCGAACTATTTATAGAGCAGCTGAGAGTATGCAAGTCGTGCAGGTATAACTGCCACATTCATTAGACACTTATGTAAACCATGTCAAGTGTATGAAAACCAATGTTAATTTTTTAATCCATTTGCAACACGACCATAAGTTTTTCTTGATGTTGCTAGTCTTATTGCTCTGTTGAAGTATTCATACATGTTCTATGGAATATTGGACTCTGGCCGGTGGTATTTAATCTAGAGGGCCCCATACGGGTCACGTCCGTTGTAGGTTTATATATTCGTCCAAGTGATCATAGATCTAGTCAAGTCAAACTAGCATACCATTAGATAAAATTGCAAGAAAATTTGGTTATTGTCACATCGCTAGCAAAGTTTACTTGGTTGTTACTATTTTACCAGATTTTCATCCGTCGAGATTCACATTGCACTACAGAAAAGAACGAAGGTGCCGACGGCCGGCCGGCTACGCCGACGGCCAAATGTCGGGGCCGTCGGCGTAGCTACCTTCCCTGGCCAGCTGACCAGCCTGGCCGTCGGCGTAGGTGACGGTGTCGAGGGTAGCCGTCAGCGTAGCGTGGCCGTCGGCGTAGTACAGAGGGCTGTGCCGACGGTGGCCCTCAGCATAGGTACAACTCTCGGCGTAGCCCCAGTTTAGACACGGCGATGGAAACGGCGTTAGGCAGACTGGCTGTGCCGACGGCCTGGCTCTTTCAAAAAAATTGTTTGGTCTGTGCCGACGGCTTAGTCGTTGGCGTAGGCCTCCAGATTTTTCTTTTTATCTCATTATTTTTTGAAAAATCATAACTAAATCGTTCTAGTTCAGAAAAATACTAATAATATATCAAAATTTGCAGAAAAATAAGACCTATCTATCTACACTCAAATATTACACATTTATAAAAAAAATAAGTGAAACATAAAACATTATATATAGTTTAAAACGGGCATTATAAATTCAAAAATGATCCAAACAACGTGAAACCTTCGCGTAGTGTCATATTATGTGACATAGTTAGAAGGAAAAATATCAAACTTGGTATATTGATTATGTCTCAGAAAAAACTTCACAAAATGACCTATCTCGTTCGAGGTTTCTTGGCTTTCGGGTCAAATGACCAATGTTATGGCTAGAATGAAGGCATAGTTTGTGATAATGTGTCCATATTGTGCATAAGTGTGCATCATGGGATGTCGAACAATGTTTCAGGAGGAAGTTTTCCTTTTCGTCGCACCAAAAAGCCGTTTTCCATTTTTCGAGTGCAAAAAACTGACGGTTTTGTGAAGCAACCACCAAATGGCTAATTCAAAATACTACCGTCACATTTTTCAAAAATATTAGACCACCTTATATGGATAATTTCATAACAGGGGGATCTCAAACATTTCGTCTATCCCTGGTAAAAAGAAAATTCCTGCCGAATCGGTAGGAAGTGGGTCAGATATGAACTACAGGTACATGATCGGATGCTCATGATTTTTTACAAAAATCATTTTTAGGTTCAAAATATATTGTTTCATCATAGATCCACTACAAGTTTAGCAAGTCTCAGCCCCGAGCTAAGAATCTTCATGCCCGCCCTTCGACAAAGTTTAACGATAGTTTAAAACGGGCATTATAAATTCAAAAACGATCCAAACAACCTGAAACCTTCGCGTGGTGTCATATTATGTGACATAGTTAGAAGAAAACATATCAAACTTGGTATATTGATTATGTCTCAAAAAAACCTTCACAAAATGACCTATCGCGTTCGAGATTTCTTGACTTTCGGGTCAAATGACCAATGTTATGGCTAGAATGAAGGCATAGTTTGTGATAATGTGTCCATATTGTTCATAAGTGTGTATCATGGCATGGCGAACAATGTTTCAGGAGGAAGTTTTCCTTTTCGTCGCACCAAAAAGCCGTTTTCCATTTTTCGAGTGCAAAAAACTGACGGTTTTGTGAAGCAACCACCAAATGGCTAATTCAAAATACTACCATCACATTTTTCAAAATACTAGACCACCTTACATGGATAATGTCATAATAGGGGGATCTCAAACATTTCCGTCTATCCCTGGTGAAAAAGACAAATTCCTGCCGAATCGGTAGGAAGTGGGTCAGATATGAACTACAGGTACATGATCGGATGCTCATGATTTTTTTAAAAAATCATTTTAGGTTCAAAATATGTTGTTTCATGATAGATCCACTTCAAGTTTAGCGAGTCTCAGCCCCGAGCTAAGAATCTTTATGCGTGTCGTTTTAAACGGGCAAATGAAATTATGATAAGAATCACGGCATAGTTTGTGATAAGTTTATATTGATATTATATTTACATTCCTCTCATTTTTGTAATCAATTTACACACCTTATTTGCCGAATTCCGATTTACAGATTTAAAGATATTAATTATTCCATATTAAATAAAAATACAAAAAATAAAATATTTATATTTTTATTTGAATTCAATAATATTTTTACTTATTCATTGTTGTTTACTTAGATATAATTTCAAAAAATACAACCATGTGACATGATGATATAAGAGTTAATAGGAATAATATCATAGTATTGACAACATTGTGTAAATTGCTTTGCGGGAAGAGATTCCGAAGGAACGAGTAAGTTAATCGTGCTAGAGCTAGAGTAGTGCTAGGATGGGTGACCGAACGGGAACTTTGACTTAGACTGCAATTATCAATTATTAACTATAAATAGTGTTAAAATGATTAAAGCGAGAGATTAAGGAGTCAAACAATTCAAAGATTAAAAAAAATAAAAAATATATTTAAAAAATAATAATAATTTAGGCTATGCCGACGGCCTGGCCGTCGGCATAGCTTCAAGCTGGACCGTTATCGAAGACGGCCGTTGACTGACATGCGGGACCCGCTGAAAGACGCTATGCCGAGGAGGGATGGTTGTGCCGACGGCCACGGAGCTGTGCCGACGAGGACGTACGCCGAGGGGGCTACACCGACAGCCACTGTCGGCATAGCCTGTGCCGACGGCAATTTGGAGCTATGCCGACGGCAGCCGGCCGTCGGCGTAGCGAATCTTTCATGTAGTGTTGCATTGGGTTGTACACGTACACCACACTCATTTTTACCGAGCTGGTACGTTCGATTATATGACTATGCAATCCATCGAGATCAATGCTATCCATGGACAGCCCCATCTTAGGTGCATGCCATCTCTCACTTTTTGACGTTGAGTTGGCAATCACATGTGCAACGCCGATCCATTCCCCGTGTGTCATGGAATTCAAACCTACATGATTGCCATGGACGATATAATGTCCACGCATTCACCTCGTATATCTTATGATGAACGTGTGGAATGAGCTCATGTGACATTTGCAAGCTTAAATATCTCTATCACTTATACATATTAGAGTTGTGTTTAATTTAAATTAGATCTCGGCCGGCTCCTCCTCTCTCCTATAACCTTTGTACTATTGTATAAAATTAATTAATACAAGTTATTATTATCCAAAAATATTATTGTATCAGACGTCTAGGTTTTCTGCACCTAGATGGCTCCGCCAACTCCGTCGCCGCCGCCGACACGTCCACTCTGGACGCCAGCCGAAGCTCGCGCCATCGGCGCATCTCTCTCTTCTTCCTCCACCTCTACTCTCCACCAAATTGCCAAACGAAATCCACAACCCCCACAACTTATCCTAGCCGACACGGTCGCCGACGTCTCCCCCTTCGTCCCGATCATCCGCGATCTCTCCAAGCATATTTTTTATCATTGGCGCCACCTCTTCCACGTTCATCTCGGTCGCTGCAGGCTCCGCGGTCACATCAACCTCGCCTCGTCGCCGCGGCCTGCCGATCCATGATGGGTCAAGGACGACCTCACCGTCATCCAATGGATCTTCACCAGGATCTCCACCAAGCTCTTCAACCTAGTCTCCACCGACGACGCCACGGCAGCACAACTATGGGCTGCCCTACAGCAGCTTTTCCAGGACAACTCTGACTCGCGCATCAACGCTCTCCACATTGAGCTCCGCACCATCACTCAAGGCGATTCCCCCGTCACCGTCAATTGATGGAAATATGGTGGTAATCTTAACATCATCCATATTGGCATCCTCATTAGCATCACCCTTCTCATATGTACTCTGGTGTACTTCTTCGTGGTGGATCCAACAATCGTACCCTGCCACGAAACCCCTTTTGATCAAATTTATCTGATTATGTGAATTGCTTGTAAAACTCTGGATGTTTTTACAGTCACAACACGGGCAAAGTATCCATGGGTCCTTTGTATGAAATGCATTTATTTCGGTTGCGTTCAAAAACTCCTTGACGTGAAGTTTAGTCATTAATCATTTTAATTGAACTAAAATGAGCTTTTGCATTCCTAGTTGACTGACTTCTCATTTTGCAATTTGTATTGTCTTGATAAATTTATGATACACTAAGTTCTATATTCTTCGACTCTGTTTGGTGAAGCTGTTCATTTGCCTAAATTAGCAGGAGAATGTTTATTCACAGCCTGGGGTGATTGACTACACGCAGCTGAATTTGATGGTGCTACTGATGGATGGATGGATGGATGGATGGATGGTTGCTCACCAATGACTTGATATCAGATGGATCGTTGTTGACTTGATATCACTTGTATATGTGATGATCTGCCTGTCATTTGGGGTGTTGGAGTTATTTGTGATTGTTTAGTTGAAATACGAAAATTTTGACTGTTTTGTTATTCTGCTCATTATATATTGTTTGAACTACTGTTGGGCTGATTTGGTTGTAACTTTATTTTTTTAGAAAGGCATGTTGATGTTTAAATGATATTATTTGCTATATTACTAACATGGTTTCACTATAACTTTCTCTTAGAATGTCTTTTGGCATTTGTATGCATTTAGGATTTGTAGAAGACCAAAATGTCGTGGCCCAGACAATGTTTTATGAAAGATTACACAATAACAAAATAAGGAATGGGCTGTAAAGTCGCCAAAGCTCAAATATACACAGAACATAAATAATAGGCCAGAGCCCAAAAAATAATGTCACCCAAAAAGAAAATGGACTATAAATGGCAAAGACTAATCATTAATTCGCAGTTAAAGAATAAAATTTTGATACAGAAGGCCCAAATGTTGGGCTTGACCCATTTCGAATGCTCAATTGGACTGAAAAATGTTATCTATGACCAATTGGTTTGGTCATAGAAATATGCCACGTCAGATTCGTTGAGGTGGACGGGCTAGATATATAGGTTAGATTACAAACGTAATCAACCAAATATAGTATACCAGAAATATTATCTAAAACGTCTGGAATAGATTCTATGGTGGTAGATAAGAGAAAGAATGACTTGCAAAGTCAGTCGTGCAAAAAAATCCATTTAAACGAACCATTATTGTCAGTTACGTGCGGAGATGAATATAAAATTTGTGAGTCCGGCCAAAGAATTTGTTCCCACGTCTCGCGGATTTTGCGAAAGACTTGTTTAAAAATGTCAAACCTTTTATTATATCCCTAATTTAGACTTGCGGTAGGGTGGATGCTCAACTAATGAAATATGCCTTGTTTTGGGGAGATTATAAATTAAGGAGGCAACTAGATCGGTAGGAGTAGTTGAGAGGACAGTGTCCAAAGGTCAAAAATTGAGACATGCACAAGAAAAATGGGACGGTTAGCGTCAAAACCAGTGTTTTGTTTAAGGGGTTGCTTTCGTTGTGTTTATTAGTGGCGTTTTAAATAGGAGGTTAGTGAGCTTCCAGCGGCACATCGCTAGTCTTGCGTCAATAATAAATGTTATCTTTGATTTTTTCTCTAATGCCACAATTAAGCTGTTCACTGCTGACATATGAGTGGAACATCACCAATAGATTATATATTTGTAACATTCGCCGGGGGATGTGGGTTTAAATGTCACTGGCAACTTTTCAAAAAAAATTAAAAAATAGATACTTTATTATTTAGTTTCACAACTACTTTATATTAGGAACTAGATATTCATATCACTACGGGAAGAACAACGTGCCGTGTGTGCAAATCACATGGCAAAGGATCTTGTAACACGGAAATAATGAAATGAATTCGAATGTTTTCATGCGAGCGATCCGTGTGGCACCTCGCCGTCGACCAATTATAGAAAAGCATACAGATCACGTGTTTCGATTTCTCAAGTGTTATGTGCTCGGTAAATTTTTTCTTATTTCCTATTTAATAACTTTTGCGTCACAAATCATCACACAAGTAAAAATAGTTTTTTATCCATGCCTAGAGAAACTCTCACAAAAGGTGGGCACCTTGGCTACAACCAAACGATTTGAATTTCTAAAGGTAACGAGCAATCATATTTCCATCACACGCTACGAGCATGCCCCCTGTCCACCTTGTTTCCGGAGGTGCTTATTTCCTGTTTTCCCCTTGTGTGGCTATGGGTATTGGCACCATGGATGTAGTATTAGTCAAACAATTTTTGAGGATAGACCTTGTTGGATACTTGGACCTGCTGCCAATAATTTTTTTGATGCAATTATTATTGGACCATGCTTTTTAGGGCACATGTCTGCACGGATTTAATATGGCAACCCAATCATGCATTCATACATGGTTCTACCATCATGTGGGATTCATTTTTGTTTTTAAATTTCAAATGTTTTATCTCTTGATCCGTAAGTCGAAACTCAGATTTGTTTTCATCATTATCTTTTTCGCAACAGATTTCCTTTACGTTCTCATCACCGCTATGTTGTACAAACGTGACAAATGCAAAAGGTTGAATTTCACGCCTTTTTTGGCCACCGGGTCCGCCCACGAAACACGTTGGAACGACAAGTCTTTTCTTGTGCCCGTCAGTGGTAGGCCCTGTGAGGATTAGTTCGCGACCTACTAATGTCAGTCTTTTGCTCGCTCGTCAGGGTTCATGTTACCACCGGCGTACATTCATGCTTCCGCCAGTAAGGTTGCAGCGGCGCTAATCCTTTTTTCCGGTAGTCTCAATATCCCATGGAGTTAGATGATGCACATAATTGTTGTAAGGCTATGCCTCTCCCCACAACTTGTGATGACAACTCACTCATGATTAGATCAACAATCATAAACATTGTATAAAAATTATTAAGACAAACACTGCCGCAAATCATGATGAGATCAAGATTAAAAGTATAGGACTATGGCTATGAGAGGGGATGGTGGCGGTGGATATCCACACCTCATATAGGAAAATAGTTTCAACTGCATTTCTGCATACTATTGTTATGGTTTCTAGCGGCTCGGAGATAAATCTTGCATAGGAGCCTTCACGGAAGATTCCTGTAGACCAGGCAAAGGCGGTGACACCTGGTATGGGAACTCGGTATGGCGGGTCCAACCCACACCAGTGCTGGTTAAACCTTTCGAAGTATTTATCCATGGCCTCTTTGACTTGGGATTATTGGAAACTCGTGATTCTTCATTAATTTCTATTCATTTCTCTATAAAATTACCCTATTATACAAGTAGGAAGATTAAAGAAAATTATTAGCACATCTTTACAATAATTAGTCATTACCCAAGGCCGAACCCGGGAAACTCATGTACCAATCTCGTCCCTGATTCTCCCTATGTCATTGTGCTCCACGATCCGGTCCCTCGCACGATGGTACCCGCACTGGTATTCCTACATCAATAACCTACTTAATATTCAATTTTTATCTAATGGAACGCTTGCTTGACCTAACTTGGTATATCATCAATTCAGATAATATATAAATGTACAATATGATATGCACGAAGCCCTCCAGATTAATTTGATTGATCCATGATTATGACACCTATCAAAGTGTAATGCTGAATACGTGATAGATGTGGACACCTATAAATTCTTAAAATAATATACCAAACTCATAAGAACAAGAAAAAACTATCTAATTCTTGCTTATGGATTAACAAAAAACTGGGAAGTGATTAGTTCATCGCTTGCTTTCATCTGTGAAATGCTTGGATGTTGACGTTGAATGTTTCAAGTTTATAGATTCATTTATTAGTCGACATAAAATTGTTCGATCCAGCACACATCAACACTAGAAACAACATTATCTCTGCTCAATTAATTCCACGACAAGGCCGGCCACCTAGTTAACATGAACCAAGTGTATCTCATGCAACTAACAAAGAATGATTGTGGTTCCACCCGACCACTTCACAATGATAAGAAGAAATAAAACCAAGTACCCTGACTCAAAATATCATATAATGTTTAAAAGCAATGTGTTTTCTATGGTTAAGGCTAGGATCCCATCTTACTCGTGTGTTGATATGTTATCATATCTTAAACATATATGATATTTCTATGAATACTTATATATTTGTTGACAATTGGGTCAAGACGTGTCGATCCACGGTTGGATTGGGACTTATATGCATATCGCTAGGGTGATCTGTGCAGACGCCGCAAAAGCCTTAGTGCCTAGATGAGGCAAGCTCTGCCATGCCACTAGTCGAAACAGGGCCTCTAGTACCGGGCCATAAGGGCCTTTAGTCCCGGTTTTGGCACCGGGACTAACCAAGCGGGACTAGAGGCCCACCCACTAGTCCCGACCAAGTTATCAGCCGGGACTAGTGGATTCCCACGTGGCTGACGTGGTGCACTCGGGGTGCACCCCCACTAGTCCCGGTTGGTGTTAAGAACCGGGACTAGTGGGTCTCTGCCGCGACAGTATTTTGCGCCTTTTCTCTGCCGTGGCAGTGTTGGAGATATGCCCCAGAGGCAATAATAAATGTAGTTATTATTATATCTTTGTGTTTATGATAAATGTTTACATTCATGCTATAATAGTATTAATAAGGAAACATTGATACTTGTGTGATTTGTAAACTTAATTCGAAGTCCCTAGTAAAGCCTCTATATAATACTAGCTTGTTGGTTAGTAGATGATTGTGGTTTCCATATCATGAACATTGAGATGTTATTAACAACAGGATCATATCGTTAGGAGAATGATATGGTGGACATACTCCTATAGATAAGCGTAGCATAAAGATCAAGTCATTTTAATAGTTCAATTGCTATATTCTTTCTGATACATAGTAATCTAAATTCCTTCGACCATGAGATCATACATATCACCTTTACCGGATGGATGCTTTGATGACATCAAACACCACACCGTAACTGGGTGGCTATAAAGGTGGCATTGAGTGTTCGGAAAGTATTGGTTGAAACACATGGATCAAGAGTGGGATTTGTCCATCCATATGACGGATAGATATGCTCTGGGCCCTCTCGGTGAAATGTCATCCAATTAGCTTGCAAGCATGTGACTGGCTCACAAGGGATCACATATCACGGGAACGAGAAAAGAGTACTTATCGGTAACGAGGTTGAACTAGGTATGCAGAGATACCGACGATCATAACCTCGGATAAGTAAACTATCGTGAGACAAAGGGAAATTGATATCGTATGTAAGTGGTTCATTCGATCGCAAAGTAATCGTAGAAATATGTGGGAGCCATATGAATTTCCAGATTCCTCTATTGGTTATTGTTCGGAGAAGTGTCTCGATCATGTCCGCATAATTCACGAACCGTAGGGAGAAACACTTAAGGATTCGACGTTGTTTGAGTAGTTATGGTATGATGAGAAAGAGACCGAATGTTGTTCGGAGTCTCGGATGGGATCCGGGATATCACGAGGAGATCCGGAATGGTCCGGAGAATAAGATTCATATAAGGAAAGTCTCGTTTCGGAGTTGGGGAATGATTCCGGTGTTTTCATCGGGAATGTTCTAGAAGGTTCTAGAATGTCCGGCACTCCAGAGGGGAAGGGGTACATGAATGTGTCATTACAAGTTGGAATGATTGCATCATGTACTAGGTGTCATCTCTGTCCAAAATAAAGGGTTTATTCAAATCCTAGTTTGAAAAGTCAAACGGCTAGTTTGAAAAGTCAAACGGCAGTTTTTGGAAAGAGGAGGAGAGGTGGAAACCGAGTTGGGGAGGAGTTCCCTCCTCCAACCAGCGGCCCACCTCCAAGCCGAGTTGGGGAGGGACTCCCCTCCCCTTGGCCGCACCTCCCACCTATAAAGGGAGGGGCAGGGCTGCCCCTCCTAGCACACAAGTTCCCTGCCCCAAACCCTAGCTTGGCGCCACCACCTCCTTCAGCTGCCGTCGCCTCCTAGAGTTTCCCTAGCCGCCGACTTGGTCTGCCCCAAGCCCTAGCCGCCGGCTCTAGCACCTCCTCCTTGGTGTGTCTAAACCCTAGATCGCTGAGGAGCTCTCTCATAATCCACCATACTCGCTCCGGCTTAAGGCGAAGCCCTGCGAGATCTCCCTTCTACTTCCGGTACCACGCCGTTGTGCTGCCGGAATCGCGAGGAGAGTGCTACAACCTTCGCTGCCTGCTGGAACAAGGGAGAGGAAGGTCTTCGTCGAGTACCGAACGTGTGACCGACTGCGGGAGCGCTGCCAGAACGCAACGCCGGAAGGATCGTCTACGCGATCTTGAGATCGGGAAGAGTACGACTACATCACCCACGAGAATCTGCTCTCGTTAAACACTTTGGAATCTTCGAGGGTGAGTTATTCCATCGACTCATTGCTACAATCTAGTAGATAGATCTTGTCTTGTTTGTTTGTATGCGATAGAAATTTTTTGTTTTCCATGCTACGAATCCCTACAGTGGTATCAATAACATTGAGGCTAAACGTTTGAAATCGAGCGATAACTCGACCTATATGTGGCACTGTCGTCTTGGTCATATTGGAGTGAAGCGTATGAAGAAACTCCATTCCGATGGACTTCTTGAATCACCTGATAGATGCGAAGCATGTCTGATGGGTAAAATGACTAAGACTCCATTTTCTGGTATGATGGAGCGAGCTACGGACTTGTTGGAAATCATACATACCGATGTGTGTGGTCCAATGAGTGTAGCATCGCGCGGTGGTTATCGTTATGTTCTTACCTTCACGAATGACTTGAGTAGATATGGGTATATCTATTTCATGAAACATAAGTCCGAAACTTTCGAGAAGTTTAAGGAATTTCAAAGTGAGGTAGAGAATCAACGTAACAAGAAGATTAAATTTCTACGTTCTGATCGTGGAGGTGAATATCTAGGTTACGAGTTTGGCGAGCATTTGAAGAAATGCGGAATACTTCCACAATTGACACCGCCCGGAACACCACAGCGTAATGGTGTGTCCGAACGTCGTAATCGAACTCTCCTAGATATGGTTCGTTCTATGATGTCACTTACAGATTTACCGCTATCATTTTGGGGTTATGCATTAGAAACAGCCGCATTCACTTTAAATAGGGCACCGTCTAAATCCGTTGAAACGACACCGTATGAATTATGGTTTGGGAAGAAACCTAGATTGTCGTTCCTTAAAGTTTGGGGGTGCGAAGCCTATGTAAAGAAGTTACAGCCTGACAAGCTTGAACCCAAAGCGGAAAAATGCGTCTTCATAGGATACCCGAAGGAAACTATTGGGTATACCTTATATCATAGATCCGAAGGCAAAATCTTCGTTGCCAAAAATGGATCCTTTCTAGAGAAGGAATTTCTCTCGAAAGAAGTGACTGGAAGGAAAGTAGAACTTGACGAGGTTGTCGAACCTTCTCTCGAAATTGCGAGTAGCGCAGCACCGGAAGAAGTTACTGTGG
Organism: Avena sativa; assembly: GCA_916181665.1. NCBI lineage: Eukaryota > Viridiplantae > Streptophyta > Magnoliopsida > Poales > Poaceae > Avena > Avena sativa. The sequence goes on from OV702283.1 coordinate 483,432,994, forward strand.
TGCCTGCACCAATAAGAGAGGAAGCTAATGATGATGATCATGAAACTTCGGTTGAAGTTGCTACAGAGCCTCGTAGGTCAACAAGAACTCGTACCACTCCAGATTGGTATGATCCCGTTATGAGTGTCATGTTGGTGGACAACACCGATGACCCTGAGACATATGAGGAAGCAATGATGAGCCCGGATTCCAATAAATGGCTAGAATCCATGAAATCCGAGATTGGATCCATGTACGAAAACCAAGTATGGACTTTGGTGGACTTACCGGATGGCCGGAAGGCTGTCGAGAACAAATGGATTTTCAAGAAGAAAACAGATGCTGATGGTAATGTTACTGTCTATAAGGCTCGACTTGTCGCAAAAGGGTTTCGACAAATTCAAGGAGTTGACTACGATGAGACTTTCTCACCAGTAGCGAAGCTAAAGTCTGTGAGGATTATGTTAGCAATCGCTGCATATTATGATTATGAGATATGGGAGATGGATGTCAAAACAGCATTCCTCAACGGAGACATTGATGAAGAGTTGTATATGATGCAACCCAAAGGTTTTGTCGATCCTAAAGATGCTAACAAGGTATGCAAACTTCAACGGTCCATCTATGGATTGAAGCAAGCATCCCGAAGTTGGAATCAACATTTTGATAAGGTGATCAAAAGTTTTGGTTTTATACAAACTTATGGAGAAGCTTGTATTTACAAGAAAGTGAGTGGGAGCTCTGTAGCATTCTTAATACTATATGTGGATGACATATTGTTGATTGGGAATGATGTAGACCTTCTTAATAGTGTCAAGGAATATTTGAATAATAGTTTTTCAATGAAGGATCTTGGCGAAGCAGCTTACATATTAGGCATAAAGATTTATAGAGATAGATCAAAACGCCAAATATCATTGTCACAAAGTACATATTTGGACAAAGTTCTAAAGAGGTTTGGAATGGAAGATAGCAAGAAAGGGTTCTTGCCCATGTTGCCCAATACGACCTTGAGTAAAACTCAAAGTCCGACATCGGCAGAAGATAGAGAAAGGATGAGTAAGACTCCCTATGCCTCAGCCATAGGATCTCTAATGTATGCCATGCTATGTACTAGACCCGACATTGCATATGCTGTTAGTTTAACTAGCAGATATCAAGGTGATCCAGGAGTGGATCATTGGACAGCGGTCAAAATCATCCTTAATTACTTGAGAAGAACTAAGGATATGATTCTTTCTTATGGAGGTGATGAACAACTCGTTGTTAATGGTTACACCGATGCTAGTTGGAACACCAATCCGGATGATTCTAAATCACAATCTGGATACGTATTTATTTTTAATGGTGCAGCAGTTAGCTGGAGGAGTGCAAAGCAAAGCGTTGTGGCGAGATCTTCAACTGAATCGGAATACATGGCTGCTTCGGAGGCTTCACAAGAAGCGATATGGATGAAAGAGTTCATTACAGAGCTGGGTGTGGTTCTTAGTGCGCTGGACCCAATGTCTATCTACTGTGATAACATGGGCGCCATAGCCAATGCGCAAGAACCAAGGTCACACAACAAGCTAAAGCACATCAAGCTACGTTTTCACGCTATTCGAGAACATATCCAAGATGGGGATATAAAGATTTGTAAAGTACACACAGATCTGAATGTGGCGGATCCGTTGACTAAACCTCTCCCGAGGGCAAAAGATGACCAACACCAAACTGCCATGGGTGTTCGGTATATTACCATGTAATCTAGATTAGATGACTCTAGTGCAAGTGGGAGACTGTTGGAGATATGCCCTAGAGGCAATAATAAATGTAGTTATTATTATATCTTTGTGTTTATGATAAATGTTTACATTCATGCTATAATAGTATTAACAACGAAACATTGATACTTGTGTGATTTGTAAACTTAATTTGAAGTCCCTATTAAAGCCTCTATATAATACTAGCTTGTTGGTTAATAGATGATTGTGGTTTCCATATCATGAACATTGAGATGTTATTAACAACAGGATCATATCGTTAGGAGAATGATATGGTGGACATACTCCTATAGATAAGCGTAGCATAAAGATCAAGTCATTTTAATAGTTCAATTGCTATATGCTTTCTGATACATAGTAATCTAAATTCCTTCAACCATGAGATCATGCATATCACCTTTACCGGATGGATGATTTGATGACATCAAACACCACACCGTAACTGGGTGGCTATAAAGGTGGCATTGAGTGTTCGGAAAGTATTGGTTGGAACACATGGATCAAGAGTGGGATTTGTCCATCCATATGACGGATAGATATGCTCTGGGCCCTCTCGGTGAAATTTCATCCAATTAGCTTGCAAGCATGTGACTGGCTCACAAGGGATCACATATCACGGGAACGAGAAAAGAGTACTTATCGGTAATGAGGTTGAACTAGGTATGCAGAGATACCGACGATCATAACCTCGGATAAGTAAACTATCGTGAGACAAAGGGAAATTGATATCGTATGTAAGTGGTTCATTCGATCGTAGAGTAATCGTAGAAATATGTGGGAGCCATATGAATTTCCAGATTCATCTATTGGTTATTGTTCGTAGAAGTGTCTCGATCATGTCCGCATAATTCACGAACCGTAGGGAGACACACTTAAGGATTCGACGTTGTTTGAGTAGTTATGGTATGATGAGAAAGAGACCGAATGTTGTTCGGAGTCTCTGATGGGATCCGGGATATCACGAGGAGATCCGGAATGGTCCGAAGAATAATATTCATATAAGGAAAGTCTCGTTTCGGAGTTGGGGAATGATTCCGTTGTTTTCATCGGGAATGTTCTAGAAGGTTCCGGAATGTCCGGCACTCCGGAGGGGAAGGGGTACATGAATGTGTCATTACAAGTTGGAATGATTGCATCATGTACTAGGATTCATCGCTGTCCAAAATAAAGGGTTTATTCAAATCCTAGTTTGAAAAGTCAAACGACTAGTTTGAAAAGTCAAACGGCAGTTTTTGGAAAGAGGAGGAGAGGTGGAAACCGAGTTGGGGAGGAGTTCCCTCCTCCAACCGGCGGCCCGCCTCCAAGCCGAGTTGGGGAGGGACTCCCCTCCCCTTGGCCGCACCTGCCACCTATCAAGGGAGGGGCAGGGCTGCCCCTCCTAGCACACAAGTTCCCTGCCCCAAACCCTAGCTAGGCGCCACCACCTCCTGCAGCTGCCGCCGCCTCCTAGGGTTTCCTAGCCGCCGACTTGGGCTGCCCCAAGCCCTAGCCGCCGGCTCTAGCACCTCCTCCTTGGTGTGTCTAAACCCTAGATCGCCGAGGAGCTCTCTCATAATCCACCATACTCGCTCCGGCTTAAGGCGAAGCCCTGCGAGATCTCCCCTCTACTTCCGGTACCACGCCGTTGTGCTGCCGGAATCGCGAGGAGAGTGCTACAACCTCCGCTGCCTGCTGGAACAAGGGAGAGGAAGGTCTTCGTTGAGTACCGAACGTGTGACCGACTGCGGGAGCGCTGCCGGAACGCAGCGCCGGAAGGATCGTCTACGCGATCTTGAGATCGAGAAGAGTACGACTACATCACACACGAGAATCTGCTCTCGTTAAACACTTTGGAATCTTCGAGGGTGAGTTATTCCATCGACTCGTTGCTACAATCTAGTAGATAGATCTTGGCTTGTTTGTTTGTATGCGATATAAATTTTTTGTTTTCCATGCTATGAATCCCTACAGGCAGAGCATTACCTTGGACTAGTGTTTCTCTACCGCGGCAGCATTTTTGTGTCCTTTCTCTGCCGCAGGAGGGCATTCATTTTGTATTGTTTTATTTATTTATTTTTCATTTCAAAATAGTTTTTGAATATTTGTAAGCCACCACATATCATACACGTTCGTGCATATATATAAGATAACTTGTATTACGATATCGAGCATACAAATATAAACAATTTACATAGTTACATGGAGATCACAATTATCGGTACTAGAGCCCGTCTATTCAATTACATGGAGATCATTAGAGCCTATTCACAATATCCGCCATCGTATACCATCTCTTTGAAAATAAAACCCGCCAGCTCCTCCGCAATTGCTATTACATGTTGATGTGGTAGGAGTTGATCCCGCATTCTCTCGAACTATATAAGAAAAGGAGATCAATATGAAAATCAATAATGATAACAAAAAGTAATGGTAATAAAATGATGGTGTGAATGTATTGCTTACGTCGACTCTATAATCTTTGTGCTTGGTGGTAAATGTGCGAATGAACTCGCAAACATAGAATCCATATAAATTCGACCCCTGTGGCTGCCTCACGCACTTTACGAGAATAGAATTCAATCAAAATAATAATCTAGCATCATTATTGTATTTAAGCTAGAAGTAAATAGATGCGCGGACATATCATGTGCTACTTACCGAGAACGACTTAAACGTCAGTTGCTGACTAAAGGAACCCGTAACCTCACGCTTGAACCGGATCCAAACCCTGCCCGACAAAGAAAATGAACGAATGAGTTATTCATTACCTGATATCTCAGAAAATCAACGAAAGAGACTGATATAGCGAGAAAACTACTTCTGGAGCATGTCCTGCATGCTGCGAAACGCTTCCAGCTTTCTCTTTGATGGGTCCATGACTTCAACTCTTCCTTTATCAAGTTGAATGTCTAGCAGAATCCAGTGGAAGCTGAAAACTTATATATATAACTCATCAGTTACACTTAACGTCGAGTAATTAAAAGGGAATGTGTGTACAACGGAGTAAGACCCTTACTCGAAATTGTAAGGAAACAGTATGTGGTCACATAAATTTTGCTTCTTTAAAGACCTCAAAATGTTTTCCTCCGTCTCCTCGGGGTTTGTTGTTAGCATATTTATATGTACTTTATCTGGGTCAATGAACCCAACACTTTAGATTCTTCTTATTTTACATTTCTGGATCTTCATTCTGCATAATAATAGAGTACAAAAGGATATAATGAGGATAATTACATGCAATGAAATAAACATCTAGACAATGAATTCAACAACCTACAGACAATATCAGCCGAGGATAGATTTGTTGAGGGCGTCTAGATTGTATAACTGGAACAGTTCTAGAAACTCAACATGGCCCTCATCGGGTCTGAAGTAGTACTCACGTGGGACTTTCGCTGTGATAAATATTCTCCCTTTCTTTGCAGCTGTCAAGTCCCACTCATGGAGATTCCGCAGTTGCGTTGGCAGTTCTTTCTCATTTTCTTTGCTGACCAAATTCTCACCTGCAAATATCTACGGGCTACACCAGCCTTGGTAGAAGGTCGATTTGGGGGCCTAACAGTTCATCAAGACTAATTTTTATGCTGGTCGCCAACTACGCAACTACTCACATATCTAGTGGTTGTTGTGCGAGAAGGAGAACATTTTGTGAAAACACCTTGAGGGGTGCGATCGTTTGTTTGGCCTGTTGTCCAAGAAGGGGAACGTCTAATTTTTTACTGAAGTAGTTTTGGTCCCGCTTGCACGTGTGCTTGCTAATTTTTTACCGCTTGCACTTGATTTGCTCTTCGCCACTTCTTTATGAAGTGTGCGTAGATAGTCATCTGTCATATGGTGCAACTGATATTACGATTTTGTGTTCAAAAAATCAATTGCATATGCCTTTTGCTTCTCGGTGTATACTGGAGCGGGCTCGGGTTTCTTCTTCTCAAAATGCGCAGCCACTTCGGCCTTTGCTATCGCTGCAGTTTCTGCATCATTACGATCGTAAGGTCTGATAGGAAGATTCTTATGAGGCACTGTTGGGAGGGGCAAAATTTTTTGTTTTGGGCTGTCGCGTCCTTTAGTACTCACTAACGGAGCACGCTTTCGCTTATTGTCCTTAGCGGGCGACGAAGGCTGTTGAACCTGCGGCGGAGATCGAGATGGACTTGGGATGTGGTGGTCGTAGTCATCATGCGGTGGGCTTCTTGGAGGTCATGGAGGTGAAGGAGACCTGCGACGACTCGGAGGCCGTAGTGTTGGCCTTGGGGCCAAGGCTGGAAAACGTATGTTGTTCTTGTCCCATAGAATGATACCACCAAGTACTTCTCTGAGTGTGCTCTCACCTTCAGGTTCAGGGATGTCAAGCTCCATTGACTCCCACTCCTTTACGATTTGATCCACCCAGACTTTAGCATAGCTAGGTGGAATCTCACGTCCATGCCAATGTGCGTTAGGCGGAAAAGGTAAAGCAGATCCGACCGCCACCTTCGAGGATATGTTCTTTAATTTTTGATGGAGCTCACAAGATATTTGTTCCTTAATTCCATCCACGGGGTAGCCGGGACCGCCATCAGTTTAGAGTACATCGTCATATGGGACCTCCGATTCAGCCACGCTGCTACTGTGCTGAGATGGGTTGGTGGTAATATCGAGTGGAGGATCTTGAAAGTGCGCTACTCCTCTAAGTTCGTCAATCTGCTACTGCTGCTTGTCAAGTCCTGCTAGTAGCTAGTTGAACTTGTCTCCCTCCTCCTCCTATTGCTGCTCTTCTCTTGCTATGCTTCTATAGGTACCTTGGTCCTTAGGAAACCCAGTCTCCCACGTGAAACTCCCGTCAAGGCCTCAGAATCGTCCTCCATGTTCATGATTCCCGAGGGCCAAGGTCAGCAAGTCTTTCTCTCTATCGGGATGAAACTGTTTTATTCCATTTTTAATATCTTGCACCACTTTTATCCATGCACTCCTGGGGACCTTTATCCCATCACTACAAAGAAGGTCCCATGTAAGTTCGTCATACGTACTACCATGCCCAAGGAACCAATTTCTTGCCCTCAAATCCCATTCTCCGCGAATTGGTTCTAGAATGATCCCATTAGCATGGAGCTCTTTCTCTTTTGCATCCCACTTAGGCATGGCAGCTGATACGTCGGAAACGTATCTATAATTTTTGATGTTCCATGCTTGTTTAGTATCCACTTTGCTTTACTTTGTCTACACTTTGAGGTGTTTTTATATCTTTTCTGGAACTAACCTATTAACATGTTGCCATAGTGCCACTTTCCAGTTTTCTTCTGTTTTTGGTTCCAGAAAGGGAGAAAATCAATATTATCGGAATTGGACGGTACAAAAGCCAAAGGCAATATTTTACCGTGGGCGACACAAAGTCTAGAGGAGAGATGGAGAAGCGGTCCAGGGCGGCCAAACCCCCTAGGCATGGACAGTGGTGGGCCCGCGTCTGAAGTTCTTCTCGGCACCCTACCGGAGGGGAGATCATCCCGGAGGACTTCTTCTCCGGTATGATACGTGAGTAGTTCCACCTTGGACTATGGGTCCATGTAGTAGCTAGATGGTTGTATCTCCTCCTTGTGCTTTCATGCATGTATAGATCTTGTGAGATCCGTTCATGATCAAGATCTGACCTATTTGTAATCATGCATGTTGTTTTTGCGGAGATCCTATGGATATTGAGATTACTATGTCAGATTGATTAATGATTTTGTCTTGATGATTCTATCATGTCTGTGTTGTTTGTGATCTTTCATTCTCTCTGTTGTTAGTAGCTATCTTGGCCAAGTAGTTTCTAGTGACTCCAAGAGTGGTATTTATTCTCGATAGTGGGTTCATGCCTCTAGTTTCCAAGGGAAGTGACAGAAATTTCTTCGGTTGTAGATGTGTTGTTGCCACTAGGGAGAAAAAAACGTCCTCTTGTTCATGAACAAGTAGATTGTTTATCTTAAACACTTTGCTTAAAGCAGTTGTCTATTGCTTGCAACATAATACTAGAGGGGGTTCGGATGATTATCCAAAGGTGGACTTCTAGTCATAGATGCAGTTGGATGGCGTTCTATGTATCTTGTTTTATTGCCCAATCGAATCTCATAGGATCTTTTTTCTGGTATTGCATTGATTGCCTTGCTCAGTTCCTGTCAATTTCCCTGTTGTAATTTTTTACCCTTCATGCCATGTTGTTTATCTAAGGAGAGCACCTCTAGTGAACTATGGACCCGTTCCAATCTTTACCTTTGATACATCCTCTACTTTTACCTGTTTACTTGCTGAAAACCATTACCTTCCACACCATACGTTTAATCCTTTGTTACAACAAACCGGTGAGCTTGACATCCTTACTGTTCATTTGGACAAAGTCCTGAGTTTGTGTTGTGCAGGTCTCCGTGTTACTTGCAACACATGTGTGACATGTCCTTCCTCCTTCTGGTTTGATAACCTCGGTCTCTACTGAGGGAAGACTTGCTACTGTGTTCATCACACCTTGCTCTTGGGGTTTCCAACGAAGTGCTCCACGTCAAGCACCAACAATTTTTCTGGCGCTGTTATCGGGGAGGCCAAAGACGTCTTCACAAGGGGCGTCCTCCACTTCCTTTCTCTTTACTTTGTTTTTAGTTTTCTTAGTTTCTTTTGCTTGGTTTTGTTTGCCTCTTCTTTTCAAAAACTCCAAAAAAAATTAGTCTAGTTTGGTTTGCTTTTTTTATTCAAAAGCACACAAAAAATAGTTCCTGCTCTAGTTACCACCTTTCCCTATGTCACCATGTTGCTCCCCAAGTTCACCCTGAAATATCATGCAATAGGTAGTGGCTCCATAATTGGATAATATAATATTGAAGAATTCTTTAATCATGTTAACAAGCATGAGGATATTGAGGATAAATCTATCGCAGAGCTTGCTCCTAATTATTATATTGTTGTAGATTCTATAGTTCATATGTTGGAGGCTAGGTTTGTTAGCCTTAACCCCTTTATACAATTCTTGTTCCTAAAACTAAAAGAAGAAAATGATGCTGAAAAGAAAGAATTCATCCTTGAAACCATACAAAAAGAGTTCAATGATGTTGCTAGGGAATCCTATTGCAAACTTTACGAACTGGTATCGTATTGTTTTGAAGTGTTAATCTAAAGTTTAAAAGTCCTATTGCAAACTTTCAGTAAGTTTCGGTCACTCCATGAAGTTTAATAATTGGTATTAAAACGAGAGTGACAATTTCAAGTGTTAGTGTATGAGTATCATGTTTGTCTCCATGATTCTTGATATTCAAAGGATTGTCTTAATATCAAGGTTATCTAGGATCTGAAAGAGTTGTTTCAGAAACCATGATGTGTGGAAGATATTGTCATATATGAAACGAAGTTTTGGTTGCAACATGATAGAGTATAATATGGCAAAAGTCATGTTCTCATATTTGATGAGGATTTGCAAAAGGTTGGAGACACTTGTTGTCCTAATCCTCCAAAAGGTTTTGGAGAGCAACATTATACTCGCGATTCACCGTTACAAGCTAAAAGTAGCTTGATCATGGATAAATCCATGATGAGGGTGAATATTTTGATGTAGGTAAAATGTTTACTACACCAAGAGATTACTAAAGAAAGGAATTTGAAAGAACACCAAACATTTTATGATGGTAATCTACTTCAAAGTGCAAGTCTAAAGACATTGGTATTTAAGTATACACGCTTTGGACTATGTGTCATATGTATGACTCCACTATTAATGTTGATAGATTCTTTCAAACAGAAAAGGAAATACTGAAAGAGAATCTCATAAATATATGGCAGAAAAGAAAAGACTAGAATTGTTCAGTTTAAGTATATAGATGATATACATGTTATGGCTATATTCTTTGCTTATTAAACAATGTGGTTCTTAAGTATTTGATACTGAATTTGTTGGTGTGAATCGTCATACGAAACAACACAATACATGAACTACAATGGCCTAAGTAACTAGCAAAAGAATATGTGATGATGTTCATCGAGAACAAATAAAAGGTTATTGTGTTTCTCGTTAAACGTCAAAGCTTGCCTTCAAGATTTGTTTTATCAGGTATTGTGAGAACAAAAGGGTTGTTCAAATAATTGCCTTAATCCATAAAAGATGGATGATTCACAAATCTCGTTGGAGAAATCACATCCATAAAACTAGTGCTAAAAATGTCAAATGACAAATTGATTGAAAGATCACTTAGGAAGTGACATCGCCGTTTAAATTATATTGGAAAGAAAACATGAAGAAACTCCATGTGGATGGAATTTTTGGAGTCTTTTGATTTTTGATCACATGACGCTTGTGAAACTTTCCCAGAGATAATTAAAACTTCGTTCGTAGGCCAAAAAGGGAACGAATGACTAGCTTATTGGAAATTGTGCATATTGTTGTACAAAGTCCATCATGTGTAGTCAAAAGCGATGGATATCAACTTCACATGCTTTCTCCGAAAATTTGAGTGAATATATGAATATTTACTTAATAAGGATGAAGTATGAAACATTTGAAAAGTTCAATGACTTTCAAGATGAAGTGCAAAATCATTGTAACAAGAATATAAATAGTTTATGATAGGATCATAAAGGAAGATATTTGAGTTACAAGTTTAGCATAATACCTAAGATTTAAGGAATCGTTCCGTGGATTCACATATCCCGAAACACCATAAGAGTATGGAGCATTCGAGATATGTAATTAAACCTTGTTTGACATGATAAGATCAAAGGTGTAATTCAGAAACTGCCATTATATTTTAAAGATTAAAAGCTTTAGAGACTATCGTTTTCCACTGAAAAGAGCTCCATCATAATCCGCTGAAATGACACCATATAAAGTTATGGTTTGGGATTAAACCCAAGTTGTCCTTTATTAAACATTGGTATGCTATGCATAAGAAAGATGTTTGCAACCAAAGTCGGGTGAAACTGTCTTTGTATGTTATTTCGAATAACTGTTAAGTAATCCTCCATAACACCGGAGACAAAAGTGTTTGTCGCTTAGAACGTCAAGTTTCTTTGAGAAAGAATTTTTCGTGAAAAGTTAAGTGGGAGGACAATAGAACTTTGATAAGGTTAAAAGAACCTTAGCTATATGTGCAGAGTTGCGCAGCGCCGAAAAGTGTTCTGGAGGCAGCGATAATGCTCATGGCTCACGTGCCTCAAAGGTTGTGGTCACGGAGGTCTAAGTTCTTATTGAAACAAGTAGGTCGAGTAAACAATCAAATACCAAGATTTGAGAGTTGAACCATTATTTGAGAATAATGAACGTCCTACATGCAAAGAAGCGATGATGGACCCTGACTCCGTAAAATTGCTTGAAGCCATAAAATCCGTGATAGTTCCATACACGAGAAATCAAGTTTTGAACTTGAAGGACCCTCGAGAAAGGTGTATGACCTTACAGTTGTGTTTGGATCTATAAATAAATAGACATGGATGTTGCACATCTATGAAATAGTCGACATGTTGGGAAAGAGTTCACAACAATGTTCAAAGGTTGACTATGACAAGATCTGATCTTTCATAGAGATATTTAGTCTAGACGGATTAATATAGCAACCACTACATATAATTTTGTTATGTGGTAGCTGGATAAATAAAACAAGTTCTTCTAATAGAATTGTTACCTAGGACATGTGCATAACACGGTCCATAGGGTTTTGTTAATTCAAAGGATGCTAAAAGCATATGCAAACTTCAATGGTTGAAGTAAGCATAGCGGAGTTGGAATCTTCACTATGATGAAACTGTTAAAAGAGTTTAATTTCATCAGAGGCAATGAAGATGCTTGCATTTGCAAGAAATTAAGTGGGAGCGCTAAGACATGTTTCTAATACATTATGTAGAAGACATATTGTTGATTGGAAATGATGTATCTTTTATTAACAAATATTAAGAATTTCATCCCGATGAAAGACTTAGGCAAAACCCAAATATTTGGCATCAATAGACGCTAATATGGTTGTGCCGAAAGTACATAGATGATGTATTGAATGAGTTCAATATAGAAACTACAAGAAAGGATCGTATCACAGAAAAAGGATTGAATGAGTTCAATATTGATGATATATTCAAGTGTATTGACACAGGGTAAGTGAAACAAAGATTCAAGTATAGATTGATACTTGATGTATAAAATCACAAAGAGTATTTTATCAATCATGTTGTGATGTGTACAAATCCAGATATGTCCTATGCTCTAAATGTTATGAGCATATACCAGAATGATTCATAAGATGATCATTGGACAATAGTAAGGATATTCTTATGATCTTTTGGAAGAACTAAGAGTATATTATTTGAAGAAGTGACAAATAGATGGTTAGTTCATTGTAAAAGTACTACATTGATACTAGTTTTGTCACAAAGTACAAATTAAGTTTATCTCAATCTAAACTAAGGGTGGCACAATATAATGGAAAGAAAGTTCCATAATGGATTTGGATGAGTTCCAAAGTTAAGACATTGTGACAGATACTACAACAAAAGGCTAAGTATATGACTGCTATTATAGCAGCTAAAGAGGGCATTTGTGTCAAGTAGTTTGTTATCAAACTAGGTGTAGTTTACAGCGGGATAATACTATGAAGATATATTGTACGACAATATTATCAACATATTTTAACCCCAAAGAACTAAAGGTCGCACCAAAGGACCAAATTTGTACGAAGCCATCTCATTAGAGAATGAGTGATGCGTAGAGACGCAAAGACATGCAATTCCTCCCGGACCTGGAAGTGTCAGATCCGGAGATCAGTTGACCACTAGCAATCGTGTACATACAACACCGGAAAGCCATAGGTGTTGAATACACAAAGGTTTGAAACTAGATTATTGACTCTAGTACAAGTGGGAGACTGTTGGAGATATGCCCAAGAGGAAATAATAAAGTGGTTATTATCATATCTTCATACTTATGATAAATGCTTACATACCATGCTATAATTGTATTAACCGCAAACATTAATACTTGTGTGATTTGTAAACTTAAAAGAGTCCCTAGTAAAGCCTCTTGTTAAACTAGCTTGTTGGTTAATATATGATCATGGTTTCCTGATCATGAACATAGAGATGTTATTAACAACAGGGTCATATCATTTGGAGAATGATGTGATGGGCATACTCCTATAGATAAGCGTAGCATAAAGATCAAGTCATTTAATATAGTTCATTTCCTATAAGCTTTCTGATACATAGTAACCTAATTACTTCGACCATGAGATCATGCTTATCACCATCACCGGAAGGATGCTTTGATGACATCAAACACCACACCGTAACTGGTGGCTATAAAGGTGGCATTGAGTGTTCGGAAAGTATGGGTTGAGACACATGGATCAAGAGTGGGATTTGTCCATCCATATGACGGATAGATATACTCTGGGCCCTCTCGGTGGAATGTCATCCAATTAGCTTGCAAGCATGTGACTGGCTCACAAGGGATCACATATCACAGGAACGAGAAAAGAGTACTTATCGGTAACAAGGTTGAACTAGGTATGCAGAGATACCGACGATCATAACGTCGGATAAGTAAACTATCGTGAGACAAAGCGAAATTGGTATCGTATGTAAGTGGTTCATTCGATCGCAAAGTAATCGTAGAAATATGTGGGAGCCATATGAATTTCCAGATTCCTCTATTGGTTATTGTTCGAAGAAGTGTCTCGATCATGTCCACAAAATTCACGAACCGTAGGGAGACACACTTAAGGATTCGACGTTGTTTTGAGTAGTTACGGAATGATGAGAAAGAGACCGAATGTTGTTCGGAGTCCCGGATGGGATCCGGGATATCACCAGGAGATCCGGAATGGTCCAGAGAATAAGATTCATATAAGGAAAGTCCCGTTTCGGAGTTGGGGAATGGTTCCGGTGTTTTCATCGGGAATGTTCTAGAATGTTCCGGAATGTCTGGCACTCCGGAGGGGAAGGGTACATGGATGTGTTGTATCAAGTTGGTATAATTGCATCATGTACTAAGTGTCATCGCTGTTCCAAATAAAGGATTAATTCAAATCCTAGTTTGAAAAGTCAAATAGCTCAATTGAAAAGTCAAACGGCTAGATTTGGAAAGTGGAAAAGAGGAGGAGGAGGTGAAACCGAGTTGGGGAGGGAGTCCTCCTCCCCAAGCCGGCGCACCACCCAAGCCGAGTTGGGGAGGGACTCCACTCCCTCCCCTTGGTCGCCGGCCCCTCCACCTATATAAGGAGGGGCAGGGCTCCCTCCTAGGACACACAAGTCCCTCACCTCAAACCCTAGAAGCTGCAGCCCACCATAGCCGCCGCCGCCCCCCTAGGGTTTTGCCCTAGCCGCCGACTTGGGGTGTCCCGGAACCCTAGCCGCCGGCTCTAGCACCTCCTCCTTGGTGTGTCTAAACCCTAGAACACCGAGGAGCTCTCTCATACTCCGCCATACTCGCTCCGGCTTAAGGCGAAGCCCTGCGAGATATCCCCTCTACTTCCGGTACCACGCCGTTGTGCTGCCGGAATCGCAAGGAGAGTACTACAACCTCCGCTGCCTGCTGGAACAAGGAAGAGGAAGGTCTTCGTCGAGTACCGAACGTGTGACCGACTGCGGGAGCGCTGCCGGAACGCAGCACCGGAAGGATCGTCTACAAGATCTTGAGATCGGAAGTGTACGACTACATCACCCACGAGAATCTGCTCTCGTTAACCGCTTTGGATCTTCGAGGGTTAGCATTCTATTGACTCGTTGCTACAATCTAGTAGATAGATCTTGGCTTGATCATAGATTAGATCTTGATTGTGTGTTCATGCGGTAGAATTTTTTTGTTTTCCATGCTACGAACCCCTATAGATGGTGGCACTAAAAAGGAAAATATGTGGAAATGACCATATTACCCAGACAATATATTTAACATGCATGCATATATATGTGTATAAGTGCTAGTACAAACTAATTGGTTGACTGATGTAATCGGTTAGAATTTTGTAGTTCTTCGTTGCATTTCCATCTTTCGAACGATATACTTTAAACGGTCTAAAGGCAGGATAACAAAAAAGTATATTATTACAAAAGAGGATGATCTTAGATCAAAATCACTTTTATTATGAAATTGAAAGTAGTAAATCGATATAATGCACATGGACATCATGTTAAGCAATGTCCATTATGCTTTCGAACACATTCTTCTCAACATGCATCATATCGCTGGAATGTCGAACGTCGAGATGCTAATGTAGGGTTTGTTTCATGTAAAACAACAAAATTCTACCGCAAGAACGCATAATACCAAGATCCAATCTATAGAAAAGACAAGATCTAATCCACGAGATCGGTGCAACAAGATTGAAGAGAACTAACCCTCATAGGTGCAAAGCGTTTGACGGTATCAGATTCTCGTGGTTTATGTAGTCGATCACTTGCCGATCTCAAGATCGCATTGACGGTCCTTCTGGCACTGCATTTCGGCAGCGCTTCCGTAGTCGGTCGCACATATAGAGTCAATGAAGACCTTCCTCTCCCTGTTCCAGCAGGGTAGCAGAGTTAGTAGATCCCCTCGGAATCTCAACAACACGACAGTGTGCTATTGGTGGTGGAGGAGAGAATTCTGAAGGGCTTCGCCTAAGCCGGAGAAGTACGATGGAGGAGAGAGGGGAAGTGGCGGTTAGGGTTTTAGGCTCCAAGGACAAGGGCAAGGGCGTGTGGGGGTATGACCCCACCCCTCCATATATAGGTGGGGGCGGGACTAGAGACCCTCTAGTCCTGGGCGGTGGCTGGACCCGAGACTAAAGGGGGGGTCCCTATATATTCTGCGTGCCAGGGGAGGTGCTGCCCAGCACTAGGCATTCCTCGACGAAGATGAAGACGAAGCACTCACACAGAGGCGACGCAATGCAGGGGAGGTGTTGTCCGGCCGGCCGCCAATTCCACCACCGCTCCGCCTTGCGTGCTCCGCCGTGCCGCCGCTCCGCCATGCACTCCTCCGTTTCATGCTGCCGCCCGCCACCTTGCCGCTCCGTAGTGCTCTCCGCCTCGCCGTGTCGCCGCGCGCCGCCTCGCGCCGGGCGCCGCCCCGCCGTGCCGCCAGCACGTGCTGCCGCCGGCGTCGGTGAGAGCTCGAGGGAGACGGTGGTTTTTTTGCTGTAAATATTATCTAGGGTTATTAATTATCTAGGGTTATTAATTATAATTAGAATTATTGTTTTAGTTATTAGGATTAGGATGAGGATTATTTTTTAAGTTATTTTTTGTTTTAAATATTAGGATTATATTGTTTTACCACAAATAATATTAGGGTTATTACTTTTGTTTTAGTTATTAGGATTATTGTTTTACCATAAAAAATATTAGGGTTATTAATTAGGGTTATTTTGTTTGTTTTAGATATTAAGATTATTGTTTTACCACAAATAATATTAGGGTTATTAATTAGGGTTATTGTATTTTGTATTAGTTATTAGGATTATTGTTTTACCGCAAATAATATTAGGATTATTAATTAGTGTTCTTAGGGTTATTGTTTTTTTAGTTATTAGGGTTATTGTTTTTTCTAACCTGTTTAACTCTCTTTCTGTTATAGTTAATTAAGTCATGGATCCATCCGAAGATCATGGTCGCATTGGTGAAGGTTTTCTTCAGGGCATGATAAGAGGTGAAATTCCTCTTAATATTACTACCGGTGAAGATATTTTGCTCGAGGAAGAGATTACCTCATATCTTAATCCATCCGGTGATGGACTAGAGGAAAACCTGATGTACCAAGGGGAAGACCGGATGGACGAAGGGCAAACAAATAAATACAATAATGATGGCCCCTCGACAGGATCCGGCGAGGTACATATATATATATAAAGCCTCGTGTTACCTCTATTCATTTATTGACTAGATATATCAATATATATATATATATTCATCACTCTCTCTTATTATTTTAGCCCACTAGATTGAAGCAACCGACAGATCAAACGAAACTAGGGTCGAACAAAAAGTTGGATGGTAATCAGAGGTTCACCATCAAAGAAATAGATGATGATGGTGAACCGATTGCTCCAGAGAAGCACCGGAGGATGTTTAAAAATCAATGCGGGGTGCTTGTTAGGGACAACCTGCCGATGACCATCCAAGAATGGAATAAGTCAAAGAAACCCAGTGAAGAATCCAACAGCTATGTCACCGATGATGCCAAAGAAGACCTTTGGCAGAAGCTCATAGCGCATTTCATACTACCTCCAGAGTATGAAGAATTTGAGGTAGATGGTATTACCCCAAGGCCGGGTAGGCTTGAAAAAAGAGCGAAAGTCAAGGAGTGGGTTATGAGCAAGATGGAGCAAACGAAAAGTTTATACGCGAATGAAAAAGAAAACTCCAGACTTCAAAGGAGCAAACGAGAAGTTGAGAGAACAGTGGCTCGATTTTGTAACATACAAGCAATCTGATAAAGCAAAGGCAATGTCGACAAACAATGCGTTAAATGCTGCCCAAAAGAAATACCATCATAAAATGGAGGCAGGTGGCTACAAGAGTGTCGTCCCTAAGTAGGAAACTATGGAGAAGGACATGCGGGCTAGAGGCGTCACTCCTAGTATAGATGGATGGCCCAAGAGGTCACAACATTGGTCGTACAGGCACGGGGGATCGTTGGACCCAGAAACAGGGAAGACATTATTTCATGAAAAAATTCTAAAACCTTCCGAAGACCTTGTTCAGGCAATGAACGATGCTCAATTGGGATTGTTCCGTCCCGGGAGAGAGAACGACAAGCTGACACGCACCCTAGGGAATCCTAAAAAGGGTGGACAAACACGAGGAAAAGGCGCCCGTGTCACGTGGAAGAAAGGGTTTCCTCAGTACGATGCCAATTAGAGAAGCCGTCAGAGAAAGAAGGACCGGGAGGCAGACCGGATCTCCAAGGTAGAGAAGGACCTAGCTGATCTGCAGAACCTCATGCAAGAAATTAGCCAAAGGTCGCCGTCGTCAAATCACCCGCGGGTTGATGATCCTGCATTGGATCTTAGCCACCGGAGAAGCAGTGTGGCTTCCACGGAGGTCTGGGCTGATGATCAAGCACTGCTGGATGATGCACCGGCTCCTCGCTACCCCGTGGATAATGTCAGAGAGATGGCAAAATGTGAGCTACATCAGCCAATGAACAACCTGTCCTTCAAGGTGGCGATCGACACTGCTTTACCTTGTCTACCTAGAGCACTCCACCATTTACTTCCGATTCCACCTGGCCATGCTCGTGTCATGGTGGATGACATAGTGGAGGATTTTGCGGACATAGAGATTGACATCGCTACGCCTTAAGGCCTTACGAAACTAGGAGATGTCAAGCGCAACATCATTCTATGAAGAATAAGTACATCAAGTTTCCAGGTTCGGCGCCAAGGCCACCGACTCCAAGGAATCCAAGTCCACCCCGCATCGAATATCGTCAACCTCCAATTCCACCCCAACCCGATTATCGTCAACCTCCAAGTCCACCCTGCCCCATTGACGATCGCCACAGCAGGAGTACATCAACTCGATCTCTGTCTACGCGCAATACTCGATCTCCTCCTCGGCCTCCATGCAATAATACTACCTCGTCGAAGAAATGGAAGGGCAACGCTCCCCCACGCCCCACATGGAAGAAAGGTCAAAAGGCGAAGATAGTCGACATCCCGTCGGCTCTTCCAAAGAGACCTTATGACAAGACCGATGAGAAAACTAACGCGGATGTGGCTGCCCAAGTTAAGGCGCATTTTGCACCTAAAAAGCCTGAGCCAAAGACGGTATATGATGAAAAAACCAAAAAGTGGGCTAAGTCCTTTCTTGAGCAACCATCCCAGATATCGATGAATCTGGAATCAGACTATGACCGGGAGATTATTAAGCAAGCAAAGAAGAAAAAAAGCACAAGTGCAAAAATTGGGAAGAAAGTTGTCCAGCTCGGAGCACAGAAGAATCAATCAATCGCCCTGCTCAAAGTCATTTCAGACCTCGACATGGCCTTCAGAGCTAAAATGGATATGGACATGAAAATAATGCACCCCATATCCCGTACTAATGCTGCACTAATGGGCATCACTGTATCGTAGGCCAAAGCACTTGCTACCCAAGCAAATATGTCTCTTGGTCAATATTAAGGCTATGAATATACGCCAGTGGGTCAGATAGTACAAAAGTATGTCCGGGGGAGCTTCTAGTCAGTAATGAGGAGCCCGCGCGTCTATCCTCACATATGCGAAATCTGCACGAATGGTACATGTCGCAAGCAGAAAAAAGCATCAGAAAGATTGGTTTCCGGTCGACGTTAGAAAGGAGCATCACTTCAAACCATACTCGATACAAGTTCAAATGACCGAACCGTTTCAGTTATACAACCAGCGCGCCCTCGACAAATCTATCATTGGTTGCTACTGTCTATAAGTGATTTATTTCTATAATTAAGTTTGTAGCTCAGCTCGTTCATTGCATTTAATATATTATCCTAACTATATATCCTTTTATATGATATTATATTCTGCAGAATGAAGATGCTTGAATGCAAAAGAGCTAGAAGATATGACGTGGGTTCATTGACCCATATATCGTTAATGAATATACGTTAAAGAATCACCCCAAGGACGTGGAGGTAGACATGTGAGGTTCTTAACCAGGAATAATTTTGTTAAGGAACTACTATTTCCTTACAACTTCAAGTGAGTGTTTCTATCTTGTACACATTTTATTTTTGCTTACTCGATGAGCGATGCATGTATACTTATGTAAACGTCCACAGATTCCACTGGATCTTTCTAAATATTCAAGTTGACAAGTCCCTATTTGACGTCCACGACTCATTAAGTTGGCACCAAGAGCAGTGGAGCGACATGAAAGCAATGATCCATAAGTAATTTCAATCATTATGGAATTATATCAGCCTCTTTCATTCATTTCCTGATATCAAGTAACTAATAACTCCTTTGTTCATTTTCTTTGTCGAGCAGGTGTTGGAGACGGTTCAGACAGAAAATACCAGGTCCATTCAAAGAAGAGCTAACTTATAAAATGGCAAAGAGTTTACAACATCCACCGGGAAATCATTTATGTGGATACTACGTCTGCGAGTACATCCACGAGTTGACCAGTGAGCGAAAAGTTGACTCACATTATATTTATGGTTTGCGGGAGAAACTAGAGCCAGAGCAGCGCATACGAGCAATTCAAGAGGAGCTGACGGGATTTATGATGAAGGAGGTCCTTGATGTACATGGAGAGCATTATGCGGATGACGTGGAACTCGATTTGCCTTAGTGATCTCCATGTAGTTTATATGATATATATATCATCAATGATCATGTAATTTCAAAACATTTTTTCCTTTTGATATATATATCATCAATGTATGCTTGCAAGGGATCGATGAATTCTATAGGTGCATCAACATGTACTGTGTATGTACTAGCATAGAATATGTGTACTGAAAATGTTTAAAAATATAGTGAAACACAAAACGAAAAAGAAATAAAATGGCAAAAGAAAGAAATACACAATCTCTGTCGTGGCAGAGAAACACACAATTATCTGCCGCCGTAGGAAACCGTATAGTCACGGGTGGTGTTACGCCACGGGATTAGAGGGTTTCCGCCCCCCGCGGCGCTGATACAGCCACGTGGCTGTTATCAATCGCGGGCGGGAGCGAGCCAGGACTAGAGGGGGGGCCTCTAGTCCCGTTTTGGCAGTCCCGGGCCCAAAGCCGGGACTAGAGCTAGTTGCGGCCCGGGACTGGAGGCCCTTTTTCCACTAGTAGTGACAGGTCCTGTTTATGAAATGCATTCATTTCAGCTACGTTCAAAAACTCCTTGACCTGAAGTTTAGTCATGAATCATTTTAATTGAACTGAAATGACATGTTGCATTCCTAGTTGACTGACTTATGATTTTGCAATTTGGATTGTCTTGATAAATTTTTGATACACTAAGTTCTATATTATTCAACTCTGTTTGGTGAAGCTGTTCATTTTCCTATGTTAGCTACTCTTTTACAGAACCTTGTGAGATTTGAATTAGCAGGAGAATGTGTATTCAAAGCCTGGGGTGAGTGACTGCTCATAGATGAATTTGATGGTGCTACTGATGGACGGTTGCTCACCAACGACTCTATATCAGATGGCTCGCTGACGACTTTATATCAAATGTATATGTGATGATCTTCCTGTCATGTGGGGCGTGAGAGTTATTTGTGATTGTTTAGTTGAAACACAAACTTTTTGACTGGTTTGTTGTTGTGCACATTACATATTGTTTGAACTACTGTTGGGTTGATTTGGTTGTAACTTTATTTTTTAGAAAGGCATGTTGATGTTTAAATGTTATTATTTGCTATATTACTAACATGGTTTCACTGTAACTTTCTCTTAGAAAGTGTTTTGGCATCTGTATGCATTTGGGAATTGTAATAGACCAAAAGGTCATGGCCCAAACAATATTTTATGGAAGATTACACAATAACAAAATAAGAAATGGATTGTAAGTCGCCAAAGCTCGAAATATACACAAAACGTAAATAGGCCAGAGCCCAAAAAATGACGTCTCCCAAAAACAAAATGGACTATAAATGGCAATGCCCAAACATTAATGCACAGTTAAAGGATAAAATCTGGATAAAGAACGCCCAAATGTTGGGCTTGACCCAATTAGAATGTTGAATTGGAGTGAAATAAATGTTATCTATGACTAATTGGTTTGGTCATAGAAATATGCCACGTCAAATTCGTTGAGGTGGATGGGCTAGATAGGTTAGAAACGTAATCAACCAAATATAGTATACCAGATATTATATAAAAACTCTGGACTAGATGATATATATGGTGGTAGATAAGAGAAAGAATGACTTGCAAAGTCAGTCGTGCAAAAAAATCCATTCAAACGAACCATTATTGCTAGTTACGTGCGAAGATGATTATAAAATTTCAGCGTCCGGCCAAGGATTTTGTTCCCATGTCTCACGGATCGTGTGAAAGACTTGTTTAAAAATGTAAAACCTTCGATTATATGCCTAATTTGGACTGGAGCTAGAGAGGATGCTTAACTAATCAAAGATGCCTTGTTTGTGGGGATTATAAATTAAGGAGGCAACTAGATCGGTAGTAGTTGAGAGGACAGTGTCCAAAGGTCAACAATTGAGATACGTACAAGACAAATGAGACGGTTAGCATCAAAACTAGTGTTTTGTTTAAGGAGTTGCTTTCCTTGTGTTTATAATAAACGTACCGAAGAACTAATTAGTAGCGTTTGAAATAGGAGGTTAGTTAGCTTCAAGCGGCACATTGCTAGTCTTGCGTCAATAATAAATGTTATCGTTGGCTTTTTCTGCAATGCCACAATTAAGCTGTTCACTGCTGACATATGAGTCGAACATCACCATTATATTATATATTTGTAGGGTTCGCCGGGGTGTGGGTTTAAATGTCACCGGCAACTTTTCAATTTCTTAAAAAAAATAGCTATTTTATTATTAAGTTTCACAACAAATTTATATTAGGAACTAGATATTCATATCTCACTACGGGGAAGAACAACGTGTCGTGTGTTCAAATCACATGGAAAGGATCCCATAGCACGGCAAAGCCGTTACAGTGCCACAACACATGACAATAATGAAATGAATTTGAATGTTTCCACACGAGCGATCCGTGGCACCTTCCCGTCGACCAATTACAAAAAAAAAACATATGGAGCACGTGTTTCTTTTGCGGGGATTTCTCAAGTACTATGCTCTGTAATTTTTTTATTATTTCCTATTTAATAACGTTTGCATCACAAATCATCACGCAAGTAAAAATAGTTTTTTATTTGTGTATAGAGCAACTCTGAGAAAAGGTGGGCACTTTGGCTACAACCAAACGATTTGATTTCCAAATAAAAATAGTCATATTTCCATCATATGCCCCCTGTCCACCTTGTTTTCGGGAGTGCTTATTTCCTGTTTCTCCCTGGTGCGGCTTTGGGTATTGGCACCATGGATCTTGTATTAGCCAAACAATTTTTGAGGATAGACCTAGTTGGATACTTGACATGATGCCTATAAATTTTTTGATGTAATTATTATTGGACTATGTTGTTTAGGGCACATGTCAGCACGGATTTAATATGGCAACCCAATCATGCATTCATGGTTCTAACATCATGTGGGATTCATATATGTTTTTAAATTTCAAATGTTTTATCTCTTGAAGCGTAAGTCGAAACTTAGATCTGTTTTCATCGTTATCTTTTTCGCGATAGACTGCCTCTACGTTCTCGTCCCCGCTATTTCTATGGACGTTACAAATGCAAAAGGATGAATTTCATGCTTTTTTGGCCACCGGATCGCCCGCAAAACACGTTGGAGCGACTGGTATTTTCTTGTGCTCATCAGTGGTAAGCCCTGTGAGGATTAGTTCGCGACCTACAGGTAAAAAACTTTTAGTCGCTTGCCGGGGTTCACGTTACCACCGACGTACTTTTGCGCTTCCGCCGGTAAGGCTGCAGCGACGCTAAGCCTTTTTTCGGTAGTGTCAATATCCCATGGAGTTAGAAGATTCACATAATTTTTGTAAGTCTATGCCTCTCCCCACAATTTGTGAGGACAACTCACTCAGGATTAGATCAAAAAATCATAAACATTGTATAGAAATTAATACTAAATAGTTTTACACTATCGCCAATCATGATGAGATCAAGATTACAAGTATAGTACTATGGGTATGGAGAGGGGCTGGTGGCGGTGGATATCCTCAGCTCAGATATGAAAATGGCTTCAACCGTGTTTCTGCATACTATTGTTAGGTGTTCTAGCAGCTCGGAGATAAATCTTACGTAGAAGGCTTCACGAAAGTTTCTTATGTTGACCATGCAAAGGCGGTGACACCTGGTACGGGCACGCGGTATGGACGGGTCCATTCCATACCAGTGCTCGTTAAACCTTTCGGAGCTTTTATACATTGCCTCTTTGGCTTGGGATTATTGGAAACTCGGGATTCTTCATTAATTGATATTCATTTCGCCATAAATGTACCCTAAAGTAGGAAGATCATAGAAAATTATTAGGTCTCTGCAATAATTAGTCATTACCCAGTGCTGAACCTAGGAAACTTGCATGTACCAATCTCGTCCCCTATTCTCCCTATGTCGTTGGCTCCGCATCTTCAGTCCATCGCACGATGGTACCCGCACCGGTATTCCCACATCAATAACCTAATTAATGTTCCACTTTTATCTAATGGCATGCTTGCTTGACCTAACTTGGTATATCATCAGTTTGTGTAATATATAAATGTACAATATGATATGCACTGGGCCCTCTAGATTAATTTGATTGATCCATGATTATGCCACCTATCCGAGTGTAATGCTGCATACATAATAGAGGTGGACACATATAAATACTTATCTAATTCTTGCTTATGGATTGACAAACAACTAGGGAGTGATTACTTCCACGCTTGCTTTCATATGTGAAATGCTTGGATGTTGACGTTCAATGATTAAAATTCCTACATTCATTAATTAGTCGACATAAAAGTTATTCCAACAAGTACATATCGACACTACAAACAACATTATATCTGCTCAATTAGTTCCACGACGCGGCCAGCCACCTAGTTAACATGAACCAAGTGTATCTTATGCTAACAAAGAATGATTGTGATTCCACCAGATCACTTCACAAGGAGAAGAAGAAATACAACCAAGTACCCCCGACTCGAAATATCCATATAATGTTTAAAAGCAACTTGTTTTCTATGGCTAAGGCTAGGATCCCATCTTACTCGTATGTTGATATGTTATCATATCTAACTCATAAATGATATTTCTATGAATACATATATATTTGTTGATAGTTGGTTCAAGACATTTCGATCCACGGTTGGATTAGGACTCGTCTAGGTATCGCTAGGGTGGCCGGGTGCAGCCGCCACAAAAGCCTTAGTGCCTAGATGAGACAAGCTCTGCCATGCTAAGAAGAGATCCGACTTTTGAATGATGGGACCATCATGGGTCACATGACGAGGAGAGGAGGGCGGCGTTTATACTCTGGGAATTCAAACATGGTTGTAAAATTCCGATTGTCCATGAAATTAGGGAGGGTAGGATGCTAATTTTATAGTTCAAGTTCCGGGATGTGGCATATGTTTGGCCAAGTCTGATCCACAACCACAGCCCAGACCAAATCGTGTCGGATAGCCAATTTTTTGTGTCGGCCTTTGTTAAAAATGGCTTCAATGGGCGATATCGAAAATCCTTTTACGTATTAGTGTTACAGATAATTAAGTATGCAAATATCATATTCACTCCTTCCACACGTTCACCATAAGATAGATGAGGTGAACAGTGCATGTATGTCGTTTTGGTGTTAGAATATGTGGATATTGTACCATCCATGGCAACCATGTAGGTCTGAGTGCCAAGACAAACATGGCTGAATTCCAGGATACACAGGTGAACGGATCATTGTTTCATATGTGGAAAACCGTCTGGACGAAAAAAAAGAGAATGCTGGCATGCACCTAAGGTTATGGCGCCGTCCATGGATTCCCAAAATCTCGATGGGTTGCATAGTCAGATAATCAAACGTACCAGCTCGGTAAACATGAGTTTGTCATGTAGAACACAATCATATCTTAATCTCCACGAATGAAACTCTTTTAAAATAGTAATAACCAAGGAACTATGCTAGCAGTATGACAATAACCGAAATATGTTTCAATTTCTATCTAATGGTACGTTAGCTTAACTTGACTAGATCTATCATCAGTTGGACGAATATATAAACTTATACTGAACCCCATCCACATGGGGCCCTCCATATTAAATACTATGAGCCAAAGTCCAATGTTCTATACGTAATAGAGGTGGATATGTATAAGTACTATAAATGAACTAGCAGCCTACCACGAAGGTAGGCGCACTAGTGCAGAGCCCCCCCCTTTAACTCCGGTTGGGAGGGCCCTCTAACAGCGGTTCCCCAACCGCTGTTGAGGGTTCGGTGTTAGAGGGGGGGCCCATTTAACACCGGTTATCCTATTAATATGAAGTTCACTCTTCTGCTGACTTGAGTCCAGAAGGGAAGCGACTGATTTCCAATTCTTCTTTGCTAGCGCTTGACTCCTGTGGAATTCCATTAACAAGCTTAAAAGAAAGCCTTTTATTTCGTTTTTGAGATACTAGTTATTTATAGTATAGGTTAAGTTCGATATTTCACTCCGTGGGCTTCTATCAAGTACTGGAGGGGAATCAATCGAAGAGATTGCCTGCCCATGCTACAATTCCTTACTCAAAAGGACTAGAGTGGTGGTGCCGGGACTTTGGTAAGGAAGGGATGGCTATTCCCACAGGTTGATCTTGATAAAATGTGCAGCGGTAAGCAACTAATAATCTCGATGCAGGACTTCCCCCTTCTTCGACATATGAATATGCCTCGCCTCGAAGATCAAGAAATCCTTTCCAGGAAAGAACAGCGAAGGAAAAGCGCGACTAGCAAAGTCAAGTACTTACTTGAGATGTTAGAAGGAGCGAAATTAATAGGTGCCGGAGCTGCTACAATTGCTTTAGCCGGGGCTGCTGTCGGTATTGGAAACGTGTTCAGTTCTTTGATTCATTCTGTGGCCCGAAATCCATCATTAGCTAAACAATTATTTGGTTATGCCATTTTGGGCTTTTCTCTTACCGAAGCTATTGCATTGTTTGCACTAATGATGGTCTTTTTGATATACGAACCGGTGTTAAAGGGTGGCGCACATGGGGCTGCCGCAGGCCTCAGCCCCCCCTTTAACACCGGTTCGTATCTGGAACCGGTGTTAAAGGTTCTTCTGCCGCGGCAGAGATTTAGGCCGTTTTCCTGCCGCGGCAGAACTCTGCCGCGGCAGGAAAACGGCCTAAATCTCTGTCGCGGCAGACTTCTGCCTCTGCCCCGTTCTGGGCGTATTTCTGCGGGAGGGGGGGGGGGAGCGAGGGGAAACCGATCGGGAGCGGTATACTTATAAATCGCCATCGGTACATACGAGTACATGAATAATTAAGCAACTATTATTATACACAAACATCGTCATCGGCACATACATGGTCATCGTTCATTTTGGTGGATATCTAAAGAGATCTCCGCCAGGCGTGACGACCTCATCAAGTATGAACCCCGCCAATTCCTCTTGAATGGCTCGTATGCGTTAAAATGGTAGGAGTTGGTCCCGCATCCGTTCGATCTGAATATATATGAAGAATGGGCCGTCAATATATATATATATATAAGAATAAAACTCAACACAATTGATGGTAATAAAATAATGTTATGGACTTTGTTTACTTACTCTAAGTTGTTCTAGTGCGGCTTGGCCTGTCGCACATATCGTGTTGCGAATGAATTCGCAAACATAGTACCCACATAAGTTATTGTCGTGTCCCTGATGCGCGCACTTTACGAGAATAGATAGTTCAATCAAAATAATAATCAATAAAGCATGATATAATGGAATTGGAAGCTAGCTAGTATTACTTACATTTTGGTCTACAAATTTTAGTTCTTCTGACCATTCACCCACGGCCCTGCCCGTGAACATTTTCCAAACCCTGTCCGACAAAGAAAATGGATAAAGCAGTAATTAATTACTTATTGTCACGAAAGTTGCCGATCTAGTGCGATAATATGATTGAAATTACCTCTGGAGCATCTCTCTAAAGTCTGCCCATAACTCTTTTTCTTTTCGTAACGAGTCCATGACAAGGACTTTTCCTGAGTCGGGTTGAATGACTAGCAGAATAAAGTGGAACCTACGCACGCATAACTCATCATCAGTTACACTTAACATCGAGTAAGACGAAACAGAATGTGTACAAGAGAGAGGGTAACAGTACTCACGAGAAGTTGTAAGGCAATAGTATTTCCCTTTTGGTTTGTTGTCTCAGTAAAGACTTTAGCAAGTAATCTTCTGTTTGTCCGGGTTTGTCTCTTACCACTTCTTCATGAACTCTATTTGGGTCAACGAACCCAATGTCAAAAGGGCCTCCTTTCATGCATTCCATAACCTTTTTCCTGCATAATAGTATATACATATATGGTGAGCATATATATATACATGCAATTAATGAAGTGAATGAGATGAGATAAAAATTACAGAAATAGTACTTACACACAATAAAGGCTGATGGCAGATTTGTCGAGTTCCTTCTGATTGAATAGAAAATGCAAGTCTTGAATGTTGAAGTCGATCGCGTCGTCTCCGCACAAGAAAATCTGATCTCTTATATGCGCCGTGATCCATTCTTCTTTTCTCGTCTTGCAGAAATGAAGGTACCACTTGTGCAATTTTCGCATCTTTGTTGGTAGATTCTTGAGCTCCTCTTTCTTGACTAGATTCTTCCCATACTTCCATGGTTGTATGGGGTTGACATCGCATTTGGGCAAGTTGTCTCCCATGACGTTCAAGTATGCAATGTAAGTCATCCCCATCTCATTGGCCTTTCTTTGTAGCTCTGCCTCGTAATCATCTACGGGAGGAGCGTCCCGTTTGTCAAACATTTGGAGCGGGGCGCATGATTGGTTTTCCTGCTCTCCGAGCATGGGAACTGTTTTCTGGGGTGCCTCACGACTGCTACTTTCAGTCTCCCTACGGCGCCTTGCATCCGCCTTCAAAATCTGGCGCTCGTAGTCCGACACAAGTGGGGTTTCAGGTTTCAAAAGATTTTTGTAAAACTTCTCCACCACCGCCGGATCTATTTTCTCCTTTGGCTCGGCCCGTCTAGGTGCAAAGAATTTCTTGACCTGTTCTCCCGAGATCCTATTGGTCTCCTCGTCGCTGCGATTCCACGGTAAAACCGGCAATGGCTTGGCGGAAGGCTGCGGGACGTAGTTTTTTGAACTCTTTGGCGTACGGTTTCCTGCGGATTTCTTTGTGGCAGTGCTACTGATGCTCCTCGTGGCAGTGCTCTTCCGCTTACGCTGAGGAGATGGCTGAAGCACCGGAGATGGCTGACGGGCCGGAGATGGCTGCCGCGCAGGAGATGGCTGACGGGCCGGAGATGGCTGCCGCGCAGGAGATGGCTGACGGGCCGGACATGGCTGCCGCGCAGGAGATAGTTGAAGCGGCTCAGACTGCTGACGCTGCGGAGACGGCGGGGGTGCCAGTGACCTCCAATTTGGAAGCACAATGTGTTCCTTCTTCCAAAGAATGGTTGTTTTCACTGCAAATTTGAGTTGAGTTTCCCCTTCACCTGTAGCATGGTCAAGCTGTGCTTCCTCATATTCCTTCACAACCTCATCCACCCCGACAATAGCATAGCCATCTGGTATCGGTCGGCAGTGGTAAGTTCCACCAGCTACAGGAGGTAAGGCATAGCCGACAGCCACCTTAATGGATAAGCCCATTAATCTCACATGCAGCTCAGCGTGTTCGCTCTCCGTGATCTCATCAACGGGGTATCGAGGACCCGTCATTTCAAGCGTGGGCTGCACGTTCTCCGTGGAAGCCACACTACTTTTCCGCGCAGAGTCTGGGCCGCGGGCAGCTTCCAATGCAGGCTCTTCATGCCGCTGAGATGGGCCGGTAGCTTGATGGCTCTGTTGTGCATTCACTTGCGTCTGCAGCGCCGCAAGTGCATGTTCTATCTGTGTCATCCGCTCTGTACGCTCTTTTTCTTTTCTGCCGCGCCAACTGTAAGAGTCGCTCCAGTCGGCAAACCCATCCTTCCACGTCATACCCCCTGTGCCTCGTGCATGTCCAGGGTGTTCTTTTTTACCGATGGCGCGTGTGAGCTGTTCATTCTCTCTGTCGGGATGGAAGGTCCTGGCGGATGTTTCCTCGTATGCCGTGATGAGTTCAGTGACGGGTTTGGCAAGGATGGTTGGGAAGATACACAATCCTGTTTCTGGGTCCAACCTTGCCCCGATTCCGTAGAACCAAGTCTTTGCACGTAGGTCCCACCCATCTGTCTGGGGTGTGATCCCTCTCTCGCGCAGGGCCCTCTCAGCTTCCTCCCACTTAGGCCTCTGAGATATGTAGCCACCTGACCCCGTCCTCCGGTGATATTCCTTCTTCAGGGCATTAAGCGTATTGGTTTCTGAATCCTTTTTAGCTATAGCACTTTTTTTATATGTCTCAAATTCAGGCCAGTGAGGTCTTATCTTCGCATAATATGCGTCTTCGAAATCAGGAGTCTGGCGAGTTTTGACAAATTTGTTCAATTTTGTCTTCCAGTTGCGGAAAGCCTCAGCCATCTTCTTTAGAGTCCACTCTTTGACCTTTTTCTTTATAACCGGGTTGTTTTCATCCTCCTCTGGCGGAAGGGTGAAATTTACCAACAACGAATTCCAAAGCGTTTCTTTGGATCTGTCATCGACAAAGGTACCGTCTCCCTTCTTTGGCTTATTCCAATATTCAATTATGATTGGGATTTTGTCCCTAACAAGAACTCCAGCCTGGCATATAAATTTGTCTGCGGCCTTCTTGGGCTCCATCGGCCTTCCATCAACACGGACTGCTTCGATCGTGAACTTTGCACGATCTTTCAACCGCTGGCTCGCGCCTCGTTTGCTCTTTTTTGTAGAAGAAGATGGTTGCTGGCTGGTCGATCCAGAGGGCTAAAAGAAGAAAGAAGCGTTAATTAATACATGTAGAAGAAGATTGTTGGTGGAAGTCAGCTGAGGCTTAATCAATGCATATACCTCTCCGGACTTTGTAACCATTAAATTGCGTTCACCGGAGTCTTCATCTTCTCCATGACTAGTACTTGAGTTGTCGTCGTCATGTCCCTCCAAGTTCAGATATTGTGAGGTGTCCTCATCAATAATGTTCTCCATTATTTCTTCTTCTTCAAGGTTTCTACTAAGTGGATCCATAGTTTCTAAAACAATAATATTATCTAGAGTAAGAGTGTAAACATTCAAGTGGACTTGGATTCATACACAAATATACATATTATTCATACCAAAATACACAAATAAATACACAAATGAGTCAGCGGTCCAATTTGTATACAAGTTTTAATCTATGCATGTAGTACAATTTATCGAGCAAACAAGTTTTAATCAGGCTGAGTCAGCAATCACACACGTGGCAGACACGTGGCGCTCACCGGTGGGGTGACGTTGGTCTCGTCGGGCGGCGGTGCTCGTCGGACGGATGCGGCGGTCTCGTCGGGCGGCGGTGCTAGCGGCGGGCTTGTCGGGCGGCGGGCGGCGTCGGCGTTGAGGCGTGGCCTACGAGCTCCGAAGCGGCGGCGGCGAGACGCTCCTGCACGGGGAAGAGAGCGAGATGGTCAGGGCTCCTCGAAATAGGCTTGCGCCCCGCTATATTAATATAGCAATCACAAGATACAACGACAATGTTGGAGGAACAGAAAAGAGGAAGGTGAAATAAGTTATGCGTCAAGGGTGAGCTCACGGTCCTCTAGGACCTCTCCAATCCTCCCATATCTCTCTGGTTCGAGCTCGCGCCGAGAGCCTCCCATTGCCGCCGTCGGCCGTCGTGCACACGGACGGAGCCCCACTGTGTTCTTGGATCCATGAGGTAGACCTTAGCATCTCGGCATGGTTCCTGGGGTTTGTCCCTCTGCTCAACAACCGCCGCCGCCGCGAGCGCCTCTGTCCGCCGCCGCTCTGCCTCTCCCCTCCTTGCTTGCCGCCTGCCGCATCTCCCCTCTTCGCTTCGCCGGTTCCCACCTCCGAGCGTCACCCGCACCCTCCCCATCGAACTCCCCTACATCCACCCCCTCCGCCAGGCCGTCGACCCACCCCGCCAGCTCCCTATAGTTGCCCCGTGCCAGCGAGCCCGCGGCCTCCCTCCGCTCTGGCCGTCCGCCTCGCCTCTGCTTCTGTCTACCTCTCCCGTCGCCACTCGATCAGCTCGCTGGGCCGAGCGCCGCGCCCTTGCCTCGCCCTCCGGCCGCTCGTCCTCAGCGCCCCAACCTCCGCCGCCGGGGCCCTCCCCACACCTCCTTCTGCGACGCCTGGCCGCCACCGGGGCCGACGGCGCCGCCTCCGCACTTCCCCGACGCCAAGCCCGAGCCCGACCACGGCCTCGCCACGCCAACCTTGCGCCCTCGCCAACTGCGAGTCCACGGCCCTCCAGCCCCACCGCCCGGCTCCACCACCGCCACCGCCAGCGCCCTCTAGCGCCACCGCCCTCCAGCGCCACCGCCCGGCTCGCCCTCTGCGAGGTCGACCCGACACCGCCTACGGTCGCCGCTGCGCCCGCGTCGTCTGTCCTCCGTCGGCCTCCTCCCTGGTACCCGCCGCAGCGACCTTCGGCCACCGTCGTGTGGAGACATAGAGGGAGGGGAAGGATGCGGGGAAGAGAGGGTCGGGAGCGGCGGACCTCGAGCTCCGAGGCGGCGGCGGCGAGACGGCTGGTCGGGGGAGCTCCGAAGCGGCGGCGGCGAGACGGCGGGTCGGGGGAGGCGAGACGGAGATCGATCTGGCTCAGTGGGGGGAAGAAAGGAAGGGGCAGGGGAAGGTGAAATAAATACACACCCCCCCCTTTAACACCGGTTCGTGGCTGGAACCGGTGTTAAAGGGGGGGGGCGTTTCCCGCGTGCATTTATTACCCCCCCCTTTAACACCGGTTCCAGACTGGAACCGGTGTTAAAGGGGGGGTGTTTCCCGCGCGCATTTATTACCCCCCCCTTTAACACCGGTTCGTGGCTGGAACCGGTGTTAAAGGGGGGGTGTGCGCGCGGGAAACGAAATAAATGCCCCCCCTTTAACACCGGTTCCTGTCTGGAACCGGTGTTAAAGGGGGGGCATTTATTTCATGCATTAAAGGGGCTTTTTTAATTCAAAAAATATGATATGAATTTAGAAAATTCATATCTTTTTCATTTCAACTCAGAAAAATATGAATAATATATCATAATTTTCAGAAAAATAATATTTATCCATTCATGTAAATCATTTTATATTTACTTTACATGAAATTTTTTAAAATAATTAAAACACTTATTTCATGCATTAAAGGGGCTTTTTTAATTCAAAAAATATGATATGAATTTAGAAAATTCATATCTTTTTCATTTCAACTCAGAAAAATATGAATAATATATCATAATTTTCAGAAAAATAATATCTATCCATTCATGTAAATCATTTTATATTTACTTTACATGAATTTTTTTAAAATAAATAAACATTTATTTCATAGCACAGAACTCAATGACCTCCTCTGTTACATAGCCCTTGGAGATGCTTCCTTCTGGCCTAGCACGGTTATGAACGTAGCTGGCAGGAGTTAAGTGGCATCGTTTACCCTTCTCGTTCTCAGGATGCATAGGCTCTTCAGGGGCCTTCACACGTTGCTGGTCCTGTCGTGCTTCCGGTGTATCTTTTGTCTTTCCATACACTCCTAGAAAGCCTAGCAGGTTCACGCAAACATTCTTCGTCACGTGCATCCCGTCGATTGAAGAGCGGACCTCTAAGACTTTCCAATAGGGTAGGTCCCAAAATATAGATTGCTTCTTCCACATGGGCGCGTGTCCGGCATCGTCATTCGGAACAGATAGACTGCCAGGACCTTTTCCAAAGATTACTTCTAGGTCCTTGACCATACCAAATACCTCCTCACCGGTACGGAGGACAGGCTTCCTCCGGGGTTCTGCCAGACGTTTGAAATGCTTGCCTTTCTTTCTTACTGGATGCAGGTTCGGAAGAAATCGGCGATACCCTAGGTACACAACCTTCTTACATTTATCCAAATATACACTTTCAGTATCATCTAAACAGTGTGTGCATGCATTGTATCCCTTGTTTGTCTGCCCTGAAATGTTACTAAGAGCAGGCCAATCATTGATGGTTACGAAAAGCAATGCTCGTAGGTCAAATGGCTCCCCTTTGTGCTCATCCCACATACGTACACCTGGTTTGGCCCACAGCTGTAAAAGTTCTTCAACTAATGGCCTTAGGTACACATCAATGTCGTTGCCGGGTTGCCTCGGGCCTTGGATGAGCACTGGCATCATAATGAACTTCCTCTTCATACACAACCAAGGAGGAAGGTTATAGATACATAGGGTCACAGGCCAGGTGCTGTGACTGCAGCTCTGCTCACCAAAAGGATTCATGCCGTCTGTACTTAGACCAAACCTTAAGTTCCTTGCGTCACGTGCAAAGTCCGGGTACTCTCGCTCGACTTTTCTCCACTGTGACCCATCAGCGAGGTGTCTCAACATCGCGTCTTTCTTACGGTCTTCCATGTGCCATCGCAACAACTTGGCATGCTCTTTATTTCTGAAGAGACGTTTTAACCGTGGTATTATAGGAGCATACCACATAACCTTGGCGGGAACCTTCTTCCTAGGGGCCTCGCCCTCAACATCGCCAGGATCGTCTCGTCTGATCTTATACCGCAGTGCAGTGCATACCGGGCATGCATCCAAATTCTCGTACTTCTCACCGCGGTAGAGGATGCAGTCATTAATGCAGGCATGTATCTTCTGCACGTCTAATCCTAGAGGGCAGACAACCTTCTTTGCTTGGTATGTACTGTCAGGCAACTCATTATTTCTTGGAAGAAGATTCTTCATTTTTACCAACAACTTTGAAAATGCGCTGTCAGTCACACCATTCTCTGCCTTCCATTGCAGCAAATCCAGTGTGGCACCTAGATTTTTGTGGCCATCTTCGCAAGTTGGATACAACAATGTTTTGTGATCCTTTAACATCTGCTCCAGCTTCTCCTTCTCCTTTTCAGTTTCACATTCTTCCTTTGCATCAGTAATGGCCCGACCAAGATCGTCATCAGCGGGCCCATCTGCTCCCTCTTGATCTTCATTATCTACCTCCGTTGCATTATCATCATATTCAGGATACATATTATGATAGTTTTCATCATCCTCTTCTTCTTCGTTGTCTTCCATCACAACCCCTTTTTCTCCGTGCTTGGTCCAACAATTATAGCTGGGCATGAAACCAGATTGAAGCAGGTGGGCGTGAATGGTTCCGGTATTTGAGTAGTCTTTCTTGTTCTGACAGTGAACACACGGACAGCACATAAAACCATTGTGACCACGGTTTGCATTAGCCACAACGATGAAATTTTGGAGGCCCGTAATGTACTCGGAAGTGCGGCGGTCACCGTACATCCATTGCCGATTCATCTGCATTAATATGTAGTATATATCAAAAAATAATAGGGAGATGACCATTTATATATATAGTACATCAATGACACATGAAACTATAGTTGCCGACCTCGACCGAGACGGAAAGAGCAACAAGAAAGCTTATTTTGAGCTCTCGGGCATTTCACCGAACACCTCTAGTGCATATGAAAAAAACACAAACTAGCACTCTTCACACCCTCTTGCTAGGCTCCAAAATGTGAAAGAATGGAAGAGTGGGGTGTGTGTGGGCTGGGGTGGTGTCTTATATAGCCCCCCCCTTTAACACCGATTCATGCCACGAACCGGTGTTAAAGGGGGGGGTGCGCGGGCCACTGGTGCAGGGACCTTTAACACCGGTTCGTGCCACGAACCGGTGTTAAAGGGGGGGCTCCTTTAATGCCGCAGAGGCCACGCTGGTACGGCCCCCCCTTTAACACCGGTTCGTAGAAGAACCGGTGTTAAAGCCCATTTCCGGGATCAACAAAAGCCCTCGTTTCCACTAGTGGCGCGTCCCAATACTTAATATTAATATTTGTTTTCATACGCTTGCCATGGTAGCTTGCCATAGTACGTAAGTGTCTAATGAATATGGCAGTAATACACCTGCATGACTTGGATACTCTTAGCTGCTCTATAAATAGTTGGGCATAACAATGGACCATAAAGCAGACAAGCAGCTATCATTCCCTGTGCCAACACAAATTCATCGTACTATTAGCAATGGTAGGAGACTAGTTTTTTCTTATCACTGATTACATACATCCATCATTAGCTATCATCATCTGTCTATTTGATCGTACATGTGAGCTAACTTACTATATATGTGCATGTATTAATTGTGTCCAGGAGACGATCAAGAAGATTGGCCCGCATGGTTACGAGGAAGGCGCTGCTTTTGACATCGACTTCAAAAAGTCGCCCAAATAGCTGGTGGACATCACTATTTGGAGCAGTGATGGCCCTGATGGGAAAATCAATGCCATATCCTTCAAATATCGTGACGAGAATAATGATCTAGTCCAGATAGGTCCATATGGCAGCATAGAGGGTACAAAGCACACGGTATGTAACTTTTCCTTCATATATGATGGGTTCTTGCCTCCGCGCATAAATTTCAGATACACTATATAACAAATGCAGTTTATTTCCATCCTACTTGTTTTGTCTCTCTTGAAGTAATGTTGGAATTTATATGAAGTCTTTAAAGGGTATATACTAATTAACTAATTACTAAATAACACTAATGGGTTCTTTCTGCATTTATTGTAATACTACAAAGATATCCATTACACAAGGTGAGTACTTGACCGTGATCTCTGGCTACTTAAACCCCTCCATCACTGCGCTCAACTTCAACACCTCTGCGGATGCTAAGTATGGGCAGTTCGGCAGGTGCCCAAACACTGGAGACACGCATTTCTCAATTGATGTGGATCACGATTCAATTATATCCCTCTTTGGCCATTGCGACGACAAGCTCAGGTCCATCGGAGCCTATTCTGGTCCCCGGGCTTGATTGATCAATCCTTTATCATCATCATGTCATGCATGTGATATATATATATATATATATATATATATATCCTATAGGTGTGACCTACATACCTATCAACTGCTTGCTGTTAAATAAAATATGCATCCTGTCAGCAAACTGGAGTACATGCCATAGAGTAGGTACTCCATGTGATGGAAGGATCCATGGTCTTTGCTTGTTCCATGTACTATATTGTATTGTATAATGTGTCATGTATGTGTGGTTTGTATTGTCCTCGCACTGGTATGCTTTTTTTATAATAATAAATAAATATTTTGGAAACTAGCGTGTTTTCCCCATGACTAAACGGCTACCATTTTATTATTGGGAAACGAATCATTGCAAGATGCAACAAATAATCTTTTTTCAAGTATATGTTTATTTAGATGTGATGGCAAGTTCTGACTCTGTTTTCACGCTATAACTTAGACCACTGCCCCCTAGGACCTTACTAAGGATGTCGACTATAATGAACTTTTTCATAAATCGTGAACTATTTTAGCAACTAGCCAAGCCCCGTTAGGCTAGAAAATATGTCTATTAACATTAATTTGTAGAGGCGTGGACAAACGTTCTGTCAAACAATCAAGCCGCGGAGTGCGCAAAGTGAGGTCTACTGTACATGACCAACGCTAAAAAGAAACGTTCTTTCCGGGTAAATGTATACTAGCATTGACATAGCTAACAAGCATGGCAAGTATTACACTTTTAAGAACCATGACAGTTGTAAGAACCCTAAAAATAATCGACCAGTATAACAAAGTTTGGCATACGTGCTCTTACACGAATTCAACATGGAACTCTCCGTTACCTTTCACCACTCATCGAGCTAAATACGGCAGGCTCTGCGTGGAACATTTTTAGCTTGGCGATCGGCAGTTCCTTCTCTTCAATTTGCAGACACTATGTAAATTAAATCATGATCAAAACAGGTACAAATAAGAAGAATATTTTAATAAAATAATAAGACAATGTTTACATGTTAGTTTTTCTAGTCTGGGAACAAGCAGGTTGACCCTCATGATGCTCATATGTTGGGAAACATAGTGGCCACAAAGATAAGTCGATGGAGGATGGAGGATGATGGTGGCACTAAAAAGGAAAATATATGGAAATGACCATATTACCCAGACAATATATTTAACATGCATGCATATATATGTGTATAAGTGCTAGTACAAACTAATTGGTTGACTGATGTAATCGGTTAGAATTTTGTAGTTCTTCGTTACATTTCCATCTTTCGAACGATATACTTTAAACGGTCTAAAAGCAGGATAACAAAAAAGTATATTATTACAAAAGAGGATGATCTTAGATCAAAATCACTTTTATTATGCAAATGAAAGTAGTAAATCGATATAATGCACATGGACATCATGTTAAGCAATGTCCCATTATGGTTTCTAACACATTCTTCTCAACATGCATCATATCGCTGGAATGTCGAACATCGAGATGCTAATGTAGGGTTCGTTTCATGTAAAACAACAAAATTCTACCGCAAGAACGCATAATACCAAGATCCAATCTATAGAAAAGACAAGATCTAATCCACGAGATCGGTGCAACAAGATTGAAGAGAACTAACCCTCATAGATCCAAAGCGTTTGACGGTATCAGATTCTCGTGGTTTATGTAGTCGATCACTTGCCGATCTCAAGATGACATTGACGATCCTTCTGGCACTGCGTTTCGGCAGCGCTTCCGTAGTCGGTCACACATATAGAGTCAATGAAGACCTTCCTCTCCCTGTTCCAGCAGGGTAGCGGAGGTAGTAGATCCCCTCGTAATCTCAACAACACGACAGTGTGCTATTGGTGGTGGAGGAGAGATTTCTGAAGGGCTTCGCCTAAGCCAGAGAAGTACGGTGGAGGAGAGAGGGGAAGTGGCGGTTAGGGTTTTTGGCTCCAAGGACAAGGGCATGGGCGTGTGGGGGTACGCCCCCACCCCTCCTTATATAGGTGGGGGCGGGACTAGAGACCCTCTAGTCCTGGGCGGTGGCTGGACCCGGGACTAAAGGGGGGGTCCCTATATATTCTGTGCGCCAGGGGAGGTGCTGCCCAGCACTAGGCATTCCTCGACGAAGCACTCACACAGAGGCGACGCAATGCAGGGGAGGTGTTGTCCGGCCGGCCGCCAATTCCACCACCGCTCCGCCTTGCGTGCTCCGCCATGCCGCCGCTCCACCGTGCACTCCTCTGTTTCATGCTGCCGCCCGCCACCTCGCCGCTCCGTAGTGCTCTCCGCCTTGACGTGCCGCTGCGCGCCGCCTCGCGCCGGGCGCCGCCCCTCCGTGCCGCCGTCACGTGCTGCCGCCGGCGTCGGTGAGAGCTCGAGGGAGACGGTGGATTTTTTGTTGTAAATATTAGCTAGGGTTATTAATTAGCTAGGGTTATTAATTATAATTAGAATTATTGTTTTAGTTATTAGGATTAGGATGAGGATTATTTTTGAAGTTATTTTTTGTTT
The DNA here is from genome assembly GCA_916181665.1 of Avena sativa. Taxonomy (NCBI): domain Eukaryota; kingdom Viridiplantae; phylum Streptophyta; class Magnoliopsida; order Poales; family Poaceae; genus Avena; species Avena sativa. Next base: position 483,471,762 of record OV702283.1, read on the forward strand.
TAAATATTAGGATTATATTGTTTTACCACAAATAATATTAGGGTTATTGTTTTTTGTTTTAGTTATTAGGATTATTGTTTTACCATAAATAATATTAGGGTTATTTTTTTGTTTTATTTATTAAGATTATTGTTTTACCACAAATAATATTAGGGTTATTAATTAGGGTTATTGTTTTTTGTATTAGTTATTAGGATTATTGTTTTACCGCAAATAATATTAGGATTATTAATTAGTGTTCTTAGGGTTATTGTTTTTTCGTTATTAGGGTTATTGTTTTTTCTAACCTGTTTAACTCTCTTTCTGTTATAGTTAATTAAGTCATGGATCCATCCGAAGATCATGATCGCATTGGTGCAGGTTTTCTTCAGGGCATGATAAGAGGTGAAATTCCTCTTAATATTACTACCGGTGAAGATATTTTGCTCGAGGAAGAGATTTTCTCATATCTTAGTCCATCCGGTGATGGACTAGAGGAAAACCTGATGTACCAAGGGGAAGACCGGATGAACGAAGGGCAAATAAATAACAACAATAATGATGGCCCCTCGACAGGATCCGGTGAGGTACATATATATATAAAGCCTCATGTTACCTCTATTCATTTATTGATCTAGATATATCAATATATATATATATTAATCACTCTCTCTTATTCTTTTAGCCCACTAGATCGAAGCAATCGACAGATCAAACGAAACGAGGGTCGAACAAAAAGTTGGATGGTAATCAGAGGTACACCATCAAAGAAATAGATGATGATGGTGAACTGATTGCTCCAGAGAAGCACCGGAGGATGTTTAAAAATCAATGCGGGGTGCTTGTTAGGGACAACCTGCCGATCATCATCCAAGAATGGAATAATTCAAAGAAACCCGGTGAAGAATCCAACAGCTATGTCACCGATGATGCCAAAGAAGACCTTTGGCAGAAGCTCATAGCGCATTTCATACTACCTCCAGAGTATGAAGAATTTGAGGTAGATGGTATCACCCCAAGGCCAGGTGGGCTTGAAAAAAGAGCGAAAGTCAAGGAGTGGGTTATGAGCAAGATGGAGCAAACGAAAAGTTTATACGCGAAATATGTCGCGAAAAAGAAAACTCTAGACTTCAAAGGAGCAAATGAGAAGTTGAGAGAACAGTGGATCGATTTTGTAACATACAAGCAATCTGATAAAGCAAATGCAATGTCGACAAACAATGCGTTAAATGCTGCCCAAAAGAAATACCATCATAAAATGGAGACAGGTGGCTACAAGAGTGCCGTCCCTAAGTAGGAAACTATGGAGAAGGACATGCGGGCTAGAGGTGTCACTCCTGGTATAGATGGATGGCCCGAGAGGTCAAAGCATTGGTCGTACGGGCACGGGGGATCGTTGGACCCAGAAACAGGGAAGACATTATTTCATGAAAAAATTCTAAAACCTTCCGAAGACCTTGTTGTTGTGTACATTACATATTGTTTGAACTACTGTTGGGTTGATTTGGTTGCAACTTTATTTTTTAGAAAGGCATGTTGATGTTTAAATGTTATTATTTGCTATATTATTAACATGGTTTCACTGTAACTTTCTCTTAGAAAGTGTTTTGGCATCTGTATGCATTGGGGAATTGTAATAGACCGAAAGGTCATGGCCCAAACAATATTTTATGGAAGATTACACAATAACAAAATAAGAAATGGATTGTAAGTCGCCAAAGCTCGAAATATACACAAAACGTAAATAGGCCAGCAGAGCCCAAAAAATGACGTCTCCCAAAAACAAAATGGACTATAAATGGCAATGCCCAAACATTAATGCACAGTTAAAGGATAAAATCTGGATAAAGAACGCCCAAATGTTGGGCTTGACCCAATTAGAATGTTGAATTGGAGTGAAATAAATGTTATCTATGACTAATTGGTTTGGTCATAGAAATATGCCACGTCAAATTCGTTGAGGTGGATGGGCTAGATAGGTTAGAAACGTAATCAACCAAATATAGTATACCAGATATTATATAAAAACTCTGGACTAGATGATATATATGGTAGTAGATAAGAGAAAGAATGACTTGCAAAGTCAGTCGTGCAAAAAAATCCATTCAAACGAACCATTATTGCTAGTTACGTGTGAAGATGATTATAAAATTTCAGCGTCCGGCCAAGGATTTTGTTCCCATGTCTCACGGATCGTGTGAAAGACTTGTTTAAAAATGTAAAACCTTCGATTATATGCCTAATTTGGACTGGAGCTAGAGAGGATGCTTAACTAATCAAAGATGCCTTGTTTGTGGGGATTATAAATTAAGGAGGCAACTAGATCGGTAGTAGTTGAGAGGACAGTGTCCAAAGGTCAAAAATTGAGATACGTACAAGACAAATGAGACGGTTAGCGTCAAAACTAGTGTTTTGTTTAAGGAGTTGCTTTCCTTGTGTTTATAATAAACGTACGAAGAACTAATTAGTGGCGTTTGAAATAGGAGGTTAGTTAGCTTCAAGCGGCACATTGCTAGTCTTGCGTCAATAATAAATGTTACCGTTGGCTTTTTCTGCAATGCCACAATTAAGCTGTTCACTGCTGACATATGAGTCGAACATCATCATTATATTATATATTTGTAGGGTTTGCCGGGGTGTGGGTTTAAATGTCACCGGCAACTTTTCAATTTCTTAAAAAAAATAGCTATTTTATTATTAAGTTTCACAACAAATTTATATTAGGAACTAGATATTCATATCTCACTACGGGGAAGAACAACGTGTCGTGTGTTCAAATCACATGGAAAGGATCCCATAGCACGACAAAGCCGTTACAGTGCCACAACACATGACAATAATGAAATGAATTTGAAATGTTTCCACACGAGCGATCCATGGCACCCCGTCGACCAATTACAAAAAAAAAAACATATGGAGCACGTGTTTCTTTTGTGGGGATTTCTCAAGTACTATGCTCTGTAATTTTTTTATTATTTCCTATTTAATAACGTTTGCATCACAAATCATCACACAAGTAAAAATAGTTTTTTATTTGTGTCTAGAGCAACTCTGAGAAAAGGTGGGCACTTTGGCTACAACCAAACGATTTGATTTTCTAAAGGTAACGAGCAGTCATATTTCCATCATATATATGCCCCCTGTCCACCTTGTTTCCGGGAGTGCTTATTTCCTGTTTCTCCCTGGTGCGGATTTGGGTATTAGCACCATGGATCTTGTATTAGCCAAACAATTTTTGAGGATAGACCTAGTTGGATACTTGACATGATGCCTATAATTTTTTTGATGTAATTATTATTGGACTATGTTGTTTAGGGCACATGTCAGCACGGATTTAATATGGCAACCCAATCATGTATTCATGGTTCTAACATCATGTGGGATTCATATATGTTTTTAAATTTCAAATGTTTTATCTCTTGAAGCGTAAGTCGAAACTTAGATCTGTTTTCATCGTTATCTTTTTCGCGATAGACTGCCTCTACGTTCTCGTCCCTGCTATTTCTATGGACGTTACAAATGCAAAAGGTTGAATTTCATGCTTTTTTGGCCACCGGGTCGCCCACAAAACACGTTGGAGCGACTGGTATTTTCTTGTGCTCATCAGTGGTAAGCCCTGTGAGGATTAGTTCGCGACCTACAGGTAAAAAACTTTTAGTCGCTCGCCGGAGTTCACGTTACCACCGACGTACTTTTGCGCTTCCGCCGGTAAGGCTGCAGCGACGCTAAGCCTTTTTCCGGTAGTGTCAATATCCCATGGAGTTAGAAGATTCACATAATTTTTGTAAGTCTATGCCTCTCCCCACAATTTGTGAGGACAACTCACTCAGGATTAGATCAAAAAATCATAAACATTATATAGAAATTAATACTACATAGTTTTACACTATCGCCAATCATGATGAGATCAAGATTACAAGTATAGTACTATGGGTATGGAGAGGGGCTGGTGGCGGTGGATATCCTCAGCTCAGATATGAAAATGGCTTCAACCGTGTTTCTGCATACTATTGTTAGGGTTTCTAGCAGCTCGGAGATAAATCTTACGTAGAAGGCTTCACGAAAGTTTCTTATGTTGACCATGCAAAGGCGGTGACACCTGGTACGGGCACATGGTATGGACGGGTCCATTCCATACCAGTGCTCGTTAAACCTTTCGGAGCATTTATACATGGCCTCTTTGGCTTGGGATTATTGGAAACTCGGGATTCTTCATTAATTGATATTCATTTCGCCATAAATGTACCCTAAAGTAGGAAGATCAAAGAAAATTATTAGGTCTCTGCAATAATTAGTCATTACCCAGTGCTGAACCTAGGAAACTCGCATGTACCAATCTCGTCCCCTATTCTCCCTATGTCGTTGTCTCCGCATCTTCAGTCCATCGCACGATGGTAGCCGCACCGGTATTCCCACATCAATAACTTAATTAATGTTCCACTTTTATCTAATGGCATGCTTGCTTGACCTAACTTGGTATATCATCAGTTTGTGTAATATATAAATGTACAATATGATATGCACGGGTCCTCTAGATTAATTTGATTGATCCATGATTCTGCCACCTATCAGAGTGTAATGCTGCATACATAATAGAGGTGGACACATATAAATACTTATCTAATTCTTGCTTATGGATTGACAAACAACTAGGGAGTAATTACTTCCACGCTTTCATATGTGAAATGCTTGGATGTTGACGTTCAATGTTTAAAATTCCTACATTCATTAATTAGTCGACATAAAAGTTGTTCCAACAAGTACACATCGACACTACAAACAACATTATATCTGCTCAATTAGTTCCACGACGCGGCCAGCCACCTAGTTAACATGAACCAAGTGTATCTTATGCTAACAAAGAATGATTGTGATTCCACCAGATCACTTCACAAGGAGAAGAAGAAATACAACCAAGTACCCCGACTCGAAATATCCATATAATGTTTAAAAGCAACTTGTTTTCTATGGCTAAGGCTAGGATCCCATCTTACTCGTATGTTGATATGTTATCATATCTAACTCATAAATGATATTTCTATGAATACTTATATATTTGTTGATAGTTGGTTCAAGACATTTTGATCCACGGTTGGATTAGGACTCGTCTAGGTATCGCTAGGGTGGCCGGGTGCAGCCGCCACAAAAGCCTTAGTGCCTAGATGAGACAAGCTCTGCCATGCTAAGAAGAGATCCGACTCTTGAATGATGGGACCATCATGGGTCACATGACGAGGAGAGGAGGGCAGCGTTTATACTCTGGGAATTCAAACATGGTTGTAAAATTCCGATTGTCCATGAAATTAGGGAGGGTAGGATGCTAATTTTATAGTTCAAGTTCCGGGATGTGGCATATGTTTGGCCAAGTCTGATCCACAACCACAACCCAGACCAAATCGTGTCGGATAGCCAATTTTTTGTGTCGGCCTTTGTTAAAAGTGGCTTCAATGGGAGATATCGAAAATCCTTTTACGTATTAGTGTTACAGATAATTAAGTATGCAAATATCATATTCACTCCTTCCACACGTTCACCATAAGATAGATGAGGTGAACAGTGCATGTATGTCGTTTTGGTGTTAGAATATGTGGATATTGTACCATCCATGGCAACCATGTAGGTCTGAGTGCCAAGACAAACATGGCTGAATTCCAGGATACACAGGTGAACGGATCATTGTTTCATATGTGGAAAACCGTCTGGACGAAAAAAAGAGAATGCTGGCATGCACCTAAGGTTATGGCGCCGTCCATGGATTCCCAAAATTTCGATGGGTTGCATAGTCAGATAATCAAACGTACCAGCTCGGTAAACATGAGTTTGTCATGTAGAACACAATCATATCTTAATCTCCACGAATGAAACTCTTTTAAAATAGTAATAACCAAGAAACTATGCTAGCAGCATGACAATAACCGAAATATGTTTCAATTTCTATCTAATGGTTCGTTAGCTTAACTTGACTAGATCTATCATCAGTTGGACGAATATATAAACTTATACTCAACATGATCCACATGGGGCCCTCCATATTAAATACTATGAGCCAAAGTCCAATGTTCTATACGTAATAGAGGTGGATATGTATAAGTACTATAAATGAACTAGCAGCCTACCACGAAGGTAGGCGCGTCCCAATACTTAATATTAATATTTGTTTTCATACGCTTGCCATGGTAGCTTGCCATAGTACGTAAGTGTCTAATGAATATGGCAGTAATACACCTGCATGACTTGGATACTCTTAGCTGCTCTATAAATAGTTGGGCATAACAATGGACCATAAAGCAGACAAGCAACTATCATTCCCTGTGCCAACACAAATTCATCGTACTATTAGCAATGGTAGGAGACTAGCCTTTTCTTATCACTGATTACATACATCCATCATTAGCTATCATCATCTGTCTATTTGATCGTACATGTGAGCTAACTTACTATATATGTGCATGTATTAATTGTGTCCAGGAGACGATCAAGAAGATTGGCCCGCATGGTTACGAGGAAGGCGCTGCTTTTGACATCGACTTCAAAAAGTCGCCCAAACATCACTATTTGGAGCAGTGATGGCCCTGATGGGAAAATCAATGCCATATCCTTCAAATATCGTGACGAGAATAATGATCTAGTCCAGATAGGTCCATATGGCAGCATAGAGGGTACAAAGCACACGGTATGTAACTTTTCCTTCATATATGATGGGTTCTTGCCTCCGCGCATAAATTTCATATACACTATATAACAAATGCAGTTTATTTCCATCCTACTTGTTTTGTCTCTCTTGAAGTAATGTTGGAATTTATATGAAGTCTTTAAAGGGTATATACTAATTAACTAATTACTAAATAACACTAATGGGTTCTTTCTGCATTTATTGTAATACTACACAGATATCCATTACACAAGGTGAGTACTTGACCATGATCTCTGGCTACTTAAACCCCTCCATCACTGCGCTCAACTTCAACACCTCTGCGGATGCTAAGTATGGGCAGTTCGGCAGGTGCCGAAACACTGGAGACACGCATTTCTCAATTGATGTGGATCACGATTCAATTGTATCCCTCTTTGGCCATTGCGACGACAAGCTCAGGTCCATCGGAGCCTATTCTAGTCCCCGGGCTTGATTGATCAATCCTTTATCATCATCATGTCATGCATGTGATATATATATATATATATCCTATAGGTGTGACCTACATACCTATCAACTGCTTGCTGTTAAATAAAATATGCATCCTGTCAGCAAACTGGAGTACATGCCATAGAGTAGGTACTCCATGTGATGGAAGGATCCATGGTCTTTGCTTGTTCCATGTACTATATTGTATTGTATAATGTGTCATGTATGTGTGGTTTGTATTGTCCTCGCACTGGTATGCTTTTTTTATAATAATAAATAAATATTTTGGAAACTACGTGTTTTCCCCATGACTAAACGGCTACCATTTTATTATTGGGAAACGAATCATTGCAAGATGCAACAAATTATCTTTTTTCAAGTATATGTTTATTTAGATGTGATGGCAAGTTCTGACTCTGCTTTCACGCTATAACTTAGACCACTGCCGCCTAGGACCTTACTAAGGATGTTGACTATAATGAACTTTTTCATAAATCGTGAACTATTTTAGCAACTAGCCAAGCCCCGGTAGGCTAGAAAATATGTCTATTAACATTAATTTGTAGACGCGTGGACAAACGTTCTGTCAAACACTCAAGCCGCGGAGTGCGCAAAGTGAGGTCTACTATACATGACCAACGCTAAAAAGGAACGTTCTTTCCGGGTAAATGTATACTAGCATTGACATAGCTAACAAGCATGGCAAGTATTACACTTTTAAGAACCATGACATTTGTAAGAACCCTAACAATAATCGACCAGTATAACAAAGTTCGGCATACGTGCTCTTACACGAATTCAACATGGAACTCTCCGATACCTTTCACCACTCATCGAGCTAAATTCGGCAGGCTCCGCGTGGAACATTTTTAGCTTGGCGATCGGCAGTTCCTTCTCTTCAATTTGCAGACACTATGTAAATTAAATCATGATCAAAACCGGTACAAATAAGAAGAATGTTTTAATAAAATAATAAGACAATGTTTACATGTTAGTTTTTCTAGTCTGGGAACAAGCAGGTTGACCCTCATGATGCTCATATGTTGGGAAACATAGTGGCCACAAAGATAAGTCGATGGAGGATGGAGGATGATGGTGGCACTAAAAAGGAAAATATATGGAAATGACTATATTACCCAGACAATATATTTAACATGCATGCATATATATGTGTATAAGTGCTAGTACAAACTAATTGGTTGACTGATGTAATCGGTTAGAATTTTGTAGTTCTTCGTTGCATTTCCATCTTTCGAACGATATACTTTAAACGGTCTAAAAGCAGGATAACAAAAAAGTATATTATTACAAAAGAGGATGATCTTAGATCAAAATCACTTTTATTATGCAAATGAAAGTAGTAAATCGATATAATGCACATGGACATCATGTTAAGCAATGTCCCATTATGCTTTCTAACACATTCTTCTCAACATGCATCACATCGCTGGAATGTCGAACGTCGAGATGCTAATGTAGGGTTCGTTTCATGTAAAACAACAAAATTCTACCGCAAGAACGCATAATACCAAGATCCAATCTATAGAAAAGACAAGATCTAATCCACGAGATCGGTGCAACAAGATTGAAGAGAACTAACCCTCATAGATCCAAAGCGTTTGACGGTATCAGATTCTCGTGGTTTATGTAGTCGATCACTTGTCGATCTCAAGATGATATTGACGATCCTTCTGGCACTGCGTTTCGGCAGCGCTTCCGTAGTCGGTCACACATATAGAGTCAATGAAGACCTTCCTCTCCCTGTTCCAGCAGGGTAGCGGAGGAAGTAGATCCCCTCGGAATCTCAACAACACGACAGTGTGCTATTGGTGGTGGAGGAGAGATTTCTGAAGGGCTTCGCCTAAGCCAGAGAAGTTCGGCGGAGGAGAGAGGGGAAGTGGCGGTTAGGGTTTTAGGCTCCAAGGACAAGGGCAAGGGCGTGTGGGGGTACGCCCCCACCTCTCCTTATATAGGTGGCGGCGGGACTAGAGACCCTCTAGTCCTGGGCGGTGGCTGGACCCGGGACTAAAGGGGGGGTCCCTATATATTCTGTGCGCCAGGGGAGGTGCTGCCCGGCCGGCCGCCAAGTCCACCACCGCTCCGCCTTGCGTGCTCCGCCATGCCGCCGCTCCACCGTGCACTCCTCCGTTTCATGCTGCCGCCCGCCACCTCGCCGCTCTGTAGTGCTCTCCGCCTTGACGTGCCGCCGCGCCGCCTCGCGCCGGGCGCCGCCCCTCCGTGCCGCCGACACGTGCTGCCGCCGGTGTCGGTGAGAGCTCGAGGGAGACGATGGTTTTTTTGTTGTAAATATTAGCTAGCGTTATTAATTAGCTAGGGTTATTAATTATAATTAGAATTATTGTTTTAGTTATTAGGATTAGGATGAGGATTATTTTTTAAGTTATTTTTTGTTTTAAATATTAGGATTATATTGTTTTACCACAAATAATATTAGGGTTATTGTTTTTTGTTTTAGTTATTAGGATTATTGTTTTACCATAAATAATATTAGGGTTATTTTTTTGTTTTATTTATTAAGATTATTGTTTTACCACAAATAATATTAGGGTTATTAATTAGGGTTATTGTTTTTTTTATTAGTTATTAGGATTATTGTTTTACCGCAAATAATATTAGGATTATTAATTAGTGTTCTTAGGGTTATTGTTTTTTTCGTTATTAGGGTTATTGTTTTTTCTAACCTGTTTAACTCTCTTTCTGTTATAGTTAATTAAGTCATGGATCCATCCGAAGATCATGGTCGCATTGGTGCAGGTTTTCTTCAGGGCATGATAAGAGGTGAAATTCCTCTTAATATTACTACCGGTGAAGATATTTTGCTCGAGGAAGAGATTTCCTCATATCTTAATCCATCCGGTGATGGACTAGAGGAAAACCTGATGTACCAAGGGGAAGACCGGATGGACGAAGGGCAAATAAATAACAACAATAATGATGGCCCCTCGACAGGATCCGGCGAGGTACATATATATATAAAGCCTCATGTTACCTCTATTCATTTATTGATCTAGATATATCAATATATATATATATATTAATCACTCTCTCTTATTCTTTTAGCCCACTAGATCGAAGCAATCGACAGATCAAACGAAACGAGGGTCGAACAAAAAGTTGGATGGTAATCAGAGGTACACCATCAAAGAAATAGATGATGATGGTGAACCGATTGCTCCAGAGAAGCACCGGAGGATGTTTAAAAATCAATGCGGGGTGCTTGTTAGGGACAACCTGCCGATCATCATCCAAGAATGGAATAATTCAAAGAAACCCGGTGAAGAATCCAACAGCTATGTCACCGATGATGCCAAAGAAGACCTTTGGCAGAAGCTCATAGCGCATTTCATACTACCTCCAGAGTATGAAGAATTTGAGGTAGATGGTATCACCCCAAGGCCGGGTGGGCTTGAAAGAGCGAAAGTCAAGGAGTGGGTTATGAGCAAGATGGAGCAAACGAAAAGTTTATACGCGAAATATGTCGCGAAAAAGAAAACTCCAGACTTCAAAGGAGCAAACGAGAAGATGAGAGAACAGTGGCTCGATTTTGTAACATACAAGCAATCTCATAAAGCAAATGCAATGTCGACAAACAATGCGTTAAATGCTGCCCAAAAGAAATACCATCATAAAATGGAGACAGGTGGCTACAAGAGTGCCGTCCCTAAGTAGGAAACTATGGAGAAGGACATGCGGGCTAGAGGCGTCACTCCTGGTATAGATGGATGGCCCGAGAGGTCAAAGTATTGGTCGTACGGGCACGGGGGATCGTTGGACCCAGAAACAGGGAAGACATTATTTCATGAAAAAATTCTAAAACCTTCCGAAGACCTTGTTGTTGTGCACATTACATATTGTTTGAACTACTGTTGGGTTGATTTGGTTGTAACTTTATTTTTTGGAAAGGCATGTTGATGTTTAAATGTTATTATTTGCTATATTATTAACATGGTTTCACTGTAACTTTCTCTTAGAAAGTGTTTTGGCATCTGTATGCATTTGGGAATTGTAATAGACCAAAAGGTCATGGCCCAAACAATATTTTATGGAAGATTACACAATAACAAAATAAGAAATGGATTGTAAGTCGCCAAAGCTCGAAATATACACAAAAAGTAAATAGGCCAGAGCCCAAAAAATGACGTCTCCCAAAAACAAAATGGACTATAAATGACAATGCCCAAACATTAATGCACAGTTAAAGGATAAAATCTGGATAAAGAACGCCCAAATGTTGGGCTTGACCCAATTAGAATGTTGAATTGGAGTGAAATAAATGTTATCTATGACTAATTGGTTTGGTCAAAGAAATATGCCACGTCAAATTCGTTGAGGTGGATGGGCTAGATAGGTTAGAAACGTAATCAACCAAATATAGTATACCAGATATTATATAAAACTCTGGACTAGATGATATATATATGGTGGTAGATAAGAGAAAGAATGACTTGCAAAGTCAGTCGTGCAAAAAAATCCATTCAAACGAACCATTATTGCTAGTTACGTGCGAAGATGATTATAAAATTTCAGCGTCCGGCCAAGGATTTTGTTCCCATGTCTCACGGATCGTGTGAAAGACTTGTTTAAAAATGTAAAACCTTCGATTATATGCCTAATTTGGATTGGAGCTAGAGAGGATGCTTAACTAATCAAAGATGCCTTGTTTGTGGGGATTATAAATTAAGGAGGCAACTAGATCGGTAGTAGTTGAGAGGACAGTGTCCAAAGGTCAAAACTTGAGATACGTACAAGACAAATGAGACGGTTAGTGTTTTGTTTAAGGAGTTGCTTTCCTTGTGTTTATAATAAACGTACCGAAGAACTAATTAGTGGCGTTTGAAATAGGAGGTTAGTTAGCTTCAAGCGGCACATTGCTAGTCTTGCGTCAATAATAAATGTTATCGTTGGCTTTTTCTGCAATGCCACAATTAAGCTGTTCACTGCTGACATATGAGTCGAACATCATCATTATATTATATATTTGTAGGGTTTGCCGGGGTGTGGGTTTAAATGTCACCGGCAACTTTTCAATTTCTTAAAAAAAAATAGCTATTTTATTATTAAGTTTCACAACAAATTTATATTAGGAACTAGATATTCATATCTCACTACGGGGAAGAACAACGTGTCGTGTGTTCAAATCACATGGAAAGGATCCCATAGCACGACAAAGCCTTTACAGTGCCACAACACATGACAATAATGAAATGAATTTGAAATGTTTCCACACGAGCGATCCATGGCACCCCGTCGACCAATTACAAAAAAAAAACATATGGAGCACGTGCTTCTTTTGTGGGGATTTCTCAAGTACTATGCTCTGTAATTTTTTTATTATTTCCTATTTAATAACGTTTGCATCACAAATCATCACACAAGTAAAAATAGTTTTTTATTTGTGTCTAGAGCAACTCTGGGAAAAGGTGGGCACTTTGGCTACAACCAAACGATTTGATTTTCTAAAGGTAACGAGCAGTCATATTTCCATCATATGCCCCCTGTCCACCTTGTTTCCGGGAGTGCTTATTTCCTGTTTCTCCCTGGTGCGGCTTTGGGTATTGGCACCATGGATCTTGTATTAGCCAAACAATTTTTGAGGATAGACCTAGTTGGATACTTGACATGATGCCTATAAATTTTTTGATGTAATTATTATTGGACTATGTTGTTTAGGGCACATGTCAGCACGGATTTAATATGGCAACCCAATCATGCATTCATGGTTCTAACATCATGTGGGATTCATATATGTTTTTAAATTTCAAATGTTTTATCTCTTGAAGCGTAAGTCGAAACTTAGATCTGTTTTCATCGTTATCTTTTTCGCTATAGACTGCCTCTACGTTCTCGTCCCTGCTATTTCTATGGACGTTACAGATGCAAAAGGTTGAATTTCATGCTTTTTTGGCCACCGGGTCGCCCACAAAACACGTTGGAGCGACAGGTATTTTCTTGTGCTCATCAGTGGTAAGCCCTGCGAGGATTAGTTCGCGACCTACAGGTAAAAAACTTTTAGTCGCTCGCCGGGGTTCACGTTACCACCGACGTACTTTTGCGCTTCAGCCGGTAAGGCTGCAGCGACGCTAAGCCTTTTTCCGGTAGTGTCAATATCCCATGGAGTTAGAAGATTCACATAATTTTTGTAAGTCTATGCCTCTCCCCACAATTTGTGAGGACAACTCACTCAGGATTAGATCAAAACATCATAAACATTGTATAGAAATTAATACTAAATAGTTTTACACTATCGCCAATCATGATGAGATCAAGATTACAAGTATAGTACTATGGGTATGGAGAGGGGCTGGTGGCGGTGGATATCCTCAGCTCAGATATGAAAATGGCTTCAACCGTGTTTCTGCATACTATTGTTAGGTTTTCTAGCAGCTCGCAGATAAATCTTACGTAGAAGGCTTCACGAAAGTTTCTTATGTTGACCATGCAAAGGCGGTGACACCTGGTACGGGCACGCGGTATGGACGGGTCCATTCCATACCAGTGCTCGTTAAACCTTTCGGAGCTTTTATAAATTGCCTCTTTGGCTTGGAATTATTGGAAACTCGGGATTCTTCATTAATTGATATTCATTTCGCCATAAATGTACCCTAAAGTAGGAAGATCAAAGAAAATTATTAGGTCTCTACAATAATTAGTCATTACCCAGTGCTGAACCTAGGAAACTCGCATGTACCAATCTCGTCCCCTATTCTCCCTATGTCGTTGGCTCCGCATCTTTAGTCCATCGCACGATGGTACCCGCACTGGTACTCCCACATCAATAACCTAATTAATGTTCCACTTTTATCTAATGGCATGCTTGCTTGACCTAACTTGGTATATCATCAGTTTGTGTAATATATAAATGTACAATATGATATGCACGGGGGGCCCTCTAGATTAATTTGATTGATCCATGATTATGCCACCTATCAGAGTGTAATGCTGGATACATAATAGAGGTGGTCACATATAAATACTTATCTAATTCTTGCTTATGGATTGACAAACAACTAGGGAGTGATTACTTCCACGCTTGCTTTCATATGTGAAATGCTTGGATGTTTACGTTCAATGTTTAAAATTCCTACATTCATTAATTAGTCGACATAAAAGTTGTTCCAACAAGTACACATCGACACTAGAAACAACATTATATCTGCTCAATTAGGTCCACGACGCGGCCAGCCACCTAGTTAACATGAACCAAGTGTATCTTATGCTAACAAAGAATGATTGTGATTCCACCAGATCACTTCACAAGGAGAAGAAGAAATACAACCAAGTACCCCGACTCGAAATATCCATATAATGTTTAAAAGCAACTTGTTTTCTATGGCTAAGGCTAGGATCCCATCTTACTCGTATGTTGATATGTTATCATATCTACCTCATAAATGATATTTCTATGAATACTTATATATTTGTTGTTAGTTGGTTCAAGACATTTCGATCCACGGTTGGATTAGGACTCGTCTAGGTATCGCTAGGGTGGCCGGGTGCAGCCGCCACAAAAGCCTTAGTGCCTAGATGAGACAAGCTCTGCCATGCTAAGAAGAGATCCGACTCTTGAATGATGGGACCATCATGGGTCACATGACGAGGAGAGGAGGGCGGCGTTTATACTCTGGGAATTCAAACATGGTTGTAAAATTCTGATTGTCCATGAAATTAGGGAGGGTAGGATGCTAATTTTATAGTTCAAGTTCCGGGATGTGGCATATGTTTGGCCAAGTCTGATCCACAACCACAGCCCAGACCAAATCGTGTCGGATAGCCAATTTTTTGTGTCGGCCTTTGTTAAAAATGGCTTCAATGGGCGATATCGAAAATCCTTTTACGTATTAGTGTTACAGATAATTAAGTATGCAAATATCATATTCACTCCTTCCACACGTTCACCATAAGATAGATGAGGTGAACAGTGCATGTATGTCGTTTTGGTGTTAGAATATGTGGATATTGTACCATCCATGGCAACCATGTAGGTCTGAGTGCCAAGACAAACATGGCGGAATTCCAGGATACACAGGTGAACGGATCATTGTTTCATATGTGGAAAACCGTCTGGACGAAAAAAAAGAGAATGCTGGCATGCACCTAAGGTTATGGCGCCGTCCATGGATTCCCAAAATCTCGATGGGTTGCATAGTCAGATAATCAAACGTACCAGCTCGGTAAACATGAGTTTGTCATGTAGAACACAATCATATCTTAATCTCCACGAATGAAACTCTTTTAAAATAGTAATAACCAAGGAACTATGCTAGCAGTATGACAATAACCGAAATATGTTTCAATTTCTATCTAATGGTACGTTAGCTTAACTTGACTAGATCTATCATCAGTTGGATGAATATATAAACTTATACTGAACATGATCCACATGGGGCCCTCCATATTAAATACTATGAGCCAAAGTCCAATGTTCTGTACGTAATAGAGGTGGATATGTATAAGTACTATAAATGAACTAGCAGCCTACCACGAAGGTAGGCGCGTCCCAATACTTAATATTAATATTTGTTTTCATACGCTTGCCATGGTAGCTTGCCATAGTACGTAAGTGTCTAATGAATATGGCAGTAATACACCTGCATGACTTGGATACTCTTAGCTGCTCTATAAATAGTTGGGCATAACAATGGACCATAAAGCAGACAAGCAACTATCATTCCCTGTGCCAACACAAATTCATCGTACTATTAGCAATGGTAGGAGACTAGTTTTTTCTACTCACTGATTACATACATCCATCATTAGCTATCATCATCTGTCTATTTGATCGTACATGTGAGCTAACTTACTATATATGTGCATGTATTAATTGTGTCCAGGAGACGATCAAGAAGATTGGCCCGCATGGTTACGAGGAAGGCGCTGCTTTTGACATCGACTTCAAAAAGTCGCCCAAACAGCTGGTGGACATCACTATTTGGAGCAGTGATGGCCCTGATGGGAAAATCAATGCCATATCCTTCAAATATCGTGACGAGAATAATGATCTAGTCCAGATAGGTCCATATGGCAGCATAGAGGGTACAAAGCACACGGTATGTAACTTTTCCTTCATATATGATGGGTTCTTGCCTCCGCGCATAAATTTCATATACACTATATAACAAATGCAGTTTATTTCCATCCTACTTGTTTTGTCTCTCTTGAAGTAATGTTGGAATTTATATGAAGTCTTTAAAGGGTATATACTAATTAACTAATTACTAAATAACACTAATGGGTTCTTTCTGCATTTATTGTAATACTACACAGATATCCATTACACAAGGTGAGTACTTGACCGTGCTCTCTGGCTACTTAAACCCCTCCATCACTGCGCTCAACTTCAACACCTCTGCGGATGCTAAGTATGGGCAGTTCGGCAGGTGCCCAAACACTGGAGACACGCATTTCTCAATTGATGTGGATCACGATTCAATTGTATCCCTCTTTGGCCATTGCGACGACAAGCTCAGGTCCATCGGAGCCTATTCTGGTCCCCGGGCTTGATTGATCAATCCTTTATCATCATCATGTCATGCATGTGATATATATATATATATATATATATATATATATATATATATATCCTATAGGTGTGACCTACATACCTATCAACTACTTGCTGTTAAATAAAATATGCATCCTGTCAGCAAACTGGAGTACATGCCATAGAGTAGGTACTCCATGTGATGGAAGGATCCATGGTCTTTGCTTGTTCCATGTACTATATTGTATTGTATAATGTGTCATGTATGTGTGGTTTGTATTGTCCTCGCACTGGTATGCTTTTTTTATAATAATAAATAAATATTTTGGAAACTACGTGTTTTCCCCATGACTAAACGGCTACCATTTTATTATTGGGAAACGAATCATTGCAAGATGCAACAAATTATCTTTTTTCAAGTATATGTTTATTTAGATGTGATGGCAAGTTCTGACTCTGTTTTCACGCTATAACTTAGACCACTGCCGCCTAGGACCTTACTAAGGATGTCGACTATAATGAACTTTTTCATAAATCGTGAACTATTTTAGCAACTAGCCAAGCCCCGGTAGGCTAGAAAATATGTCTATTAACATTAATTTGTAGACGCGTGGACAAATGTTCTGTCAAACAATCAAGCCGCGGAGTGCGCAAAGTGAGGTCTACTATACATGACCAACGCTAAAAAGAAACGTTCTTTCCGGGTAAATGTATACTAGCATTGACATAGCTAACAAGCATGGCAAGTATTACACTTTTAAGAACCATGACAGTTGTAAGAACCCTAACAATAATCGACCAGTATAACAAAGTTTGGCATACGTGCTCTTACACGAATTCAACATGGAACTCTCCGTTACCTTTCACCACTCGTCGAGCTAAATTCGGCAGGCTCCGCGTGGAACATTTTTAGCTTGGCGATCGGCAGTTCCTTCTCTTCAATTTGCAGACACTATGTAAATTAAATCATGATCAAAACCGGTACAAATAAGAAGAATATTTTAATAAAATAATAAGACAATGTTTACATGTTAGTTTTTCTAGTCTGGGAACAAGCAGGTTGACCCTCATGATGCTCATATGTTGGGAAACATAGTGGCCACAAAGATAAGTCAGATGGAGGATGGAAGATGATGGTGGCACTAAAAAGGAAAATATATGGAAATGACCATATTACCCAGACAATATATTTAACATGCATGCATATATATGTGTATAAGTGCTAGTACAAACTAATTGGTTGACTGATGTAATCGGTTAGAATTTTGTAGTTCTTCGTTGCATTTCCATCTTTCGAACGATATACTTTAAACGGTCTAAAAGCAGGATAACAAAAAAGTATATTATTACAAAAGAGGATGATCTTAGATCAAAATCACTTTTATTATGAAAATGAAAGTAGTAAATCGATATAATGCACATGGACATCATGTTAAGCAATGTCCCATTATGCTTTCTAACACATTCTTCTCAACATGCATCACATCGCTGGAATGTCGAACGTCGAGATGCTAATGTAGGGTTCGTTTCGTGTAAAACAACAAAATTCTACCGCAAGAACGCATAATACCAAGATCCAATCTATAGAAAAGACAAGATCTAATCCACGAGATCGGTGCAACAAGATTGAAGAGAACTAACCCTCATAGATCCAAAGCGTTTGACGGTATCAGATTCTCGTGGTTTATGTAGTCGATCACTTGTCGATCTCAAGATGACATTGACGATCCTTCTGGCACTGCGTTTCGGCAGCGCTTTCGTAGTCGGTCACACATATAGAGTCAATGAAGACCTTCCTCTCCCTGTTCCAGCAGGGTAGCGGAGGCAGTAGATCCCCTCGGAATCTCAACAACACGACAGTGTGCTATTTGTGGTGGAGGAGAGATTTGTGAAGGGCTTCGCCTAAGCCAGAGAAGTACGGTGGAGGAGAGAGGGGAAGTGGCGGTTAGGGTTTTAGGCTCCAAGGACAAGGGCAAGGGCGTGTGGGGGTACGCCCCCACCCCTCCTTATATAGGTGGGGGCGGGACTAGAGACCCTCTAGTCCTGGGCGGTGGCTGGACCCGGGACTAAAGAGGGGGTCCCTATATATTCTGTGCGCCAGGGGAGGTGCTGCCCAGCACTAGGCATTCCTCGACGAAGCACTCACACAGAGGCGACGCAATGCAGGGGAGGTGTTGTCCGGCCGGCCGCCAATTCCACCACTGCTCCGCCTTGCGTGCTCCGCCTTGCCGCCGCTCCACCGTGCACTCCTCCGTTTCATGCTGCCGCCCGCCACCTCGCCGCTCCGTAGTGCTCTCCGCCTCGACGTGCCGCCGCGCGCCGCCTCGCGCTGGGCACCGCCCCTCCGTGCCGCCGTCACGTGCTGGCAAGTTCTGACTCTGCTTTCACGCTATAACTTAGACCACTGCCGCCTAGGACCTTACTAAGGATGTTGACTATAATGAACTTTTTCATAAATCGTGAACTATTTTAGCAACTAGCCAAGCCCCGGTAGGCTAGAAAATATGTCTATTAACATTAATTTGTAGACGCGTGGACAAACGTTCTGTCAAACACTCAAGCCAAGGAGTGCGCAAAGTGAGGTCTACTATACATGACCAACGCTAAAAAGGAACGTTCTTTCCGGGTAAATGTATACTAGCATTGACATAGCTAACAAGCATGGCAAGTATTACACTTTTAAGAACCATGACATTTGTAAGAACCCTAACAATAATCGACCAGTATAACAAAGTTCGGCATACGTGCTCTTACACGAATTCAACATGGAACTCTCCGTTACCTTTCACCACTCATCGAGCTAAATTCGGCAGGCTCCGCGTGGAACATTTTTAGCTTGGCGATCGGCAGTTCCTTCTCTTCAATTTGCAGACACTATGTAAATTAAATCATGATCAAAACCAGTACAAATAAGAAGAATGTTTTAATAAAATAATAAGACAATGTTTACATGTTAGTTTTTCTAGTCTGGGAACAAGCAGGTTGACCCTCATGATGCTCATATGTTGGGAAACATAGTGGCCACAAAGATAAGTCGATGGAGGATGGAGGATGATGGTGGCACTAAAAAGGAAAATATATGGAAATGACCATATTACCCAGACAATATATTTAACATGCATGCATATATATGTGTATAAGTGCTAGTACAAACTAATTGGTTGACTGATGTAATCGGTTAGAATTTTGTAGTTCTTCGTTGCATTTCCATCTTTCGAACGATATACTTTAAACGGTCTAAAAGCAGGATAACAAAAAAGTATATTATTACAAAAGAGGATGATCTTAGATCAAAATCACTTTTATTATGCAAATGAAAGTAGTAAATCTATACAATGCACATGGACATCATGTTAAGCAATGTCCCATTATGCTTTCTAACACATTCTTCTCACATGCATCACATCGCTGGAATGTCGAACGTCGAGATGCTAATGTAGGGTTCGTTTCATGTAAAACAACAAAATTCTACCGCAAGAACGCATAATACCAAGATCCAATCTATAGAAAAGACAAGATCTAATCCACGAGATCGGTGCAACAAGATTGAAGAGAACTAACCCTCATAGATCCAAAGCGTTTGACGGTATCAGATTCTCGTGGTTTATGTAGTCGATCACTTGTCGATCTCAAGATGACATTGACGATCCTTCTGGCACTGCGTTTCGGCAGCGCTTCCGTAGTCGGTCACACATATAGAGTCAATGAAGACCTTCCTCTCCCTGTTCCAGCAGGGTAGCGGAGGAAGTAGATCCCCTCGGAATCTCAACAACACGACAGTGTGCTATTGGTGGTGGAGGAGAGATTTCTGAAGGGCTTCGCCTAAGCCAGAGAAGTTCGGTGGAGGAGAGAGGGGAAGTGGCGGTTAGGGTTTTAGGCTCCAAGGACAAGGGCAAGGGCGTGTGGGGGTACGCCCCCACCTCTCCTTATATAGGTGGCGGCGGGACTAGAGACCCTCTAGTCCTGGGCGGTGGCTGGACCCGGGACTAAAGGGGGGGTCCCTATATATTCTGTGCGCCATGGGAGGTGCTGCCCGGCCGGCCGCCAATTCCACCACCGCTCCGCCTTGCGTGCTCCGCCATGCCGCCGCTCCACCGTGCACTCCTCCGTTTCATGCTGCCGCCCGCCACCTCGCCGCTCCGTAGTGCTCTCCGCCTTGACGTGCCGCCGCGCCGCCTCGCGCCGGGCGCCGCCCCTCCGTGCCGCCGACACGTGCTGCCGCCGGTGTCGGTGAGAGCTCGAGGGAGACGATGGTTTTTTTGTTGTAAATATTAGCTAGGGTTATTAATTAGCTAGGGTTATTAATTATAATTAGAATTATTGTTTTAGTTATTAGGATTAGGATGAGGATTATTTTTAAGTTATTTTTTGTTTTAAATATTAGGATTATATTGTTTTACCACAAATAATATTAGGGTTATTGTTTTTTGTTTTAGTTATTAGGATTATTGTTTTACCATAAATAATATTAGGGTTATTTTTTTTGTTTTATTTATTAAGATTATTGTTTTACCACAAATAATATTAGGGTTATTAATTAGGGTTATTGTTTTTTGTATTAGTTATTAGGATTATTGTTTTACCGCAAATAATATTGTTTTGTTTAAGGAGTTGCTTTCCTTGTGTTTATAATAAACGTACCGAAGAACTAATTAGTAGCGTTTGAAATAGGAGGTTAGTTAGCTTCAAGCGGCACATTGCTAGTCTTGCGTCAATAATAAATGTTATCGTTGGCTTTTTCTGCAATGCCACAATTAAGCTGTTCACTGCTGACATATGAGTCGAACATCACCATTATATTATATATTTGTAGGGTTCGCCGGGGTGTGGGTTTAAATGTCACCGGCAACTTTTCAATTTCTTAAAAAAAATAGCTATTTTATTATTAAGTTTCACAACAAATTTATATTAGGAACTAGATATTCATATCTCACTACGGGGAAGAACAACGTGTCGTGTGTTCAAATCACATGGAAAGGATCCCATAGCACGGCAAAGCCGTTACAGTGCCACAACACATGACAATAATGAAATGAATTTGAATGTTTCCACACGAGCGATCCGTGGCACCTTCCCGTCGACCAATTACAAAAAAAAAACATATGGAGCACGTGTTTCTTTTGCGGGGATTTCTCAAGTACTATGCTCTGTAATTTTTTTATTATTTCCTATTTAATAACGTTTGCATCACAAATCATCAAGCAAGTAAAAATAGTTTTTTATTTGTGTATAGAGCAACTCTGAGAAAAGGTGGGCACTTTGGCTACAACCAAACGATTTGATTTCCAAATAAAAATAGTCATATTTCCATCATATGCCCCCTGTCCACCTTGTTTTCGGGAGTGCTTATTTCCTGTTTCTCCCTGGTGCGGCTTTGGGTATTGGCACCATGGATCTTGTATTAGCCAAACAATTTTTGAGGATAGACCTAGTTGGATACTTGACATGATGCCTATAAATTTTTTGATGTAATTATTATTGGACTATGTTGTTTAGGGCACATGTCAGCACGGATTTAATATGGCAACCCAATCATGCATTCATGGTTCTAACATCATGTGGGATTCATATATGTTTTTAAATTTCAAATGTTTTATCTCTTGAAGCGTAAGTCGAAACTTAGATCTGTTTTCATCGTTATCTTTTTCGCGATAGACTGCCTCTACGTTCTCGTCCCCGCTATTTCTATGGACGTTACAAATGCAAAAGGATGAATTTCATGCTTTTTTGGCCACCGGATCGCCCGCAAAACACGTTGGAGCGACTGGTATTTTCTTGTGCTCATCAGTGGTAAGCCCTGTGAGGATTAGTTCGCGACCTACAGGTAAAAAACTTTTAGTCGCTTGCCGGGGTTCACGTTACCACCGACGTACTTTTGCGCTTCCGCCGGTAAGGCTGCAGCGACGCTAAGCCTTTTTTCGGTAGTGTCAATATCCCATGGAGTTAGAAGATTCACATAATTTTTGTAAGTCTATGCCTCTCCCCACAATTTGTGAGGACAACTCACTCAGGATTAGATCAAAAAATCATAAACATTGTATAGAAATTAATACTAAATAGTTTTACACTATCGCCAATCATGATGAGATCAAGATTACAAGTATAGTACTATGGGTATGGAGAGGGGCTGGTGGCGGTGGATATCCTCAGCTCAGATATGAAAATGGCTTCAACCGTGTTTCTGCATACTATTGTTAGGTGTTCTAGCAGCTCGGAGATAAATCTTACGTAGAAGGCTTCACGAAAGTTTCTTATGTTGACCATGCAAAGGCGGTGACACCTGGTACGGGCACGCGGTATGGACGGGTCCATTCCATACCAGTGCTCGTTAAACCTTTCGGAGCTTTTATACATTGCCTCTTTGGCTTGGGATTATTGGAAACTCGGGATTCTTCATTAATTGATATTCATTTCGCCATAAATGTACCCTAAAGTAAGAAGATCATAGAAAATTATTAGGTCTCTGCAATAATTAGTCATTACCCAGTGCTGAACCTAGGAAACTTGCATGTACCAATCTCGTCCCCTATTCTCCCTATGTCGTTGGCTCCGCATCTTCAGTCCATCGCACGATGGTACCCGCACCGGTATTCCCACATCAATAACCTAATTAATGTTCCACTTTTATCTAATGGCATGCTTGCTTGACCTAACTTGGTATATCATCAGTTTGTGTAATATATAAATGTACAATATGATATGCACTGGGCCCTCTAGATTAATTTGATTGATCCATGATTATGCCACCTATCCGAGTGTAATGCTGCATACATAATAGAGGTGGACACATATAAATACTTATCTAATTCTTGCTTATGGATTGACAAACAACTAGGGAGTGATTACTTCCACGCTTGCTTTCATATGTGAAATGCTTGGATGTTGACGTTCAATGATTAAAATTCCTACATTCATTAATTAGTCGACATAAAAGTTATTCCAACAAGTACATATCGACACTACAAACAACATTATATCTGCTCAATTAGTTCCACGACGCGGCCAGCCACCTAGTTAACATGAACCAAGTGTATCTTATGCTAACAAAGAATGATTGTGATTCCACCAGATCACTTCACAAGGAGAAGAAGAAATACAACCAAGTACCCCCGACTCGAAATATCCATATAATGTTTAAAAGCAACTTGTTTTCTATGGCTAAGGCTAGGATCCCATCTTACTCGTATGTTGATATGTTATCATATCTAACTCATAAATGATATTTCTATGAATACATATATATTTGTTGATAGTTAGTTCAAGACATTTCGATCCACGGTTGGATTAGGACTCGTCTAGGTATCGCTAGGGTGGCCGGGTGCAGCCGCCACAAAAGCCTTAGTGCCTAGATGAGACAAGCTCTGCCATGCTAAGAAGAGATCCGACTTTTGAATGATGGGACCATCATGGGTCACATGACGAGGAGAGGAGGGCGGCGTTTATACTCTGGGAATTCAAACATGGTTGTAAAATTCCGATTGTCCATGAAATTAGGGAGGGTAGGATGCTAATTTTATAGTTCAAGTTCCGGGATGTGGCATATGTTTGGCCAAGTCTGATCCACAACCACAGCCCAGACCAAATCGTGTCGGATAGCCAATTTTTTGTGTCGGCCTTTGTTAAAAATGGCTTCAATGGGCGATATCGAAAATCCTTTTACGTATTAGTGTTACAGATAATTAAGTATGCAAATATCATATTCACTCCTTCCACACGTTCACCATAAGATAGATGAGGTGAACAGTGCATGTATGTCGTTTTGGTGTTAGAATATGTGGATATTGTACCATCCATGGCAACCATGTAGGTCTGAGTGCCAAGACAAACATGGCTGAATTCCAGGATACACAGGTGAACGGATCATTGTTTCATATGTGGAAAACCGTCTGGACAAAAAAAAAGAGAATGCTGGCATGCACCTAAGGTTATGGCGCCGTCCATGGATTCCCAAAATCTCGATGGGTTGCATAGTCAGATAATCAAACGTACCAGCTCGGTAAACATGAGTTTGTCATGTAGAACACAATCATATCTTAATCTCCACGAATGAAACTCTTTTAAAATAGTAATAACCAAGGAACTATGCTAGCAGTATGACAATAACCGAAATATGTTTCAATTTCTATCTAATGGTACGTTAGCTTAACTTGACTAGATCTATCATCAGTTGGACGAATATATAAACTTATACTGAACCCCATCCACATGGGGCCCTCCATATTAAATACTATGAGCCAAAGTCCAATGTTCTATACGTATTAGAGGTGGATATGTATAAGTACTATAAATGAACTAGCAGCCTACCACGAAGGTAGGCGCACTAGTGCAGAGCCCCCCCTTTAACTCCGGTTGGGAGGGCCCTCTAACAGCGGTTCCCCAACCGCTGTTGAGGGTTCGGTGTTAGAGGGGGGGCCCATTTAACACCGGTTATCCTATTAATATGAAGTTCACTCTTCTGCTGACTTGAGTCCAGAAGGGAAGCGACTGATTTCCAATTCTTCTTTGCTAGCGCTTGACTCCTGTGGAATTCCATTAACAAGCTTAAAAGAAAGCCTTTTATTTCGTTTTTGAGATACTAGTTATTTATAGTATAGGTTAAGTTCGATATTTCACTCCGTGGGCTTCTATCAAGTACTGGAGGGGAATCAATCGAAGAGATTGCCTGCCCATGCTACAATTCCTTACTCAAAAGGACTAGAGTGGTGGTGCCGGGACTTTGGTAAGGAAGGGATGGCTATTCCCACAGGTTGATCTTGAGAAAATGTGCAGCGGTAAGCAACTAATAATCTCGATGCAGGACTTCCCCCTTCTTCGACATATGAATATGCCTCGCCTCGAAGATCAAGAAATCCTTTCCAGGAAAGAACAGCGAAGGAAAAGCGCGACTAGCAAAGTCAAGTACTTACTTGAGATGTTAGAAGGAGCGAAATTAATAGGTGCCGGAGCTGCTACAATTGCTTTAGCCGGGGCTGCTGTCGGTATTGGAAACGTGTTCAGTTCTTTGATTCATTCTGTGGCCCGAAATCCATCATTAGCTAAACAATTATTTGGTTATGCCATTTTGGGCTTTTCTCTTACCGAAGCTATTGCATTGTTTGCACTAATGATGGTCTTTTTGATATACGAACCGGTGTTAAAGGGTGGCGCACATGGGGCTGCCGCAGGCCTCAGCCCCCCCTTTAACACCGGTTCGTATCTGGAACCGGTGTTAAAGGTTCTTCTGCCGCGGCAGAGATTTAGGCCGTTTTCCTGCCGCGGCAGAACTCTGCCGCGGCAGGAAAACGGCCTAAATCTCTGTCGCGGCAGACTTCTGCCTCTGCCCCGTTCTGGGCGTATTTCTGCGGGAGGGGGGGGGGAGCGAGGGGAAACCGATCGGGAGCGGTATACTTATAAATCGCCATCGGTACATACGAGTACATGAATAATTAAGCAACTATTATTATACACAAACATCGTCATCGGCACATACATGGTCATCGTTCATTTTGGTGGATATCTAAAGAGATCTCCGCCAGGCGTGACGACCTCATCAAGTATGAACCCCGCCAATTCCTCTTGAATGGCTCGTATGCGTTAAAATGGTAGGAGTTGGTCCCGCATCCGTTCGATCTGAATATATATGAAGAATGGGCCGTCAATATATATATATATATAAGAATAAAACTCAACACAATTGATGGTAATAAAATAATGTTATGGACTTTGTTTACTTACTCTAAGTTGTTCTAGTGCGGCTTGGCCTGTCGCACATATCGTGTTGCGAATGAATTCGCAAACATAGTACCCACATAAGTTATTGTCGTGTCCCTGATGCGCGCACTTTACGAGAATAGATAGTTCAATCAAAATAATAATCAATAAAGCATGATATAATGGAATTGGAAGATAGCTAGTATTACTTACATTTTGGTCTACAAATTTTAGTTCTTCTGACCATTCACCCACGGCCCTGCCCGTGAACATTTTCCAAACCCTGTCCGACAAAGAAAATGGATAAAGCAGTAATTAATTACTTATTGTCACGAAAGTTGCCGATCTAGTGCGATAATATGATTGAAATTACCTCTGGAGCATCTCTCTAAAGTCTGCCCATAACTCTTTTTCTTTTCGTAACGAGTCCATGACAAGGACTTTTCCTGAGTCGGGTTGAATGACTAGCAGAATAAAGTGGAACCTACGCACGCATAACTCATCATCAGTTACACTTAACATCGAGTAAGACGAAACAGAATGTGTACAAGAGAGAGGGTAACAGTACTCACGAGAAGTTGTAAGGCAATAGTATTTCCCTTTTGGTTTGTTGTCTCAGTAAAGACTTTAGCAAGTAATCTTCTGTTTGTCCGGGTTTGTCTCTTACCACTTCTTCATGAACTCTATTTGGGTCAACGAACCCAATGTCAAAAGGGCCTCCTTTCATGCATTCCATAACCTTTTTCCTGCATAATAGTATATACATATATGGTGAGCATATATATATACATGCAATTAATGAAGTGAATGAGATGAGATAAAAATTACAGAAATAGTACTTACACACAATAAAGGCTGATGGCAGATTTGTCGAGTTCCTTCTGATTGAATAGAAAATGCAAGTCTTGAATGTTAAAGTCGATCGCGTCGTCTCCGCACAAGAAAATCTGATCTCTTATATGCGCCGTGATCCATTCTTCTTTTCTCGTCTTGCAGAAATGAAGGTACCACTTGTGCAATTTTCGCATCTTTGTTGGTAGATTCTTGAGCTCCTCTTTCTTGACTAGATTCTTCCCATACTTCCATGGTTGTATGGGGTTGACATCGCATTTGGGCAAGTTGTCTCCCATGACGTTCAAGTATGCAATGTAAGTCATCCCCATCTCATTGGCCTTTCTTTGTAGCTCTGCCTCGTAATCATCTACGGGAGGAGCGTCCCGTTTGTCAAACATTTGGAGCGGGGCGCATGATTGGTTTTCCTGCTCTCCGAGCATGGGAACTGTTTTCTGGGGTGCCTCACGACTGCTACTTTCAGTCTCCCTACGGCGCCTTGCATCCGCCTTCAAAATCTGGCGCTCGTAGTCCGACACAAGTGGGGTTTCAGGTTTCAAAAGATTTTTGTAAAACTTCTCCACCACCGCCGGATCTATTTTCTCCTTTGGCTCGGCCCGTCTAGGTGCAAAGAATTTCTTGACCTGTTCTCCCGAGATCCTATTGGTCTCCTCGTCGCTGCGATTCCACGGTAAAACCGGCAATGGCTTGGCGGAAGGCTGCGGGACGTAGTTTTTTGAACTCTTTGGCGTACGGTTTCCTGCGGATTTCTTTGTGGCAGTGCTACTGATGCTCCTCGTGGCAGTGCTCTTCCGCTTACGCTGAGGAGATGGCTGAAGCACCGGAGATGGCTGACGGGCCGGAGATGGCTGCCGCGCAGGAGATGGCTGACGGGCCGGAGATGGCTGCCGCGCAGGAGATGGCTGACGGGCCGGACATGGCTGCCGCGCAGGAGATAGTTGAAGCGGCTCAGACTGCTGACGCTGCGGAGACGGCGGGGGTGCCAGTGACCTCCAATTTGGAAGCACAATGTGTTCCTTCTTCCAAAGAATGGTTGTTTTCACTGCAAATTTGAGTTGAGTTTCCCCTTCACCTGTAGCATGGTCAAGCTGTGCTTCCTCATATTCCTTCACAACCTCATCCACCCCGACAATAGCATAGCCATCTGGTATCGGTCGGCAGTGGTAAGTTCCACCAGCTACAGGAGGTAAGGCATAGCCGACAGCCACCTTAATGGATAAGCCCATTAATCTCACATGCAGCTCAGCGTGTTCGCTCTCCGTGATCTCATCAACGGGGTATCGAGGACCCGTCATTTCAAGCGTGGGCTGCACGTTCTCCGTGGAAGCCACACTACTTTTCCGCGCAGAGTCTGGGCCGCGGGCAGCTTCCAATGCAGGCTCTTCATGCCGCTGAGATGGGCCGGTAGCTTGATGGCTCTGTTGTGCATTCACTTGCGTCTGCAGCGCCGCAAGTGCATGTTCTATCTGTGTCATCCGCTCTGTACGCTCTTTTTCTTTTCTGCCGCGCCAACTGTAAGAGTCGCTCCAGTCGGCAAACCCATCCTTCCACGTCATACCCCCTGTGCCTCGTGCATGTCCAGGGTGTTCTTTTTTACCGATGGCGCGTGTAAGCTGTTCATTCTCTCTGTCGGGATGGAAGGTCCTGGCGGATGTTTCCTCGTATGCCGTGATGAGTTCAGTGACGGGTTTGGCAAGGATGGTTGGGAAGATACACAATCCTGTTTCTGGGTCCAACCTTGCCCCGATTCCGTAGAACCAAGTCTTTGCACGTAGGTCCCACCCATCTGTCTGGGGTGTGATCCCTCTCTCGCGCAGGGCCCTCTCAGCTTCCTCCCACTTAGGCCTCTGAGATATGTAGCCACCTGACCCCGTCCTCCGGTGATATTCCTTCTTCAGGGCATTAAGCGTATTGGTTTCTGAATCCTTTTTAGCTATAGCACTTTTTTTATATGTCTCAAATTCGGGCCAGTGAGGTCTTATCTTCGCATAATATGCGTCTTCGAAATCAGGAGTCTGGCGAGTTTTGACAAATTTGTTCAATTTTGTCTTCCAGTTGCGGAAAGCCTCAGCCATCTTCTTTAGAGTCCACTCTTTGACCTTTTTCTTTATAACCGGGTTGTTTTCATCCTCCTCTGGCGGAAGGGTGAAATTTACCAACAACGAATTCCAAAGCGTTTCTTTGGATCTGTCATCGACAAAGGTACCGTCTCCCTTCTTTGGCTTATTCCAATATTCAATTATGATTGGGATTTTGTCCCTAACAAGAACTCCAGCCTGGCATATAAATTTGTCTGCGGCCTTCTTGGGCTCCATCGGCCTTCCATCAACACGGACTGCTTCGATCGTGAACTTTGCACGATCTTTCAACCGCTGGCTCGCGCCTCGTTTGCTCTTTTTTGTAGAAGAAGATGGTTGCTGGCTGGTCGATCCAGAGGGCTAAAAGAAGAAAGAAGCGTTAATTAATACATGTAGAAGAAGATTGTTGGTGGAAGTCAGCTGAGGCTTATTCAATGCATATACCTCTCCGGACTTTGTAACCATTAAATTGCGTTCACCGGAGTCTTCATCTTCTCCATGACTAGTACTTGAGTTGTCGTCGTCATGTCCCTCCAAGTTCAGATATTGTGAGGTGTCCTCATCAATAATGTTCTCCATTATTTCTTCTTCTTCAAGGTTTCTACTAAGTGGATCCATAGTTTCTAAAACAATAATATTATCTAGAGTAAGAGTGTAAACATTCAAGTGGACTTGGATTCATACACAAATATACATATTATTCATACCAAAATACACAAATAAATACACAAATGAGTCAGCGGTCCAATTTGTATACAAGTTTTAATCTATGCATGTAGTACAATTTATCGAGCAAACAAGTTTTAATCAGGCTGAGTCAGCAATCACACACGTGGCAGACACGTGGCGCTCACCGGTGGGGTGACGTTGGTCTCGTCGGGCGGCGGTGCTCGTCGGACGGATGCGGCGGTCTCGTCGGGCGGCGGTGCTAGCGGCGGGCTTGTCGGGCGGCGGGCGGCGTCGGCGTTGAGGCGTGGCCTACGAGCTCCGAAGCGGCGGCGGCGAGACGCTCCTGCACGGGGAAGAGAGCGAGATGGTCAGGGCTCCTCGAAATAGGCTTGCGCCCCGCTATATTAATATAGCAATCACAAGATACAACGACAATGTTGGAGGAACAGAAAAGAGGAAGGTGAAATAATTTATGCGTCAAGGGTGAGCTCACGGTCCTCTAGGACCTCTCCAATCCTCCCATATCTCTCTGGTTCGAGCTCGCGCCGAGAGCCTCCCATTGCCGCCGTCGGCCGTCGTGCACACGGACGGAGCCCCACTGTGTTCTTGGATCCATGAGGTAGACCTTAGCATCTCGGCATGGTTCCTGGGGTTTGTCCCTCTGCTCAACAACCGCCGCCGCCGCGAGCGCCTCTGTCCGCCGCCGCTCTGCCTCTCCCCTCCTTGCTTGCCGCCTGCCGCATCTCCCCTCTTCGCTTCGCCGGTTCCCACCTCCGAGCGTCACCCGCACCCTCCCCATCGAACTCCCCTACATCCACCCCCTCCGCCAGGCCGTCGACCCACCCCGCCAGCTCCCTATAGTTGCCCCGTGCCAGCGAGCCCGCGGCCTCCCTCCGCTCTGGCCGTCCGCCTCGCCTCTGCTTCTGTCTACCTCTCCCGTCGCCACTCGATCAGCTCGCTGGGCCGAGCGCCGCGCCCTTGCCTCGCCCTCCGGCCGCTCGTCCTCAGCGCCCCAACCTCCGCCGCCGGGGCCCTCCCCACACCTCCTTCTGCGACGCCTGGCCGCCACCGGGGCCGACGGCGCCGCCTCCGCACTTCCCCGACGCCAAGCCCGAGCCCGACCACGGCCTCGCCACGCCAACCTTGCGCCCTCGCCAACTGCGAGTCCACGGCCCTCCAGCCCCACCGCCCGGCTCCACCACCGCCACCGCCAGCGCCCTCTAGCGCCACCGCCCTCCAGCGCCACCGCCCGGCTCGCCCTCTGCGAGGTCGACCCGACACCGCCTACGGTCGCCGCTGCGCCCGCGTCGTCTGTCCTCCGTCGGCCTCCTCCCTGGTACCCGCCGCAGCGACCTTCGGCCACCGTCGTGTGGAGACATAGAGGGAGGGGAAGGATGCGGGGAAGAGAGGGTCGGGAGCGGCGGACCTCGAGCTCCGAGGCGGCGGCGGCGAGACGGCTGGTCGGGGGAGCTCCGAAGCGGCGGCGGCGAGACGGCGGGTCGGGGGAGGCGAGACGGAGATCGATCTGGCTCAGTGGGGGGAAGAAAGGAAGGGGCAGGGGAAGGTGAAATAAATACACACCCCCCCTTTAACACCGGTTCGTGGCTGGAACCGGTGTTAAAGGGGGGGGCGTTTCCCGCGTGCATTTATTACCCCCCCCCTTTAACACCGGTTCCAGACTGGAACCGGTGTTAAAGGGGGGGTGTTTCCCGCGCGCATTTATTACCCCCCCCTTTAACACCGGTTCGTGGCTGGAACCGGTGTTAAAGGGGGGGTGTGCGCGCGGGAAACGAAATAAATGCCCCCCCTTTAACACCGGTTCCTGTCTGGAACCGGTGTTAAAGGGGGGGCATTTATTTCATGCATTAAAGGGGCTTTTTTAATTCAAAAAATATGATATGAATTTAGAAAATTCATATCTTTTTCATTTCAACTCAGAAAAATATGAATAATATATCATAATTTTCAGAAAAATAATATTTATCCATTCATGTAAATCATTTTATATTTACTTTACATGAAATTTTTTAAAATAATTAAAACACTTATTTCATGCATTAAAGGGGCTTTTTTAATTCAAAAAATATGATATGAATTTAGAAAATTCATATCTTTTTCATTTCAACTCAGAAAAATATGAATAATATATCATAATTTTCAGAAAAATAATATCTATCCATTCATGTAAATCATTTTATATTTACTTTACATGAATTTTTTTAAAATAAATAAACACTTATTTCATAGCACAGAACTCAATGACCTCCTCTGTTACATAGCCCTTGGAGATGCTTCCTTCTGGCCTAGCACGGTTATGAACGTAGCTGGCAGGAGTTAAGTGGCATCGTTTACCCTTCTCGTTCTCAGGATGCATAGGCTCTTCAGGGGCCTTCACACGTTGCTGGTCCTGTCGTGCTTCCGGTGTATCTTTTGTCTTTCCATACACTCCTAGAAAGCCTAGCAGGTTCACGCAAACATTCTTCGTCACGTGCATCCCGTCGATTGAAGAGCGGACCTCTAAGACTTTCCAATAGGGTAGGTCCCAAAATATAGATTGCTTCTTCCACATGGGCGCGTGTCCGGCATCGTCATTCGGAACAGATAGACTGCCAGGACCTTTTCCAAAGATTACTTCTAGGTCCTTGACCATACCAAATACCTCCTCACCGGTACGGAGGACAGGCTTCCTCCGGGGTTCTGCCAGACGTTTGAAATGCTTGCCTTTCTTTCTTACTGGATGCAGGTTCGGAAGAAATCGGCGATACCCTAGGTACACAACCTTCTTACATTTATCCAAATATACACTTTCAGTATCATCTAAACAGTGTGTGCATGCATTGTATCCCTTGTTTGTCTGCCCTGAAATGTTACTAAGAGCAGGCCAATCATTGATGGTTACGAAAAGCAATGCTCGTAGGTCAAATGGCTCCCCTTTGTGCTCATCCCACATACGTACACCTGGTTTGGCCCACAGCTGTAAAAGTTCTTCAACTAATGGCCTTAGGTACACATCAATGTCGTTGCCGGGTTGCCTCGGGCCTTGGATGAGCACTGGCATCATAATGAACTTCCTCTTCATACACAACCAAGGAGGAAGGTTATAGATACATAGGGTCACAGGCCAGGTGCTGTGACTGCAGCTCTGCTCACCAAAAGGATTCATGCCGTCTGTACTTAGACCAAACCTTAAGTTCCTTGCGTCACGTGCAAAGTCCGGGTACTCTCGCTCGACTTTTCTCCACTGTGACCCATCAGCGAGGTGTCTCAACATCGCGTCTTTCTTACGGTCTTCCATGTGCCATCGCAACAACTTGGCATGCTCTTTATTTCTGAAGAGACGTTTTAACCGTGGTATTATAGGAGCATACCACATAACCTTGGCGGGAACCTTCTTCCTAGGGGCCTCGCCCTCAACATCGCCAGGATCGTCTCGTCTGATCTTATACCGCAGTGCAGTGCATACCGGGCATGCATCCAAATTCTCGTACTTCTCACCGCGGTAGAGGATGCAGTCATTAATGCAGGCATGTATCTTCTGCACGTCTAATCCTAGAGGGCAGACAACCTTCTTTGCTTGGTATGTACTGTCAGGCAACTCATTATTTCTTGGAAGAAGATTCTTCATTTTTACCAACAACTTTGAAAATGCGCTGTCAGTCACACCATTCTCTGCCTTCCATTTCTGCAAATCCAGTGTGGCACCTAGATTTTTGTGGCCATCTTCGCAAGTTGGATACAACAATGTTTTGTGATCCTTTAACATCTGCTCCAGCTTCTCCTTCTCCTTTTCAGTTTCACATTCTTCCTTTGCATCAGTAATGGCCCGACCAAGATCGTCATCAGCGGGCCCATCTGCTCCCTCTTGATCTTCATTATCTACCTCCGTTGCATTATCATCATATTCAGGATACATATTATGATAGTTTTCATCATCCTCTTCTTCTTCGTTGTCTTCCATCACAACCCCTTTTTCTCCGTGCTTGGTCCAACAATTATAGCTGGGCATGAAACCAGATTGAAGCAGGTGGGCGTGAATGGTTCTGGTATTTGAGTAGTCTTTCTTGTTCTGACAGTGAACACACGGACAGCACATAAAACCATTGTGACCACGGTTTGCATTAGCCACAACGATGAAATTTTGGAGGCCCGTAATGTACTCGGAAGTGCGGCGGTCACCGTACATCCATTGCCGATTCATCTGCATTAATATGTAGTATATATCAAAAAATAATAGGGAGATGACCATTTATATATATAGTACATCAATGACACATGAAACTATAGTTGCCGACCTCGACCGAGACGGAAAGAGCAACAAGAAAGCTTATTTTGAGCTCTCGGGCATTTCACCGAACACCTCTAGTGCATATGAAAAAAACACAAACTAGCACTCTTCACACCCTCCTGCTAGGCTCCAAAATGTGAAAGAATGGAAGAGTGGGGTGTGTGTGGGCTGGGGTGGTGTCTTATATAGCCCCCCCCTTTAACACCGATTCGTGCCACGAACCGGTGTTAAAGGGGGGGGGGTGCGCGGGCCACTGGTGCAGGGACCTTTAACACCGGTTCGTGCCACGAACCGGTGTTAAAGGGGGGGCTCCTTTAATGCCGCAGAGGCCACGCTGGTACGGCCCCCCCTTTAACACCGGTTCGTAGAAGAACCGGTGTTAAAGCCCATTTCCGGGATCAACAAAAGCCCTCGTTTCCACTAGTGGCGCGTCCCAATACTTAATATTAATATTTGTTTTCATACGCTTGCCATGGTAGCTTGCCATAGTACGTAAGTGTCTAATGAATATGGCAGTAATACACCTGCATGACTTGGATACTCTTAGCTGCTCTATAAATACTTGGGCATAACAATGGACCATAAAGCAGACAAGCAGCTATCATTCCCTGTGCCAACACAAATTCATCGTACTATTAGCAATGGTAGGAGACTAGTTTTTTCTTATCACTGATTACATACATCCATCATTAGCTATCATCATCTGTCTATTTGATCGTACATGTGAGCTAACTTACTATATATGTGCATGTATTAATTGTGTCCAGGAGACGATCAAGAAGATTGGCCCGCATGGTTACGAGGAAGGCGCTGCTTTTGACATCGACTTCAAAAAGTCGCCCAAATAGCTGGTGGACATCACTATTTGGAGCAGTGATGGCCCTGATGGGAAAATCAATGCCATATCCTTCAAATATCGTGACGAGAATAATGATCTAGTCCAGATAGGTCCATATGGCAGCATAGAGGGTACAAAGCACACGGTATGTAACTTTTCCTTCATATATGATGGGTTCTTGCCTCCGCGCATAAATTTCAGATACACTATATAACAAATGCAGTTTATTTCCATCCTACTTGTTTTGTCTCTCTTGAAGTAATGTTGGAATTTATATGAAGTCTTTAAAGGGTATATACTAATTAACTAATTACTAAATAACACTAATGGGTTCTTTCTGCATTTATTGTAATACTACAAAGATATCCATTACACAAGGTGAGTACTTGACCGTGATCTCTGGCTACTTAAACCCCTCCATCACTGCGCTCAACTTCAACACCTCTGCGGATGCTAAGTATGGGCAGTTCGGCAGGTGCCCAAACACTGGAGACACGCATTTCTCAATTGATGTGGATCACGATTCAATTATATCCCTCTTTGGCCATTGCGACGACAAGCTCAGGTCCATCGGAGCCTATTCTGGTCCCCGGGCTTGATTGATCAATCCTTTATCATCATCATGTCATGCATGTGATATATATATATATATATATATATATATATATATATATATATATCCTATAGGTGTGACCTACATACCTATCAACTGCTTGCTGTTAAATAAAATATGCATCCTGTCAGCAAACTGGAGTACGTGCCATAGAGTAGGTACTCCATGTGATGGAAGGATCCATGGTCTTTGCTTGTTCCATGTACTATATTGTATTGTATAATGTGTCATGTATGTGTGGTTTGTATTGTCCTCGCACTGGTATGCTTTTTTTATAATAATAAATAAATATTTTGGAAACTAGCGTGTTTTCCCCATGACTAAACGGCTACCATTTTATTATTGGGAAACGAATCATTGCAAGATGCAACAAATAATCTTTTTTCAAGTATATGTTTATTTAGATGTGATGGCAAGTTCTGACTCTGTTTTCACGCTATAACTTAGACCACTGCCCCCTAGGACCTTACTAAGGATGTCGACTATAATGAACTTTTTCATAAATCGTGAACTATTTTAGCAACTAGCCAAGCCCCGTTAGGCTAGAAAATATGTCTATTAACATTAATTTGTAGAGGCGTGGACAAACGTTCTGTCAAACAATCAAGCCGCGGAGTGCGCAAAGTGAGGTCTACTGTACATGACCAACGCTAAAAAGAAACGTTCTTTCCGGGTAAATGTATACTAGCATTGACATAGCTAACAAGCATGGCAAGTATTACACTTTTAAGAACCATGACAGTTGTAAGAACCCTAAAAATAATCGACCAGTATAACAAAGTTTGGCATACGTGCTCTTACACGAATTCAACATGGAACTCTCCGTTACCTTTCACCACTCATCGAGCTAAATACGGCAGGCTCTGCGTGGAACATTTTTAGCTTGGCGATCGGCAGTTCCTTCTCTTCAATTTGCAGACACTATGTAAATTAAATCATGATCAAAACAGGTACAAATAAGAAGAATATTTTAATAAAATAATAAGACAATGTTTACATGTTAGTTTTTCTAGTCTGGGAACAAGCAGGTTGACCCTCATGATGCTCATATGTTGGGAAACATAGTGGCCACAAAGATAAGTCGATGGAGGATGGAGGATGATGGTGGCACTAAAAAGGAAAATATATGGAAATGACCATATTACCCAGACAATATATTTAACATGCATGCATATATATGTGTATAAGTGCTAGTACAAACTAATTGGTTGACTGATGTAATCGGTTAGAATTTTGTAGTTCTTCGTTACATTTCCATCTTTCGAACGATATACTTTAAACGGTCTAAAAGCAGGATAACAAAAAAGTATATTATTACAAAAGAGGATGATCTTAGATCAAAATCACTTTTATTATGCAAATGAAAGTAGTAAATCGATATAATGCACATGGACATCATGTTAAGCAATGTCCCATTATGGTTTCTAACACATTCTTCTCAACATGCATCATATCGCTGGAATGTCGAACATCGAGATGCTAATGTAGGATTCGTTTCATGTAAAACAACAAAATTCTACCGCAAGAACGCATAATACCAAGATCCAATCTATAGAAAAGACAAGATCTAATCCACGAGATCGGTGCAACAAGATTGAAGAGAACTAACCCTCATAGATCCAAAGCGTTTGACGGTATCAGATTCTCGTGGTTTATGTAGTCGATCACTTGCCGATCTCAAGATGACATTGACGATCCTTCTGGCACTGCGTTTCGGCAGCGCTTCCGTAGTCGGTCACACATATAGAGTCAATGAAGACCTTCCTCTCCCTGTTCCAGCAGGGTAGCGGAGGTAGTAGATCCCCTCGTAATCTCAACAACACGACAGTGTGCTATTGGTGGTGGAGGAGAGATTTCTGAAGGGCTTCGCCTAAGCCAGAGAAGTACGGTGGAGGAGAGAGGGGAAGTGGCGGTTAGGGTTTTTGGCTCCAAGGACAAGGGCATGGGCGTGTGGGGGTACGCCCCCACCCCTCCTTATATAGGTGGGGGCGGGACTAGAGACCCTCTAGTCCTGGGCGGTGGCTGGACCCGGGACTAAAGGGGGGGTCCCTATATATTCTGTGCGCCAGGGGAGGTGCTGCCCAGCACTAGGCATTCCTCGACGAAGCACTCACACAGAGGCGACGCAATGCAGGGGAGGTGTTGTCCGGCCGGCCGCCAATTCCACCACCGCTCCGCCTTGCGTGCTCCGCCATGCCGCCGCTCCACCGTGCACTCCTCTGTTTCATGCTGCCGCCCGCCACCTCGCCGCTCCGTAGTGCTCTCCGCCTTGACGTGCCGCTGCGCGCCGCCTCGTGCCGGGCGCCGCCCCTCCGTGCCGCCGTCACGTGCTGCCGCCGGCGTCGGTGAGAGCTCGAGGGAGACGGTGGATTTTTTGTTGTAAATATTAGCTAGGGTTATTAATTAGCTAGGGTTATTAATTATAATTAGAATTATTGTTTTAGTTATTAGGATTAGGATGAGGATTATTTTTTAAGTTATTTTTTGTTTTAAATATTAGGATTATATTGGTTTACCACAAATAATATTAGGGTTATTGTTTTTTGTTTTAGTTATTAGGATTATTGTTTTACCATAAATAATATTAGGGTTATTTTTTTGTTTTATTTATTAAGATTATTGTTTTACCACAAATAATATTAGGGTTATTAATTAGGGTTATTGTTTTTTGTATTAGTTATTAGGATTATTGTTTTACCGCAAATAATATTAGGATTATTAATTAGTGTTCTTAGGGTTATTGTTTTTTCGTTATTAGGGTTATTGTTTTTTCTAACCTGTTTAACTCTCTTTCTGTTATAGTTAATTAAGTCATGGATCCATCCGAAGATCATGATCGCATTGGTGCAGGTTTTCTTCAGGGCATGATAAGAGGTGAAATTCCTCTTAATATTACTACCGGTGAAGATATTTTGCTCGAGGAAGAGATTTTCTCATATCTTAGTCCATCCGGTGATGGACTAGAGGAAAACCTGATGTACCAAGGGGAAGACCGGATGAACGAAGGGCAAATAAATAACAACAATAATGATGGCCCCTCGACAGGATCCGGTGAGGTACATATATATATAAAGCCTCATGTTACCTCTATTCATTTATTGATCTAGATATATCAATATATATATATATTAATCACTCTCTCTTATTCTTTTAGCCCACTAGATCGAAGCAATCGACAGATCAAACGAAACGAGGGTCGAACAAAAAGTTGGATGGTAATCAGAGGTACACCATCAAAGAAATAGATGATGATGGTGAACTGATTGCTCCAGAGAAGCACCGGAGGATGTTTAAAAATCAATGCGGGGTGCTTGTTAGGGACAACCTGCCGATCATCATCCAAGAATGGAATAATTCAAAGAAACCCGGTGAAGAATCCAACAGCTATGTCACCGATGATGCCAAAGAAGACCTTTGGCAGAAGCTCATAGCGCATTTCATACTACCTCCAGAGTATGAAGAATTTGAGGTAGATGGTATCACCCCAAGGCCAGGTGGGCTTGAAAAAAGAGCAAAAGTCAAGGAGTGGGTTATGAGCAAGATGGAGCAAACGAAAAGTTTATACGCGAAATATGTCGCGAAAAAGAAAACTCTAGACTTCAAAGGAGCAAATGAGAAGTTGAGAGAACAGTGGATCGATTTTGTAACATACAAGCAATCTGATAAAGCAAATGCAATGTCGACAAACAATGCGTTAAATGCTGCCCAAAAGAAATACCATCATAAAATGGAGACAGGTGGCTACAAGAGTGCCGTCCCTAAGTAGGAAACTATGGAGAAGGACATGCGGGCTAGAGGTGTCACTCCTGGTATAGATGGATGGCCCGAGAGGTCAAAGCATTGGTCGTACGGGCACGGGGGATCGTTGGACCCAGAAACAGGGAAGACATTATTTCATGAAAAAATTCTAAAACCTTCCGAAGACCTTGTTGTTGTGTACATTACATATTGTTTGAACTACTGTTGGGTTGATTTGGTTGCAACTTTATTTTTTAGAAAGGCATGTTGATGTTTAAATGTTATTATTTGCTATATTATTAACATGGTTTCACTGTAACTTTCTCTTAGAAAGTGTTTTGGCATCTGTATGCATTGGGGAATTGTAATAGACCGAAAGGTCATGGCCCAAACAATATTTTATGGAAGATTACACAATAACAAAATAAGAAATGGATTGTAAGTCGCCAAAGCTC
Organism: Avena sativa; assembly: GCA_916181665.1. Lineage (NCBI taxonomy): Eukaryota > Viridiplantae > Streptophyta > Magnoliopsida > Poales > Poaceae > Avena > Avena sativa. The sequence goes on from OV702283.1 coordinate 483,511,584, forward strand.
GAAATATACACAAAACGTAAATAGGCCAGCAGAGCCCAAAAAATGACGTCTCCCAAAAACAAAATGGACTATAAATGGCAATGCCCAAACATTAATGCACAGTTAAAGGATAAAATCTGGATAAAGAACGCCCAAATGTTGGGCTTGACCCAATTAGAATGTTGAATTGGAGTGAAATAAATGTTATCTATGACTAATTGGTTTGGTCATAGAAATATGCCACGTCAAATTCGTTGAGGTGGATGGGCTAGATAGGTTAGAAACGTAATCAACCAAATATAGTATACCAGATATTATATAAAAACTCTGGACTAGATGATATATATGGTAGTAGATAAGAGAAAGAATGACTTGCAAAGTCAGTCGTGCAAAAAAATCCATTCAAACGAACCATTATTGCTAGTTACGTGTGAAGATGATTATAAAATTTCAGCGTCCGGCCAAGGATTTTGTTCCCATGTCTCACGGATCGTGTGAAAGACTTGTTTAAAAATGTAAAACCTTCGATTATATGCCTAATTTGGACTGGAGCTAGAGAGGATGCTTAACTAATCAAAGATGCCTTGTTTGTGGGGATTATAAATTAAGGAGGCAACTAGATCGGTAGTAGTTGAGAGGACAGTGTCCAAAGGTCAAAAATTGAGATACGTACAAGACAAATGAGACGGTTAGCGTCAAAACTAGTGTTTTGTTTAAGGAGTTGCTTTCCTTGTGTTTATAATAAACGTACGAAGAACTAATTAGTGGCGTTTGAAATAGGAGGTTAGTTAGCTTCAAGCGGCACATTGCTAGTCTTGCGTCAATAATAAATGTTATCGTTGGCTTTTTCTGCAATGCCACAATTAAGCTGTTCACTGCTGACATATGAGTCGAACATCATCATTATATTATATATTTGTAGGGTTTGCCGGGGTGTGGGTTTAAATGTCACCGGCAACTTTTCAATTTCTTAAAAAAAAATAGCTATTTTATTATTAAGTTTCACAACAAATTTATATTAGGAACTAGATATTCATATCTCACTACGGGGAAGAACAACGTGTCGTGTGTTCAAATCACATGGAAAGGATCCCATAGCACGACAAAGCCGTTACAGTGCCACAACACATGACAATAATGAAATGAATTTGAAATGTTTCCACACGAGCGATCCATGGCACCCCGTCGACCAATTACAAAATAAAAAACATATGGAGCACGTGTTTCTTTTGTGGGGATTTCTCAAGTACTATGCTCTGTAATTTTTTTATTATTTCCTATTTAATAACGTTTGCATCACAAATCATCACACAAGTAAAAATAGTTTTTTATTTGTGTCTAGAGCAACTCTGAGAAAAGGTGGGCACTTTGGCTACAACCAAACGATTTGATTTTCTAAAGGTAACGAGCAGTCATATTTCCATCATATATATGCCCCCTGTCCACCTAGTTTCCGGGAGTGCTTATTTCCTGTTTCTCCCTGGTGCGGATTTGGGTATTAGCACCATGGATCTTGTATTAGCCAAACAATTTTTGAGGATAGACCTAGTTGGATACTTGACATGATGCCTATAATTTTTTTGATGTAATTATTATTGGACTATGTTGTTTAGGGCACATGTCAGCACGGATTTAATATGGCAACCCAATCATGTATTCATGGTTCTAACATCATGTGGGATTCATATATGTTTTTAAATTTCAAATGTTTTATCTCTTGAAGCGTAAGTCGAAACTTAGATCTGTTTTCATCGTTATCTTTTTCGCGATAGACTGCCTCTACGTTCTCGTCCCTGCTATTTCTATGGACGTTACAAATGCAAAAGGTTGAATTTCATGCTTTTTTGGCCACCGGGTCGCCCACAAAACACGTTGGAGCGACTGGTATTTTCTTGTGCTCATCAGTGGTAAGCCCTGTGAGGATTAGTTCGCGACCTACAGGTAAAAAACTTTTAGTCGCTCGCCGGAGTTCACGTTACCACCGACGTACTTTTGCGCTTCCGCCGGTAAGGCTGCAGCGACGCTAAGCCTTTTTCCGGTAGTGTCAATATCCCATGGAGTTAGAAGATTCACATAATTTTTGTAAGTCTATGCCTCTCCCCACAATTTGTGAGGACAACTCACTCAGGATTAGATCAAAAAATCATAAACATTATATAGAAATTAATACTACATAGTTTTACACTATCGCCAATCATGATGAGATCAAGATTACAAGTATAGTACTATGGGTATGGAGAGGGGCTGGTGGCGGTGGATATCCTCAGCTCAGATATGAAAATGGCTTCAACCGTGTTTCTGCATACTATTGTTAGGGTTTCTAGCAGCTCGGAGATAAATCTTACGTAGAAGGCTTCACGAAAGTTTCTTATGTTGACCATGCAAAGGCGGTGACACCTGGTACGGGCACATGGTATGGACGGGTCCATTCCATACCAGTGCTCGTTAAACCTTTCGGAGCATTTATACATGGCCTCTTTGGCTTGGGATTATTGGAAACTCGGGATTCTTCATTAATTGATATTCATTTCGCCATAAATGTACCCTAAAGTAGGAAGATCAAAGAAAATTATTAGGTCTCTGCAATAATTAGTCATTACCCAGTGCTGAACCTAGGAAACTCGCATGTACCAATCTCGTCCCCTATTCTCCCTATGTCGTTGTCTCCGCATCTTCAGTCCATCGCACGATGGTAGCCGCACCGGTATTCCCACATCAATAACTTAATTAATGTTCCACTTTTATCTAATGGCATGCTTGCTTGACCTAACTTGGTATATCATCAGTTTGTGTAATATATAAATGTACAATATGATATGCACGGGTCCTCTAGATTAATTTGATTGATCCATGATTCTGCCACCTATCAGAGTGTAATGCTGCATACATAATAGAGGTGGACACATATAAATACTTATCTAATTCTTGCTTATGGATTGACAAACAACTAGGGAGTAATTACCTCCACGCTTTCATATGTGAAATGCTTGGATGTTGACGTTCAATGTTTAAAATTCCTACATTCATTAATTAGTCGACATAAAAGTTGTTCCAACAAGTACACATCGACACTACAAACAACATTATATCTGCTCAATTAGTTCCACGACGCGGCCAGCCACCTAGTTAACATGAACCAAGTGTATCTTATGCTAACAAAGAATGATTGTGATTCCACCAGATCACTTCACAAGGAGAAGAAGAAATACAACCAAGTACCCCGACTCGAAATATCCATATAATGTTTAAAAGCAACTTGTTTTCTATGGCTAAGGCTAGGATCCCATCTTACTCGTATGTTGATATGTTATCATATCTAACTCATAAATGATATTTCTATGAATACTTATATATTTGTTGATAGTTGGTTCAAGACATTTTGATCCACGGTTGGATTAGGACTCGTCTAGGTATCGCTAGGGTGGCCGGGTGCAGCCGCCACAAAAGCCTTAGTGCCTAGATGAGACAAGCTCTGCCATGCTAAGAAGAGATCCGACTCTTGAATGATGGGACCATCATGGGTCACATGACGAGGAGAGGAGGGCAGCGTTTATACTCTGGGAATTCAAACATGGTTGTAAAATTCCGATTGTCCATGAAATTAGGGAGGGTAGGATGCTAATTTTATAGTTCAAGTTCCGGGATGTGGCATATGTTTGGCCAAGTCTGATCCACAACCACAACCCAGACCAAATCGTGTCGGATAGCCAATTTTTTGTGTCGGCCTTTGTTAAAAGTGGCTTCAATGGGAGATATCGAAAATCCTTTTACGTATTAGTGTTACAGATAATTAAGTATGCAAATATCATATTCACTCCTTCCACACGTTCACCATAAGATAGATGAGGTGAACAGTGCATGTATGTCGTTTTGGTGTTAGAATATGTGGATATTGTACCATCCATGGCAACCATGTAGGTCTGAGTGCCAAGACAAACATGGCTGAATTCCAGGATACACAGGTGAACGGATCATTGTTTCATATGTGGAAAACCGTCTGGACGAAAAAAAGAGAATGCTGGCATGCACCTAAGGTTATGGCGCCGTCCATGGATTCCCAAAATTTCGATGGGTTGCATAGTCAGATAATCAAACGTACCAGCTCGGTAAACATGAGTTTGTCATGTAGAACACAATCATATCTTAATCTCCACGAATGAAACTCTTTTAAAATAGTAATAACCAAGAAACTATGCTAGCAGCATGACAATAACCGAAATATGTTTCAATTTCTATCTAATGGTTCGTTAGCTTAACTTGACTAGATCTATCATCAGTTGGACGAATATATAAACTTATACTGAACATGATCCACATGGGGCCCTCCATATTAAATACTATGAGCCAAAGTCCAATGTTCTATACGTAATAGAGGTGGATATGTATAAGTACTATAAATGAACTAGCAGCCTACCACGAAGGTAGGCGCGTCCCAATACTTAATATTAATATTTGTTTTCATACGCTTGCCATGGTAGCTTGCCATAGTACGTAAGTGTCTAATGAATATGGCAGTAATACACCTGCATGACTTGGATACTCTTAGCTGTTCTATAAATAGTTGGGCATAACAATGGACCATAAAGCAGACAAGCAACTATCATTCCCTGTGCCAACACAAATTCATCGTACTATTAGCAATGGTAGGAGACTAGCCTTTTCTTATCACTGATTACATACATCCATCATTAGCTATCATCATCTGTCTATTTGATCGTACATGTGAGCTAACTTACTATATATGTGCATGTATTAATTGTGTCCAGGAGACGATCAAGAAGATTGGCCCGCATGGTTACGAGGAAGGCGCTGCTTTTGACATCGACTTCAAAAAGTCGCCCAAACATCACTATTTGGAGCAGTGATGGCCCTGATGGGAAAATCAATGCCATATCCTTCAAATATCGTGACGAGAATAATGATCTAGTCCAGATAGGTCCATATGGCAGCATAGAGGGTACAAAGCACACGGTATGTAACTTTTCCTTCATATATGATGGGTTCTTGCCTCCGCGCATAAATTTCATATACACTATATAACAAATGCAGTTTATTTCCATCCTACTTGTTTTGTCTCTCTTGAAGTAATGTTGGAATTTATATGAAGTCTTTAAAGGGTATATACTAATTAACTAATTACTAAATAACACTAATGGGTTCTTTCTGCATTTATTGTAATACTACACAGATATCCATTACACAAGGTGAGTACTTGACCGTGATCTCTGGCTACTTAAACCCCTCCATCACTGCGCTCAACTTCAACACCTCTGCGGATGCTAAGTATGGGCAGTTCGGCAGGTGCCGAAACACTGGAGACACGCATTTCTCAATTGATGTGGATCACGATTCAATTGTATCCCTCTTTGGCCATTGCGACGACAAGCTCAGGTCCATCGGAGCCTATTCTAGTCCCCGGGCTTGATTGATCAATCCTTTATCATCATCATGTCATGCATGTGATATATATATATATATATATATATATATATATATATATATATATCCTATAGGTGTGACCTACATACCTATCAACTGCTTGCTGTTAAATAAAATATGCATCCTGTCAGCAAACTGGAGTACATGCCATAGAGTAGGTACTCCATGTGATGGAAGGATCCATGGTCTTTGCTTGTTCCATGTACTATATTGTATTGTATAATGTGTCATGTATGTGTGGTTTGTATTGTCCTCGCACTGGTATGCTTTTTTTATAATAATAAATAAATATTTTGGAAACTACGTGTTTTCCCCATGACTAAACGGCTACCATTTTATTATTGGGAAACGAATCATTGCAAGATGCAACAAATTATCTTTTTTCAAGTATATGTTTATTTAGATGTGATGGCAAGTTCTGACTCTGCTTTCACGCTATAACTTAGACCACTGCCGCCTAGGACCTTACTAAGGATGTTGACTATAATGAACTTTTTCATAAATCGTGAACTATTTTAGCAACTAGCCAAGCCCCGGTAGGCTAGAAAATATGTCTATTAACATTAATTTGTAGACGCGTGGACAAACGTTCTGTCAAACACTCAAGCCGCGGAGTGCGCAAAGTGAGGTCTACTATACATGACCAACGCTAAAAAGGAACGTTCTTTCCGGGTAAATGTATACTAGCATTGACATAGCTAACAAGCATGGCAAGTATTACACTTTTAAGAACCATGACATTTGTAAGAACCCTAACAATAATCGACCAGTATAACAAAGTTCGGCATACGTGCTCTTACACGAATTCAACATGGAACTCTCCGTTACCTTTCACCACTCATCGAGCTAAATTCGGCAGGCTCCGCGTGGAACATTTTTAGCTTGGCGATCGGCAGTTCCTTCTCTTCAATTTGCAGACACTATGTAAATTAAATCATGATCAAAACCGGTACAAATAAGAAGAATGTTTTAATAAAATAATAAGACAATGTTTACATGTTAGTTTTTCTAGTCTGGGAACAAGCAGGTTGACCCTCATGATGCTCATATGTTGGGAAACATAGTGGCCACAAAGATAAGTCGATGGAGGATGGAGGATGATGGTGGCACTAAAAAGGAAAATATATGGAAATGACTATATTACCCAGACAATATATTTAACATGCATGCATATATATGTGTATAAGTGCTAGTACAAACTAATTGGTTGACTGATGTAATCGGTTAGAATTTTGTAGTTCTTCGTTGCATTTCCATCTTTCGAACGATATACTTTAAACGGTCTAAAAGCAGGATAACAAAAAAGTATATTATTACAAAAGAGGATGATCTTAGATCAAAATCACTTTTATTATGCAAATGAAAGTAGTAAATCGATATAATGCACATGGACATCATGTTAAGCAATGTCCCATTATGCTTTCTAACACATTCTTCTCAACATGCATCACATCGCTGGAATGTCGAACGTCGAGATGCTAATGTAGGGTTCGTTTCATGTAAAACAACAAAATTCTACCGCAAGAACGCATAATACCAAGATCCAATCTATAGAAAAGACAAGATCTAATCCACGAGATCGGTGCAACAAGATTGAAGAGAACTAACCCTCATAGATCCAAAGCGTTTGACGGTATCAGATTCTCGTGGTTTATGTAGTCGATCACTTGTCGATCTCAAGATGATATTGACGATCCTTCTGGCACTGCGTTTCGGCAGCGCTTCCGTAGTCGGTCACACATATAGAGTCAATGAAGACCTTCCTCTCCCTGTTCCAGCAGGGTAGCGGAGGAAGTAGATCCCCTCGGAATCTCAACAACACGACAGTGTGCTATTGGTGGTGGAGGAGAGATTTCTGAAGGGCTTCGCCTAAGCCAGAGAAGTTCGGCGGAGGAGAGAGGGGAAGTGGCGGTTAGGGTTTTAGGCTCCAAGGACAAGGGCAAGGGCGTGTGGGGGTACGCCCCCACCTCTCCTTATATAGGTGGCGGCGGGACTAGAGACCCTCTAGTCCTGGGCGGTGGCTGGACCCGGGACTAAAGGGGGGGTCCCTATATATTCTGTGCGCCAGGGGAGGTGCTGCCCGGCCGGCCGCCAAGTCCACCACCGCTCCGCCTTGCGTGCTCCGCCATGCCGCCGCTCCACCGTGCACTCCTCCGTTTCATGCTGCCGCCCGCCACCTCGCCGCTCCGTAGTGCTCTCCACCTTGACGTGCCGCCGCGCCGCCTCGCGCCGGGCGCCGCCCCTCCGTGCCGCCGACACGTGCTGCCGCCGGTGTCGGTGAGAGCTCGAGGGAGACGATGGTTTTTTTGTTGTAAATATTAGCTAGCGTTATTAATTAGCTAGGGTTATTAATTATAATTAGAATTATTGTTTTAGTTATTAGGATTAGGATGAGGATTATTTTTTAAGTTATTTTTTGTTTTAAATATTAGGATTATATTGTTTTACCACAAATAATATTAGGGTTATTGTTTTTTGTTTTAGTTATTAGGATTATTGTTTTACCATAAATAATATTAGGGTTATTTTTTTGTTTTATTTATTAAGATTATTGTTTTACCACAAATAATATTAGGGTTATTGTTTTTTTTATTAGTTATTAGGATTATTGTTTTACCGCAAATAATATTAGGATTATTAATTAGTGTTCTTAGGGTTATTGTTTTTTTCGTTATTAGGGTTATTGTTTTTTCTAACCTGTTTAACTCTCTTTCTGTTATAGTTAATTAAGTCATGGATCCATCCGAAGATCATGGTCGCATTGGTGCAGGTTTTCTTCAGGGCATGATAAGAGGTGAAATTCCTCTTAATATTACTACCGGTGAAGATATTTTGCTCGAGGAAGAGATTTCCTCATATCTTAATCCATCCGGTGATGGACTAGAGGAAAACCTGATGTACCAAGGGGAAGACCGGATGGACGAAGGGCAAATAAATAACAACAATAATGATGGCCCCTCGACAGGATCCGGCGAGGTACATATATATATAAAGCCTCATGTTACCTCTATTCATTTATTGATCTAGATATATCAATATATATATATATATTAATCACTCTCTCTTATTCTTTTAGCCCACTAGATCGAAGCAATCGACAGATCAAACGAAACGAGGGTCGAACAAAAAGTTGGATGGTAATCAGAGGTACACCATCAAAGAAATAGATGATGATGGTGAACCGATTGCTCCAGAGAAGCACCGGAGGATGTTTAAAAATCAATGCGGGGTGCTTGTTAGGGACAACCTGCCGATCATCATCCAAGAATGGAATAATTCAAAGAAACCCGGTGAAGAATCCAACAGCTATGTCACAGATGATGCCAAAGAAGACCTTTGGCAGAAGCTCATAGCGCATTTCATACTACCTCCAGAGTATGAAGAATTTGAGGTAGATGGTATCACCCCAAGGCCGGGTGGGCTTGAAAGAGCGAAAGTCAAGGAGTGGGTTATGAGCAAGATGGAGCAAACGAAAAGTTTATACGCGAAATATGTCGCGAAAAAGAAAACTCCAGACTTCAAAGGAGCAAACGAGAAGATGAGAGAACAGTGGCTCGATTTTGTAACATACAAGCAATCTCATAAAGCAAATGCAATGTCGACAAACAATGCGTTAAATGCTGCCCAAAAGAAATACCATCATAAAATGGAGACAGGTGGCTACAAGAGTGCCGTCCCTAAGTAGGAAACTATGGAGAAGGACATGCGGGCTAGAGGCGTCACTCCTGGTATAGATGGATGGCCCGAGAGGTCAAAGTATTGGTCGTACGGGCACGGGGGATCGTTGGACCCAGAAACAGGGAAGACATTATTTCATGAAAAAATTCTAAAACCTTCCGAAGACCTTGTTGTTGTGCACATTACATATTGTTTGAACTACTGTTGGGTTGATTTGGTTGTAACTTTATTTTTTGGAAAGGCATGTTGATGTTTAAATGTTATTATTTGCTATATTATTAACATGGTTTCACTGTAACTTTCTCTTAGAAAGTGTTTTGGCATCTGTATGCATTTGGGAATTGTAATAGACCAAAAGGTCATGGCCCAAACAATATTTTATGGAAGATTACACAATAACAAAATAAGAAATGGATTGTAAGTCGCCAAAGCTCGAAATATACACAAAAAGTAAATAGGCCAGAGCCCAAAAAATGACGTCTCCCAAAAACAAAATGGACTATAAATGATAATGCCCAAACATTAATGCACAGTTAAAGGATAAAATCTGGATAAAGAACGCCCAAATGTTGGGCTTGACCCAATTAGAATGTTGAATTGGAGTGAAATAAATGTTATCTATGACTAATTGGTTTGGTCAAAGAAATATGCCACGTCAAATTCGTTGAGGTGGATGGGCTAGATAGGTTAGAAACGTAATCAACCAAATATAGTATACCAGATATTATATAAAACTCTGGACTAGATGATATATATATGGTGGTAGATAAGAGAAAGAATGACTTGCAAAGTCAGTCGTGCAAAAAAATCCATTCAAACGAACCATTATTGCTAGTTACGTGCGAAGATGATTATAAAATTTCAGCGTCCGGCCAAGGATTTTGTTCCCATGTCTCACGGATCGTGTGAAAGACTTGTTTAAAAATGTAAAACCTTCGATTATATGCCTAATTTGGATTGGAGCTAGAGAGGATGCTTAACTAATCAAAGATGCCTTGTTTGTGGGGATTATAAATTAAGGAGGCAACTAGATCGGTAGTAGTTGAGAGGACAGTGTCCAAAGGTCAAAACTTGAGATACGTACAAGACAAATGAGACGGTTAGTGTTTTGTTTAAGGAGTTGCTTTCCTTGTGTTTATAATAAACGTACCGAAGAACTAATTAGTGGCGTTTGAAATAGGAGGTTAGTTAGCTTCAAGCGGCACATTGCTAGTCTTGCGTCAATAATAAATGTTATCGTTGGCTTTTTCTGCAATGCCACAATTAAGCTGTTCACTGCTGACATATGAGTCGAACATCATCATTATATTATATATTTGTAGGGTTTGCCGGGGTGTGGGTTTAAATGTCACCGACAACTTTTCAATTTCTTAAAAAAAAATAGCTATTTTATTATTAAGTTTCACAACAAATTTATATTAGGAACTAGATATTCATATCTCACTACGGGGAAGAACAACGTGTCGTGTGTTCAAATCACATGGAAAGGATCCCATAGCACGACAAAGCCTTTACAGTGCCACAACACATGACAATAATGAAATGAATTTGAAATGTTTCCACACGAGCGATCCATGGCACCCCGTCGACCAATTACAAAAAAAAAACATATGGAGCACGTGCTTCTTTTGTGGGGATTTCTCAAGTACTATGCTCTGTAATTTTTTTATTATTTCCTATTTAATAACGTTTGCATCACAAATCATCACACAAGTAAAAATAGTTTTTTATTTGTGTCTAGAGCAACTCTGGGAAAAGGTGGGCACTTTGGCTACAACCAAACGATTTGATTTTCTAAAGGTAACGAGCAGTCATATTTCCATCATATGCCCCCTGTCCACCTTGTTTCCGGGAGTGCTTATTTCCTGTTTCTCCCTGGTGCGGCTTTGGGTATTGGCACCATGGATCTTGTATTAGCCAAACAATTTTTGAGGATAGACCTAGTTGGATACTTGACATGATGCCTATAAATTTTTTGATGTAATTATTATTGGACTATGTTGTTTAGGGCACATGTCAGCACGGATTTAATATGGCAACCCAATCATGCATTCATGGTTCTAACATCATGTGGGATTCATATATATTTTTAAATTTCAAATGTTTTATCTCTTGAAGCGTAAGTCGAAACTTAGATCTGTTTTCATCGTTATCTTTTTCGCTATAGACTGCCTCTACGTTCTCGTCCCTGCTATTTCTATGGACGTTACAGATGCAAAAGGTTGAATTTCATGCTTTTTTGGCCACCGGGTCGCCCACAAAACACGTTGGAGCGACAGGTATTTTCTTGTGCTCATCAGTGGTAAGCCCTGCGAGGATTAGTTCGCGACCTACAGGTAAAAAACTTTTAGTCGCTCGCCGGGGTTCACGTTACCACCGACATACTTTTGCGCTTCAGCCGGTAAGGCTGCAGCGACGCTAAGCCTTTTTCCGGTAGTGTCAATATCCCATGGAGTTAGAAGATTCACATAATTTTTGTAAGTCTATGCCTCTCCCCACAATTTGTGAGGACAACTCACTCAGGATTAGATCAAAACATCATAAACATTGTATAGAAATTAATACTAAATAGTTTTACACTATCGCCAATCATGATGAGATCAAGATTACAAGTATAGTACTATGGGTATGGAGAGGGGCTGGTGGCGGTGGATATCCTCAGCTCAGATATGAAAATGGCTTCAACCGTGTTTCTGCATACTATTGTTAGGTTTTCTAGCAGCTCGCAGATAAATCTTACGTAGAAGGCTTCACGAAAGTTTCTTATGTTGACCATGCAAAGGCGGTGACACCTGGTACGGGCACGCGGTATGGACGGGTCCATTCCATACCAGTGCTCGTTAAACCTTTCGGAGCTTTTATAAATTGCCTCTTTGGCTTGGAATTATTGGAAACTCGGGATTCTTCATTAATTGATATTCATTTCGCCATAAATGTACCCTAAAGTAGGAAGATCAAAGAAAATTATTAGGTCTCTACAATAATTAGTCATTACCCAGTGCTGAACCTAGGAAACTCGCATGTACCAATCTCGTCCCCTATTCTCCCTATGTCGTTGGCTCCGCATCTTTAGTCCATCGCACGATGGTACCCGCACTGGTATTCCCACATCAATAACCTAATTAATGTTCCACTTTTATCTAATGGCATGCTTGCTTGACCTAACTTGGTATATCATCAGTTTGTGTAATATATAAATGTACAATATGATATGCACGGGGGGCCCTCTAGATTAATTTGATTGATCCATGATTATGGCACCTATCAGAGTGTAATGCTGGATACATAATAGAGGTGGTCACATATAAATACTTATCTAATTCTTGCTTATGGATTGACAAACAACTAGGGAGTGATTACTTCCACGCTTGCTTTCATATGTGAAATGCTTGGATGTTTACGTTCAATGTTTAAAATTCCTACATTCATTAATTAGTCGACATAAAAGTTGTTCCAACAAGTACACATCGACACTAGAAACAACATTATATCTGCTCAATTAGGTCCACGACGCGGCCAGCCACCTAGTTAACATGAACCAAGTGTATCTTATGCTAACAAAGAATGATTGTGATTCCACCAGATCACTTCACAAGGAGAAGAAGAAATACAACCAAGTACCCCGACTCGAAATATCCATATAATGTTTAAAAGCAACTTGTTTTCTATGGCTAAGGCTAGGATCCCATCTTACTCGTATGTTGATATGTTATCATATCTACCTCATAAATGATATTTCTATGAATACTTATATATTTGTTGTTAGTTGGTTCAAGACATTTCGATCCACGGTTGGATTAGGACTCGTCTAGGTATCGCTAGGGTGGCCGGGTGCAGCCGCCACAAAAGCCTTAGTGCCTAGATGAGACAAGCTCTGCCATGCTAAGAAGAGATCCGACTCTTGAATGATGGGACCATCATGGGTCACATGACGAGGAGAGGAGGGCGGCGTTTATACTCTGGGAATTCAAACATGGTTGTAAAATTCCGATTGTCCATGAAATTAGGGAGGGTAGGATGCTAATTTTATAGTTCAAGTTCCGGGATGTGGCATATGTTTGGCCAAGTCTGATCCACAACCACAGCCCAGACCAAATCGTGTCGGATAGCCAATTTTTTGTGTCGGCCTTTGTTAAAAATGGCTTCAATGGGCGATATCGAAAATCCTTTTACGTATTAGTGTTACAGATAATTAAGTATGCAAATATCATATTCACTCCTTCCACACGTTCACCATAAGATAGATGAGGTGAACAGTGCATGTATGTCGTTTTGGTGTTAGAATATGTGGATATTGTACCATCCATGGCAACCATGTAGGTCTGAGTGCCAAGACAAACATGGCGGAATTCCAGGATACACAGGTGAACGGATCATTGTTTCATATGTGGAAAACCGTCTGGACGAAAAAAAAGAGAATGCTGGCATGCACCTAAGGTTATGGCGCCGTCCATGGATTCCCAAAATCTCCATGGGTTGCATAGTCAGATAATCAAACGTACCAGCTCGGTAAACATGAGTTTGTCATGTAGAACACAATCATATCTTAATCTCCACGAATGAAACTCTTTTAAAATAGTAATAACCAAGGAACTATGCTAGCAGTATGACAATAACCGAAATATGTTTCAATTTCTATCTAATGGTACGTTAGCTTAACTTGACTAGATCTATCATCAGTTGGATGAATATATAAACTTATACTGAACATGATCCACATGGGGCCCTCCATATTAAATACTATGAGCCAAAGTCCAATGTTCTGTACGTAATAGAGGTGGATATGTATAAGTACTATAAATGAACTAGCAGCCTACCACGAAGGTTGGCGCGTCCCAATACTTAATATTAATATTTGTTTTCATACGCTTGCCATGGTAGCTTGCCATAGTACGTAAGTGTCTAATGAATATGGCAGTAATACACCTGCATGACTTGGATACTCTTAGCTGCTCTATAAATAGTTGGGCATAACAATGGACCATAAAGCAGACAAGCAACTATCATTCCCTGTGCCAACACAAATTCATCGTACTATTAGCAATGGTAGGAGACTAGTTTTTTCTACTCACTGATTACATACATCCATCATTAGCTATCATCATCTGTCTATTTGATCGTACATGTGAGCTAACTTACTATATATGTGCATGTATTAATTGTGTCCAGGAGACGATCAAGAAGATTGGCCCGCATGGTTACGAGGAAGGCGCTGCTTTTGACATCGACTTCAAAAAGTCGCCCAAACAGCTGGTGGACATCACTATTTGGAGCAGTGATGGCCCTGATGGGAAAATCAATGCCATATCCTTCAAATATCGTGACGAGAATAATGATCTAGTCCAGATAGGTCCATATGGCAGCATAGAGGGTACAAAGCACACGGTATGTAACTTTTCCTTCATATATGATGGGTTCTTGCCTCCGCGCATAAATTTCATATACACTATATAACAAATGCAGTTTATTTCCATCCTACTTGTTTTGTCTCTCTTGAAGTAATGTTGGAATTTATATGAAGTCTTTAAAGGGTATATACTAATTAACTAATTACTAAATAACACTAATGGGTTCTTTCTGCATTTATTGTAATACTACACAGATATCCATTACACAAGGTGAGTACTTGACCGTGCTCTCTGGCTACTTAAACCCCTCCATCACTGCGCTCAACTTCAACACCTCTGCGGATGCTAAGTATGGGCAGTTCGGCAGGTGCCCAAACACTGGAGACACGCATTTCTCAATTGATGTGGATCACGATTCAATTGTATCCCTCTTTGGCCATTGCGACGACAAGCTCAGGTCCATCGGAGCCTATTCTGGTCCCCGGGCTTGATTGATCAATCCTTTATCATCATCATGTCATGCATGTGATATATATATATATATATATATATCCTATAGGTGTGACCTACATACCTATCAACTGCTTGCTGTTAAATAAAATATGCATCCTGTCAGCAAACTGGAGTACATGCCATAGAGTAGGTACTCCATGTGATGGAAGGATCCATGGTCTTTGCTTGTTCCATGTACTATATTGTATTGTATAATGTGTCATGTATGTGTGGTTTGTATTGTCCTCGCACTGGTATGCTTTTTTTATAATAATAAATAAATATTTTGGAAACTACGTGTTTTCCCCATGACTAAACGGCTACCATTTTATTATTGGGAAACGAATCATTGCAAGATGCAACAAATTATCTTTTTTCAAGTATATGTTTATTTAGATGTGATGGCAAGTTCTGACTCTGTTTTCACGCTATAACTTAGACCACTGCCGCCTAGGACCTTACTAAGGATGTCGACTATAATGAACTTTTTCATAAATCGTGAACTATTTTAGCAACTAGCCAAGCCCCGGTAGGCTAGAAAATATGTCTATTAACATTAATTTGTAGACGCGTGGACAAATGTTCTGTCAAACAATCAAGCCGCGGAGTGCGCAAAGTGAGGTCTACTATACATGACCAACGCTAAAAAGAAACGTTCTTTCCGGGTAAATGTATACTAGCATTGACATAGCTAACAAGCATGGCAAGTATTACACTTTTAAGAACCATGACAGTTGTAAGAACCCTAACAATAATCGACCAGTATAACAAAGTTTGGCATACGTGCTCTTACACGAATTCAACATGGAACTCTCCGTTACCTTTCACCACTCGTCGAGCTAAATTCGGCAGGCTCCGCGTGGAACATTTTTAGCTTGGCGATCGGCAGTTCCTTCTCTTCAATTTGCAGACACTATGTAAATTAAATCATGATCAAAACCGGTACAAATAAGAAGAATATTTTAATAAAATAATAAGACAATGTTTACATGTTAGTTTTTCTAGTCTGGGAACAAGCAGGTTGACCCTCATGATGCTCATATGTTGGGAAACATAGTGGCCACAAAGATAAGTCAGATGGAGGATGGAAGATGATGGTGGCACTAAAAAGGAAAATATATGGAAATGACCATATTACCCAGACAATATATTTAACATGCATGCATATATATGTGTATAAGTGCTAGTACAAACTAATTGGTTGACTGATGTAATCGGTTAGAATTTTGTAGTTCTTCGTTGCATTTCCATCTTTCGAACGATATACTTTAAACGGTCTAAAAGCAGGATAACAAAAAAGTATATTATTACAAAAGAGGATGATCTTTGATCAAAATCACTTTTATTATGCAAATGAAAGTAGTAAATCGATATAATGCACATGGACATCATGTTAAGCAATGTCCCATTATGCTTTCTAACACATTCTTCTCAACATGCATCACATCGCTGGAATGTCGAACGTCGAGATGCTAATGTAGGGTTCGTTTCGTGTAAAACAACAAAATTCTACCGCAAGAACGCATAATACCAAGATCCAATCTATAGAAAAGACAAGATCTAATCCACGAGATCGGTGCAACAAGATTGAAGAGAACTAACCCTCATAGATCCAAAGCGTTTGACGGTATCAGATTCTCGTGGTTTATGTAGTCGATCACTTGTCGATCTCAAGATGACATTGACGATCCTTCTGGCACTGCGTTTCGGCAGCGCTTTCGTAGTCGGTCACACATATAGAGTCAATGAAGACCTTCCTCTCCCTGTTCCAGCAGGGTAGCGGAGGCAGTAGATCCCCTCGGAATCTCAACAACACGACAGTGTGCTATTTGTGGTGGAGGAGAGATTTGTGAAGGGCTTCGCCTAAGCCAGAGAAGTACGGTGGAGGAGAGAGGGGAAGTGGCGGTTAGGGTTTTAGGCTCCAAGGACAAGGGCAAGGGCGTGTGGGGGTACGCCCCCACCCCTCCTTATATAGGTGGGGGCGGGACTAGAGACCCTCTAGTCCTGGGCGGTGGCTGGACCCGGGACTAAAGAGGGGGTCCCTATATATTCTGTGCGCCAGGGGAGGTGCTGCCCAGCACTAGGCATTCCTCGACGAAGCACTCACACAGAGGCGACGCAATGCAGGGGAGGTGTTGTCCGGCCGGCCGCCAATTCCACCACTGCTCCGCCTTGCGTGCTCCGCCTTGCCGCCGCTCCACCGTGCACTCCTCCGTTTCATGCTGCCGCCCGCCACCTCGCCGCTCCGTAGTGCTCTCCGCCTCGACGTGCCGCCGCGCGCCGCCTCGCGCTGGGCACCGCCCCTCCGTGCCGCCGTCACGTGCTGGCAAGTTCTGACTCTGCTTTCACGCTATAACTTAGACCACTGCCGCCTAGGACCTTACTAAGGATGTTGACTATAATGAACTTTTTCATAAATCGTGAACTATTTTAGCAACTAGCCAAGCCCCGGTAGGCTAGAAAATATGTCTATTAACATTAATTTGTAGACGCGTGGACAAACGTTCTGTCAAACACTCAAGCCAAGGAGTGCGCAAAGTGAGGTCTACTATACATGACCAACGCTAAAAAGGAACGTTCTTTCCGGGTAAATGTATACTAGCATTGACATAGCTAACAAGCATGGCAAGTATTACACTTTTAAGAACCATGACATTTGTAAGAACCCTAACAATAATCGACCAGTATAACAAAGTTCGGCATACGTGCTCTTACACGAATTCAACATGGAACTCTCCGTTACCTTTCACCACTCATCGAGCTAAATTCGGCAGGCTCCGCGTGGAACATTTTTAGCTTGGCGATCGGCAGTTCCTTCTCTTCAATTTGCAGACACTATGTAAATTAAATCATGATCAAAACCAGTACAAATAAGAAGAATGTTTTAATAAAATAATAAGACAATGTTTACATGTTAGTTTTTCTAGTCTGGGAACAAGCAGGTTGACCCTCATGATGCTCATATGTTGGGAAACATAGTGGCCACAAAGATAAGTCGATGGAGGATGGAGGATGATGGTGGCACTAAAAAGGAAAATATATGGAAATGACCATATTACCCAGACAATATATTTAACATGCATGCATATATATGTGTATAAGTGCTAGTACAAACTAATTGGTTGACTGATGTAATCGGTTAGAATTTTGTAGTTCTTCGTTGCATTTCCATCTTTCGAACGATATACTTTAAACGGTCTAAAAGCAGGATAACAAAAAAGTATATTATTACAAAAGAGGATGATCTTAGATCAAAATCACTTTTATTATGCAAATGAAAGTAGTAAATCTATACAATGCACATGGACATCATGTTAAGCAATGTCCCATTATGCTTTCTAACACATTCTTCTCACATGCATCACATCGCTGGAATGTCGAACGTCGAGATGCTAATGTAGGGTTCGTTTCATGTAAAACAACAAAATTCTACCGCAAGAACGCATAATACCAAGATCCAATCTATAGAAAAGACAAGATCTAATCCACGAGATCGGTGCAACAAGATTGAAGAGAACTAACCCTCATAGATCCAAAGCGTTTGACGGTATCAGATTCTCGTGGTTTATGTAGTCGATCACTTGTCGATCTCAAGATGACATTGACGATCCTTCTGGCACTGCGTTTCGGCAGCGCTTCCGTAGTCGGTCACACATATAGAGTCAATGAAGACCTTCCTCTCCCTGTTCCAGCAGGGTAGCGGAGGAAGTAGATCCCCTCGGAATCTCAACAACACGACAGTGTGCTATTGGTGGTGGAGGAGAGATTTCTGAAGGGCTTCGCCTAAGCCAGAGAAGTTCGGTGGAGGAGAGAGGGGAAGTGGCGGTTAGGGTTTTAGGCTCCAAGGACAAGGGCAAGGGCGTGTGGGGGTACGCCCCCACCTCTCCTTATATAGGTGGCGGCGGGACTAGAGACCCTCTAGTCCTGGGCGGTGGCTGGACCCGGGACTAAAGGGGGGGTCCCTATATATTCTGTGCGCCATGGGAGGTGCTGCCCGGCCGGCCGCCAATTCCACCACCGCTCCGCCTTGCGTGCTCCGCCATGCCGCCGCTCCACCGTGCACTCCTCCGTTTCATGCTGCCGCCCGCCACCTCGCCGCTCCGTAGTGCTCTCCGCCTTGACGTGCCGCCGCGCCGCCTCGCGCCGGGCGCCGCCCCTCCGTGCCGCCGACACGTGCTGCCGCCGGTGTCGGTGAGAGCTCGAGGGAGACGATGGTTTTTTTGTTGTAAATATTAGCTAGGGTTATTAATTAGCTAGGGTTATTAATTATAATTAGAATTATTGTTTTAGTTATTAGGATTAGGATGAGGATTATTTTTAAGTTATTTTTTGTTTTAAATATTAGGATTATATTGTTTTACCACAAATAATATTAGGGTTATTGTTTTTTGTTTTAGTTATTAGGATTATTGTTTTACCATAAATAATATTAGGGTTATTTTTTTTGTTTTATTTATTAAGATTATTGTTTTACCACAAATAATATTAGGGTTATTAATTAGGGTTATTGTTTTTTGTATTAGTTATTAGGATTATTGTTTTACCGCAAATAATATTAGGATTATTAATTAGTGTTCTTAGGGTTATTGTTTTTTTCGTTATTAGGGTTATTGTTTTTTCTAACCTGTTTAACTCTTTTCTGTTATAGTTAATTAAGTCATGGATCCATCCGAAGATCATGGTCGCATTGGTGCAGGTTTTCTTCAGGACATGATAAGAGGTGAAATTCCTCTTAATATTACTACCGGTGAAGATATTTTGCTCGAGGAAGAGATTTCCTCATATCTTAATCCATCCGGTGATGGACTAGAGGAAAACCTGATGTACCAAGGGGAAGACCGGATGGACGAAGGGCAAATAAATAACAACAATAATGATGGCCCCTCGACAGGATCCGGCGAGGTACATATATATATAAAGCCTCATGTTACCTCTATTCATTTATTGATCTAGATATATCAATATATATATATATATATTAATCACTCTCTCTTATTCTTTTAGCCCACTAGATCGAAGCAATCGACAGATCAAACGAAACGAGGGTCGAACAAAAAGTTGGATGGTAATCAGAGGTACACCATCAAAGAAATAGATGATGATGGTGAACCGATTGCTCCAGAGAAGCACCGGAGGATGTTTAAAAATCAATGCGGGGTGCTTGTTAGGGACAACCTGCCGATCATCATCCAAGAATAGAATAATTCAAAGAAACCCGGTGAAGAATCCAACAGCTATGTCACCGATGATGCCAAAGAAGACCTTTGGCAGAAGCTCATAGCGCATTTCATACTACCTCCAGAGTATGAAGAATTTGAGGTAGATGGTATCACCCCAAGGCCGGGTGGGCTTGAAAGAGCGAAAGTCAAGGAGTGGGTTATGAGCAAGATGGAGCAAACGAAAAGTTTATACGCGAAATATGTCGCGAAAAAGAAAACTCCAGACTTCAAAGGAGCAAACGAGAAGATGAGAGAACAGTGGCTCGATTTTGTAACATACAAGCAATCTCATAAAGCAAATGCAATGTCGACAAACAATGCGTTAAATGCTGCCCAAAAGAAATACCATCATAAAATGGAGACAGGTGGCTACAAGAGTGCCGTCCCTAAGTAGGAAACTATGGAGAAGGACATGCGGGCTAGAGGCGTCACTCCTGGTATAGATGGATGGCCCGAGAGGTCAAAGTATTGGTCGTACGGGCACGGGGGATCGTTGGACCCAGAAACAGGGAAGACATTATTTCATGAAAAAATTCTAAAACCTTCCGAAGACCTTGTTGTTGTGCACATTACATATTGTTTGAACTACTGTTGGGTTGATTTGGTTGTAACTTTATTTTTTAGAAAGGCATGTTGATGTTTAAATGTTATTATTTGCTATATTATTAACATGGTTTCACTGTAACTTTCTCTTAGAAAGTGTTTTGGCATCTGTATGCATTTGGGAATTGTAATAGACCAAAAGGTCATGGCCCAAACAATATTTTATGGAAGATTACAGAATAACAAAATAAGAAATGGATTGTAAGTCGCCAAAGCTCGAAATATACACAAAAAGTAAATAGGCCAGAGCCCAAAAAATGACGTCTCCCAAAAACAAAATGGACTATAAATGACAATGCCCAAACATTAATGCACAGTTAAAGGATAAAATCTGGATAAAGAACGCCCAAATGTTGGGCTTGACCCAATTAGAATGTTGAATTGGAGTGAAATAAATGTTATCTATGACTAATTGGTTTGGTCAAAGAAATATGCCACGTCAAATTCGTTGAGGTGGATGGGCTAGATAGGTTAGAAACGTAATCAACCAAATATAGTATACCAGATATTATATAAAACTCTGGACTAGATGATATATATATGGTGGTAGATAAGAGAAAGAATGACTTGCAAAGTCAGTCGTGCAAAAAAATCCATTCAAACGAACCATTATTGCTAGTTACGTGCGAAGATGATTATAAAATTTCAGCGTCCGGCCAAGGATTTTGTTCCCATGTCTCACGGATCGTGTGAAAGACTTGTTTAAAAATGTAAAACCTTCGATTATATGCCTAATTTGGACTGGAGCTAGAGAGGATGCTTAACTAATCAAAGATGCCTTGTTTGTGGGGATTATAAATTAAGGAGGCAACTAGATCGGTAGTAGTTGAGAGGAAGGTCAAAACTTGAGATACGTACAAGACAAATGAGACGGTTAGCGTCAAAACTAGTGTTTTGTGTTTTGTTTATAATAAACGTACCGAAGAACTAATTAGTGGCGTTTGAAATAGGAGGTTAGTTAGCTTCAAGCGGCACATTGCTAGTCTTGCGTCAATAATAAATGTTATCGTTGGCTTTTTCTGCAATGCCACAATTAAGCTGTTCACTGCTGACATATGAGTCGAACATCATCATTATATTATATATTTGTAGGGTTTGCCGGGGTGTGGGTTTAAATGTCACCGGCAACTTTTCAATTTCTTAAAAAAAATAGCTATTTTATTATTAAGTTTCACAACAAATTTATATTAGGAACTAGATATTCATATCTCACTAGGGGAAGAACAATGTGTCGTGTGTTCAAATCACATGGAAAGGATCCCATAGCACGACAAAGCCGTTACAGTGCCACAACACATGACAATAATGAAATGAATTTGAAATGTTTCCACACGAGCGATCCATGGCACCCCGTCGACCAATTACAAAAAAAAACATATGGAGCACGTGTTTCTTTTGTGGGGATTTCTCAAGTACTATGCTCTGTAATTTTTTTATTATTTCCTACTTAATAACGTTTGCATCACAAATCATCACACAAGTAAAAATAGTTTTTTATTTGTGTCTAGAGCAACTCTGGGAAAAGGTGGGCACTTTGGCTACAACCAAACGATTTGATTTTCTAAAGGTAACGAGCAGTCATATTTCCATCATATGCCCCCTGTCCACCTTGTTTCCGGGAGTGCTTATTTCCTGTTTCTCCCTGGTGCGGCTTTGGGTATTGGCACCATGGATCTTGTATTAGCCAAACAATTTTTGAGGATAGACCTAGTTGGATACTTGACATGATGCCTATAAATTTTTTGATGTAATTATTATTGGACTATGTTGTTTAGGGCACATGTCAGCACGGATTTAATATGACAACCCAATCATGCATTCATGGTTCTAACATCATGTGGGATTCATATATGTTTTTAAATTTCAAATGTTTTATCTCTTGAAGCGTAAGTCGAAACTTAGATCTGTTTTCATCGTTATCTTTTTCGCTATAAACTGTCTCTACGTTCTCGTCCCTGCTATTTCTATGGACGTTACAAATGCAAAAGGTTGAATTTCATGCTTTTTTGGCCACCGGGTCGCCCACAAAACACGTTGGAGCGACAGGTATTTTCTTGTGCTCATCAGTGGTAAGCCCTGCGAGGATTAGTTCGCGACCTACAGGTAAAAAACTTTTAGTCGCTCGCCAGGGTTCACGTTACCACCGACGTACTTTTGCGCTTCAGCCGGTAAGGCTGCAGCGACGCTAAGCCTTTTTCCGGTAGTGTCAATATCCCATGGAGTTAGAAGATTCACATAATTTTTGTAAGTCTATGCCTCTCCCCACAATTTGTGAGGACAACTCACTCAGGATTAGATCAAAACATCATAAACATTGTATAGAAATTAATACTAAATAGTTTTACACTATCGCCAATCATGATGAGATCAAGATTACAAGTATAGTACTATGGGTATGGAGAGGGGCTGGTGGCGGTGGATATCCTCAGCTCAGATATGAAAATGGCTTCAACCGTGTTTCTGCATACTATTGTTAGGTTTTCTAGCAGCTCGGAGATAAATCTTACGTAGAAGGCTTCACGAAAGTTTCTTATGTTGACCATGCAAAGACGGTGACACCTGGTACGGGCACGCGGTATGGACGGGTCCATTCCATACCAGTGCTCGTTAAACCTTTCGGAGCTTTTATAAATTGCCTCTTTGGCTTGGAATTATTGGAAACTCGGGATTCTTCATTAATTGATATTCATTTCGCCATAAATGTACCCTAAAGTAGGAAGATCAAAGAAAATTATTAGGTCTCTACAATAATTAGTCATTACCCAGTGCTGAACCTAGGAAACTCGCATGTACCAATCTCGTCCCCTATTCTCCCTATGTCGTTGGCTCCGCATCTTTAGTCCATCGCACGATGGTACCCGCACTGGTATTCCCACATCAATAACCTAATTAATGTTCCACTTTTATCTAATGGCATGCTTGCTTGACCTAACTTGGTATATCATCAGTTTGTGTAATATATAAATGTACAATATGATATGCACGGGGGGCCCTCTAGATTAATTTGATTGATCCATGATTATGGCACCTATCAGAGTGTAATGCTGGATACATAATAGAGGTGGTCACATATAAATACTTATCTAATTCTTGCTTATGGATTGACAAACAACTAGGGAGTGATTACTTCCACGCTTGCTTTCATATGTGAAATGCTTGGATGTTTACGTTCAATGTTTAAAATTCCTACATTCATTAATTAGTCGACATAAAAGTTGTTCCAACAAGTACACATCGACACTAGAAACAACATTATATCTGCTCAATTAGGTCCACGACGCGGCCAGCCACCTAGTTAACATGAACCAAGTGTATCTTATGCTAACAAAGAATGATTGTGATTCCACCAGATCACTTCACAAGGAGAAGAAGAAATACAACCAAGTACCCCGACTCGAAATATCCATATAATGTTTAAAAGCAACTTGTTTTCTATGGCTAAGGCTAGGATCCCATCTTACTCGTATGTTGATATGTTATCATATCTACCTCATAAATGATATTTCTATGAATACTTATATATTTGTTGTTAGTTGGTTCAAGACATTTCGATCCACGGTTGGATTAGGACTCGTCTAGGTATCGCTAGGGTGGCCGGGTGCAGCCGCCACAAAAGCCTTAGTGCCTAGATGAGACAAGATCTGCCATGCTAAGAAGAGATCCGACTCTTGAATGATGGGACCATCATGGGTCACATGACGAGGAGAGGAGGGCGGCGTTTATACTCTGGGAATTCAAACATGGTTGTAAAATTCCGATTGTCCATGAAATTAGGGAGGGTAGGATGCTAATTTTATAGTTCAAGTTCCGGGATGTGGCATATGTTTGGCCAAGTCTGATCCACAACCACAGCCCAGACCAAATCGTGTCGGATAGCCAATTTTTTGTGTCGGCCTTTGTTAAAAATGGCTTCAATGGGCGATATCGAAAATCCTTTTACGTATTAGTGTTACAGATAATTAAGTATGCAAATATCATATTCACTCCTTCCACACGTTCACCATAAGATAGATGAGGTGAACAGTGCATGTATGTCGTTTTGGTGTTAGAATATGTGGATATTGTACCATCCATGGCAACCATGTAGGTCTGAGTGCCAAGACAAACATGGCTGAATTCCAGGATACACAGGTGAACGGATCATTGTTTCATATGTGGAAAACCGTCTGGACGAAAAAAAAGAGAATGCTGGCATGCACCTAAGGTTATGGCGCCGTCCATGGATTCCCAAAATCTCGATGGGTTGCATAGTCAGATAATCAAACGTACCAGCTCGGTAAACATGAGTTTGTCATGTAGAACACAATCATATCTTAATCTCCACGAATGAAACTCTTTTTAAATAGTAATAACCAAGGAACTATGCTAGCAGTATGACAATAACCGAAATATGTTTCAATTTCTATCTAATGGTACGTTAGCTTAACTTGACTATATCTATCATCAGTTGGATGAATATATAAACTTATACTGAACATGATCCACATGGGGCCCTCCATATTAAATACTATGAGCCAAAGTCCAATGTTCTGTACGTAATAGAGGTGGATATGTATAAGTACTATAAATGAACTAGCAGCCTACCACGAAGGTTGGCGCGTCCCAATACTTAATATTAATATTTGTTTTCATACGCTTGCCATGGTAGCTTGCCATAGTACGTAAGTGTCTAATGAATATGGCAGTAATACACCTGCATGACTTGGATACTCTTAGCTGCTCTATAAATAGTTGGGCATAACAATGGACCATAAAGCAGACAAGCAACTATCATTCCCTGTGCCAACACAAATTCATCGTACTATTAGCAATGGTAGGAGACTAGCCTTTTCTTATCACTGATTACATACATCCATCATTAGCTATCATCATCTGTCTATTTGATCGTACATGTGAGCTAACTTACTATATATGTGCATGTATTAATTGTGTCCAGGAGACGATCAAGAAGATTGGCCCGCATGGTTACGAGGAAGGCGCTGCTTTTGACATCGACTTCAAAAAGTCGCCCAAACAGCTGGTGGACATCACTATTTGGAGCAGTGATGGCCCTGATGGGAAAATCAATGCCATATCCTTCAAATATCGTGACGAGAATAATGATCTAGTCCAGATAGGTCCATATGGCAGCATAGAGGGTACAAAGCACACGGTATGTAACTTTTCCTTCATATATGATGGGTTCTTGCCTCCGCGCATAAATTTCATATACACTATATAACAAATGCAGTTTATTTCCATCCTACTTGTTTTGTCTCTCTTGAAGTAATGTTGGAATTTATATGAAGTCTTTAAAGGGTATATACTAATTAACTAATTACTAAATAACACTAATGGGTTCTTTCTGCATTTATTGTAATACTACACAGATATCCATTACACAAGGTGAGTACTTGACCGTGCTCTCTGGCTACTTAAACCCCTCCATCACTGCGCTCAACTTCAACACCTCTGCGGATGCTAAGTATGGGCAGTTCGGCAGGTGCCCAAACACTGGAGACACGCATTTCTCAATTGATGTGGATCACGATTCAATTGTATCCCTCTTTGGCCATTGCGACGACAAGCTCAGGTCCATCGGAGCCTATTCTGGTCCCCGGGCTTGATTGATCAATCCTTTATCATCATCATGTCATGCATGTGATATATATATATATATATATATATATATATATATCTCCTATAGGTGTGACCTACATACCTATCAACTGCTTGCTGTTAAATAAAATATGCATCCTGTCAGCAAACTGGAGTACATGCCATAGAGTAGGTACTCCATGTGATGGAAGGATCCATGGTCTTTGCTTGTTCCATGTACTATATTGTATTGTATAATGTGTCATGTATGTGTGGTTTGTATTGTCCTCGCACTGGTATGCTTTTTTTATAATAATAAATAAATATTTTGGAAACCACGTGTTTTCCCCATGACTAAACGGCTACCATTTTATTATTGGGAAACGAATCATTGCAAGATGCAACAAATAATCTTTTTTCAAGTATATGTTTATTTAGATGTGATGGCAAGTTCTGACTCTGTTTTCACGCTATAACTTAGACCACTGCCGCCTAGGACCTTACTAAGGATGTCGACTATAATGAACTTTTTCATAAATCGTGAACTATTTTAGCAACTAGCCAAGCCCCGGTAGGCTAGAAAATATGTCTATTAACATTAATTTGTAGACGCGTGGACAAATGTTCTGTCAAACAATCAAGCCGCGGAGTGCGCAAAGTGAGGTCTACTATACATGACCAACGCTAAAAAGAAACGTTCTTTCCGGGTAAATGTATACTAGCATTGACATAGCTAACAAGCATGGCAAGTATTACACTTTTAAGAACCATGACAGTTGTAAGAACCCTAACAATAATCGACCAGTATAACAAAGTTTGGCATACGTGCTCTTACACGAATTCAACATGGAACTCTCCGTTACCTTTCACCACTCGTCGAGCTAAATTCGGCAGGCTCCGCGTGGAACATTTTTAGCTTGGCGATCGGCAGTTCCTTCTCTTCAATTTGCAGACACTATGTAAATTAAATCATGATCAAAACCGGTACAAATAAGAAGAATATTTTAATAAAATAATAAGACAATGTTTACATGTTAGTTTTTCTAGTCTGGGAACAAGCAGGTTGACCCTCATGATGCTCATATGTTGGGAAACATAGTGGCCACAAAGATAAGTCAGATGGAGGATGGAAGATGATGGTGGCACTAAAAAGGAAAATATATGGAAATGACCATATTACCCAGACAATATATTTAACATGCATGCATATATATGTGTATAAGTGCTAGTACAAACTAATTGGTTGACTGATGTAATCGGTTAGAATTTTGTAGTTCTTCGTTGCATTCCATCTTTCGAACGATATACTTTAAACGGTCTAAAAGCAGGATAACAAAAAAGTATATTATTACAAAAGAGGATGATCTTAGATCAAAATCACTTTTATTATGCAAATGAAAGTAGTAAATCGATATAATGCACATGGACATCATGTTAAGCAATGTCCCATTATGCTTTCTAACACATTCTTCTCAACATGCATCACATCGCTGGAATGTCGAACGTCGAGATGCTAATGTAGGGTTCGTTTCGTGTAAAACAACAAAATTCTACCGCAAGAACGCATAATACCAAGATCCAATCTATAGAAAAGACAAGATCTAATCCACGAGATCGGTGCAACAAGATTGAAGAGAACTAACCCTCATAGATCCAAAGCGTTTGACGGTATCAGATTCTCGTGGTTTATGTAGTCGATCACTTGTCGATCTCAAGATGACATTGACGATCCTTCTGGCACTGCGTTTCGGCAGCGCTTTCGTAGTCGGTCACACATATAGAGTCAATGAAGACCTTCCTCTCCCTGTTCCAGCAGGGTAGCGGAGGCAGTAGATCCCCTCGGAATCTCAACAACACGACAGTGTGCTATTTGTGGTGGAGGAGAGATTTGTGAAGGGCTTCGCCTAAGCCAGAGAAGTACGGTGGAGGAGAGAGGGGAAGTGGCGGTTAGGGTTTTAGGCTCCAAGGACAAGGGCAAGGGCGTGTGGGGGTACGCCCCCACCCCTCCTTATATAGGTGGGGGCGGGACTAGAGACCCTCTAGTCCTGGGCGGTGGCTGGACCCGGGACTAAAGAGGGGGTCCCTATATATTCTGTGCGCCAGGGGAGGTGCTGCCCAGCACTAGGCATTCCTCGACGAAGCACTCACACAGAGGCGACGCAATGCAGGGGAGGTGTTGTCCGGCCGGCCGCCAATTCCACCACTGCTCCGCCTTGCGTGCTCCGCCTTGCCGCCGCTCCACCGTGCACTCCTCCGTTTCATGCTGCCGCCCGCCACCTCGCCGCTCCGTAGTGCTCTCCGCCTCGACGTGCCGCCGCGCGCCGCCTCGCGCTGGGCACCGCCCCTCCGTGCCGCCGTCACGTGCTGCCGCCGGCGTCGGTGAGAGCTCGAGGGAGACGGTGGTTTTTTTGTTGTAAATATTATCTAGGGTTATTAATTATAATTAGAATTATTGTTTTAGTTATTAGGATTAGGATGAGGATTATTTTTTAAGTTATTTTTTGTTTTAAATATTAGGATTATATTGTTTTACCACAAATAATATTAGGGTTATTGTTTTTTGTTTTAGTTATTAGGATTATTGTTTTACCATAAATAATATTAGGGTTATTTTTTTTGTTTTAGTTATTAAGATTATTGTTTTACCACAAATAATATTAGGGTTATTAATTAGGGTTATTGTTTTTTGTATTAGTTATTAGGATTATTGTTTTACCGCAAATAATATTAGGATTATTAAATAGTGTTCTTAGGGTTATTTTTTTTCGTTATTAGGGTTATTGTTTTTTCTAACCTGTTTAACTCTCTTTCTGTTATAGTTAATTAAGTCATGGATCCATCCGAAGATCATGGTCGCATTGGTGCAGGTTTTCTTCAGGGCATGATAAGAGGTGAAATTCCTCTTAATATTACTACCGGTGAAGATATTTTGCTCGAGGAAGATATTTCCTCATATCTTAATCCATCCGGTGATGGACTAGAGGAAAACCTGATGTACCAAGGGGAAGATCGGATGGACGAAGGGCAAATAAATAACAACAATAATGATGGCCCCTCGATAGGATCCGGCGAGGTACATATATATATATATATATAAAGCCTCATGTTAACTATATTCATTTATTGATCTAGATATATCAATATATATATTAATCACTCTCTCTTATTCTTTTAGCCCACTAGATCGAAGCAATCGACAGATCAAACGAAACGAGGGTCGAACAAAAAGTTGGATGGTAATCAGAGGTACACCATCAAAGAAATAGATGATGATGGTGAACCGATTGCTCCAGAGAAGCACCGGAGGATGTTTAAAAATCAATGCGGGGTGCTTGTTAGGGACAACCTGCCGATCATCATCCAAGAATGGAATAATTCAAAGAAACCCGGTGAAGAATCCAACAGCTATGTCACCGATGATGCCAAAGAAGACCTTTGGCAGAAGCTCATAGCGCATTTCATACTACCTCCAAAGTATGAAGAATTTGAGGTAGATGGTATCACCCCAAGGCCGGGTGGGCTTGAAAAAAGAGCGAAAGTCAAGGAGTGGGTTATGAGCAAGATGGAGCAAACGAAAAGTTTATACGCGGGCTAGAGGCGTCACTCCTGGTATAGATGGATGGCCCGAGAGGTCAAAGCATTGGTCGTACGGGCACGGGGATCATTGGACCCAGAAACAGGGAAGACATTATTTCATGAAAAAATTCTAAAACCTTCCGAAGACCTTGTTGTTGTGCACATTCAAAAACTCCTTGACCTGAAGTTTAGTCATGAATCATTTTAATTGAACTGAAATGACCTGTTGCATTCCTAGTTTACTGACTTATGATTTTGCAATTTGGATTGTCTTGATAAATTTTTGATACACTAAGTTCTATATTATTCAACTCTGTTTGGTGAAGCTGTTCATTTTCCTATGTTAGCTACTCTTTTACAGAACCTTGTGAGATTTGAATTAGCAGGAGAATGTGTATTCAAAGCCTGGGGTGAGTGACTGCTCGTAGATGAATTTGATGGTGCTACTGATGGATTGATGGACGGTTGCTCACCAACGACTCTATATCAGATGGCTCGCTGACGACTTTATATCAAATGTATATGTGATGATCTTCCTGTCATGTGGGGCGTGAGAGTTATTTGTGATTGTTTAGTTGAAACACAAATTTTTTGACTGGTTTGTTGTTGTGCACATTACATATTGTTTGAACTACTGTTGGGTTGATTTGGTTGTAACTTTATTTTTTAGAAAGGCATGTTGATGTTTAAATGTTATTATTTGCTATATTATTAACATGGTTTCACTGTAACTTTCTCTTAAAAAGTGTTTTGGCATCTGTATGCATTTGGGAATTGTAATAGACCAAAAGGTCATGGCCCAAACAATATTTTATGGAAGATTACACAATAACAAAATAAGAAATGGATTGTAAGTCGCCAAAGCTCGAAATATACACAAAAGGTAAATAGGCCAGAGCCCAAAAAATGACGTCTCCCAAAAACAAAATGGACTATAAATGGCAATGCCCAAACATTAATGCACAGTTAAAGGATAAAATCTGGATAAAGAACGCCCAAATGTTGGGCTTGACCCAATTAGAATGTTGAATTGGAGTGAAATAAATGTTATCTATGACTAATTGGTTTGGTCAAAGAAATATGCCACGTCAAATTCGTTGAGGTGGATGGGCTAGATAGGTTAGAAACGTAATCAACCAAATATAGTATACCAGATATTATCTAAAAACTCTGGACTAGATGATATATATGGTGGTAGATCAGAGAAAGAATGACTTGCAAAGTCAGTCGTGCAAAAAAATCCATTCAAACGAACCATTATTGCTAGTTACGTGCGAAGATGATTATAAAATTTCAGCGTCCGGCCAAGGATTTTGTTCCCATGTCTCACGGATCGTGTGAAAGACTTGTTTAAAAATGTAAAACCTTCGATTATATGCCTAATTTGGACTGGAGCTAGAGAGGATGCTTAACTAATCAAAGATGCCTTGTTTGTGGGGATTATAAATTAAGGAGGCAACTAGATCGGTAGTAGTTGAGAGGACAGTGTCCAAAGGTCAAAAATTGAGATACGTACAAGACAAATGAGACGGTTAGCGTCAAAACTAGTGTTTTGTTTAAGGAGTTGCTTTCCTTGTGTTTATAATAAACGTACCGAAGAACTAATTAGTGGCGTTTGAAATAGGAGGTTAGTTAGCTTCAAGCGGCACATTGCTAGTCTTGCGATCAATAATAAATGTTATCGTTGGCTTTTTCTGCAATGCCACAATTAACCTGTTCACTGCTGACATATGAGTCGAACATCACCATTATATTCTATATTTGTAGGGATTGCCGGGGTGTGGGTTTAAATGTCACCGGCAACTTTTCAATTTCTTAAAAAAAATAGCTATTTTATTATTAAGTTTCACAACAAATTTATATTAGGAACTAGATATTCATATCTCACTACGGGGAAGAACAACGTGTCGTGTGTTCAAATCACATGGAAAGGATCCCATAGCACGGCAAAACCGTTACAGTGCCACAACACATGACAATAATGAAATGAATTTGAAATGTTTCCACACGAGCGATCCATGGCACCCCGTCGACCAATTACAAAAAAAAAACATATGGAGCACGGACTGGTAGAAAACGCCCCATGCGTCCCGGTTGGTAAGGGCCATTAGTCCCGGTTGCCCAACCGGGACGGGGCAATCGGGACTAAAGCTCCAACCATTAGTCCCGGTTGCCCCACCAACCGGGACAAATGGGGGCACACGTGGCGGCATCAGAGCGCGAGGGGGGTGGAGCATTAGTCCCGGTTCGTAACACGAACCGGGACTAATAACCTGCTGCCGCGGCAGAGATTTGGCCCATTTCTCTGCCGCGGCAGAGAATTCATTTTGGCACATTTTGTTGCCGCGGCAGCATTTTCGCCACTTTTTGTGCCGCGGCAGAGAATTCATTTAGGTTGTTTTATTGTTTATTTAGTGTTTTGCACTTATCAATGAAGGAACCTTATATTACACAAGATCATCATGACAACATTACATTCAATACAAAGATCGAGTTCATGCACTACATACAAAAGTTGCTATTCGATGCTACCGGCCAATTTCTTGAAAGTTGCTATTTTTACAATTCCTATTGTCTATACACAGCCGAGTAGTATTCCCCTTGTGTGTTTAGTACTTCTGCATCCAAGAATCCCGCCAATTCCTCCTGTATTGCTCGTATGCGATCCTTTGGCAGAAGACCGTCCCGTAGACATTCGATCTGATTTAAAAAAGGAGTCAGCCTATATGAATATGAAACTAAACACAATTTGATTGTAATTAAAAACTATAGAAATTGTTTACATACGTGGAGTTGCTCTAAATTCCTGCCCTTCTTATCGCACGTCTGCCGGATGAACTCGCATACATAGTATCCACATAGATTGTTACCTGGTCCCTGCGTCGACAACAGAGTTCAATCAAAATAATAATCAAGCATGATAATAACTGTATCAAAACTAGAATCAAAGAGATGCGCGGATATAGCTAGTGGTGCTTACATCTAGTGGTTGAAATGTAAGCTCCTCTTTCCAAACACCCCTAGCCTTCTTGGTGAACCGTTTCCAAGCGCTGCCCGGCGTAGAAAACGAATAAAATAAGTTATTAAGTACTTGATATCATAAAATTCACGAACGTTGCCGATATAGTGTCGTAATGATTAGAATTACCGCTGGAGAAGTATCTGCATGTCCTTCCACGTCTCAAGGAGTTTATGTTTCGAGTCCATGACTAGTAGACGCCCTTTGTCAAGTTGAATGATTAACAGAATATAGTGGTACCTGCGAATGCAAAACTAATCAATTATATACTTAACATTGAGTAAGCGAAATAGAAAGTGTATACAAGACAATAACACTCACTGGAAGTTGTAAGGAAATAGTATTTCCCTTTTGGTTTCTTGAAACCTTAACGCGTGTACTATATTATCCTCCGTATCCTGGGGGCTTATTTTGAGATTAGCTTCATGAACCCAATATGGGTCAATGAAGCCAATGTCATAGATTTGTCCTCTGCTGCATTCGAGAATCTTCATTCTGCATATTAAAGTATGATTATATACATGCAATAAACAAAATATTATAGATGGAGACTAAATTAATTACAGAATTAGTACTTACAGACAATAGGCACTCATGAGAGATTTGTCCAAGGCGTCTTGATTGAATAATTGAAATAGTTCATCAAATTCAATGGATATCATGTCATCGTTTTCTTTCCCATGATGCTTTTTTGTAACCCTCAGCACTATCCAGTTAGCCCCGGCCCTTGTGGCATGCATGTACCAGTTATGCAATCTTCGCATTTTTGTTGGAAGATTGTTTACCTCCTCAGGTTTGACGAGAGGTTTTACGTACTGGTATTGGTATGCTACTTCACTCACGGGGAAGAACTCTAACTGGGATAAGTACTGGGCAATACTCATACCTTGAGCAGCGACAGCTTCTCCGTATTGTGCAACTACCTCTGGATCATACTGCTCTTCGGCCCCATATTTGCTCGACCCCACATTGGTTTGAGAACTCACCTTGAGAGGGGCGCAAGTCTGTTTTGCTTGTTCTTCGAGCTGGGCAACAGATTTCCCGCTTGCATCAGTACTGCTCTTCGAGGCTTTTTGTGCTGCATGTGACTTGAGAATAGAACGCTCATAGTCTGATGACAGCTTTGGCTCGGGTTGATGAAGAGTCTTTAGCATTTTCAACACTTTGGCTTTTTCTTCTTTGGTGCTAGGGAACTCTGGCTCTTTCGGCCGCCTCAGCTTAGCGAAAAACGCTGTCGTTTCCGCATCAACGATCGCCGCAGTCTCCTCTTTAGTACAGTCATAAGCTCTCTTGGAGGAACCGTTGGTACTTTTGGAAGAGGCTCTTGTTTACGTTTCGGCGATCGCTTACGACGCACAATAGCGGTACGCTTACGCTTTTTATCCTGAGGCGCCGGCGATGGCTCCCGCGGCGATGGCTGCACCGGAGATTGGTGAGGCGACGGAGCCGGGTGAGGCGACGAAGACGGCTGCCGCGGCGGCGACGACCTCGCTGGAGACGGGTGAGGCGGCGGCGAAGATGGCCTTGGCGTGTGATTTCGAAGCACGATACAATCCTTCGGCCATAGAATGGTGACGTTTTTTGCGTCACCCAACACAGTCACATCCCCTTCACCAGCAGGGTAGTGAAGATCCAAAACCTCAAAGGTGGGCATGATTTCATCCACGCCGACAACAGCGTAGCCCTCTGGAACCGGACGACTGTGGTAAGTTGGTGTGGGTCCAATTGGTAAGGCATAGCCGACCGCCACCTTCATTGATATGTTCACAACTTTGACATGTAGCTCGCAGTGTGTCATCTCTGTGATATCATCCACTGGGTAGCCAACAGGAGCCATCGTCGGTGCATCATCGGCATCACCATTGTCATCACCCGGGACCTCGGTGGAAGCCACACTGCTTTTTTGATTATTCGATAGGCCGGTAGCATCGAATACAGTGTGCTGCTGAGATGGGGCGCCAGTAGTACTTTGCTCTTTAAGTGAGTTAATTTCATCTTGTTGTTGCTTTAATCGTTCTTCAATTAAACGCATTCGCTCTTTCTGACTTTCTGCTTCAACTGCCACCCTGTCCTTACTCCTCTGACGGCTTCTATCAGGATATTTCTTCCTCTCTTCGGGAAACCCAGTCCTCCATGATTGGGAGCCTATTGTGCCTCGTGTTCGTCCATCATGTTCCTTATTTCCAAGGGCGAGTGTGAGCTCATCATTCTCTCTATCGGGAATGAAGTCCCCATCTTTAACAGCCTTTACTGCTTTTCTCATCCTCTTGATTGGCAAGGGGTCTTCTTTATGTCGTATGGTATATATACACCTCCCTTCCGAGTCCAACGTGCCCCCATGCCCGTAAAACCAATTCCTTGCACGTTCTACCCAATCGTCTGTCTCTGGGGTGATATTTTTATCACGCAGTTCCTGCTCAAGTTTCTCCCACTTAGGAATGCCAGCCCTGTAGCCACCTTGCCCCATAGTATGGTGATACTTCTTGTTAGCAGCATTCAGCTTATTCGTTTCAGACATTTTCTTAGCTTTTTCTGATTTCTTGTATTCCACAAACTCATCCCAGAATGGTTTTATCTTCTCAAACTGAATATTCTTGAAATCGGGAGTCTTCTTTTTCACGACATAGTCAAGGTGCAATCTTTTCTTCCAGTTGGTGAAACACTGGGCCATCTTCCTCAAAGCCCACTCCCTGACCTTAGCCTCCATGGCTCTCCCATGTTGTAAGGCGTCCTCAACTGGATCCTCCGCATTTGGATCCAGCTCTATCTTCGGTAGTTTGAAATTAACCATGAGCCTCTTCCACAGTAAATCTTTGGCGTGGTTAGGGACAAATAAACATGTTCCCTCTTCATCCGCATTAGCAGGCCTATTCCAATTTCTAATGGTGATCGGGATTAAGTCCCTAACGATTACTCCGCATTGTGCCACAAATTTGGTTGCGACAACTTCGGGAGCTGTCGGTCTGCCGTCTACAGCGACATCTTCGATCCTGAACCTCTCATGGTCTTGCAACTTTTTGGTTGGGCCTCGTCTGCTCTTTTCAGTAGATTCCTTCGATCCGGAGGGCTAAAAGAAGAAAGATCGACGTTACTATTTCTATATAGATAGCAGATGATTAATTAATGAATTGATTTATATTACATGCACCTTGCCGGAGCGGTCGTCTTCTCGATTACACAAGGCATCGCCTTCTCCCTCGCGGAAGGCAACACCTTCAACCTCAAACAAGTTGTCTACTCCGGTAAAAAGAGGATCACCCTCACCGGAGTTGTTCAGAAACATTGATACGTCTAAATTATCTTCCCCACGGATCACACCTTGGATCAACTCTTCCTTTTCTTCGTCTCTGACGTGTGGGTCCATATTTTCTGCATAGGTGGAAAAACGAATAAGTCAAAGCGGCTAAAGGAGAAAGTTAAAGAGAAACCCTAATATATACATACACAATAATAAAAATGAAGAGAAACCCTAAACCTAGCTACAAAAAGGAAACCGTGTAGTAGATAGGTAACTTTAGCTAAAATCAACTAAAATCAATATTCCGGAGTTCCGAGGGGTGTAAAACCTAGTTCGGAGAAACCTCGGATGCATATGAGAGGGGAACATGTGTATAAGGCTACAAAAGGGAAACTATCCAGCAGATAGGTAACACTAGATACTAACAAAATACCATATTGGAATCGATCTCGATCTCGATATCGTATTCTACCGAGAAGAACCAAATCACCGGAAAGAAAGGGAAACAATCAACACATGGCATCGATGCAATGCTCAAGCAATGATGATGATACGACAAGTTAATGTGCATTGGAATGTAACCCTAAAGCATGCTCGACAAGTTAATCGGGGTTCCGAGGGGCGCAAACCCTAACTCAAGGAACTCCGGAATCACCTGTTAGGGTTACTAGGGTGTTCTAATTAAACTTGTTATTTAAGTTGTTGAACAATGCATGATTATGGCATAGATAGATAGTTCTCATTTTTCTGAACATTTTGGTATATTATTTGTATTTTTCTGAATTACAGATTAAAAGTTATTGAATTTACAAGTTTTATTCAAATTCTGAAATTATTAAATCAAATGTTTAAACCTTTTGCACCATAGTATGACAAGGATAATGATATGACAAGTTAATTTGTATTAAAAAGTAACCCTAAGACATGCTCGGCAATTTAAACGGGGTTCCAAGGGGTGAAAACCCTAACTCGGCGAAATTCCGGAGTATATGAGAGGGGTTGATTTTGTTTTCTAATTAAACTTGTCTTGAAAGTTGTTGAACAATGCATGATTATAGGTTAAATAGTTAGATCTCATTTTTCTAAATATTTTGATATATTAATTGTATTTTTCTGAGTTATAAATAATTAATTATTGAATTTACAATATTATATCAATTTATGGATTTAATTCAACCATTTCTGAATTTAAACAAAACAGAAAACATTTTTTACACCGCCACTGCTAGCCACAGTGGCTGACAGAGGGGCCCGTGGCCACCTCAGCCTCCACGCAGGGACCGGGGCACCTAGCCACAGTGGCTGACAGAGGGGCCCGTGGCCACCTCAGCCTCCACCTGGACCAGGCCACGGCTAACCTGCACCATAGAGGCACCTAGCCTCTAAGGCCGGCAGGTGGGACTGGGGCGACGCGGGCCCCACGCGGTAGCCACGCGAGCACCACGTCACCACGACGGGCGGCGCGGCAGACGGTGGTCGACGACGACCCTGGGGAGCGCGCGGGACTGCGGGGCTGTGCGCATTGGAAAGAGCTCGTCGAGGCGAACCATATGGTGGCTGCGCCGCCCATTATTGGTCGCCGGAGCGACGAGCACAGCGGCAGACAGAGGCGGGGGCGACAGATGGTCGTCGCGGTAGAGCTAGAGAGAGACAGGGAGCGTGTGAAGAGGTGCTAGAGCACCAGTGGCTCACCAAGAACGCGATGCCGGGGTCGGGGAAGCAAGGGTGGCCGAACGGAGGCGAATCGACGGCGGCCGGAGCTCGGGAAGATGGGTTGCAGAGCTTGATTAAGGCCGAGCGGGGACGATTCCTTTGGCGTAGAGACGCAGTCCAGCACCGCGGAGCTCCTCGGCGACCTGCCTGCCGGCGTTGTGGGGGGTTCCTGTGTGCGCGCGTCGATGAATGAGATGGGGAAGAAGAAGAAGAGGAGGGGCACCCAGTTATAAACGAAGGGCCTTTAGTCCCGGTTGGTGGCTCCAACCGGGACTAAAGGGGCATACGTCCCGGTTGGAGCCACCAACCGGGACCTATACTCCAATATTTTCAGCAGCCCAAGCGTTGGCGCGCATGGGGTCTTTAGTCCCGGTTGATGGCTCCAACCGGGACATATTCCCCTGTTTTCAAAAAAATTTAGGTATTTTGTCTCTGTTCCCGCCTTATTTTTTATTTTGGGGTTTAAATTTGTATTGTTTTTTAAATGATAATTAATTTGGAATTTAGAAAAACTTTAAACATAAAAAGTGTTTGGATTTGAATAAATAATTCAAAACCATTTTCTGTTTTAAAAAATAATTAATGTAACCATTTAAAATATGAACCATTTACAATTAAAAATGAATTAAATTATATTTTTTTAATATCAATTTGGAATTTAGAAAAAATTTAAACATAAAAAGTGTTTGGATTTAAATAAATAATTCAAAAACATTTTCTGTTTTAAAAAATAATTAATGTAACCATTTAAAATATGAACCATTTACAATTAAAAATGAATTAACTTATATTTTTTTAATATCAATTTGGAATTTAGAAAAACTTTAAACATAAGAAGTGTATGGATTTGAATAAATAATTCAAAAACATATTCTATTTTTAAAAAATAATTAATGTAACCTTTTAAAATGAATTAACTTATATTCTATTTTTGAATATTAATTTTTAAAACGACCCGTTTTTTGCGCTCGGAAAATGGAAAAGGGCTTTTCCGTGCGACAAAAAGGAAAACTTCCTCCTGCAACATTGTTCTCCATAGCAATGTCCACACACATGCATAATATGGGCACAACATCACAAACTATGCCGTGATTCAACACATAACATCGGTCATTTGGACCGAAAGCCATGAAACCTCGGACATGATAGGTCATTTTGTGAAGGTTTTTTCGAAACATGATCAATATACCAAGTCTGGTATTTTTCCTTTCAACTATGTAACATAATATGACACCACGCGAAGGATTTTCATTGTTCGGATTTTTTTTGAATTTATTATGCCCGTTTTGAATTATCTGAATTTCTAACTATGGTCGAACCGGTGTGCATGAAGATAGGGGACGGGCATCGTTAGAACTTGCATTGGATCTCTGAAGAAACCACATATTGCGAGTCTAAAAATGATTTTTTCAAAAAATCACGGGCGATAGATCATGTACCTGTAGTACAAACCGGACCCACTTCCTGCCGATTCGGCAGACATTTGTCCTTTTTACCCGGGATGGACGAAAAGGTTTGAGATGTACCGGTTGGGAGATAGTCCATGTAAGGTGGTCTAGTATTTTAGGAAAATGGGACGGTAGCATTGTGAAACGGCATTTTGGTGGTTACTTCACAAAACGACCCGTTTTTTGCGCTCGGAAAATGGAAAAGGGTTTTTTCGAAACATGATCATTGTTCGGCACAAATTTAGTCCCGGATGTATTCTGAAACCGGGACTAAAAATATTTTCCGCCATTTCCCACCTCTTCCCGCCAAGTTTTCCCGCCCTTTCCTTTCTACTAGAGCTTTTAGTCCCGGATGTAGTCACTAACCGGGACTAAAGATATTTCCCGCCATTTCCCAAAGCTTCACGCCAAGTTTTCCCGCCCTTTCCCTCTATATTTAGGGTGATCGTGTCATGGCTATCCACACATCCACAGCTTCCTCTCTTAGAACAATGGACAACGCCTACTGGGCCATTCTGACCCTCGAGGAGACCGAGGCGCTGTGCGCCTCCAACTACCCTTGTCCACCGGGGTACCGCCCGCCCGCCGGCTGGATGCTGAGCGCTGGAGGGGTTCCTGTCCCTCCTGTCCCTCAAGGTTCCGCACGTCAGGCGGCCATCACAAACCACTTCTACCACGAGCTCACGCCGGAGCAGCGGATGGATCCCCAGTGGGATCCCGACAACTATGACACCTGGAATGCCTTCTTCGCTAATAGGCGTGAAAGGGAGCTCGCCAGGTACGAGGGTGATGGCCCGCCACCGGTGAACCACAACGAAGTCGGCCGTCGTCTGTGGTGGGAGAACCGTACTATCGTCGAAGTGATGCGCTACATCGCCGGGGGAGACCATCCTCGCCTACGGTGCCCACGAGTCCACCCGCCACAGGCCCCACACTGTCCCGGCGGTAGCGGCATCGTCTTCCAGGAGACCCCTCTCCCACCCGCCGTGAATCCGAGGCTGGAATGGCCCCTGGTATATGCCATGGATGGGCTGAGGATCCCCGGAGTGGCAGGTGACGATGATGATGATGATGACGACGACGATGAAGACCCTGAAGCTGCGTACTATAGGACTAGGCATGATTATGACTAAAGGGGGCGGCTTTAGGCCTGAGTGTTAGCTAGTCCCGA
Organism: Avena sativa; assembly: GCA_916181665.1. Lineage (NCBI taxonomy): Eukaryota > Viridiplantae > Streptophyta > Magnoliopsida > Poales > Poaceae > Avena > Avena sativa. The sequence continues at coordinate 483,552,084 of OV702283.1, forward strand.
TTTGTCCCGGTTTTTAATATTAATAAATGTCTTAAGTGTTACCTAATAAATAGAGGGAAATGCCTATATAAAGAGAGGGTTCATATTTAGTCTCGGTTGGAGAAACCAACCGCGACTGAAGGGATTGCGGCAGAGTGGGCCAGACAACACTAATAATAGGGGTGAGTGTCGACATTATGTCGTGCGGCTTGTACCTTGTCCCGGATGGTGTCACCAACCGGGACTAAAGATGAACCTTTAGTCCCGGTTGGAGACACCAACCGGGACTAAAGATGAGTCAGCACTAATAATAGGGGTGAGTGTCGACATTATGTCGTGAGTGTCGACATTATGCCGAGCTGCTTGTACTATAAATATGCATCCTTGTGAGTCCAGTCCTCCAGCCAGTTTGAGGCATCTCCAAGATGGTTTTAGAGAGCAGGGACACCACTACGGCCAGTTTCAGGGAGATGCCGACGGAGCCCAGTCCTCCGGCATCTCCGAGAAACTGGTCATAGAGGCACTCCCTAATATGTGAAATTAGTTAGCTCCGAGGCGTATTGATCTAGTTAGTGAAGTTACAAGCTACAAGATGGTTTTCGAGAGCAGGGACACCACTGCGGCCAGTTTCAGGGAGATGCCGACGGAGCCCAGTCCTCCGGCATCTCCGAGAAACTGGTCATAGAGGCACTCCCTAATATGTGAAATTAGTTAGCTCCGAGGCGTATTGATCTAGTTAGTGAAGTTACAAGCTGCAAGATGGTTTTCGAGAGCAGGGACACCACTGCGGCCAGTTTCAGGGAGATGCCGACGGAACCCAGTCCTCCGGCATCTCCGAGAAACTGGTCATAGAGGCACTCCCTAATATGTGAAATTAGTTAGCTCCGAGGCGTATTGATCTAGTTAGTGAAGTTACAAGCTGCAAGATGGTTTTCGAGAGCAGGGACACCACTGCGGCCAGTTTCAGGGAGATGCCGACGGAGCCCAGTCCTCCGGCATCTCCGAGAAACTGGTCATAGAGGCACTCCCGGTCCAGCCACAAAATGGGACTAACACTCAAGACATTTATTAATATTAAAAACTGAGACTACAAAACCGGGACTAAAGGCCACAAACCGCGAAAGATATCCTTCGGTCAAGCCACAAACCGCGAAAGAGATGAACTAGAGTTACATTATATGAGCATGAACTTCTTGGCATATGTCATTCCTTATGACCGCTTCAGACGTAACCATGGAGCATCTTCTTTACTTAACGGAATGCTTGGGTCAGTTTTCACTGTGAAGGGCGGAATTTCATCAAACTTATTATAATCTTCTGACATGTCTGTCTTGTCCTCGATTCCCACGATGTTTCTTTTCCCTGAAAGAACTATGTGACGCTTTGGCTCATCATATGATGTATTCGTTTGCATATTTTTTCTTTTTTTCGGTCTGGAGGACATGTCCTTCACATAGAAAACCTGAGACACATCATTGGCTAGGACGAATGGTTCATCTCTATAACCAAGATTGTTGAGATCCACTGTTGTCATTCCGTACAACTGGTCTATCTTTACCCCTTCCCCATTCAGGTTGACCCATTTGCAGCGAAACAAAGGGACCTTAAAAGAGACTCCATAGTCTAGTTCCCATATCTCCTCTATGTAACCATAATATGTGTCCTTTTGTCCATTCTCGTCTATTGCATCAAAGCGGACACCACTATTTTGGTTGGTGCTCTTTTTATCTTGGGCGATCGTGTAGAATGTGTTCCCATTTATTTCGTACCCTTGGAAATTCAATACAGTAGAAGATGGTGACGCGGCCAACAAGTATAGCTGATCTCCAACAGTGGTGTCATTCAAGAGATGTGTCCGCATCCAACCACCGACAGACTTCATGTGTTCATCTGTAATCCATGATTCAGGCTTCCCCGGGTTTTTGGAGCGTACAATATTCTTGTGTTCCTCCATATACGGAGCTGCCAAGGTGGAATTATGTAGAACTATGTAGTGTGCTTTAGTGAAAGAATCCCCGTCCCTACATATCATTGCTTTCTTTCCCAGCGTGCCTTTTCCACTTAGTCTTCCCTCATGCCGCGAGTCAGAAACACCAATCGGCTTAAGGTCAGGAATAAAGTCAACACAAAACTCAATGACCTCCTCTATTCCATACCCCTTGGAGACGCTTCCTTTTGGTCTAGCACGGTTATGAACATATTTCTTTAAGACTCCCATGAACCTCTCAAAGGGGAACATATTGTGCAGAAATACCGGACCGAGAATGGCAATCTCTTCCACTAGATGAACCAGGAGATGTGTCATAATATTGAAGAAGGATGGTGGGAACACCAATTCAAAACTAACAAGACATTGTACCACATCCTTCTGTAACCTTGGCAGAATATCTGGATTGATTACCTTCTGAGATATTGCATTGAGGAATGCACACAGCTTCACAATGGGTACTCGAACATTTTCTGGTAGAAGCCCCCTCAATGCAATCGGAAGCAACTGCGTCATAATCACGTGACAGTCATGAGACTTCAGGTTTTGGAACTTTTTCTCTGCCATATTTATTATCCCCTTTATATTAGATGAGAAGCCCGACGGCACCTTGATACTGTAAAGGACTTCAAACAAGATTTCCTTCTCTGCTTTGGTAAGAGCATAGCTGGCACGACTTAAGTGACGCCATTTATCCGTCTTGTTATCTGTATGCATGTTCTTTGGGTCTTTCATAATTTGTTGGTCCTCCCGTGCTTCAGGTGTATCTTTTGTCTGCCCATACACGCCTTGGAATCCTAGCAGGTTCACGCAGAGATTCTTCGTCACGTGCATCACGCCGATTGAAGAGCGGACATGCAGGACTTTCCAATATGGCAGCTCCCAAAATATAGATTTCTTCTTCCACATGGGTACGTGTCCTGTAGCGACGTCGTTCGGAACTGATTGACCGCCGGGACCCTTTCCAAAGATTACTTCTATGTCCTTGACCATACCAAATACATCATCACCAGCTGGGAGTTCAGGCTTCTTCCGGTGATCTGCCTCACCTTTGAAATGCTTGCCTTTCTTTCTTACGGGATGATTGGTCGGAAGAAATCGTCGATTCGCTAGGTACACAACCTTCTTGCATTTATGCAAATATGTACCTTCGGTCTTATCTAAACAGTGGGTGCATGCCTTATATCCTTTGTTTGTCTGTCCTGAAAGGTTACTAAGAGCAGGCCAATCATTGATGGTTACGAATAACAACCCTCGTAGATTAAATGGCTCCTGTTTGTTCTCATCCCACGCACGTACACCTGGTTTGCCCCATAACTGTAAGAGTTCTTCAACTAATGGCCTAAGGTACACATCAATGTCGTTGCCCGGTTGCTTCGGGCCTTGGATGAGCACTGGCATCATAATGAACTTACGCTTCATGCACAACCAAGGAGGGAGGTTGTAGATACATAGAGTCACGGGCCAGGTGCTGTGACTGCAGCTCTGCTCCCCAAAAGGATTCATGCCATCCGTACTTAGACCAAACCATAAGTTCCTTGCGTCACCTGCAAAGTCTGGGAAGTCTCTCGATTTTTCTCCACTGTGACCCATCAGCAGGGTGTCTCAACTCCCCGTCTTTCTTACGGTCTTCTTTGTGCCATCGCAACAACCTGGCATGCTCTTTGTTTCTGAACATGCGTTTCAACCTTGGTATTATAGGAGCATACCACATAACCTTAGCAGGAACCCTCTTCCGAAGGGGCTCTCCCTCAACATCACCAGGGTCATCTCGTCTGATCTTATACCACAACGCGTTGCATACCGGGCATTTATCTAAATTCTCATACTCCTTACCGCGGTAGAGGATGCAGTCATTAATGCATGCATGTATCTTTTGCACATCTAATCCCAGAGGACAGAGAGTCTTCTTTGCTTCGTAGGTACTCTCGGGAAGTTCGTTATGTTTTGGAAACTTCGGCTTCATTATTTTCAGCATCTTTTCAAATGAGGAGTCAGTTAGACCACACTCTGCCTTCCATCGCAACAATTCCAGTGTCGTACCGAGCTTTGTGCTGCCATTTTCACAATTTGGGTACAACAATTTCTAGTGATCTTCTAACATGCCCTCTAACTTCAACTTCTCATTTTCTGTTTCACAGTCTCGCTTTGCATCAGAAATGACCCTACCAAGTTCATCAGCCGGCTCATCTGATGTCCGTTCTTCACCTTTTTCCTCTCCATTATCTTCCATTGCAGTATCACTGTATTCAGGAAACATATGATGATAGTTGTTATCATCATCTTCTTCTTCACCATCTTCCATCATAACCCCTCTTTCCCCGTGCTTGGTCCAGCAATTATAGTTGGGCATGAAACCTTTCATAATCAGGTGGCCGCGAGTGATTTTCGAGGAAGAGTACTCCTTGTTGTTCCGACATTGAACACATGGACAACGTATAAATCCATTCTCTTTGTTTGCCGTAGCCACATCGATAAATTTATCCACGCCTTTGATATACCTGGCTACCCGCCGGTCACCGTACATCCATTCCCGACCGTTCATCTGCATCATATAAGTAAGTTTATCAAAAAACATGACATCATAAATAGTGAAATAACCAATTCACACCGACACATGAATTGTATCAATGACCTAGAAAAGATAAGATTGCTAACCTCGATCGAGGGAAATAAAGAGGAGAAAGCTCAAGTGCGTCTCGAACACCTTCTATATTTTTGTTCTATGAGAAATTCAACGGGATTTTTCACTCAAACATTTCAACAAACACCTTCAATGCATGCATGAAAAAAAACTAGCACACACCCTCACACCTTACACCATTCGAAAAAACAGAGTGGAGGCAGAGGGGGCTGGGGCGTTGCATTTATAGAGGGCAAGGGGCCTTTAGTCCCGGTTGAAGCCAGCAACCGGGACTAAAGGTGCGTGCCAGGCCACGTGGCTGTGGCCAAACCTTTAGTCCCGGTTGGTGGCTCCAACCGGGACGCATGCCCCCTTACCAACCGGGACCCATGCCCCCTGGCGCAACCGGGACTAATGCTCCGAGGGGTCACGAACGGATGGCCCTTTTTCCTCTAGTGACGTGTTTCTTTTGTGGGGATTTCTCAAGTACTATGCTCTGTAATTTTTTTATTATTTCCTATTTAATAACGTTTGCATCACAAATCATCACACAAGTAAAAATAGTTTTTTATTTGTGTCTAGAGCAACTCTGGGAAAAGGTGGGCACTTTGGCTACAACCAAACGATTTGATTTTCTAAAGGTAACGAGCAGTCATATTTCCATCATATGCCCCCTGTCCACCTTGTTTCCGGGAGTGCTTATTTCCTGTTTCTCCCTGGTGCGGCTTTGGGTATTGGCACCATGGATCTTGTATTAGCCAAACAATTTTTGAGGATAGACCTAGTTGGATACTTGACATGATGCCTATAAATTTTTTGATGTAATTATTATTGGACTATGTTGTTTAGGGCACATGTCAGCACGGATTTAATATGGCAACCCAATCATGCATTCATGGTTCTAACATCATGTGGGATTCATATATGTTTTTAAATTTCAAATGTTTTATCTCTTGAAGCGTAAGTAGAAACTTAGATCTGTTTTCATCGTTATCTTTTTCGCGATAGACTGCCTCTACGTTCTCGTCCCTGCTATTTCTATGGACGCTACAAATGCAAAAGGTTGAATTTCATGCTTTTTTAGCCACCGGGTCGCCCACAAAACACGTTGGAGCGACTGGTATTTTCTTGTGCTCATCAGTGGTAAGCCCTGCGAGGATTAGTTCGCGACCTACACGTAAAAAACTTTTAGTCGCTCGCCGGGGTTCACGTTACCACCGACGTACTTTTGCGCTTCCGCCGGTAAGGCTGCAGCGACGCTAAGCCTTTTTCCGGTAGTGTCAATATCCCATGGAGTTAGAAGATTCACATAATTTTTGTAAGTCTATGCCTCTCCCCACAATTTGTGAGGACAACTCACTCAGGATTAGATCAAAACATCATAAACATTGTATAGAAATTAATACTAAATAGTTTTACACTATCGCCAATCATGATGAGATCAAGATTACAAGTATAGTACTATGGGTATGGAGAGGGGCTGGTGGCGGTGGATATCCTCAGCTCAGATATGAAAATGGCTTCAACCGTGTTTCTGCATACTATTGTTAGGTTTTCTAGCAGCTCGGAGATAAATCTTACGTAGAAGGCTTCACGAAAGTTTCTTATGTTGACCATGCAAAGGAGGTGACACCTGGTACGGGCACGCGGTATGGACGGGTCCATTCCATACCAGTGCTCGTTAAACCTTTCGGAGCTTTTATACATTGCCTCTTTGGCTTGGAATTATTGGAAACTCGGGATTCTTAATTAATTGATATTCATTTCGCCATAAATGTACCCTAAAGTAGGAAGATCAAAGAAAATTATTAGGTCTCTACAATAATTAGTCATTACCCAGTGCTGAACCTAGGAAACTCGCATGTACCAATCTCGTCCCCTATTCTCCCTATGTCGTTGGCTCCGCATCTTTAGTACATCGCACGATGGTACCCGCACCGGTATTCCCACATCAATAACCTAATTAATGTTCCACTTTTATCTAATGGCATGCTTGCTTGACCTAACTTGGTATATCATTAGTTTGTGTAATATATAAATGTACAATATGATATGCACGGGGGGCCCTCTAGATTAATTTGATTGATCCATGATTATGCCACCTATCAGAGTGTAATGCTGCATACATAATAGAGGTGGTCACATATAAATACTTATCTAATTCTTTCTTATGGATTGACAAACAACTAGGGAGTGATTACTTCCACGCTTGCTTTCATATGTGAAATGCTTGGATGTTGACGTTCAATGTTTAAAATTCCTACATTCATTAATTAGTCGACATAAAAGTTGTTCCAACAAGTACACATCGACACTAGAAACAACATTATATCTGCTCAATTAGTTCCACGACGCGGCCAGCCACCTAGTTAACATGAACCAAGTGTATCTTATGCTAACAAAGAATGATTGTGATTCCACCAGATCACTTCACAAGGAGAAGAAGAAATACAACCAAGTACCCCGACTCGAAATATCCATATAATGTTTAAAAGCAACTTGTTTTCTATGGCTAAGGCTAGGATCCCATCTTACTCGTATGTTGATATGTTATCATATCTAACTCATAAATGATATTTCTATGAATACTTATATATTTGTTGTTAGTTGGTTCAAGACATTTCGATCCACGGTTGGATTAGGACTCGTCTAGGTATCGCTAGGGTGGCCGGGTGCAGCCGCCACAAAAGCCTTAGTGCCTAGATGAGACAAGCTCTGCCATGCTAAGAAGAGATACGACTCTTGAATGATGGGACCATCATGGGTCACATGACGAGGAGAGGAGGGCGGCGTTTATACTCTGGGAATTCAAACATGGTTGTAAAATTCCGATTGTCCATGAAATTAGGGAGGGTAGGATGCTAATTTTATAGTTCAAGTTCCGTGATGTGGCATATGTTTGGCCAAGTCTGATCCACAACCACAGCTCAGACCAAATCGTCTCGGATAGCCCATCTTTTGTGTCGGCCTTTGTTAAAAATGGCTTCAATGGGCGATATCGAAAATCCTTTTACGTATTAGTGTTACAGATAATTAAGTATGCAAATATCATATTCACTCCTTCCACACGTTCACCATAAGATAGATGAGGTGAACAGTGCATGTATGTCGTTTTGGTGTTAGAATATGTGGATATTGTACCATCCATGGCAACCATGTAGGTCTGAGTGCCAAGACAAACATGGCTGAATTCCAGGATACACAGGTGAACGGATCATTGTTTCATATGTGGAAAACCGTCTGGACGAAAAAAAGAGAATGCTGGCATGCACCTAAGGTTATGGCGCCGTCCATGGATTCCCAAAATCTCGATGGGTTGCATAGTCAGATAATCAAACGTACCAGCTCGGTAAACATGAGTTTGTCATGTAGAACACAATCATATCTTAATCTCCACGAATGAAACTCTTTTAAAATAGTAATTACCAAGGAACTATGCTAGCAGTATGACAATAACCGAAATATGTTTCAATTTCTATCTAATGGTACGTTAGCTTAACTTGACTAGATCTATCATCAGTTGGACGAATATATAAACTTATACTGAACATGATCCACATGGGGCCCTCCATATTAAATACTATGAGCCAAAGTCCAATGTTCTGTACGTAATAGAGGTGGATATGTATAAGTACTATAAATGAACTAGCAGCCTACCACGAAGGTAGGCGCGTCCCAATACTTAATATTAATATTTGTTTTCATACGCTTGCCATGGTAGCTTGCCATAGTACGTAAGTGTCTAATGAATATGGAAGTAATACACCTGCATGACTTGGATACTCTTAGCTGCTCTATAAATAGTTGGGCATAACAATGGACCATAAAGCAGACAAGCAACTATCATTCCCTGTGCCAACACAAATTCATCGTACTATTAGCAATGGTAGGAGACTAGTTTTTTCTTATCACTGATTACATACATCCATCATTAGCTATCATCATCTGTCTATTTGATCGTACATGTGAGCTAACTTACTATATATGTGCATGTATTAATTGTGTCCAGGAGACGATCAAGAAGATTGGCCCGCATGGTTACGAGGAAGGCGCTGCTTTTGACATCGACTTCAAAAAGTCGCCCAAACAGCTGGTGGACATCACTATTTGGAGCAGTGATGGCCCTGATGGGAAAATCAATGCCATATCCTTCAAATATTGTGACGAGAATAATGATCTAGTCCAGATAGGTCCATATGGCAGCATAGAGGGTACAAAGCACACGGTATGTAACTTTTCCTTCATATATGATGGGTTCTTGCCTCCGCGCATAAATTTCATATACACTATATAACAAATGCAGTTTATTTCCATCCTACTTGTTTTGTCTCTCTTGAAGTAATGTTGGAATTTATATGAAGTCTTTAAAGGGTATATACTAATTAACTAATTACTAAATAACACTAATGGGTTCTTTCTGCATTTATTGTAATACTACACAGATATCCATTACACAAGGAGAGTACTTGACCGTGATCTCTGGTTACTTAAACCCCTCCATCACTGCGCTCAACTTCAACACCTCTGCGGATGCTAAGTATGGGCAGTTCGGCAGGTGCCCAAACACTGGAGACACGCATTTCTCAATTGATGTGGATCACGATTCAATTGTATCCCTCTTTGGCCATTGCGACGACAAGCTCAGGTCCATCGGAGCCTATTCTGGTCCCCGGGCTTGATTGATCAATCCTTTATCATCATCATGTCATGCATGTGATATATATATATATATAATATATATATATATATATATATTCTATAGGTGTGACCTACATACCTATCAACTGTTTGCTGTTAAATAAAATATGCATCCTGTCAGCAAACTGGAGTACATGCCATATAGTAGGTAGTCCATGTGATGGAAGGATCCATGGTCTTTGCTTGTTCCATGTACTATATTGTATTGTATAATGTGTCATGTATGTGTGGTTTGTATTGTCCTCGCACTGGTATGCTTTTTTTATAATAATAAATAAATATTTTGGAAACTACGTGTTTTCCCCATGACTAAACGGCTACCATTTTATTATTGGGAAACGAATCATTGCAAGATGCAACAAATAATCTTTTTTCAAGTATATGTTTATTTAGATGTGATGGCAAGTTCTGACTCTGTTTTCACGCTATAACTTAGACCACTGCCGCCTAGGACCTTACTAAGGATGTCGACTATAATGAACTTTTTCATAAATCGTGAACTATTTTAGCAACTAGCCAAGCCCCGGTAGGCTAGAAAATATGTAAATTAAATCGGCAGTTCCTTCTCTTCAATTTGGAGACATTATGTAAATTAAATCATGATCAAAACCGGTACAAATAAGAAGAATATTTTAATAAAATAATAAGACAATGTTTACATGTTAGTTTTTCTAGTCTGGGAACAAGCAGGTTGACCCTCATGATGCTCATATGTTGGGAAACATAGTTGCCACAAAGATAAGTCAGATGGAGGATGGAGGATGATGGTGGCACTAAAAAGGAAAATATATGGAAATGACCATATTACCCAGTCAATATATTTAACATGCATGCATATATATGTGTATAAGTGCTAGTACAAACTAATTGGTTGACTGATGTAATCGGTTAGAATTTTGTAGTTCTTCGTTGCATTTCCATCTTTCGAACGATATACTTTAAACGGTCTAAAAGCAGGATAACAAAAAAGTATATTATTACAAAAGAGGATGATCTTAGATCAAAATCACTTTTATTATGCAAATGAAAGTAGTAAATCGATATAATGCACATGGACATCATGTTAAGCAATGTCCCATTATGCTTTCTAACACATTCTTCTCAACATGCATCACATCGCTGGAATGTCGAACGTCGAGATGCTAATGTAGGGTTCGTTTCATGTAAAACAACAAAATTCTACCGCAAGAACGCATAATACCAAGATCCAATCTATAGAAAAGACAAGATCTAATCCACGAGATCGGTGCAACAAGATTGAAGAGAACTAACCCTCATAGATCCAAAGCGTTTGATGGTATCAGATTCTCGTGGTTTATGTAGTCGATCACTTGTCGATCTCAAGATGACATTGACGATCCTTCTGGCACTGCGTTTCGGCAGCGCTTCCGTAGTCGGTCACACATATAGAGTCAATGAAGACCTTCCTCTCCCTGTTCCAGCAGGGTAGCGGAGGTAGTAGATCCCCTCGGAATCTCAACAACACGACAGTGTGCTATTGGTGGTGGAGGAGAGATTTCTGAAGGGCTTCGCCTAAGCCAGAGAAGTACGATCGAGGAGAGAGGGGAAGTGGCGGTTAGGGTTTTAGGCTCCAAAGACAAGGGCAAGGGCGTGTGGGGGTACGCCCCCACCCCTCCTTATATAGGTGGGGGCGGGACTAGAGACCCTCTAGTCCTGGGCGGTGGCTGGACCCGGGACTAAAGGGGGGGTCCCTATATATTCTGTGCGCCAGGGGAGGTGCTGCCCAGCACTAGGCATTCCTCGACGAAGCACTCACACAGAGGCGACGCAATGCAGGGGAGGTGTTGTCCGGCCGGCCGCCAATTCCACCACCGCTCCGCCTTGCGTGCTCCGCCATGCCGCCGCTCCACCGTGCACTCCTCCGTTTCATGCTGCCGCCCGCCACCTCGCCGCTCCGTAGTGCTCTCCGCCTCGACGTGCCGCCGCGCGCCGCCTCGCGCTGGGCACCGCCCCTCCGTGCCGCCGTCACGTGCTGCTGCCGGCGTCGGTGAGAGCTCGAGGGAGACAGTGGTTTTTTTTGTTGTAAATATTATCTAGGGTTATTAATTAGCTAGGGTTATTAATTATAATTAGAATTATTGTTTTAGTTATTAGGATTAGGATGAGGATTATTTTTTAAGTTATTTTTTGTTTTAAATATTAGGATTATATTGTTTTACCACAAATAATATTAGGGTTATTGTTTTTTGTTTTAGTTATTAGGATTATTGTTTTACCATAAATAATATTAGGGTTATTTTTTTTGTTTTAGTTATTAAGATTATTGTTTTACCACAAATAATATTACGGTTATTAATTAGGGTTATTGTTTTTTGTATTAGTTATTAGGATTATTGTTTTACAGCAAATAATATTAGTATTATTAATTAGTGTTCTTAGGGTTATTGTTTTTTTCGTTATTAGGGTTATTGTTTTTTCTAACCTGTTTAACTCTCTTTCTGTTATAGTTAATTAAGTCATGGATCCATCCGAAGATCATGGTCGCATTGGTGCAGGTTTTCTTCAGGGCATGATAAGAGGTGAAATTCCTCTTAATATTACTACCGGTGAAGATATTTTGCTCGAGGAAGAGATTTCCTCATATCTTAATCCATCATGTGATGGACTAGAGGAAAACCTGATGTACCAAGGGGAAGATCGGATGGACGAAGGGCAAATAAATAACAACAATAATGATGGCCCCTCGATAGGATCCGGCGAGGTACATATATATATATATAAAGCCTCATGTTACCTCTATTCATTTATTGATCTAGATATATCAATATATATATATTAATCACTCTCTCTTATTCTTTTAGCCCACTAGATCGAAGCAATCGACAGATCAAACGAAACGAGGGTCGAACAAAAAGTTGGATGGTAATCAGAGGTTCACCATCAAAGAAATAGATGATGATGGTGAACCGATTGCTCCAGAGAAGCACCGGAGGATGTTTAAAAATCAATGCGGGGTGCTTGTTAGGGACAACCTGCCGATCATCATCCAAGAATGGAATAATTCAAAGAAACGCGGTGAAGAATCCAATAGCTATGTCACCGATGATGCCAAAGAAGACCTTTGGCAGAAGCTCATAGCGCATTTCATACTACCTCCAGAGTATGAAGAATTTGAGGTAGATGGTATCACCCCAAGGCCGGGTGGGCTTGAAAAAAGAGTGAAAGTCAAGGAGTGGGTTATGAGCAAGATGGAGCAAACGAAAAGTTTATACGCGAAATATGTCGCGAAAAAGAAAACTCCAGACTTCAAAGGAGCAAACGAGAAGTTGAGAGAACAGTGGCTCGATTTTGTAACATACAAGAAATCTGATAAAGCAAATGAAATGTCGACAAACAATGCGTTAAATGCTGCCCAAAAGAAATACCATCATAAAATGGAGACAGGTGGCTACAAGAGTGCCGTCCCTAAGTAGGAAACTATGGAGAAGGACATGCGGGCTAGAGGCGTCACTCCTGGTATAGATGGATGGCCCGAGAGGTCAAAGCATTGGTCGTACGGGCACGGGGGATCGTTGGACCCAGAAACAGGAAAGACATTATTTCATTAAAAAATTCTAAAACCTTCCGAAGATCTTGTTCAAGCAATGAACGATGCTCAATTGGGATTGTTCCGTCCCGGGAGAGAGAACGACAAGCTGACATGCACCCTAGGGAATCCTGAAAAGGGTGGAAAAACATGAGGAAAAGGCGCCTGTGTCACGTGGAAGAAAGGGTTTCCTCAGTACGATGCCAATTAGAGAAGCCGTCAGAGAACTAAGGACCGGGAGGCAGACCGGATCTCCAAGGTAGAGAAGGACCTAGCTGATCTGCAGAACCTCATGCAAGAAATTAGCCAAAGGTCGTCGTCGTCAAATCACCCGTGGGCTGATGATCCTGCTTTGGATCTTAGCCACCGGAGAAGCAGCGTGGCTTCCACGGAGGTCTGGGCTGATGATCAAGCACTGCTGGATGATGCACCGGCTCCTCGCTGAAGGGAATATGCCCTGAGAGGCAATAATAAAGTGTTTATTATGTGTATTCCAAGTATATGATAGATGTTTATTTTGCATGCTATAATTGTATTAATACGGAAACGTTAATACATGTGTGTTTAATAAAAAAACAGAAAGTTCCTAGTTATGCCTCTCTCATAAACTAGCTCGTTGATTAACAAGATGATCAAGGTTTCCTGATCATGGACATTGGATGTTGTTAATAACGGGATCACAACATTAGTGTAATGATGTGATGAATATTCATCCGAAGTATAGCATTACGATCAAAGTCATTGAGTTTATATTGCTATAACAACTTACGAAGTGATCCTAATCCTTAGACCATGAGATCATGTCAATCACTAACACCGGAAGAGTTTCTTGATAACATCTGACCTCACACCGTAATAGGGTGATTATAAAGATGGATTCAGAACTAATAAAGTGTTATGTTGAGGCTCATGGATCGAGAGTGGAATTTGTTCATCCCGATGATGGATAGATATACTCTGGGCCCTCTCGGTGATATCACATTGATTAGCTTGCAAGCAAGTGATTTGATCACTAGAATGTTATATCACAGGAACGAGAAAAGAGTGCATGTCGGTAACGAGATCAAACTAGGTATGGAGATACCGATGATCGAATCTCGGACATGTAATATATCGTGAAACAAAGGTATTAAGATACTAGCGTAAAAGGTTCCGACGATCACAAGAAAGTCATCGTTGAATGTGTGGGAGTCAGTATGGGTCTCCAGATCCCGCTTCTGATTATTGATCTGAGAGGGGCCTCGATCATGTCCACATTATTCATGAACCGTAGGGTGACACACTTAAGAGACACCGACATCCAATTGGAGCAAATGTTTCATGCCGAAAGAATGAACAAGCGCAGGAATTTATTTCACTAGATACCGAAACAGGTTTTCGGGTGAAATTGCATAAAGTGGTTATGCATGTGAAATAGAATTCTAGCAAGGGGTTATTTGTGAATGTTTTTCATTGAAGTAATTGACAAAATTATGAATAAAATAAAAGAGTTTTATTTAATGAGAGTTTGCATTAAATTTGGTGGAAATTTAATGGGATTTTTGAGTGGACTTTTGAGTGGAGGGAATTTAGAGGAGTTTTGTGAGTGGAGGGCAAGGGGGCAGCCCCATGCGCCGGCCACCCCCTTGGGGTTCCCCCCCTCCTCCTATAAAAGGAGCCCCTCCTCCTCACTTGTCTCTCACACCTCCTCGTGAAGGATCTCTCTCCCCCTCTAGAATTTATCCCCCATGGTCTCGGACTAGCGAGATACATGTTCCCGGTGGCTATTCGGCAAGAAAGAGTTGTGCTTCCGCTGCATCGCTGGAGCGAGGAGGCGGAGGTTGCTCGGTGCCTCGAACGTGTGTGCGAGCACGGATGCGCTGCTGTTTTGCGGCGCTAGGACTTCCTCTCGATCTTGAGATCGGCAAGAGATCTTCTACATCAACCACGAGTTGAACTCGTTAAGCTTTGTCGGTCTTCAAGGGTATGTTCTCTACGGATATACATCCGCCCGTTGTTTGTATCTAGTATATAGATCTTGGTATATAGTTCACATCGTAGGAAAATTTTTGTTTTCTATGCTGCGAACCCTACAGTGGTATCAGAGCCGGATCTATGCGTAGATACTTTACACGGGTAGTACACATATGAGTATGTGGGCGATGATGATCATGTTGTTGCTCCTTTGTTGTGATTTTGGATATTGGTGGCATAGTGGGATGAAGCGGCCCGGACAAACTTTACATGTCCTCGCACATGAGACCTGTTCCAGGCTTGACATGCAACTAGTTTGCATAAGTGGCTAGCGGGTGTCTGTCTCTCCTACTATAGTCAATATCTATTTTGCAAGCGAGTTGTCAACAATTTGATTATCCTCGTTGTGGTTCATGTTCGTAGGTAAGAACGGTTCTATCTCGAAAGCCCTAAGCCACGTAAAACTTGCAATGGATAAATTAGAGGCGTCTAGTTTAGATTGTTGCTGGGCTAGTGTTATGATATGGTAGTGTTGTAAGTAAAAGTATGAGATGATACTCTTACAACACACATAGCGTGTAAAATCCATAGACCTTGGATTTACACATGTAGGTATGATAGTGATCATACCACGATGCACATGATAGAGATCATCTGCGGGAACCATATAATTTCACTAATAAACATATGATGTTTGGTTGCATCTTATATTGCTTGTTTAGCGCTTTGTTAAGCATAATAAGATGATCCCTCATTTAAATATCAAGATAAGAATGTGTTCTTCCTTTAGTATGCACCGATTATGTTTTCGTCGCTCCAAGACATCACGTGATGATCGGGTGTTCTTGGATCCACGACCATATTTCGGGTGTAAAACAGTTACACACGCAAATACTAAGGTTCTAACTTGGCGAGCCTAGCATGTACAGACATGGCCTCGGAACACAGACCGAAAGGTTAAGCATGAGTCATATAGTTGATATGATGCCCATTTGATGCTCGCCTTTGAAGCTATACCGACTCACGTGATGATCGGACTTGGTGTAGTGGATTTGGTTCATGTAATCACCAAAAGGACACGAGGGATGTCGCTTTTGAGTGGGAGTTCATTCGTAATATAGATTAGTTGAACTCGATCTATCATACACTTAGTCTAAACTTTACAAATTCTGTTGTAGATGGCACCACCTGCTTTTAATTTCAATGCGTTCATGGAGAAAGAGAAACTAGCAACGAACGGTAGCAACTTTACTGAATGGGCCATGAATTTGAGGATTCTCCTCTCTGCTGCACAAAAGCAATATGTGCTAGAAGCGCCGTTAGGCCCCCCACCTTTTGATGATGCCCCTGACGATGAGAAGAATGTCTATCAGACTCGTCAGGAGGACCACAACTTAGTTCATTGCGGCATATTGTATGGGCTAGAGCCGGAACTTCGAAAGCGTTTCGAAAACGGCAATGCATTTGATACAATGGGTGAGTTGAAAATGATTTTCGACACACATGCTGCTGTAGAGAGCTACAATGCTTCAGAAAAGTTCTTTAGCTGCATGATGGAAGAGCACAGCTCCGTTAGTGAGCATGTACTCAAGATGTCGGGTTACGCCGATAAGCTTGTGTCCTTGGGAATAACGATTCCCATTGACTTAGGCATCCATCGTGTTCTGCAGTCTCTGCCACCTAGCTATAAGAGCTTCGTGATGAACTATAATATGCAAGGTATGAAGAAGTCTCTCCCCGAGCTTCTGTCAATGCTTAAAACTGCAGAAGTGGAGATCAAAAAGGAACATCAAGTGTTGATGATCAATAGGAACACTGGTTTCAAGAAAGACAAGAAGGGAAAACGGAAGGGAAGTAAGGGCGGCAAGCTTGTTGCCGCGCCTGAAAAGAAACCCCGAGTTGGACCTAAGTCTGATTCCGAGTGCTACTATTGTAAGGGGACTGGCCACTGGAAGCGCAACTGCCCCAAGTATCTGGCAGACAAGAAGGCCGGCAAGGCAAACAAAGGTATATATGATATACATGTTATTGATGTGTACTTGACTAGTGCTCGCAGTAGCACCTGGGTATTTGATACCGGTTCAGTTGCTAATATTTGTAACTCGAATCAGGGGCTGCGGAACAAGCGACCGCTAGCAAGGGGTGAGGTCAAGATGCGTGTCGGCAATGGATCAAACGTTGATGTAATCGCCGTCGGAACGCTGCCTCTCCACTTACCGTCGGGATTAGTCATAAACTTGAATAAATGTTATCTGGTGCCTGCACTGAGCATGAACATTGTATCTGGATCATGTTTGATGCAAAGTGGTTATTCATTTAAATCTGAGAACAATGGTTGTTCCATTTATATGAATGAAATCTTTTATGGTCATGCACCGATGATGAATGGTTTATTTCTATTAGATCTCGATGATAATGTTACACATATTCATAATGTTGATGCTAAAAGGATTAAACTTAATGATGATATATCCGCATATATGTGGCACTGCCGTCTAGGTCATATTGGCATTAAACGCATGAAGAAGCTCCATTCAGATGGACTTTTGGAATCACTTGATTATGAATCATTTGATACATGTGAGCCATGCCTTATGGGCAAGATGACTAGAACGCCGTTTTCCGGTTCAATGGAACGGGCGACAGATTTATTGGAAATCATACATTCTGATGTATGTGGTCCAATGAGTGTGTCGGCGCGAGGTGGATATCGTTATTTTGTTACTTTCACGGATGATTTGAGTAGATACGGTTATATCTACTTGATGAAACACAAGTCTGAAACCTTTGAAAAGTTCAAGGAATTTCAGAATGAAGTGGAAAATCATCGTAATAGAAAGATCAAATTTCTACGGTCCGACCGTGGAGGTGAGTATCTAAGTTACGAGTTTAGCACTCACATGAAAGAGTGTGGAATTCTTTCACAACTCACACCTGCCGGAACACCACAGCGAAATGGTGTGTCGGAACGTCGTAATCGTACTTTATTAGATATGGTTCGATCTATGATGTCTCTGACGGACTTGCCGTTGTCATTTTGGGGTTATGCACTAGAAACTGCTGCATTCACTTTAAATCAGGCACCATCTAAATCCGTTGAAAAGACACTGTATGAATTATGGTTTGGAAACAAACCTAAGCTGTCATTTCTTAAAGTTTGGGGATGCGATGTTTATGTGAAGAAACTTCAACCGGATAAACTCGAACCCAAAGCGGAAAAATGCGTCTTCATAGGATACCCTAAAGAAACTATTGGGTATTCCTTCTATCACAGATCCGAGGGCAAGGTTTTTGTTGCCAAGAATGGATCCTTTCTAGAGAAAGAGTTTCTCGCGAAAGGTGTGAGTAGTCGGAAGGTAGAACTCGAAGAGGTTGTGGAACCTTCTCTTCAAAGTATGGCGAGTAGCGCAGCACCGGAAGTTGTTCCGGAGTTGGCTCCACCTGTTGAAGAGGGAACTAATGATAATGATCATGAAACTCCGAAAGAGAGTACTACCGAACCTTGCAGGTCAAACAGGACGCGTGCAGCTCCCGAGCTGTACGGAAATCCTGTCATGAATTTCATGGTTGATGAAAATAATGACCCTGCGACGTATGAAGAAGCGATGATGAGCCCGGATTCCAACAAATGGTTAGAAGCCATGAAATCCGAGATGGAATCCATGTATGAAAATCAAGTTTGGAACTTGGTGGAATTACCTCACGACCGGAAAGCCGTGGAGAACAAATGGATTTTCAAAAGGAAAACTGATGCTGATGGTAATGTGACCATCTATAAAGCTCGACTTGTCGCAAAGGGGTTTCGACAAATTCAAGGAGTTGACTACGATGAGACTTTCTCTCCCGTAGCGATGCTAAAGTCAGTTAGGATTATGTTAGCAATTGCTGCATATTTCGATTATGAAATATGGCAGATGGATGTCAAAACCGCGTTTCTCAATGGTAATATTGAAGAAGAGTTGTATATGATACAACCAAAGGGTTTTGTCGATCCTAAGGATGCTAACAAGGTGTGCAAGCTTCAGCGATCCATCTATGGATTGAAGCAAGCATCACGAAGTTGGAATCTCCGCTTTGATGAGGTAATCAAAGAGTTTGGATTTGTCCAAACTTATGGAGAAGCTTGTATTTACAAGAAAGTGAGTGGGAGCAATGTGGCATTTCTGATATTATATGTGGATGACATATTATTGATCAGAAATGATATAGAACTTTTAAACAATGTTAAAAGTTATCTAAACAGCAAATTTTCAATGAAGGACCTAGGTGAAGCGTCATACATATTAGGCATAAAGATCTATAGAGATAGATCTAGGCGCCTAATAGGGCTATCACAAAGTACATACCTTGATAAGATTTTAAAGAAGTTTAAAATGGACGGAAGTAAGAAGGGGTTCTTACCTATGTTGCAAGGCAAGACATTGAGTAAGACTCAAAGTCCGGCTTCGGCGGAAGAAAGAGAGATAATGGACAAAGTCCCCTATGCTTCAGCCATAGGCTCTATAATGTACGCCATGCTATGTACAAGACCTGATGTGGCACACGCTATTAGTTTGACTAGTAGGTACCAATCGGATCCAGGTTCGGAACACTGGATAGCGGTCAAGAATATCCTTAAGTACTTACGAAGAACTAAGGATATGTTTCTTGTATACGGAGGTGAAGAAGAGCTCGTCGCTAAGTGTTATGTCGATGCTAGCTTTGACACCGATCCGGATGACTCTAAGTCTCAATCCGGATACGTATTTCTCATGAATGGCGGAGCGGTTAGTTGGAGGAGCTCCAAACAACCTGTGGTAGCGGGATCAACAACGGAGGCCGAATATGTTGCTGCTTCGGAAGCGGCTCAGGAAGCAGTTTGGATGAAGGAGTTCATATCCGAACTATGAGTTGTGGCAAACGCGTTGGACCCAATGGTGATCTATTGTGACAACAATGGTGCCATTGCCAATGCCAAAGAGCCAAGGTCTCACAAGCATTCCAAGCATATTAAGCGCCGGTTTCACTCCATCCGCGAGCATGTCAAGGATGGAGATATAAAGATTTGTAAAGTACATACGGATCTCAATGTAGCAGATCCGTTGACTAAAACTCTCCCTAGAGCAAAACATGATCAACACCAGAACTCAATGGGTGTTAGATTTATCACTATGTAACTAGATTATTGTCTCTAGTGCAAGTGGGAGACTGAAGGGAATATGCCCTGAGAGGCAATAATAAAGTGTTTATTATGTGTATTCCAAGTATATGATAGATGTTTATTTTGCATGCTATAATTGTATTAATACGGAAACGTTAATACATGTGTATTCCTAGTTATGCCTCTCTCATAAACTAGCTCGTTGATTAACAAGATGATCAAGGTTTCCTGATCATGGACATTGGATGTTGTTAATAACGGGATCACAACATTAGTGTAATGATGTGATGAACATTCATCCGAAGTATAGCATTACGATCAAAGTCATTGAGTTTATATTGCTATAACAACTTACGAAGTGATCCTAATCCTTAGACCATGAGATCATGTCAATCACTAACACCGGAAGAGTTTCTTGATAACATCAAACGTCACACCGTAACAAGGTGATTATAAAGATGGATTCAGAACTAATAAAGTGTTATGTTGAGGCTCATGGATCGAGAGTGGAATTTGTTCATCCCGATGACGGATAGATATACTCTGGGCCCTCTCGGTGATATCACATTGATTAGCTTGCAAGCAAGTGATTTGATCACTAGAATGTTATATCACAGGAACGAGAAAAGAGTGCATGTCGGTAACGAGATCAAACTAGGTATGGAGATACCGATGATCGAATCTCGGACATGTAATATATCGTGAAACAAAGGGATTAAGATACTAGCGTAAAAGGTTCCGACGATCACAAGAAAGTCATCGTTGAATGTGTGGGAGTCAGTATGGGTCTCCAGATCCCGCTTCTGATTATTGATCTGAGAGGGGTCTCGATCATGTCCGCATTATTCACGAACCGTAGGGTGACACACTTAAGAGACACCGACATCCAATTGGATCAAATGTTTCATGCCGAAAGAATGAACAAGCGCAGGAATTTATTTCACTAGATACCGAAACAGGTTTTCGGGTGAAATTGCATAAAGTGGTTATGCATGTGAAATAGAATTCTAGCAAGGGGTTATTTGTGAATGTTTGTCATTAAAGTAATTGACAAAATTCTGAATAAAATAAAAGAGTTTTATTTAATTAGAGTTTGCATTAAATTTGGTGGAAATTTAATGGGATTTTTGAGTGGACTTTTGAGTGGAGGGAATTTAGAGGAGTTTTGTGAGTGGAGTGTCCACCCACATGAAGAGGGGAGGGCAAGGGGGCAGCCCCATGCGCCGGCCACCCCCTTGGGGTTCCCCCCCCTCCTCCTATAAAAGGAGCCCCTCCTCCTCACTTATCTCTCACACCTCCTCGTGAAGGATCTCTCTCCCCCTCTAGAATTTATCCCCCATTGTCTCGGACTAGCGAGATACATGTTCCCGGTGGCTATTCGGCAAGAAATAGTTGTGCTTCCGCTGCATCGCTGGAGCGAGGAGGCGGAGGTTGCTCGGTGCCTCGAACGTGTGTGCGAGCACGGATGCGCTGTTGTTTTGCGGCGCTAGGACTTCCTCTCGATCTTGAGATCGGCAAGAGATCGTCTACATCAACCACGAGTTGAACTCGTTAAGCTTTGTCGGTCTTCAAGGGTATGTTCTCTACGGATATACATCTGCCCGTTGTTTGTATCTAGTATATAGATCTTGGTATATAGTTCACATCGTAGGAAAATATTTGTTTTCTATGCTGCGAACCCTACACTCGCTACCCCGTGGATAATGTCAGAGAGATGGCACAATGTGAGCTACATCAGCCAATGAACAACCTGTCCTTCAAGGTGGCGATCGACACTGCTTTACCTTGTCTACCTAGAGCATGCACTCCACCATTTACTTCCGATTCCACCTGGCTATGCTCGTGTCATGGTGGATGACATAGTGGAGGATTTTACGGACCTAGAGATTGACATCGCTACGCCTTAAGGCCTTACGAAACTAGGAGATGTCAAGCACAACATCATTCTATGGAAGAATAAGTACATCAAGTTTCCAGGTTCGGCGCCAAGGCCACCGACTCCAAGGAATCCAAGTCCACCCCGCATCAAATATCGTCAACCTCCAATTCCACCCCAACCCGATTATCGTCAACCTCCAAGTCCACCCTGCCCCATTGACGATCGCCGCAGTAGGAGTACATCAACTCGATCTCTGTCTCCACGCAATACTCGATCTCCTCCTCGGCCTCCATGCAATACTACTACCTCGTCGAAGAAATGGAAGGGAAATGCTCCCCCACGCTCCACATGGAAGAAAGGTCAAAAGGCGAAGATAGTCGACATCCCGTCGGCTCTTCCAAAGAGACCTTATGACAAGACCGATGAGAAAACTAACGCGGATGTGGCTGCCCAAGTTAAGGCGCATTTTGCACCTAAAAAGCCCGAGCCAAAGACGGTATATGATGAAAAAAACAAAAAGTGGGCTAAGTCCTTTCTTGAGCAACCATCCCAGATATCGATGAATCTGGAATAAGACTATGACCGGGAGATTATTAAGCAAGCAAAGAAGAAAAAAAGCACAAGTGCAAAAATTGGGAAGCAAGTTACCCAGCTCGGAGCACAGAAGAATCAATCAGTCGCCCCGCTCAAAGTCATTTCAGACCTTGACATGGCCTTCAGAGCTAAAATGGATATGGACATGCAAATAATGCACCCCATATCCCGTACTAATGCTGCACTAATGGGCATCACTGTATCGCAGGCCAAAGCACTTGCTACCCAAGCAAATATGTCTCTTGGTCAATATTTAGGCTACGAGGATACGCCAGTGGGTCAGATAGTACAAAAGTATGTCCGGGGGAGCTTCTAGTCAGTAATGAGGAGCTCGCGCGTCTATCCACACATATGCGAAATCTGCACGAATGGTATATGTCGCAAGCAAGAAAAGCATCAGAAAGATTGGTTTCCGGTGGACGTTAGAAAGGAGCATCACTTCAAACCATACTCGATACAAGTTCAAATGACCGAACTGTTTCAGTTATACAACCAGCGCGCCCTCGAGAAATCTATCATTGGTTGCTACTGTCTATAAGTGATTTATTTCTATAATTAAGTTGTAGCTCAGCTAGTTCATTGCATTTAATATATTATCCTAACTATATATCCTTTTGTATGATATTATATTCTACAGAATGAAGATGCTTGAATGCAAAAGAGCCAGAAGATATGACGTGGGTTAATTGACCCATATATCGTTAATGAATATACGTTAAAGAATCACCCCAAGGACGTGGAGGCAGACATGTGAGGTTCTTAACCGAGAATAATTTTGTTAAGGAACTACTATTTTCTTACAACTTCAAGTGAGTGTTTCTATCTTGTACACATTTTATTTTTGCTTACTCGATGAGATATGCATGTATACTTATGTAAACGTCCGCATATTCCACTGGATCTTTCTAAATATTCAAGTTGACAAGTCCCTATTTGAAGTCCACGACTCATTAAGTTGGGACCAAGAGCAGTGGAGCGACATGAAAGCAATGATCCATAAGTAATTTCAATCATTATCGCATTATATCGACCCCTTTCATTCATTTCCTGATATCAAGTAACTAATAACTCCTTTGTTCATTTTCTTTGCGGAGCAGGTGTTGGACACGATTCAGACAGAAAATACCAGGTCCATTCAAAGAGGAGCTAACTTATAAAATGGCGAAGAGTTTACAGCAGCCACCGGGAACTCATTTATGTGGATACTACGTCTGCGAGTACATCCGCGAGTTGACCAGTGAGCAAAAAGTTGACTCATATTATATTTATGGTTTGCGGGAGAAACTAGAGCCAGACCAGCGCATACGAGCAACTCAAGAGGAGCTGGCGGGATTTATGATGAAGGAGGTCCTTGATGTACATGGAGAGCATTATGCAGATGATGTGGAACTCGATTTGCCTTAGTGATCTCCATGTAGTTGATATGATATATATATATCATCAATGATCATGTAATTTCAAAACATTTTTTCCTTTTGATATATATATCATCAATGTATGCTTGCAAGGGATCGATGAATTCTATAGGTGCATCAACATGTACTGTGTATGTACTAGCATAGAATATGTGTACTGAAAGTGTTTAAAAATATAGTGAAACACAAAACGAAAAAGAAATAAAATGGCAAAAGAAAGAAATACACAATCTCTGTCGCGGCAGAGAAACACATAATTCTCTGCCGCTGTAGGAAACCGTATAGTCACGGGTGGTGTTACGCCACGGGATTAGAGGGTTTCCGCCCCCCGCGACGCTGATACAGCAACGTGGCTGTTATCAGTCGCGGGCCGGAGCGAGCCAGGACTAGAGGGGGGGCCTCTAGTCCCGTTTTGGCAGTCCCGGGCCCAAAGCCGGGACTAGAGCTAGTTGCGGCCTGGGACTGGAGGCCCTTTTTCCACTAGTGATAGGTCCTGTTTATGAAATGCATTCATTTCAGCTACGTTCAAAAACTCCTTGACCTGAAGTTTAGTCATGAATCATTTTAATTGAACTGAAATGACCTGTTGCATTCCTAGTTTACTGACTTATGATTTTGCAATTTGGATTGTCTTGATAAATTTTTGATACACTAAGTTCTATATTATTCAACTCTGTTTGGTGAAGCTGTTCATTTTCCTATGTTAGCTACTCTTTTACAGAACCTTGTGAGATTTGAATTAGCAGGAGAATGTGTATTCAAAGCCTGGGGTGAGTGACTGCTCGTAGATGAATTTGATGGTGCTACTGATGGATTGATGGACGGTTGCTCACCAACGACTCTATATCAGATGGCTCGCTGACGACTTTATATCAAATGTATATGTGATGATCTTCCTGTCATGTGGGGCGTGAGAGTTATTTGTGATTGTTTAGTTGAAACACAAATTTTTTGACTGGTTTGTTGTTGTGCACATTACATATTGTTTGAACTACTGTTGGGTTGATTTGGTTGTAACTTTATTTTTTAGAAAGGCATGTTGATGTTTAAATGTTATTATTTGCTATATTATTAACATGGTTTCACTGTAACTTTCTCTTAAAAAGTGTTTTGGCATCTGTATGCATTTGGGAATTGTAATAGACCAAAAGGTCATGGCCCAAACAATATTTTATGGAAGATTACACAATAACAAAATAAGAAATGGATTGTAAGTCGCCAAAGCTCGAAATATACACAAAAAGTAAATAGGCCAGAGCCCAAAAAATGACGTCTCCCAAAAACAAAATGGACTATAAATGGCAATGCCCAAACATTAATGCACAGTTAAAGGATAAAATCTGGATAAAGAACGCCCAAATGTTGGGCTTGACCCAATTAGAATGTTGAATTGGAGTGAAATAAATGTTATCTATGACTAATTGGTTTGGTCAAAGAAATATGCCACGTCAAATTCGTTGAGGTGGATGGGCTAGAGAGGATGACTTGCAAAGTCAGTCGTGCAAAAAAATCCATTCAAACGATCCATTATTGCTAGTTACGTGCGAAGATGATTATAAAATTTCAGCGTCCGGCCAAGGATTTTGTTCCCATGTCTCACGGATCGTGTGAAAGACTTGTTTAAAAATGTAAAACCTTCGATTATATGCCTAATTTGGACTGGAGCTAGAGAGGATGCTTAACTAATCAAAGATGCCTTGTTTGTGGGGATTATAAATTAAGGAGGCAACTAGATCGGTAGTAGTTGAGAGGACAGTGTCCCAAGGTCAAAAATTGAGATACGTACAAGACAAATGAGACGGTTAGCGTCAAAACTAGTGTTTTGTTTAAGGAGTTGCTTTCCTTGTGTTTATAATAAACGTACCAAAGAACTAATTAGTGGCGTTTGAAATAGGAGGTTAGTTAGCTTCAAGCGGCACATTGCTAGTCTTGCGATCAATAATAAATGTTATCGTTGGCTTTTTCTGCAATGCCACAATTAACCTGTTCACTGCTGACATATGAGTCGAACATCACCATTATATTCTATATTTGTAGGGATTGCCGGGGTGTGGGTTTAAATGTCACCGGCAACTTTTCAATTTCTTAAAAAAAATAGCTATTTTATTATTAAGTTTCACAACAAATTTATATTAGGAACTAGATATTCATATCTCACTACAGGGAAGAACAACGTGTCGTGTGTTCAAATCACATGGAAAGGATCCCATAGCACGGCAAAGCCGTTACAGTGCCACAACACATGACAATAATGAAATGAATTTGAAATGTTTCCACACGAGCGATCCATGGCACCCCGTCGACCAATTACAAAAAAAAAACATATGGAGCACGCACTGGTAGAAAACGCCCCATGCCTCCCGGTTGGTAAGGGCCATTAGTCCCGGTTGCCCAACCGGGACGGGGCAATCGGGACTAAAGCTCCAACCATTAGTCCCGGTTGCCCCACCAACCGGGACAAATGGGGGCACCCGTGGCGGCATCAGAGCGTGAGGGGGGTGGAGCATTAGTCCCGGTTCGTAACACGAACCGGGACTAATAACCTGCTGCCGCGGTAGAGATTTGGCCCATTTCTCTGCCGCGGCAGAGAATTCATTTTGGCACATTTTGTTGCCGCGACAGCATTTTCGCCACTTTTTGTGCCGCGGCAGAGAATTCATTTAGGTTGTTTTATTGTTTATTTAGTGTTTTGCACATATCAATAAAGGAACCTTATATTACACAAGATCATCATGACAACATTACATTCAATACACAGATCGAGTTCATGCACTACATACAAAAGTTGCTATTCGATGCTACTGGCCAATTTCTTGAAAGTTGCTATTTTTACAATTCCTATTGTCTATACACAGCCGAGTAGTATTCCCCTTGTGTGTTTAGTACTTCTGCATCCAAGAATCCCGCCAATTCCTCCTGTATTGCTCGTATGCGATCCTTTGGCAGAAGACCGTCCCGTAGACGTTCGATCTGATTTAAAAAAGGAGTCAGCCTATATGAATATGAAACTAAACACAATTTGATTGTAATTAAAAACTATAGAAATTGTTTACATACGTGGAGTTGCTCTAAATTCCTGCCCTTCTCATCGCACATCTGCCGGATGAACTCGCATACATAGTATCCACATAGATTGTTACCTAGTCCCTGCGTCAGGCACTTTACGACAACAGAGTTCAATCAAAATAATAATCTAGCATGATAATAACTGTATCAAAACTAGAATCAAAGAGATGCGCGGATATAGCTAGTGGTGCTTACATCTAGTGGTTGAAATGTAAGCTCCTCTTTCCAAACACCCCTAGCCTTCTTGGTGAACCGTTTCCAAGCGCTGCCCGGCGTAGAAAACGAATAAAATAAGTTATTAAGTACTTGATATCATAAAATTCACGAACGTTGCCGATATAGTGTCGTAATGATTAGAATTACCGCTGGAGAAGTATCTGCATGTCCTTCCACGTCTCAAGGGGTTTATGTTTCGAGTCCATGACTAGTACACGCCCTTTGTCAAGTTGAATGATTAACAGAATATAGTGGTACCTGCGAATGCAAAACTAATCAATTATATACTTAACATCGAGTAAGCGAAATAGAAAGTGTATACAAGACAATAACACTCACTGGAAGTTGTAAGGAAATAGTATTTCCCTTTTGGTTTCTTGAAACCTTAACGCGTGTACTATATTATCCTCCGTATCCTGGGGGCTTATTTTGATATTAGCTTCATGAACCCAATATGGGTCAATGAAGCCAATGTCATAGATTTGTCCTCTGCTGCATTCGAGAATCTTCATTCTGCATATTAAAGTATGATTATATACATGCAATAAACAAAATATTATAGATGGAGACTAAATTAATTACAGAATTAGTACTTACAGACAATAGGCACTCATGAGAGATTTGTCCAAGGCGTCTTGATTGAATAATTGAAATAGTTCATCAAATTCAATGGATATCATGTCATCGTTTTCTTTCCCATGATGCTTTTTTGTAACCCTCAGCACTATCCAGTTAGCCCCGGCCCTTGTGGCATGCATGTACCAGTTATGCAATCTTCGCATTTTTGTTGGAAGATTGTTTACCTCCTCAGGTTTGACGAGAGGTTTTCCGTACTGGTATTGGTATGCTACTTCACTCACGAGGAAGAACTCTAACTGGGATAAGTACTGGGCAATACTCATACCTTGAGCAGCGGCAGCTTCTCCGTATTGTGCAACTACCTCTGGATCATACTGCTCTTCGGCCCCATATTTGCTCGACCCCACATTGGTTTGAGAAATCACCTTGAGAGGGGCGCAAGTCTGTTTTGCTTGTTCTTCGAGCTGGGCAACAGATTTCCCGCTTGCATCAGTACTGCTCTTCGAGGCTTTTTGTGCTGCATGTGACTTGAGAATAGAACGCTCATAGTCTGATGACAGCTTTGGCTCGGGTTGATGAAGAGTCTTTAGCATTTTCAACACTTTGGCTTTTTCTTCTTTGGTGCTAGGGAACTCTGGCTCTTTCGGCCGCCTCAGCTTAGCGAAAAACGCCGTCGTTTCCGCATCAACGATCGCCGCAGTCTCCTCTTCAGTACAGTCATAAGCTCTCTTGGGAGGAACCGTTGGTACTTTTGGAAGAGGCTCTTGTTTACGTTTCGGCGATCGCTTACGACGCACAGTAGCGGTACGCTTACGCTTTTTATCCTGAGGCGCCGGCGATGACTCCCGTGGCGATGGCTGCACCGGAGATTGGTGAGGCGACGGAGCCGGGTGAGGCGACGAAGACGGCTGCCGCGGCGGCGACGACCTCGCTGGAGACAGGTGAGGCGGCGGCGAAGATGGCCTTGGCGTGTGATTTCAAAGCACGATACAATCCTTCGGCCATAGAATGGTGACGTTTTTTGCGTCACCCAGCACAGTCACATCCCCTTCACCACCAGGGTAGTGAAGATCCAAAACCTCAAAGGTGGGCATGATTTCATCCACGCCGACAACAGCGTAGCCCTCTGGAACCGGACGACTGTGGTAAGTTGGTGTGGGTCCAATTGGTAAGGCATAGCCGACCGCCACCTTCATTGATGTGTTCACAACTTTGACATGTAGCTCGCAGTGTGTCATCTCTGTGATATCATCCACTGGGTAGCCAACAGGAGCCATCGTGGGTGCATCATCGGCATCGCCATTGTCATCACCCGGGACCTCGGTGGAAGCCACGCTGCTTTTTTGATTATTCGATAGGCCGGTAGCATCGAATGCAGTGTGCTGCTGAGATGGGGCGCCGGTAGTACTTTGCTCTTTAAGTGAGTTAATTTCATCTTGTTGTTGCTTTAATCGTTCTTCAATTAAACGCATTCGCTCTTTCTGACTTTCTGCTTCAACTGCCTCCCTGTCCTTACTCCTCTGACGGCTTCTATCAGGATATTTCTTCCTCTCTTCGGGAAACTCAGTCCTCCATGATTGGGAGCCTATTGTGCCTCGTGTTCGTCCATCATGTTCATTATTTCCAAGGGCGAGTGTGAGCTCATCATTCTCTCTATCGGAAATGAAGTCCCCATCTTTAACAGCCTTTACTGCTTTTCTCATTCTCTCGATTGGCAAGGGGTCTTCTTTATGTCGTATGGTATATATACACCTCCCTTCCGAGTCCAACGTGCCCCCATGCCCGTAAAACCAATTCCTTGCACGTTCTACCCAATCGTCTGTCTCTGGGTGATATTTTTATCACGCAGTTCCTGCTGAAGTTTCTCCCACTTAGGAATGCCAGCCCTGTAGCCACCTTGCCCCATAGTATGGTGATACTTCTTGTTAGCAGCATTCAGCTTATTCGTTTCAGACATTTTCTTAGCTTTTTCTGATTTCTTGTATTCCACAAACTCATCCCAGAATGGTTTTATCTTCTCAAACTGAATATTCTTGAAATCGGGAGTCTTCTTTTTCACGACATAGTCAAGGTGCAATCTTTTCTTCCAGTTGGTGAAACACTGGGCCATCTTCCTCAAAGCCCACTCCCTGACCTTAGCCTCCATGGCTCTCCCATGTTGTAAGGCGTCCTCAACTGGATCCTCCGCATTTGGATCCAGCTCTATCTTCGGTAGTTTGAAATTAACCATGAGCCTCTTCCACAGTAAATCTTTGGCGTGGTTAGGGACAAATAAACATGTTCCCTCTTCATCCGCATTAGCAGGCCTATTCCAATTTCTAATGGGATCGGGATTAAGTCCCTAACGATTACTCCGCATTGTGCCACAAATTTGGTTGCGACAACTTCGGGAGCTGTCGGTCTGCCGTCTACAGCGAAATCTTCGATCCTGAACCTCTCATGGTCTTGCAACTTTTTGGTTGGGCCTCGTCCGCTCTTTTCAGTAGATTCCTTCGATCCGGAGGGCTAAAAGAAGAAAGATCGCTGTTACTATTTCTATATAGATAGCAGATGATTAATTAATGAATTGATTTATATTACATGCACCTTGCCGGAGCGGTCGTCTTCTCGATTACACAAGGCATCGCCTTCTCCCTCGCGGAAGGCAACACCTTCAACCTCAAACAAGTTGTCTACTCCGGTAAAAAGAGGATCACCCTCACCGGAGTTGTTCAGAAACATTTATACGTCTAAATTATCTTCCCCACGGATCACACCTTGGATCAACTCTTCCTTTTCTTCGTCTCTGACGTGTGGGTCCATATTTTCTGCATAGGTGGAAAAACGAATAAGTCAAAGCGGCTAAAGGAGAAAGTTAAAGAGAAACCCTAATATATACATACACAATAATAAAAATGAAGAGAAACCCTAAACCTAGCTACAAAAATGAAACCGTGTAGTAGATAGGTAACTTTAGCTAAAATCAACTAAAATCAATATTCCGGAGTTCCGAGGGGTGTAAAACCTAGTTCGGAGAAACCTCGGATGCATATGAGAGGGGAACATGAGTATAAGGCTACAAAAGGGAAACTATCCAGCAGATAGGTAACACTAGATACTAACAAAATACCATATTGGAATCGATCTCGATCTCGATATCGTATTCTACCGAGAAGAACCAAATCACCAGAAAGAAAGGGAAACAATCAACACATGGCATCGATGCAATGCTCAAGCAATGATGATGATACGACAAGTTAATGTGCATTGGAATGTAACCCTAAAGCATGCTCGACAAGTTAATCGGGGTTCCGAGGGGCGCAAACCCTAACTCAAGGAACTCCGGAATCACCTGTTAGGGTTACTAGGGTGTTCTAATTAAACTTGTTATTTAAGTTGTTGAACAATGCATGATTATGGCATAGATAGATAGTTCTCATTTTTCTGAACATTTTGGTATATTATTTGTATTTTTCTGAATTACAGATTAAAAGTTATTGAATTTACAAGTTTTATTCAAATTCTGAAATTATTAAATCAAATGTTTAAACCTTTTGCACCATAGTATGACAAGGATAATGATATGACAAGTTAATTTGTATTAAAAAGTAACCCTAAGACATGCTCGGCAATTTAAACGGGGTTCCAAGGGGTGAAAACCCTAACTCGGCGAAACTCCGGAGTATATGAGAGGGGTTGATTTTGTTTTCTAATTAAACTTGTCTTGAAAGTTGTTGAACAATGAATGATTATATGTTAAATAGTTAGATCTCATTTTTCTGAACATTTTGATATATTATTTGTATTTTTCTGAGTTATAAATAATTAATTATTGAATTTACAATATTATATCAATTTATGGATTTAATTCAACCATTTCTGAATTTAAACAAAACAGAAAACATTTTTTACACCGCCACTGCTAGCCACAGTGGCTGACAGAGGGGCCCGTGGCCACCTCAGCCTCCACGCACGGACCGGGGCACCTAGCCACAGTGGCTGACAGAGGGGCCCGTGGCCACCTCAGCCTCCACCTGGACCATGCCACGGCTAACCTGCACCATAGAGGCACCTAGCCTCTAAGGCTGGCAGGTGGGACCGGGGCGACGCGGGCCCCACGCGGTAGCCACGCGAGCACCACGTCACCACGACGGGCGGCGCGGCAGACGGTGGTCGACGACGACCCTGGGGAGCGCGCGGGACTGCGGGGCTGTGCGCATTCGAAAGAGCTCGTCGAGGCGAACCATATGGTGGCTGCGCCGCCCATTATTGGTCGCCGGAGCGACGAGCACAGCGGCAGACAGAGGCGGGGGCGACAGATGGTCGTCGCGGTAGAGCTAGAGAGAGACAGGGAGCGTGTGAAGAGGTGCTAGAGCACCAGTGGCTCACCACGAACGCGATGCCGGGGTCGGGGAAGCAAGGGGTGGCCGAACGGAGGCGAATCGACGGCGGCCGGAGCTCGGGAAGATGGGTTGCAGAGCTTGATTAAGGCCGAGCGGGGACGATTCCTTTGGCTTAGAGACGCAGTCCAGCACGGCGGAGCTCCTCGGCGACGAGCTCGGCGGGCAGCCTGCCGGCGTTGTGGGGGGTGGGGGGTTCCTGTGTGCGCGCGTCGATGAATGAGATGGGGAAGAAGAAGAAGAGGAGGGGCACCCAGTTATAAACGAAGGGCCTTTAGTCCCGGTTGGTGGCTCCAACCGGGACTAAAGGGGCATACGTCCCGGTTGG
The DNA here is from genome assembly GCA_916181665.1 of Avena sativa. Lineage (NCBI taxonomy): Eukaryota > Viridiplantae > Streptophyta > Magnoliopsida > Poales > Poaceae > Avena > Avena sativa. The sequence goes on from OV702283.1 coordinate 483,584,467, forward strand.
AGCCACCAACCGGGACCTATACTCCAATATTTTCAGCAGCCCAAGCGTTGGCGCGCAGGGGGTCTTTAGTCCCGGTTGGTGGCTCCAACCGGGACATATTCCCCTGTTTTCAAAAAATTTCAGGTATTTTTTCTCTGTTCCCGCCTTATTTTTTATTTTGGGGTTTAAATTTGTATTGTTTTTTAAATGATAATTAATTTGGAATTTAGAAAAACTTTAAACATAAAAAGTGTTTGGATTTGAATAAATAATTCAAAACCATTTTCTGTTTTAAAAAATAATTAATGTAACCATTTAAAATATGAACCATTTACAATTAAAAATGAATTAACTTATATTTTTTTAATATCAATTTGGAATTTAGAAAAAATTTAAACATAAAAAGTGTTTGGATTTAAATAAATAATTCAAAAACATTTTCTGTTTTAAAAAATAATTAATGTAACCATTTAAAATATGAACCATTTACAATTAAAAATGAATTAACTTATATTTTTTTAATATCAATTTGGAATTTAGGAAAACTTTAAACATAAGAAGTGTATGGATTTGAATAAATAATTCAAAAACATATTCTATTTTTAAAAAATAATTAATGTAACCTTTTAAAATGAATTAACTTATATTCTATTTTTGAATATTAATTTTTAAAACGACCCGTTTTTTGCGCTCGGAAAATGGAAAAGGGTTTTTTCGTGCGACAAAAAGGAAAACTTCCTCCTGCAACATTGTTCTCCATACCAATGTCCACACACATGCATAATATGGGCACAACATCACAAACTATGCCGTGATTCAACACATAACATCGGTCATTTGGACCGAAAGCCATGAAACCTCGAACATGAAAGGTCATTTTGTGAAGGTTTTTTCGAAACATGATCAATATACCAAGTCTGGTATTTTTCCTTTCAACTATGTAACATAATATGACACCACGCGAAGGATTTTCATTGTTCGGATTTTTTTTGAATTTATTATGCCCGTTTTGAATTATCTGAATTTCTAACTATGGTCGAACCGGTGTGCATGAAGATAGGGGACGGGCATCGTTAGAACATGCATTGGATCTCTGTAGAAACCACATATTGCGAGTCTAAAAATGATTTTTTCAAAAAATCACGGGCGATAGATCATGTACCTGCAGTACAAACCGGACCCACTTCCTGCCGATTCGGCAGACATTTGTCCTTTTTACCCGGGATGGACGAAAAGGTTTGAGATGTACCGGTTGGGAGATAGTCCATGTAAGGTGGTCTAGTATTTTAGGAAAATGGGACGGTAGCATTGTGAAACGGCATTTTGGTGGTTACTTCACAAAACGACCCGTTTTTTGCGCTCGGAAAATGGAAAAGGGTTTTTTCGAAACATGATCATTGTTCGGCACAAATTTAGTCCCGGATGTATTCTGAAACCGGGACTAAAAATATTTTCCGCCATTTCCCACCTCTTCCCGCCAAGTTTTCCCGCCCTTTCCTTTCTACTAGAGCTTTTAGTCCCCGATGTAGTCACTAACCGGGACTAAAGATATTTCCCGCCATTTCCCAAAGCTTCACGCCAAGTTTTCCCGCCCTTTCCCTCTATATTTAGGGTGATCGTGTCATGGCTATCCACACATCCACACCTTCCTCTCTTAGAACAATGGACAACGCCTACTGGGCCATTCTGACCCTCGAGGAGACCGAGGCGCTGTGCGCCTCCAACTACCCTTGTCCACCGGGGTACCGCCCGCCCGACGTCTGGATGCTGAGCGCTGGAGGGGTTCCTGTCCCTCCTGTCCCTCAAGGTTCCGCACGTCAGGCGGCCATCACAAACCACTTCTACCACGAGCTCACGCCGGAGCAGCGGATGGATCCCCAGTGGGATCCCGACAACTATGACACCTGGAATGCCTTCTTCGCTAATAGGCGTGAAAGGGAGCTCGCCAGGTACGAGGGTGATGGCCCGCCACCGGTGAACCACAACGAAGTCGGCCGTCGTCTGTGGTGGGAGAACCGTACTATCATCGAAGTGATGCGCTACATCGCCGGGGAGACCATCCTCGCCTACGGTGCCCACGAGTCCACCCGCCACAGGCCCCACACTATCCCGGCGGTAGCGGCATCGTCTTCCAGGAGACCCCTCTCCCACCCGCCGTGAATCCGAGGCTGGAATGGCCCCTGGTATATGCCATGGATGGGCTGAGGATCCCCGGAGTGGCAGGTGACGATGACGATGAACACCCTGAAGCTGCGTACTATAGGACTAGGCATGATTATGACTAAAGGGGGCGGCTTTAGGCCTGAGTGTTAGCTAGTCCCGATTTGTCCCGGTTTTTAATATTAATAAATGTCTTAAGTGTTACCTAATAAATAGAGGGAAATGCCTATATAAAGAGAGGGTTCATATTTAGTCTCGGTTGGAGAAACCAACCGCGACTGAAGGGATTGCGGCAGAGTGGGCCAGACAACACTAATAATAGGGGTGAGTGTCGACATTATGCCATGCGGCTTGTACCTTGTACCGGATGGTGTCACCAACCGGGACTAAAGATGAACCTTTAGTCCCGGTTGGAGACACCAACCGGGACTAAAGATGAGTCAGCACTAATGATAGGGGTGAGTGTCGACATTATGTCGTGAGTGTCGACATTATGCCGAGCTGCTTGTACTATAAATATGCATCCTTGTGAGTCCAGTCCTCCAGCCAGTTTGAGGCATCTCCAAGATGGTTTTAGAGAGCAGGGACACCACTACGGCCAGTTTCAGGGAGATGCCGACGGAGCCCAGTCCTCCGGCATCTCCGAGAAACTGGTCATAGAGGCACTCCCTAATATGTGAAATTAGTTAGCTCCGAGGCGTATTGATCTAGTTAGTGAAGTTACAAGCTGCAAGATGGTTTTCGAGAGCAGGGACACCACTGCGGCCAGTTTCAGGGAGATGCCGACGGAGCCCAGTCCTCCGGCATCTCCGAGAAACTGGTCATAGAGGCACTCCCTAATATGTGAAATTAGTTAGCTCCGAGGCGTATTGATCTAGTTAGTGAAGTTACAAGCTGCAAGATGGTTTCGAGAGCAGGGACACCACTGCTGCCAGTTTCAGGGAGATGCCGACGGAGCCCAGTCCTCCGGCATCTCCGAGAAACTGGTCATAGAGGCACTCCCTAATATGTGAAATTAGTTAGCTCCGAGGCGTATTGATCTAGTTAGTGAAGTTACAAGCTGCAAGATGGTTTTCGAGAGCAGGGACACCACTGCGGCCAGTTTCAGGGAGATGCCGACGGAGCCCAGTCCTCCGGCATCTCCGAGAAACTGGTCATAGAGGCACTCCCGGTCCAGCCACAAAATGGGACTAACACTCAAGACATTTATTAATATTAAAAACTGAGACTACAAAACCGGGACTAAAGGCCAGAAACCGCGAAAGATATCCTTCGGTCAAGCCACAAACCGCGAAAGAGATGAACTAGAGTTACATTATATGAGCATGAACTTCTTGGCATATGTCATTCCTTATGACCGCTTCAGACGTAACCATGGAGCATCTTCTTTACTTAACGGAATGCTTGGCTCAGTTTTCACTGTGAAGGGCGGAATTTCATCAAACTTATTATAATCTTCTGACATGTCTGTCTTGTCCTCGATTCCCACGATGTTTCTTTTCCCTGAAAGAACTATGTGATGCTTTGGCTCATCATATGATGTATTCGTTTGCATATTTTTTCTTTTTTTCGGTCTGGAGGACATGTCGTTCACATAGAAAACCTGAGACACATCATTGGCTAGGACGAATGGTCCATCTCTATAACCAAGATTGTTGGATCCACTGTTGTCATTCCGTACAACTGGTCTATCTTTACCCCTTCCCCATTCAGGTTGACCCATTTGCAGCGAAACAAAGGGACCTTAAAAGAGACTCCATAGTCTAGTTCCCATATCTCCTCTATGTAACCATAATATGTGTCCTTTTGTCCATTCTCGTCTATTGCATCAAAGCGGACACCACTATTTTGGTTGGTGCTCTTTTTATCTTGGGCGATCGTGTAGAATGTATTCCCATTTATTTCGTACCCTTGGAAATTCAATACAGTAGAAGATGGTGACGCGGCCAACAAGTATAGCTGATCTCCAACAGTGGTCTCATTCAAGAGATGTGTCCGCATCCAACCACCGACAGACTTCATGTGTTCATCTGTAATCCATGATTCAGGCTTCCCCGGGTTTTTGGAGCGTACAATATTCTTGTGTTCCTCCATATACGGAGCTGCCAAGGTGGAATTATGTAGAACTATGTAGTGTGCTTTAGTGAAAGAATCCCCGTACCTACATATCATTGCTTTCTTTCCCAGCGTGCCTTTTCCACTTAGTCTTCCCTCATGCCGCGAGTCAGAAACACCAATCGGCTTAAGGTCAGGAATAAAGTCAACACAAAACTCAATGACCTCCTCTGTTCCATATCCCTTGGAGATGCTTCCTTCTGGTCTAGCACGGTTATGAACATATTTCTTTAAGACTCCCATGAACCTCTCAAAGGGGAACATATTGTGCAGAAATACCGGACTGAGAATGGCAATCTCTTCCACTAGATGAACCAGGAGATGCGTCATAATATTGAAGAAGGATGGTGGGAACACCAATTCAAAACTAACAAGACATTGTACCACATCCTTCTGTAACCTTGGCAGAATATCTGGATTGATTACCTTCTGAGATATTGCATTGAGGAATGCACACAGCTTCACAATGGGTACTCGAACATTTTCTGGTAGAAGCCCCCTCAATGCAATCGGAAGCAACTGCGTCATAATCACGTGACAGTCATGAGACTTCAGGTTTTGGAACTTTTTCTCTGCCATATTTATTATCCCCTTTATATTAGATGAGAAGCCCGACGGCACCTTGATACTGTAAAGGACTTCAAAAAAGATTTCCTTCTCTGCTTTGGTAAGAGCATAGCTGGCACGACTTAAGTGATGCCATTTATCCGTCTTGTTATCTGTATGCATGTTCTTTGCTGGGCTAGTGTTATGATATGGTAGTGTTGTAAGTAAAAGTATGAGATGATACTCTTACAACACACATAGCGTGTAAAATCCATAAACCTTGTATTTACACATGTAGGTATGATAGTTATCATACCACGATGCACATGATAGAGATCATCTGCGGGAACCATATAATTTCACTAATAAACATATGATGTTTGGTTGCATCTTATATTGCTTGTTTAGCGCTTTGTTAAGCATAATAAGATGATCCCTCATTTAAATATCAAGATAAGAATGTGTTCTTCCTTTAGTATGCACCGATTATGTTTTCGTCGCTCCAAGACATCACGTGATGATCGGGTGTTCTTGGATCCACGACCATATTTCGGGTGTAAAACAGTTACACACGCAAATACTAAGGTTCTAACTTGGCGAGCCTAGCATGTACAGACATGGCCTCGGAACACAGACCGAAAGGTTAAGCATGAGTCATATAGTTGATATGATGCCCATTTGATGCTCGCCTTTGAAGCTATACCGACTCACGTGATGATCGGACTTGGTGTAGTGGATTTGGTTCATGTAATCACCAAAAGGACACGAGGGATGTCGCTTTTGAGTGGGAGTTCATTCGTAATATAGATTAGTTGAACTCGATCTATCATACACTTAGTCTAAACTTTACAAATTCTGTTGTAGATGGCACCACCTGCTTTTAATTTCAATGCGTTCATGGAGAAAGAGAAACTAGCAACGAACGGTAGCAACTTTACTGAATGGGCCATGAATTTGAGGATTCTCCTCTCTGCTGCACAAAAGCAATATGTGCTAGAAGCGCCGTTTGGCCCCCCACCTTTTGATGATGCCCCTGACGATGAGAAGAATGTCTATCAGACTCGTCAGGAGGACCACAACTTAGTTCATTGCGGCATATTGTATGGGCTAGAGCCGGAACTTCGAAAGCGTTTCGAAAACGGCAATGCATTTGATACAATGGGTGAGTTGAAAATGATTTTCGACACACATGCTGCTGTAGAGAGCTACAATGCTTCAGAAAAGTTCTTTAGCTGCATGATGGAAGAGCACAGCTCCGTTAGTGAGCATGTACTCAAGATGTCGGGTTACGCCGATAAGCTTGTGTCCTTGGGAATAACGATTCCCATTGACTTAGGCATCCATCGTGTTCTGCAGTCTCTGCCACCTAGCTATAAGAGCTTCGTGATGAACTATAATATGCAAGGTATGAAGAAGTCTCTCCCCGAGCTTCTGTCAATGCTTAAAACTGCAGAAGTGGAGATCAAAAAGGAACATCAAGTGTTGATGATCAATAGGAACACTGGTTTCAAGAAAGACAAGAAGGGAAAACGGAAGGGAAGTAAGGGCGGCAAGCCTGTTGCCGCGCCTGAAAAGAAACCCCGAGTTGGACCTAAGTCTGATTCCGAGTGCTACTATTGTAAGGGGACTGGCCACTGGAAGCGCAACTGCCCGAAGTATCTGGCAGACAAGAAGGCCGGCAAGGCAAACAAAGGTATATATGATATACATGTTATTGATGTGTACTTGACTAGTGCTCGCAGTAGCACCTGGGTATTTGATACCGGTTCAGTTGCTAATATTTGTAACTCGAATCAGGGGCTGCGGAACAAGCGACCGCTAGCAAGGGGTGAGGTCAAGATGCGTGTCGGCAATGGATCAAACGTTGATGTAATCGCCGTCGGAACGCTGCCTCTCCACTTACCGTCGGGATTAGTCATAAACTTGAATAAATGTTATCTGGTGCCTGCACTGAGCATGAACATTGTATCTGGATCATGTTTGATGCAAAGTGGTTATTCATTTAAATCTGAGAACAATGGTTGTTCCATTTATATGAATGAAATATTTTATGGTCATGCACCGATGATGAATGGTTTATTTCTATTAGATCTCGATGATAATGTTACACATATTCATAATGTTGATGCTAAAAGGATTAAACTTAATGATGATATATCCGCATATATGTGGCACTGCCGTCTAGGTCATATTGGCATTAAACGCATGAAGAAGCTCCATTCAGATGGACTTTTGGAATCACTTGATTATGAATCATTTGATACATGTGAGCCATGCCTTATGGGCAAGATGACTAGAACGCCGTTTTCCGGTTCAATGGAACGGGCGACAGATTTATTGGAAATCATACATTCTGATGTATGTGGTCCAATGAGTGTGTCGGCGCGAGGTGGATATCGTTATTTTGTTACTTTCACGGATGATTTGAGTAGATACGGTTATATCTACTTGATGAAACACAAGTCTGAAACCTTTGAAAAGTTCAAGGAATTTCAGAATGAAGTGGAAAATCATCGTAATAGAAAGATCAAATTTCTACGGTCCGACCGTGGAGGTGAGTATCTAAGTTACGAGTTTAGCACTCACATGAAAGAGTGTGGAATTCTTTCACAACTCACACCTGCCGGAACACCACAGCGAAATGGTGTGTCGGAACGTCGTAATCGTACTTTATTAGATATGGTTCGATCTATGATGTCTCTGACGGACTTGCCGTTGTCATTTTGGGGCTATGCACTAGAAACTGCTGCATTCACTTTAAATCGGGCACCATCTAAATCCGTTGAAAAGACACTGTATGAATTATGGTTTGGAAACAAACCTAAGCTGTCATTTCTTAAAGTTTGGGGATGCGATGTTTATGTGAAGAAACTTCAACCGGATAAACTCGAACCCAAAGCGGAAAAATGCGTCTTCATAGGATACCCTAAAGAAACTATTGGGTATTCCTTCTATCACAGATCCGAGGGCAAGGTTTTTGTTGCCAAGAATGGATCCTTTCTAGAGAAAGAGTTTCTCGCGAAAGGTGTGAGTAGTCGGAAGGTAGAACTCAAAGAGGTTGTGGAACCTTCTCTTCAAAGTATGGCGAGTAGCGCAGCACCGGAAGTTGTTCCGGAGTTGGCTCCACCTGTTGAAGAGGGAACTAATGATAATGATCATGAAACTCCGAAAGAGAGTACTACCGAACCTTGCAGGTCAAACAGGACGCGTGCAGCTCCCGAGCTGTACGGAAATCCTGTCATGAATTTCATGGTTGATGAAAATAATGACCCTGCGACGTATGAAGAAGCGATGATGAGCCCGGATTCCAACAAATGGTTAGAAGCCATGAAATCCGAGATGGAATCCATGTATGAAAATCAAGTTTGGAACTTGGTGGAATTACCTCACGACCGGAAAGCCGTGGAGAACAAATGGATTTTCAAAAGGAAAACTGATGCTGATGGTAATGTGACCATCTATAAAGCTCAACTTGTCGCAAAGGGGTTTCGACAAATTCAAGGAGTTGACTACGATGAGACTTTCTCTCCCGTAGCGATGCTAAAGTCAGTTAGGATTATGTTAGCAATTGCTGCATATTTCGATTATGAAATATGGCAGATGGATGTCAAAACCGCGTTTCTCAATGGTAATATTGAAGAAGAGTTGTATATGATACAACCAAAGGGTTTTGTCGATCCTAAGGATGCTAACAAGGTGTGCAAGCTTCAGCGATCCATCTATGGATTGAAGCAAGCATCACGAAGTTGGAATCTCCGCTTTGATGAGGTAATCAAAGAGTTTGGATTTGTCCAAACTTATGGAGAAGCTTGTATTTACAAGAAAGTGAGTGGGAGCAATGTGGCATTTCTGATATTATATGTGGATGACATATTATTGATCAGAAATGATATAGAACTTTTAAACAATGTTAAAAGTTATCTAAACAGCAAATTTTCAATGAAGGACCTAGGTGAAGCGTCATACATATTAGGCATAAAGATCTATAGAGATAGATCTAGGCGCCTAATAGGGCTATCACAAAGTACATACCTTGATAAGATTTTAAAGAAGTTTAAAATGGACGGAAGTAAGAAGGGGTTCTTACCTATGTTGCAAGGCAAGACATTGAGTAAGACTCAAAGTCCGGCTTCGGCGGAAGAAAGAGAGATAATGGACAAACTCCCCTATGCTTCAGCCATAGGCTCTATAATGTACGCCATGCTATGTACAAGACCTGATGTGGCACACGCTATTAGTTTGACTAGTAGGTACCAATCGGATCCAGGTTCGGAACACTGGATAGCGGTCAAGAATATCCTTAAGTACTTACGAAGAACTAAGGATATGTTTCTTGTATACGGAGGTGAAGAAGAGCTCGTCGCTAAGTGTTATGTCGATGCTAGCTTTGACACCGATTCGGATGACTCTAAGTCTCAATCCGGATACGTATTTCTCATGAATGGCGGAGCGGTTAGTTGGAGGAGCTCCAAACAACCTGTGGTAGCGGGATCAACAACGGAGGCCGAATATGTTGCTGCTTCGGAAGCGGCTCAGGAAGCAGTTTGGATGAAGGAGTTCATATCCGAACTAGGAGTTGTGGCAAACGCGTTGGACCCAATGGTGATCTATTGTGACAACAATGGTGCCATTGCCAATGCCAAAGAGACAAGGTCTCACAAGCATTCCAAGCATATTAAGCGCCGGTTTCACTCCATCCGCGAGCATGTCAAGGATGGAGATATAAAGATTTGTAAAGTACATACGGATCTCAATGTAGCAGATCCGTTGACTAAAACTCTCCCTAGAGCAAAACATGATCAACACCAGAACTCAATGGGTGTTAGATTTATCACTATGTAACTAGATTATTGTCTCTAGTGCAAGTGGGAGACTGAAGGGAATATGCCCTGAGAGGCAATAATAAAGTGTTTATTATGTGTATTCCAAGTATATGATAGATGTTTATTTTGCATGCTATAATTGTATTAATACGGAAACGTTAATACATGTGTGTTTAATAAACAAACAGAAAGTTCCTAGTTATGCCTCTCTCATAAACTAGCTCGTTGATTAACAAGATGATCAAGGTTTCCTGATCATGGACATTGGATGTTGTTAATAACGGGATCACAACATTAGTGTAATGATGTGATGAACATTCATCCGAAGTATAGCATTACGATCAAAGTCATTGAGTTTATATTGCTATAACGACTTACGAAGTGATCCTAATCCTTAGACCATGAGATCATGTCAATCACTAACACCGGAAGAGTTTCTTGATAACATCAAACGTCACACCGTAACAAGGTGATTATAAAGATGGATTCAGAACTAATAAAGTGTTATGTTGAGGCTCATGGATCGAGAGTGGAATTTGTTCATCCCGATGACGGATAGATATACTCTGGGCCCTCTCGGTGATATCACATTGATTAGCTTGCAAGCAAGTGATTTGATCACTAGAATGTTATATCACAGGAACGAGAAAAGAGTGCATGTCGGTAACGAGATCAAACTAGGTATGGAGATACCGATGATCGAATCTCGGACATGTAATATATCGTGAAACAAAGGGATTAAGATACTAGCGTAAAAGGTTCCGACGATCACAAGAAAGTCATCGTTGAATGTGTGGGAGTCAGTATGGGTCTCCAGATCCCGCTTCTGATTATTGATCTGAGAGGGGTCTCGATCATGTCCGCATTATTCACGAACCGTAGGGTGACACACTTAAGAGACACCGACATCCAATTGGATCAAATGTTTCATGCCGAAAGAATGAACAAGCGCAGGAATTTATTTCACTAGATACCGAAACAGGTTTTCGGGTGAAATTGCATAAAGTGGTTATGCATGTGAAATAGAATTCTAGCAAGGGGTTATTTGTGAATGTTTGTCATTAAAGTAATTGACAAAATTCTGAATAAAATAAAAGAGTTTTATTTAATGAGAGTTTGCATTAAATTTGGTGGAAATTTAATGGGATTTTTGAGTGGACTTTTGAGTGGAGGGAATTTAGAGGAGTTTTGTGAGTGGAGTGTCCACCCACATGAAGAGGGGAGGGCAAGGGGGTAGCCCCATGCGCCGGCCACCCCCTTGGGGTTCCCCCCCTCCTCCTATAAAAGGAGCCCCTCCTCCTCACTTATCTCTCACACCTCCTCGTGAAGGATCTCTCTCCCCCTCTAGAATTTATCCCCCATTGTCTCGGACTAGCGAGATACATGTTCCCGGTGGCTATTCGGCAAGAAATAGTTGTGCTTCCGCTGCATCGCTGGAGCGAGGAGGCGGAGGTTGCTCGGTGCCTCGAACGTGTGTGCGAGCACGGATGCGCTGTTGTTTTGCGGCGCTAGGACTTCCTCTCGATCTTGAGATCGGCAAGAGATCGTCTACATCAACCACGAGTTGAACTTGTTAAGCTTTGTCGGTCTTCAAGGGTATGTTCTCTATGGATATACATCCGCCCGTTGTTTGTATCTAGTATATAGATCTTGGTATATAGTTCACATCGTTGGAAAATTTTTGTTTTCTATGCTGCGAACCCTACACTCGCTACCCCGTGGATAATGTCAGAGAGATGGCACAATGTGAGCTACATCAGCCAATGAACAACCTGTCCTTCAAGGTGGCGATCGACACTGCTTTACCTTGTCTACCTAGAGCATGCACTCCACCATTTACTTCCGATTCCACCTGGCTATGCTCGTGTCATGGTGGATGACATAGTGGAGGATTTTGCGGACCTAGAGATTGACATCGCTACGCCTTAAGGCCTTACGAAACTAGGAGATGTCAAGAACAACATCATTCTATGGAAGAATAAGTACATCAAGTTTCCAGGTTCGGCGCCAAGGCCACCGACTCCAAGGAATCCAAGTCCACCCCGCATCAAATATCGTCAACCTCCAATTCCACCCCAACCCGATTATCGTCAACCTCCAAGTCCACCCTGCCCCATTGACGATCGCCGCAGTAGGAGTACATCAACTCGATCTCTGTCTCCACGCAATACTCGATCTCCTCCTCGGCCTCCATGCAATACTACTACCTCGTCGAAGAAATGGAAGGGAAATGCTCCCCCACGCTCCACATGGAAGAAAGGTCAAAAGGCGAAGATAGTCGACATCCCGTCGGCTCTTCCAAAGAGACCTTATGACAAGACCGATGAGAAAACTAACGCGGATGTGGCTGCCCAAGTTAAGGCGCATTTTGCACCTAAAAAGCCCGAGCCAAAGACGGTATATGATGAAAAAAACAAAAAGTGGGCTAAGTCCTTTCTTGAGCAACCATCCCAGATATCGATGAATCTGGAATAAGACTATGACCGGGAGATTATTAAGCAAGCAAAGAAGAAAAAAAGCACAAGTGCAAAAATTGGGAAGCAAGTTACCCAGCTCGGAGCACAGAAGAATCAATCAGTCGCCCCGCTCAAAGTCATTTCAGACCTTGACATGGCCTTCAGAGCTAAAATGGATATGGACATGCAAATAATGCACCCCATATCCCGTACTAATGCTGCACTAATGGGCATCACTGTATCGCAGGCCAAAGCACTTGCTACCCAAGCAAATATGTCTCTTGGTCAATATTTAGGCTATGAGGATACGCCAGTGGGTCAGATAGTACAAAAGTATGTCCGGGGGAGCTTCTAGTCAGTAATGAGGAGCTCGCGCGTCTATCCACACATATGCGAAATCTGCACGAATGGTATATGTCGCAAGCAAAAAAAGCATCAGAAAGATTGGTTTCCGGTGGACGTTAGAAAGGAGCATCACTTCAAACCATACTCGATACAAGTTCAAATGACCGAACTGTTTCAGTTATACAACCAGCGCGCCCTCGAGAAATCTATCATTGGTTGCTACTGTCTATAAGTGATTTATTTCTATAATTAAGTTGTAGCTCAGCTAGTTCATTGCATTTAATATATTATCCTAACTATATATCCTTTTGTATGATATTATATTCTACAGAATGAATATGCTTGAATGCAAAAGAGCCAGAAGATATGACGTGGGTTAATTGACCCATATATCGTTAATGAATATACGTTAAAGAATCACCCCAAGGACGTGGAGGCAGACATGTGAGGTTCTTAACCGAGAATAATTTTGTTAAGGAACTACTATTTTCTTACAACTTCAAGTGAGTGTTTCTATCTTGTACACATTTTATTTTTGCTTACTCGATGAGATATGCATGTATACTTATGTAAACGTCCGCATATTCCACTGGATCTTTCTAAATATTCAAGTTGACAAGTCCCTATTTGAAGTCCACGACTCATTAAGTTGGGACCAAGAGCAGTGGAGCGACATGAAAGCAATGATCCATAAGTAATTTCAATCATTATCGCATTATATCGACCCCTTTCATTCATTTCCTGATATCAAGTAACTAATAACTCCTTTGTTCATTTTCTTTGCGGAGCAGGTGTTGGACACGATTCAGACAGAAAATACCAGGTCCATTCAAAGAGGAGCTAACTTATAAAATGGCGAAGAGTTTACAGCAGCCACCGGGAACTCATTTATGTGGATACTACGTCTGCGAGTACATCCGCGAGTTGACCAGTGAGCAAAAAGTTGACTCATATTATATTTATGGTTTGCGGGAGAAACTAGAGCCAGACCAGCGCATACGAGCAACTCAAGAGGAGCTGGCGGGATTTATGATGAAGGAGGTCCTTGATGTACATGGAGAGCATTATGCAGATGATGTGGAACTCGATTTGCCTTAGTGATCTCCATGTAGTTGATATGATATATATATATCATCAATGATCATGTAATTTCAAAACATTTTTTCCTTTTGATATATATATCATCAATGTATGCTTGCAAGGGATCGATGAATTCTATAGGTGCATCAACATGTACTGTGTATGTACTAGCATAGAATATGTGTACTGAAAGTGTTTAAAAATATAGTGAAACACAAAACGAAAAAGAAATAAAATGGCAAAAGAAAGAAATACACAATCTCTGTCGCGGCAGAGAAACACATAATTCTCTGCCGCTGTAGGAAACCGTATAGTCACGGGTGGTGTTACGCCACGGGATTAGAGGGTTTCCGCCCCCCGCGACGCTGATACAGCAACGTGGCTGTTATCAGTCGCGGGCCGGAGCGAGCCAGGACTAGAGGGGGGGCCTCTAGTCCCGTTTTGGCAGTCCCGGGCCCAAAGCCGGGACTAGAGCTAGTTGCGGCCTGGGACTGGAGGCCCTTTTTCCACTAGTGATAGGTCCTGTTTATGAAATGCATTCATTTCAGCTACGTTCAAAAACTCCTTGACCTGAAGTTTAGTCATGAATCATTTTAATTGAACGACCTGTTGCATTCCTAGTTTACTGACTTATGATTTTGCAATTTGGATTGTCTTGATAAATTTTTGATACACTAAGTTCTATATTATTCAACTCTGTTTGGTGAAGCTGTTCATTTTCCTATGTTAGCTACTCTTTTACAGAACCTTGTGAGATTTGAATTAGCAGGAGAATGTGTATTCAAAGCCTGGGGTGAGTGACTGCTCGTAGATGAATTTGATGGTGCTACTGATGGATTGATGGACGGTTGCTCACCAACGACTCTATATCAGATGGCTCGCTGACGACTTTATATCAAATGTATATGTGATGATCTTCCTGTCATGTGGGGCGTGAGAGTTATTTGTGATTGTTTAGTTGAAACACAATTTTTTTGACTGGTTTGTTGTTGTGCACATTATATATTGTTTGAACTACTGTTGGGTTGATTTGGTTGTAACTTTATTTTTTAGAAAGGCATGTTGATGTTTAAATGTTATTATTTGCTATACTACTAACATGGTTTCACTGTAACTTTTTCTTAGAAAGTGTTTTGGCATCTGTATGCATTTGGGAATTGTTATAGACCAAAAGGTCATGGCCCAAACAATATTTTATGGAAGATTACACAATAAAAAAATAAGTCGCCAAAGCTCGAAATATACACAAAACGTAAATAGGCCAGAGCCCAAAAAATGACGTCTCCCAAAACAAAATGGACTATAAATGGCAATGCCCAAACATTAATGCACAGTTGAAGGATAAAATCTGGATAAAGAACGCCCAAATGTTGGGCTTGACCCAATTAGAATGTTGAATTGGAGTGAAATAAATGTTATCTATGACTAATTGGTTTGGTCATAGAAATATGCCACGTCAAATTCGTTGAGGTGGATGGGCTAGATAGGTTAGAAACGTAATCAACCAAATATAGTATACCAGATATTATATAAAAACTCTGGACTAGATGATATATATATAGTGGTAGATAAGAGAAAGAATGACTTGCAAAGTCAGTCGTGCAAAAAAATCCATTCAAACGAACCATTATTGCTAGTTACGTGCGAAGATGATTATAAAATTTCAGCGTCCGGCCAAGGATTTTGTTCCCATGTCTCACGGATCGTGTGAAAGACTTGTTTAAAAATGTAAAACCTTCGATTATATGCCTAATTTGGACTGGAGCTAGAGAGGATGCTTAACTAATCAAAGATGCCTTGTTTGTGGGGATTATAAATTAAGGAGGCAACTAGATCGGTAGTAGTTGAGAGGAAAGTGTCCAAAGATCAAAAATTGAGATACGTACAAGACAAATGAGACGGTTAGCGTCAAAACTAGTGTTTTGTTTAAGGAGTTGCTTTCCTTGTGTTTATAATAAACGTACCGAAGAACTTATTAGTGGCGTTTGAAATAGGAGGTTAGTTAGCTTCAAGCGGCACATTGCTAGTCTTGCGTCAATAATAAATGTTATCGTTGGCTTTTTCTGCAATGCCACAATTAAGCTGTTCACTGCTGACATATGAGTCCAACATCACCATTATATTATATATTTGTAGGGTTCGCCGGGGTGTGGGTTTAAATGTCACCGGCAACTTTTCAATTTCTTAAAAAAAATAGCTATTTTATTATTAAGTTTCACAACAAATTTATATTAGGAACTAGATATTCATATCTCACTAGGGGAAGAACAACGTGTCGTGTGTTCAAATCACATGGCAAAGGATCCCGTAGCACGGCAAAGCCGTTACAGTGCCACAACACACGACAATAATGAAATGAATTTGAATGTTTCCACACGAGCGATCCGTGGCACCTCGCCGTCGACCAATTACAAAAAAAACATATGGACCACGTGTTTCTTTTGTGGGGATTTCTCAAGTACTATGCTCTGTAATTTTTTTATTATTTCTTATTTAATAACGTTTGCATCACAAATCATCACACAAGTAAAAATAGTTTTTTATTTGTGTCTAGAGCAACTCTGAGAAAAGGTGGGCACTTTGGCTACAACCAAACGATTTGATTTTCTAAAGGTAACGAGCAGTCATATTTCCTGTTTCTCCCTGGTGCGGATTTGGGTATTGGCACCATGGATCTTGTATTAGCCAAACAATTTTTGAGGATAGACCTAGTTGGATACTTGACATGATGCCTATAAATTTTTTGATGTAATTATTATTGGACTATGTTTAGGCACATGTCTGCACGGATTTAATATGGCAAACCAATCATGCATGCATGGTTCTAACATCATGTGGGATTCATATATGTTTCTAAATTTCAAATGTTTTATTTCTTGAAGCGTAAGTCGAAACTTAGATCTGTTTTCATCGTTATCTTTTTCACGATAGACTGCCTCTACGTTCTCGTCCCCGCTATTTCTATGGACGTTACAAATGCAAAAGGTTGAATTTCATGCTTTTTTGGCCACCGGGTCGCCCAAAAAACACGTTGGAGCGACTGGTATTTTCTTGTGCCCATCAGTGGTAAGCCCTGTGAGGATTAGTTCGCGACCTACAGGTAAAAAACTTTTGCTCGCTCGCCGGGGTTCACGTTACCACCGACGTACTTTTGCGCTTCCGCCGGTAAGGCTGCAGCGACGCTAGGCCTTTTTCCGGTAGTGTCAATATCCCATGGAGTTAGAAGATTCACATAATTTTTGTAAGTCTATGCCTCTCCCCACAATTTGTGAGGACAACTCACTCAGGATTAGATCAAAAAATCATAAACATTGTATAGAAATTAATACTAAATAGTTTTACACTGTCGCCAATCATGATGAGATCAAGATTACAAGTATAGTACTATGGGTATGGAGAGGGGCTGGTGGCGGTGGATATCCTCAGCTCAGATATGAAAATGGCTTCAACCGTGTTTCTGCATACTATTGTTAGGGTTTCTAGCAGCTCGGAGATAAATCTTACATAGAAGGCTTCACGAAAGTTTCTTATGTTGACCATGCAAAGGCGGTGACACCTGGTACGGGCACGCGGTATGGCCGGGTCCATTCCATACCAGTGCTCGTTAAACCTTTCGGAGCTTTTATACATGGCCTCTTTGGCTTGGAATTATTGGAAACTCGGGATTCTTCATTAATTGATATTCATTTCGCCATAAATGTACCCTATTCTACAAGTAGGAAGATCAAAGAAAATTATTAGGTCTTTGCAATAATTAGTCATTACCCAGTGCTGAACCTAGGAAACTCGCATGTACCAATCTCGTCCCCTATTCTCCCTATGTTGTTGGCTCCGCATCTTCGGTCCATCGCACGATGGTAGCCGCACCGGTATTCCCACATCAATAACCTAATTAATGTTCCACTTTTATCTAATGGCATGCTTGCTTGAACTAACTTGGTATATCATCAGTTTGTGTAATATATAAATGTACAATATGATATGCACGGGGCCCTCTAGATTAATTTGATTGATCCATGATTATGATACCTATCAGAGTGTAATGCTGCATACATAATAGAGGTGGACACCTATAAATACTTATCTAATTCTTGCTTATGGATTGACAAACAACTATGGAGTGATTACTTCCACGCTTGCTTTCATATGTGAAATGCTTGGATGTTGACGTTCAATGTTTAAAATTCCTACATTCATTAATTAGTCGACATAAAAGTTGTTCCAACAAGTACACATCGACACTACAAACAACATTATATCTGCTCAATTAGTTCCACGACACGGCCGGCCACCGGGTTAACATGAACCAAGTGTATCTTATGCTAACAAAGAATGATTGTGATTTCACCAGATCACTTCACAAGGAGAAGAAGAAATACAACCAAGTACCCCGACTTGAAATATCCATATAATGTTTAAAAGCAACTTGTTTTCTACGGCTAAGGCTAGGATCCCATCTTACTCGTATGTTGATATGTTATCATATCTAACTCATAAATGATATTTCTATGAATACTTATATATTTGTTGATAGTTGGTTCAAGACATTTCGATCCACGGTTGGATTAGGACTCGTCTGGGTATCGCTAGGGTGGCCGGGTGCAGCCGCCACAAAAGCCTTAGTGCCTAGATGAGACAAGCTCTGCCATGCTAAGAAGAGATCCGACTCTTGAATGATGGGACCATCATGGGTCACATGACGAGGAGAGGAGGGCGGCGTTTATACTCTGGGAATTCAAACATGGTTGTAAAATTCCGATTGTCCATGAAATTAGGGAGGGTAGGATGCTAATTTTATAGTTCAAGTTCCGGGATGTGACATATGTTTGGCCAAGTCTGATCCACAACCACAGCCCAGACCAAATCATGTCGGATAGCCAATTTTGTGTCGGCCTTTGTTAAAAATGGCTTCAATGGGCGATATCGAAAATCCTTTTACGTATTAGTGTTACAGATAATTAAGTATGCAAATATCATATTCACTCCTTCCACACGTTCACCATAGGATAGATTAGGTGAACAGTGCATGTATGTCGTTTTGGTGTTAGAATATGTGGATATTGTACCATCCATGGCAACCATGTAGGTCTGAGTGCCAAGACAAACATGGCTGAATTCCAGGATAAACAGGTGAACGGATCATTGTTTCATATGTGGAAAACCGTCTGGACGAAAAAAAGAGAATGCTGGCATGCACCTAAGGTTATGGCGCCGTCCATGGATTCCCAAAATCTCGATGGGTTGCATAGTCAGATAATCAAACGTACCAGCTCGGTAAACATGAGTTTGTCGTGTAGAACACAATCATATCTTAATATCCACGAATAAAACTCTTTTAAAATAGTAATAACCAAGGAACTATGCTAGCAGTATGACAATAACCGAAATATGTTTCAATTTCTATCTAATGGTACGTTAGCTTAACTTGACTAGATCTATCATCAGTTGGACGAATATATAAACTTATACTGAACATGATCCACATGGGGCCCTCCATATTAAATACTATGAGCCAAAGTCCAATGTTCTATACGTAGTAGAGTTGGATATGTATAAGTACTATAAATGAAATAGCAGCCTACCACGAAGGTAGGCGCGTCCCAATACTTAACATTAATATTTGTTTTCATACGCTTGCCATGGTAGCTTGCCATAGTACGTAAGTGTCTAATGAATATGGCAGTAATACACCTGCATGACTTGGATACTCTTAGCTGCTCTATAAATAGTTGGGCATAACAATGGACCATAAAGCAGACAAGCAACTATCATTCCCTGTGCCAACACAAATTCATCGTACTATTAGCAATGGTAGGAGACTAGCTTTTTCTTATCACTGATTACATACATCCATCATTAGCTATCATCATCTGTCTATTTGATCGTACATGTGAGCTAACTTACTATATATGTGCATGTATTAATTGTGTCCAGGAGACGATCAAGAAGATTGGCCCGCATGGTTACGAGGAAGGCGCTGCTTTTGACATCGACTTCAAAAAGTCGCCCAAACAGCTGGTGGACATCACTATTTGGAGCAGTGATGGCCCTGATGGGAAAATCAATGCCATATCCTTCAAATATCGTGACGAGAATAATGATCTAGTCCAGATAGGTCCATATGGCAGCATAGAGGGTACAAAGCACACGGTATGTAACTTTTCCTTCATATATGATGGGTTCTTGCCTCCGCGCATAAATTTCATATACACTATATAACAAATGCAGTTTATTTCCATCCTACTTGTTTTGTCTCTCTTGAAGTAATGTTGGAATTTATATGAAGTCTTTAAAGGGTATATACTAATTAACTAATTACCAAATAACACTAATGGGTTCTTTCTGCATTTATTGT
Organism: Avena sativa; assembly: GCA_916181665.1. Lineage (NCBI taxonomy): Eukaryota > Viridiplantae > Streptophyta > Magnoliopsida > Poales > Poaceae > Avena > Avena sativa. The sequence continues at coordinate 483,604,326 of OV702283.1, forward strand.
AATACTACACAGATATCCATTACACAAGGTGAGTACTTGACCGTGATCTCTGGCTACTTAAACCCCTCCATCACTGCGCTCAACTTCAACACCTCTGCGGATGCTAAGTATGGGCAGTTCGGCAGGTGCCCAAACACTGGAGACACGCATTTTTCAATTGATGTGGATCACGATTCAATTGTATCCCTCTTTGGCCATAGCGACGACAAGCTCAGGTCCATCGGAGCCTATTCTGGTCCCCGGGCTTGATTGATCAATCCTTTATCATCATCATGTCATGCATGTGATACATACATACATATATATATATATATATATATATATATATATATATATATATATATATATATATATCCTATAGGTGTGACCTACATGACTATCAACTGCTTGCTGTTAAATAAAATATGCATCCTGTCAGCAAACTGGAGTACATGCCATAGAGTAGGTACTTCATGTGATGGAAGGATCCATGGTCTTTGCTTGTTCCATGTACTATATTGTATTGTATAATGTGTCATGTATGTGTGGTTTGTATTGTTCTCGCACTGGTATGCTTTTTTTATAATAATAAATAAATATTTTGGAAACTACGTGTTTTCCCCATGACTAAACGGCTACCATTTTATTATTGGGAAACGAGTCATTGCAAGATGCAACAAATAATCTTTTTTCAAGTATATGTTTATTTAGATGTGATGGCAAGTTCTGACTCTGTTTTCACGCTATAACTTAGACCACTGCCGCCTAGGACCTTACTAAGGATGTCGACTATAATGAACTTTTTCATAAATCGTGAACTATTTTAGCAACTAGCCAAGCCCCGGTAGGCTAGAAAATATGTCTATTAACATTAATTTGTAGACGCGTGGACAAACGTTCTGTCAAACAATCAAGCCGCGGAGTGCGCAAAGTGAGGTCTACTATACATGACCAACGCTAAAAAGAAACGTTCTTTCCGGGTAAATGTATACTAGCATTGACATAACTAACAAGCATGGCAAGTATTACACTTTTAAGAACCATGACAGTTGTAAGAACCCTAACAATAATCGACCAGTATAACAAAGTTTGGCATACGTGCTCTTCCACGAATTCAACATGGAACTCTCCGTTACCTTTCACCACTCGTCGAGCTAAATTCGGCAGGCTCCGCGTGGAACATTTTTAGCTTGGCGATCGGCAGTTCCTTCTCTTCAATTTGCAGACACTATGTCAATTAAATCATGGTAAAAACCGGTACAAATAAGAAGAATATTTTAATAAAATAACAAGACAATGTTTACATGTTAGTTTTTCTAGTCTGGGAACAAGCAGGTTGACCCTCATGATGCTCATATGTTGGGAAACATAGTGGCCACAAAGATAAGTCAGATGGAGGATGGAGGATGATGGTGGCACTAAAAAGGAAAATATATGGAAATGACCATATTACCCAGACAATATATTTAACATGCATGCATATATATGTGTATAAGTGCTAGTACAAACTAATTGGTTGACTGATGTAATCGGTTAGAATTTTGTAGTTCTTCGTTGCATTTCCATCTTTCGAACGATATACTTTAAACGGTCTAAAAGCAGGATAACAAAAAAGTATATTATTACAAAAGAGGATGATCTTAGATCAAAATCACTTTTATTATGCAAATGAAAGTAGTAAATCGATATAATGCACATGGACATCATGTTAAGCAATGTCCCATTATGCTTTCTAACACATTCTTCTCAACATGCATCACATCGCTGGAATGTCGAACGTCGAGATGCTAATGTAGGGTTCGTTTCATGTAAAACAACAAAATTCTACCGCAAGAACGCATAATACCAAGATCCAATCTATAGAAAATACAAGATCTAATCCACGAGATCGGTGCAACAAGATTGAAGAGAACTAACACTCATAGATCCAAAGCGTTTGACGGTATCAGATTCTCGTGGTTTATGTAGTCGATCACTTGCCGATCTCAAGATGACATTGACGATTCTTCTGGCACTGCGTTTCGGCAGCGCTTCCGTAGTCGGTCACACATATAGAGTCAATGAAGACCTTCCTCTCCCTGTTCCAGCAGGGTAGCGGAGGTAGTAGATCCCCTCGGAATCTCAACAACACGACAGTGTGCTATTGGTGGTGGAGGAGAGATTTCTGAAGGGCTTCGCCTAAGCCAGAGAAGTACGGTGGATGAGAGAGGGGAAGTGGCGGTTAGGGTTTTAGGCTCCAAGGACAAGGGCAAGGGCGTGTGGGGGTACGCCCCCACCCCTCCTTATATAGGTGGGGGCGGGACTAGAGACCCTCTAGTCCTGGGCGGTGGCTGGACCCGGGACTAAAGGGGGGTCCCTATATATTCTGTGCGCCAGGGGAGGTGCTGCCCAGCACTAGGCATTCCTCGACGAAGAACTCACACAGAGGCGACGCAATGCAGGGGAGGTGTTGTCCGGCCGGCCGCCAATTCCACCACCGCTCCGCCTTGCGTGCTCCGCCATGCCGCCGCTCCACCGTGCACTCCTCTGTTTCATGCTGCCGCCCGCCACCTCGCCGCTCCGTAGTGCTCTCCGCCTTGACGTGCCGCCGCGCCGCCTCGCGCCGGGCGCCGCCACTCCGTGCCGCCGTCACGTGCTGCCGCCGGCGTCGGTGAGAGCTCGAGGGAGACGGTGGTTTTTTTTGTTGTAAATATTAGCTAGGGTTATTAATTAGCTAGGGTTATTAATTATAATTAGAATTATTGTTTTAGTTATTAGGATTAGGATGAGGATTATTTTTAAGTTATTTTTTGTTTTAAATATTAGGATTATATTGTTTTACCACAAATAATATTAGGGTTATTGTTTTTTGTTTTAGTTATTAGGATTATTGTTTTACCATAAATAATATTAGGGTTATTTTTTTTGTTTTATTTATTAAGATTATTGTTTTACCACAAATAATATTAGGGTTATTAATTAGGGTTATTGTTTTTTGTATTAGTTATTAGGATTATTGTTTTACCGCAAATAATATTAGGATTATTAATTAGTGTTCTTAGGGTTATTGTTTTTTTCGTTATTAGGGTTATTGTTTTTTCTAACCTGTTTAACTCTCTTTCTGTTATAGTTAATTAAGTCATGGATCCATCCGAAGATCATGGTCGCATTGGTGCAGGTTTTCTTCAGGGCATGATAAGAGGTGAAATTCCTCTTAATATTGCTACCGGTGAAGATATTTTGCTCGAGGAAGAGATTTCCTCATATCTTAATCCATCCGGTGATGGACTAGAGGAAAACCTGATGTACCAAGGGGAAGACCGGATGGACGAAGGGCAAATAAATAACAACAATAATGATGGCCCCTCGACAGGATCCGGCGAGGTACATATATATATATAAAGCCTCATGTTACCTCTATTCATTTATTGATCTAGATATATCAATATATATATATATATATATATTAATCACTCTCTCTTATTCTTTTAGCCCACTAGATCGAAGCAATCGACAGATCAAACGAAACGAGGGTCGGACAAAAAGTTGGATGGTAATCAGAGGTACACCATCAAAGAAATAGATGATGATGGTGAACCGATTGCTCCAGAGAAGCACCGGAGGATGTTTAAAAATCAATGCGGGGTGCTTGTTAGGGACAACCTGCCGATCATCATCCAAGAATGGAATAATTCAAAGAAACCCGGTGAAGAATCCAACAGCTATGTCACCGATGATGCCAAAGAAGACCTTTGGCAGAAGCTCATAGCGCATTTCATACTACCTCCAAAGTATGAAGAATTTGAGGTAGATGGTATCACCCCAAGGCCGGGTGGGCTTGAAAAAAGAGCGAAAGTCAAGGAGTGGGTTATGAGCAAGATGGAGCAAACGAAAAGTTTATACGCGAAATATGTCGCGAAAAAGAAAACTCCAGACTTCAAAGGAGAAAACGAGAAGTTGAGAGAACAGTGGCTCGATTTTGTAACATACAAGCAATCTGATAAAGCAAATGCAATGTCGACAAACAATGCGTTAAATGCTGTCCAAAAGAAATACCATCATAAAATGGAGACAGGTGGCTACAAGAGTGCCATCCCTAAGTAGGAAACTATGGAGAATGACATGCGGGCTAGAGGCGTCACTCCTTGTATAGATGGATGGCCCGAGAGGTCAAAGCATTGGTCGTACGGGCACGGGGGATCGTTGGACCCAGAAACAGGGAAGACATTATTTCATGAAAAAATTCTAAAACCTTCCGAAGACCTTGTTGTTGTGCACATTACATATTGTTTGAACTACTGTTGGGTTGATTTGGTTGTAACTTTATTTTTTAGAAAGGCATGTTGATGTTTAAATGTTATTATTTGCTATATTATTAACATGGTTTCACTGTAACTTTCTCTTAAAAAGTGTTTTGGCATCTGTATGCATTTGGGAATTGTAATAGACCAAAAGGTCATGGCCCAAACAATATTTTATGGAAGATTACACAATAACAAAATAAGAAATGGATTGTAAGTCGCCAAAGCTCGAAATATACACAAAAAGTAAATAGGCCAGAGCCCAAAAAATGACGTCTCCCAAAAACAAAATGGACTATAAATGGCAATGCCCAAACATTAATGCACAGTTAAAGGATAAAATCTGGATAAAGAACGCCCAAATGTTGGGCTTGACCCAATTAGAATGTTGAATTGGAGTGAAATAAATGTTATCTATGACTAATTGGTTTGGTCAAAGAAATATGCCACGTCAAATTCGTTGAGGTGGATGGGCTAGATAGGTTAGAAACGTAATCAACCAAATATAGTATACCAGATATTATATAAAAACTCTGGACTAGATGATATATATGGTGGTAGATCAGAGAAAGAATGACTTGCAAAGTCAGTCGTGCAAAAAAATCCATTCAAACGAACCATTATTGCTAGTTACGTGTGAAGATGATTATAAAATTTCAGCGTCCGGCCAAGGATTTTGTTCCCATGTCTCACGGATCGTGTGAAAGACTTGTTTAAAAATGTAAAACCTTCGATTATATGCCTAATTTGGACTGGAGCTAGAGAGGATGCTTAACTAATCAAAGATGCCTTGTTTGTGGGGATTATAAATTAAGGAGGCAACTAGATCGGTAGTAGTTGAGAGGACAGTGTCCAAAGGTCAAAAATTGAGATACGTACAAGACAAATGAGACGGTTAGCGTCAAAACTAGTGTTTTGTTTAAGGAGTTGCTTTCCTTGTGTTTATAATAAACGTACCGAAGAACTAATTAGTGGCGTTTGAAATAGGAGGTTAGTTAGCTTCAAGCGGCACATTGCTAGTCTTGCGATCAATAATAAATGTTATCGTTGGCTTTTTCTGCAATGCCACAATTAACCTGTTCACTGCTGACATATGAGTCGAACATCACCATTATATTCTATATTTGTAGGGATTGCCGGGGTGTGGGTTTAAATGTCACCGGCAACTTTTCAATTTCTTAAAAAAAATAGCTATTTTATTATTAAGTTTCACAACAAATTTATATTAGGAACTAGATATTCATATCTCACTACAGGGAAGAACAACGTGTCGTGTGTTCAAATCACATGGAAAGGATCCCATAGCACGGCAAAGCCGTTACAGTGCCACAACACATGACAATAATGAAATGAATTTGAAATGTTTCCACACGAGCGATCCATGGCACCCCGTCGACCAATTACAAAAAAAAAACATATGGAGCACGCACTGGTAGAAAACGCCCCATGCCTCCCGGTTGGTAAGGGCCATTAGTCCCGGTTGCCCAACCGGGACGGGGCAATCGGGACTAAAGCTCCAACCATTAGTCCCGGTTGCCCCACCAACCGGGACAAATGGGGGCACCCGTGGCGGCATCAGAGCGCGAGGGGGGTGGAGCATTAGTCCCGGTTCGTAACACGAACCGGGACTAATAACCTGCTGCCGCGGTAGAGATTTGGCCCATTTCTCTGCCGCGGCAGAGAATTCATTTTGGCACATTTTGTTGCCGCGACAGCATTTTCGCCACTTTTTGTGCCGCGGCAGAGAATTCATTTAGGTTGTTTTATTGTTTATTTAGTGTTTTGCACTTATCAATAAAGGAACCTTATATTACACAAGATCATCATGACAACATTACATTCAATACACAGATCGAGTTCATGCACTACATACAAAAGTTGTTATTCGATGCTACTGGCCAATTTCTTGAAAGTTGCTATTTTTACAATTCCTATTGTCTATACACAGCCGAGTAGTATTCCCCTTGTGTGTTTAGTACTTCTGCATCCAAGAATCCCGCCAATTCCTCCTGTATTGCTCGTATGCGATCCTTTGGCAGAAGACCGTCCCGTAGACGTTCGATCTGATTTAAAAAAGGAGTCAGCCTATATGAATATGAAACTAAACACAATTTGATTGTAATTAAAAACTATAGAAATTGTTTACATACGTGGAGTTGCTCTAAATTCCTGCCCTTCTCATCGCACATCTGCCGGATGAACTCGCATACATAGTATCCACATAGATTGTTACCTAGTCCCTGCGTCAGGCACTTTACGACAACAGAGTTCAATCAAAATAATAATCTAGCATGATAATAACTGTATCAAAACTAGAATCAATGAGATGCGCGGATATAGCTAGTGGTGCTTACATCTAGTGGTTGAAATGTAAGCTCCTCTTTCCAAACACCCCTAGCCTTCTTGGTGAACCGTTTCCAAGCGCTGCCCGGCGTAGAAAACGAATAAAATAAGTTATTAAGTACTTGATATCATAAAATTCACGAACGTTGCCGATATAGTGTCGTAATGATTAGAATTACCGCTGGAGAAGTATCTGCATGTCCTTCCACGTCTCAAGGGGTTTATGTTTCGAGTCCATGACTAGTACACGCCCTTTGTCAAGTTGAATGATTAACAGAATATAGTGGTACCTGCGAATGCAAAACTAATCAATTATATACTTAACATCGAGTAAGCAAAATAGAAAGTGTATACAAGACAATAACACTCACTGGAAGTTGTAAGGAAATAGTATTTCCCTTTTGGTTTCTTGAAACCTTAATGCGTGTACTATATTATCCTCCGTATCCTGGGGGCTTATTTTGATATTAGCTTCATGAACCCAATATGGGTCAATGAAGCCAATGTCATAGATTTGTCCTCTGCTGCATTCGAGAATCTTCATTCTGCATATTAAAGTATGATTATATACATGCAATAAACAAAATATTATAGATGGAGACTAAATTAATTACAGAATTAGTACTTACAGACAATAGGCACTCATGAGAGATTTGTCCAAGGCGTCTTGATTGAATAATTGAAATAGTTCATCAAATTCAATGGATATCATGTCATCGTTTTCTTTCCCATGATGCTTTTTTGTAACCCTCAGCACTATCCAGTTAGCCCCGGCCCTTGTGGCATGCATGTACCAGTTATGCAATCTTCGCATTTTTGTTGGAAGATTGTTTACCTCCTCAGGTTTGACGAGAGGTTTTCCGTACTGGTATTGGTATGCTACTTCACTCACGAGGAAGAACTCTAACTGGGATAAGTACTGGGCAATACTCATACCTTGAGCAGAGGCAGCTTCTCCGTATTGTGCAACTACCTCTGGATCATACTGCTCTTCGGCCCCATATTTGCTCGACCCCACATTGGTTTGAGAAATCACCTTGAGAGGGGCGCAAGTCTGTTTTGCTTGTTCTTCGAGCTGGGCAACAGATTTCCCGCTTGCATCAGTACTGCTCTTCGAGGCTTTTTGTGCTGCATGTGACTTGAGAATAGAACGCTCATAGTCTGATGACAGCTTTGGCTCGGGTTGATGAAGAGTCTTTAGCATTTTCAACACTTTGGCTTTTTCTTCTTTGGTGCTAGGGAACTCTGGCTCTTTCGGCCGCCTCAGCTTAGCGAAAAACGCCGTCGTTTCCGCATCAACGATCGCCGCAGTCTCCTCTTCAGTACAGTCATAAGCTCTCTTGGGAGGAACCGTTGGTACTTTTGGAAGAGGCTCTTGTTTACGTTTCGGCGATCGCTTACGACGCACAGTAGCGGTACGCTTACGCTTTTTATCCTGAGGCGCCGGCGATGGCTCCCGCGGCGATGGCTGCACCGGAGATTGGTGAGGCGACGGAGCCGGGTGAGGCGACGAAGACGGCTGCCGCGGCGGCGACGACCTCGCTGGAGACGGGTGAGGCGGCGGCGAAGATGGCCTTGGCGTGTGATTTCGAAGCACGATACAATCCTTTGGCCATAGAATGGTGACGTTTTTTGCGTCACCCAGCACAGTCACATCCCCTTCACCAGCAGGGTAGTGAAGATCCAAAACCTCAAAGGTGGGCATGATTTCATCCACGCCGACAACAGCGTAGCCCTCTGGAACCGGACGACTGTGGTAAGTTGGTGTGGGTCCAATTGGTAAGGCATAGCCGACCGCCACCTTCATTGATATGTTCACAACTTTGACATGTAGCTCGCAGTGTGTCATCTCTGTGATATCATCCACTGGGTAGCCAACAGGAGCCATCGTCGGTGCATCATCGGCATTGCCATTGTCATCACCCGGGACCTCGGTGGAAGCCACGCTGCTTTTTTGATTATTCGATAGGCCGGTAGCATCGAACGCAGTGTGCTGCTGAGATGGGGCGCCGGTAGTACTTTGCTCTTTAAGTGAGTTAATTTCATCTTGTTGTTGCTTTAATCGTTCTTCAATTAAACGCATTCGCTCTTTCTGACTTTCTGCTTCAACTGCCTCCCTGTCCTTACTCCTCTGACGGCTTCTATCAGGATATTTCTTCCTCTCTTCGGGAAACTCAGTCCTCCATGATTGGGAGCCTATTGTGCCTCGTGTTCGTCCATCATGTTCATTATTTCCAAGGGCGAGTGTGAGCTCATCATTCTCTCTATCGGAAATGAAGTCCCCATCTTTAACAGCCTTTACTGCTTTTCTCATTCTCTCGATTGGCAAGGGGTCTTCTTTATGTCGTATGGTATATATACACCTCCTTCCGAGTCCAACGTGCCCCCATGCCCGTAAAACCAATTCCTTGCACGTTCTACCCAATCGTCTGTCTCTGTGGTGATATTTTTATCACGCAGTTCCTGCTCAAGTTTCTCCCACTTAGGAATGCCAGCCCTGTAGCCACCTTGCCCCATAGTATGGTGATACTTCTTGTTAGCAGCATTCAGCTTATTCGTTTCAGACATTTTCTTAGCTTTTTCTGATTTCTTGTATTCCACAAACTCATCCCAGAATGGTTTTATCTTCTCAAACTGAATATTCTTGAAATCGGGAGTCTTCTTTTTCACGACATAGTCAAGGTGCAATCTTTTCTTCCAGTTGGTGAAACACTGGGCCATCTTCCTCAAAGCCCACTCCCTGACCTTAGCCTCCATGGCTCTCCCATGTTGTAAGGCGTCCTCAACTGGATCCTCCGCATTTGGATCCAGCTCTATCTTCGGTAGTTTGAAATTAACCATGAGCCTCTTCCACAGTAAATCTTTGGCGTGGTTAGGGACAAATAAACATGTTCCCTCTTCATCCGCATTAGCAGGCCTATTCCAATTTCTAATGGGATCGGGATTAAGTCCCTAACGATTACTCCGCATTGTGCCACAAATTTGGTTGCGACAACTTCGGGAGCTGTCGGTCTGCCGTCTACAGCGACATCTTCGATCCTGAACCTCTCATGGTCTTGCAACTTTTTGGTTGGGCCTCGTCCGCTCTTTTCAGTAGATTCCTTCGATCCGGAGGGCTAAAAGAAGAAAGATCGCCGTTACTATTTCTATATAGATAGCAGATGATTAATTAATGAATTGATTTATATTACATGCACCTTGCCGGAGCGGTCGTCTTCTCGATTACACAAGGCATCGCCTTCTCCCTCGCGGAAGGCAACACCTTCAACCTCAAACAAGTTGTCTACTCTGGTAAAAAGAGGATCACCCTCACCGGAGTTGTTCAGAAACATTGATACGTCTAAATTATCTTCCCCACGGATCATACCTTGGATCAACTCTTCCTTTTCTTCGTCTCTGACGTGTGGGTCCATATTTTCTGCATAGGTGCAAAAACGAATAAGTCAAAGCGGCTAAAGGAGAAAGTTAAAGAGAAACCCTAATATATACATACACAATAATAAAAATGAAGAGAAACCCTAAACCTAGCTACAAAAATGAAACCGTGTAGTAGATAGGTAACTTTAGCTAAAATCAACTAAAATCAATATTCCGGAGTTCCGAGGGGTGTAAAACCTAGTTCGGAGAAACCTCGGATGCATATGAGAGGGGAACATGAGTATAAGGCTACAAAAGGGAAACTATCCAGCAGATAGGTAACACTAGATACTAACAAAATACCATATTGGAATCGATCTCGATCTCGATATCGTATTCTACCGAGAAGAACCAAATCACCAGAAAGAAAGGGAAACAATCAACACATGGCATCGATGCAATGCTCAAGCAATGATGATGATACGACAAGTTAATGTGCATTGGAATGTAACCCTAAAGCATGCTCGACAAGTTAATCGGGGTTCCGAGGGGCGCAAACCCTAACTCAAGGAACTCCGGAATCACCTGTTAGGGTTACTAGGGTGTTCTAATTAAACTTGTTATTTAAGTTGTTGAAAAATGCATGATTATGGCATAGATAGATAGTTCTCATTTTTCTGAACATTTTGGTATATTATTTGTATTTTTCTGAATTACAGATTAAAAGTTATTGAATTTACAAGTTTTATTCAAATTCTGAAATTATTAAATCAAATGTTTAAACCTTTTGCACCATAGTATGACAAGGATAATGATATGACAAGTTAATTTGTATTAAAAAGTAACCCTAAGACATGCTCGGCAATTTAAACGGGGTTCCAAGGGGTGAAAACCCTAACTCGGCGAAACTCCGGAGTATATGAGAGGGGTTGATTTTGTTTTCTAATTAAACTTGTCTTGAAAGTTGTTGAACAATGAATGATTATAGGTTAAATAGTTAGATCTCATTTTTCTGAACATTTTGATATATTATTTGTATTTTTCTGAGTTATAAATAATTAATTATTGAATTTACAATATTATATCAATTTATGGATTTAATTCAACCATTTCTGAATTTAAACAAAACAGAAAACATTTTTTACACCGCCACTGCTAGCCACAGTGGCTGACAGAGGGGCCCGTGGCCACCTCAGCCTCCACGCAGGGACCGGGGCACCTAGCCACAGTGGCTGACAGAGGGGCCCGTGGCCACCTCAGCCTCCACCTGGACCAGGCCACGGCTAACCTGCACCATAGAGGCACCTAGCCTCTAAGGCTGGCAGGTGGGACCGGGGCGACGCGGGCCCCACGCGGTAGCCACGCGAGCACCACGTCACCACGACGGGCGGCGCGGCAGACGGTGGTCGACAACGACCCTGGGGAGCGCGCGGGACTGCGGGGCTGTGCGCATTCGAAAGAGCTCGTCGAGGCGAACCATATGGTGGCTGCGCCGCCCATTATTGGTCGCCGGAGCGACGAGCACAGCGGCAGACAGAGGCGGGGGCGACAGATGGTCGTCGCGGTAGAGCTAGAGAGAGACATGGAGCGTGTGAAGAGGTGCTAGAGCACCAGTGGCTCACCACGAACGCGATGCCGGGGTCGGGGAAGCAAGGGGTGGCCGAACGGAGGCGAATCGACGGCGGCCGGAGCTCGGGAAGATGGGTTGCAGAGCTTGATTAAGGCCGAGCGGGGACGATTCCTTTGGCGTAGAGACGCAGTCCAGCACGGCGGAGCTCCTCGGCGACGAGCTCGGCGGGCAGCCTGCCGGCGTTGTGGGGGGTGGGGGGTTCCTGTGTGCGCGCGTCGATGAATGAGATGGGGAAGAAGAAGAAGAGGAGGGGCACCCAGTTATAAACGAAGGGCCTTTAGTCCCGGTTGGTGGCTCCAACCGGGACTAAAGGGGCATACGTCCCGGTTGGAGCCACCAACCGGGACCTATACTCCAATATTTTCAGCAGCCCAAGCGTTGGCGCGCAGGGGGTCTTTAGTCCCGGTTGGTGGCTCCAACCGGGACATATTCCCCTGTTTTCAAAAAATTTCAGGTATTTTGTCTCTGTTCCCGCCTTATTTTTTATTTTGGGGTTTAAATTTGTATTGTTTTTTAAATGATAATTAATTTGGAATTTAGAAAAACTTTAAACATAAAAAGTGTTTGGATTTGAATAAATAATTCAAAACCATTTTCTGTTTTAAAAAATAATTAATGTAACCATTTAAAATATGAACCATTTACAATTAAAAATGAATTAACTTATATTTTTTTAATATCAATTTGGAATTTAGAAAAAATTTAAACATAAAAAGTGTTTGGATTTAAATAAATAATTCAAAAACATTTTCTGTTTTAAAAAATAATTAATGTAACCATTTAAAATATGAACCATTTACAATTAAAAATGAATTAACTTATATTTTTTTAATATCAATTTGGAATTTAGGAAAACTTTAAACATAAGAAGTGTATGGATTTGAATAAATAATTCAAAAACATATTCTATTTTTAAAAAATAATTAATGTAACCTTTTAAAATGAATTAACTTATATTCTATTTTTGAATATTAATTTTTAAAACGACCCGTTTTTTGCGCTCGGAAAATGGAAAAGGGCTTTTTCGTGCGACAAAAAGGAAAACTTCCTCCTGCAACATTGTTCTCCATACCAATGTCCACACACATGCATAATATGGGCACAACATCACAAACTATGCCGTGATTCAACACATAACATCGGTCATTTGGACCGAAAGCCATGAAACCTCGAACATGAAAGGTCATTTTGTGAAGGTTTTTTCGAAACATGATCAATATACCAAGTCTGGTATTTTTCCTTTCAACTATGTAACATAATATGACACCACGCGAAGGATTTTCATTGTTCGGATTTTTTTTGAATTTATTATGCCCGTTTTGAATTATCTGAATTTCTAACTATGGTCGAACCGGTGTGCATGAAGATAGGGGACGGGCATCGTTAGAACTTGCATTGGATCTCTGAAGAAACCACATATTGCGAGTCTAAAAATGATTTTTTCAAAAAATCACGGGCGATAGATCATGTACCTGTAGTACAAACCGGACCCACTTCCTGCCGATTCGGAAGACATTTGTCCTTTTTACCCGGGATGGACGAAAAGGTTTGAGATGTACCGGTTGGGAGATAGTCCATGTAAGGTGGTCTAGTATTTTAGGAAAATGGGACGGTAGCATTGTGAAACGGCATTTTGGTGGTTACTTCACAAAACGACCCGTTTTTTGCGCTCGGAAAATGGAAAAGGGTTTTTTCGAAACATGATCATTGTTCGGCACAAATTTAGTCCCGGATGTATTCTGAAACCGGGACTAAAAATATTTTCCGCCATTTCCCACCTCTTCCCGCCAAGTTTTCCCGCCCTTTCCTTTTCTACTAGAGCTTTTAGTCCCCGATGTAGTCACTAACCGGGACTAAAGATATTTCCCGCCATTTCCCAAAGCTTCACGCCAAGTTTTCCCGCCCTTTCCCTCTATATTTAGGGTGATCGTGTCATGGCTATCCACACATCCACACCTTCCTCTCTTAGAACAATGGACAACGCCTACTGGGCCATTCTGACCCTCGAGGAGACCGAGGCGCTGTGCGCCTCCAACTACCCTTGTCCACCGGGGTACCGCCTGCCCGCCGGCTGGATGCTGAGCGCTGGAGGGTTCCTGTCCCTCCTGTCCCTCAAGGTTCCGCACGTCAGGCGGCCATCACAAACCACTTCTACCACGAGCTCACGCCGGAGCAGCGGATGGATCCCCAGTGGGATCCCGACAACTATGACACCTGGAATGCCTTCTTCGCTAATAGGCGTGAAAGGGAGCTCGCCAGGTACGAGGGTGATGGCCCGCCACCGGTGAACCACAACGAAGTCGGCCGTCGTCTGTGGTGGGAGAACCGTACTATCATCGAAGTGATGCGCTACATCGCCGGGGGAGACCATCCTCGCCTACGGTGCCCACGAGTCCACCCGCCACAGGCCCCACACTGTCCCGGCGGTAGCGGCATCGTCTTCCAGGAGACCCCTCTCCCACCCGCCGTGAATCCGAGGCTGGAATGGCCCCTGGTATATGCCATGGATGGGCTGAGGATCCCCGGAGTGGCAGGTGACGATGACGATGAAGACCCTGAAGCTGCGTACTATAGGACTAGGCATGATTATGACTAAAGGGGGCGGCTTTAGGCCTGAGTGTTAGCTAGTCCCGATTTGTCCCGGTTTTTAATATTAATAAATATCTTAAGTGTTACCTAATAAATAGAGGGAAATGCCTATATAAAGAGAGGGTTCATATTTAGTCTCGGTTGGAGAAACCAACCGCGACTGAAGGGATTGCGGCAGAGTGGGCCAGACAACACTAATAATAGGGGTGAGTGTCGACATTATGCCATGCGGCTTGTACCTTGTACCGGATGGTGTCACCAACCGGGACTAAAGATGAACCTTTAGTCCCGATTGGAGACACCAACCGGGACTAAAGATGAGTCAGCACTAATGATAGGGGTGAGTGTCGACATTATGTCGTGAGTGTCGACATTATGCCGAGCTGCTTGTACTATAAATATGCATCCTTGTGAGTCCAGTCCTCCAGCCAGTTTGAGGCATCTCCAAGATGGTTTTAGAGAGCAGGGACACCACTACGGCCAGTTTCAGGGAGATGCCGACGGAGCCCAGTCCTCCGGCATCTCCGAGAAACTGGTCATAGAGGCACTCCCTAATATGTGAAATTAGTTAGCTCCGAGGCGTATTGATCTAGTTAGTGAAGTTACAAGCTGCAAGATGGTTTTCGAGAGCAGGGACACCACTGCGGCCAGTTTCAGGGAGATGCCGACGGAGCCCAGTCCTCCGGCATCTCCGAGAAACTGGTCATAGAGGCACTCCCTAATATGTGAAATTAGTTAGCTCCGAGGCGTATTGATCTAGTTAGTGAAGTTACAAGCTGCAAGATGGTTTCGAGAGCAGGGACACCACTGCTGCCAGTTTCAGGGAGATGCCGACGGAGCCCAGTCCTCCGGCATCTCCGAGAAACTGGTCATAGAGGCACTCCCTAATATGTGAAATTAGTTAGCTCCGAGGCGTATTGATCTAGTTAGTGAAGTTACAAGCTGCAAGATGGTTTTCGAGAGCAGGGACACCACTGCGGCCAGTTTCAGGGAGATGCCGACGGAGCCCAGTCCTCCGGCATCTCTGAGAAACTGGTCATAGAGGCACTCCCGGTCCAGCCACAAAATGGGACTAACACTCAAGACATTTATTAATATTAAAAACTGAGACTACAAAACCGGGACTAAAGGCCACAAACCGCGAAAGATATCCTTCGGTCAAGCCACAAACCGCGAAAGAGATGAACTAGAGTTACATTATATGAGCATGAACTTCTTGGCATATGTCATTCCTTATGACCGCTTCAGACGTAACCATGGAGCATCTTCTTTACTTAACGGAATGCTTGGCTCAGTTTTCACTGTGAAGGGCGGAATTTCATCAAACTTATTATAATCTTCTGACATGTCTGTCTTGTCCTTGATTCCCACGATGTTTCTTTTCCCTGAAAGAACTATGTGACGCTTTGGCTCATCATATGATATATTCGTTTGCATATTTTTTCTTTTTTTCGGTCTGGAGGACATGTCCTTCACATAGAAAACCTGAGACACATCATTGGCTAGGACGAATGGTTCATCTCTATAACCAAGATTGTTGAGATCCACTGTTGTCATTCCGTACAACTGGTCTATCTTTACCCCTTCCCCATTCAGGTTGACCCATTTGCAGCGAAACAAAGGGACCTTAAAAGAGACTCCATAGTCTAGTTCCCATATCTCCTCTATGTAACCATAATATGTGTCCTTTTGTCCATTCTCGTCTATTGCATCAAAGCGGACACCACTATTTTGGTTGGTGCTCTTTTTATCTTGGGCGATCGTGTAGAATGTATTCCCATTTATTTCGTACCCTTGGAAATTCAATACAGTAGAAGATGGTGACGCGGCCAACAAGTATAGCTGATCTCCAACAGTGGTGTCATTCAAGAGATGTGTCCGCATCCAACCACCGACAGACTTCATGTGTTCATCTGTAATCCATGATTCAGGCTTCCCCGGGTTTTTGGAGCGTACAATATTCTTGTGTTCCTCCATATACGGAGCTGCCAAGGTGGAATTATGTAGAACTATGTAGTGTGCTTTAGTGAAAGAATCCCCGTACCTACATATCATTGCTTTCTTTCCCAGCGTGCCTTTTCCACTTAGTCTTCCCTCATGCCGCGAGTCAGAAACACCAATCGGCTTAAGGTCAGGAATAAAGTCAACACAAAACTCAATGACCTCCTCTGTTCCATATCCCTTGGAGATGCTTCCTTCTGGTCTAGCACGGTTATGAACATATTTCTTTAAGACTCCCATGAACCTCTCAAAGGGGAACATATTGTGCAGAAATACCGGACCGAGAATGGCAATCTCTTCCACTAGATGAACCAGGAGATGCGTCATAATATTGAAGAAGGATGGTGGGAACACCAATTCAAAACTAACAAGACATTGTACCACATCCTTCTGTAACCTTGGCAGAATATCTGGATTGATTACCTTCTGAGATATTGCATTGAGGAATGCACACAGCTTCACAATGGGTACTCGAACATTTTCTGGTAGAAGCCCCCTCAATGCAATCGGAAGCAACTGCGTCATAATCACGTGACAGTCATGAGACTTCAGGTTTTGGAACTTTTTCTCTGCCATATTTATTATCCCCTTTATATTAGATGAGAAGCCCGACGGCACCTTGATACTGTAAAGGACTTCAAAAAAGATTTCCTTCTCTGCTTTGGTAAGAGCATAGCTGGCACGACTTAAGTGACGCCATTTATCCGTCTTGTTATCTGTATGCATGTTCTTTGGGTCTTTCATAATTTGTTGGTCCTCCCGTGCTTCAGGTGTATCTTTTGTCTTCCCATACACGCCTAGGAATCCTAGCAGGTTCACGCAGAGATTCTTCGTCACGTGCATCACGTCAATTGAAGAGCGGACACGCAGGACTTTCCAATATGGCAGCTCCCAAAATATAGATTTCTTCTTCCACATGGGTACGTGTCCTGTAGCGACGTCGTTCGGAACTGATTGACCGCCGGGACCCTTTCCAAAGATTACTTCTATGTCCTTGACCATACCAAATACATCATCACCAGCTGGGAGTTCAGGCTTCTTCCGGTGATCTGCCTCACCTTTGAAATGCTTGCCTTTCTTTCTTACGGGATGATTGGTCGGAAGAAATCGTCGATTCGCTAGGTACACAACCTTCTTGCATTTATGCAAATATGTACCTTCGGTCTTATCTAAACAGTGGGTGCATGCCTTATATCCTTTGTTTGTCTGTCCTGAAAGGTTACTAAGAGCAGGCCAATCATTGATGGTTACGAATAACAACCCTCGTAGATTAAATGGCTCCTGTTTGTTCTCATCCCACGCATGTACACCTGGTTTGCCCCACAACTGTAAGAGTTCTTCAACTAATGGCCTAAGGTACACATCAATGTCGTTGCCCGGTTGCTTCGGGCCTTGGATGAGCACTGGCATCATAATGAACTTACGCTTCATGCACAACCAAGGAGGCAGGTTGTAGATACATAGAGTCACGGGACAGGTGCTGTGACTGCAGCTCTGCTCCCCAAAAGGATTCATGCCATCCGTACTTAGACCAAACCATAAGTTCCTTGCGTCACCTGCAAAGTCTGGGAAGTCTCTCTCGATTTTTCTCCACTGTGACCCATCAGCAGGGTGTCTCAACTCCCCGTCTTTCTTACGGTCTTCTTTGTGCCATCGCAACAACCTGGCATGCTCTTTGTTTCTGAACATGCGTTTCAACCTTGGTATTATAGGAGCATACCACATAACCTTAGCAGGAACCCTCTTCCGGAGGGGCTCTCCCTCAACATCACCAGGGTCATCTCGTCTGATCTTATACCGCAACGCGTTGCATACCGGGCATTTATCTAAATTCTCATACTCCTTACCGCGGTAGAGGATGCAGTCATTAATGCATGCATGTATCTTTTGCACATCTAATCCCAGAGGACAGAGAGTCTTCTTTGCTTTGTAGGTACTCTCGGGAAGTTCGTTATGTTTTGGAAACTTCGGCTTCATTATTTTCAGCATCTTTTCAAATGAGGAGTCAGTTAGACCACACTCTGCCTTCCATTGCAACAATTCCAGTGTCGTACCGAGCTTTGTGCTGCCATTTTCACAATTTGGGTACAACAATTTCTAGTGATCTTCTAACATGCCCTCTAACTTCAACTTCTCATTTTCTGTTTCACAGTCTCGCTTTGCATCAGAAATGACCCTACCAAGTTCATCAGCCGGCTCATCTGATGTCCGTTCTTCACCTTTTTCCTCTCCATTATCTTCCATTGCAGTATCACTGTATTCAGGAAACATATGATGAAAGTTGTTATCATCATCTTCTTCTTCACCATCTTCCATCATAACCCCTCTTTCCCCGTGCTTGGTCCAGCAATTATAGTTGGGCATGAAACCTTTCATAATCAGGTGGCCGCGAATGATTTTCGAGGAAGAGTACTCCTTGTTGTTCCGACATTGAACACATGGACAACGTATAAATCCATTCTCTTTGTTTGCCGTAGCCACGTCGATAAATTTATCCACGCCTTTGATATACCCGGCTACCAGCCGGTCACCGTATATCCATTCCCGACCGTTCATCTGCATCATATAAGTAAGTTTATCAAAAAACATGACATCATAAATAGTGAAATAACCAATTCACACCGACACATGAATTGTATCAATGACCTAGAAAAGATAAGATTGCTAACCTCAATCGAGGGAAATAAAGAGGAGAAAGATCAAGTGCGTCTCGAACACCTTCTATATTTTTGTTCTATGAGAAATTCAACGGGATTTTTCACTCAAACATTTCAACAAACACCTTCAATGCATGCATGGAAAAAAACTAGCACACACCCTCACACCTTACACCATTCGAAAAAACAGAGTGGAGGCAGAGGGGGCTGGGGCGTTGCATTTATAGAGGGCAAGGGGCCTTTAGTCCCGGTTGAAGCCAGCAACCGGGACTAAAGGTGCGTGCCAGGCCACGTGGCTGTGGCCAAACCTTTAGTCCCGGTTGGTGGCTCCAACCGGGACGCATGCCCCCTTACCAACCGGGACCCATGCCCCCTGGCGCAACCGGGACTAATGCTCCGAGGGGTCGCGAACGGATGGCCCTTTTTCCTCTAGTGACGTGTTTCTTTTGTGGGGATTTCTCAAGTACTATGCTCTGTAATTTTTTTATTATTTCCTATTTAATAACGTTTGCATCACAAATCATCACACAAGTAAAAATAGTTTTTTATTTGTGTCTAGAGCAACTCTGGGAAAAGGTGGGCACTTTGGCTACAACCAAACGATTTGATTTTCTAAAGGTAACGAGCAGTCATATTTCCATCATATGCCCCCTGTCCACCTTGTTTCCGGGAGTGCTTATTTCCTGTTTCTCCCTGGTGCGGCTTTGGGTATTGGCACCATGGATCTTGTATTAGCCAAACAATTTTTGAGGATAGACCTAGTTGGATACTTGACATGATGCCTATAAATTTTTTGATGTAATTATTATTGGACTATGTTGTTTAGGGCACATGTCAGCACGGATTTAATATGGCAACCCAATCATGCATTCATGGTTCTAACATCATGTGGGATTCATATATGTTTTTAAATTTCAAATGTTTTATCTCTTGAAGCGTAAGTCGAAACTTAGATCTGTTTTCATCGTTATCTTTTTCGCGATAGACTGCCTCTACGTTCTCGTCCCTGCTATTTCTATGGACGCTACAAATGCAAAAGGTTGAATTTCATGCTTTTTTGGCCACAGGGTCGCCCACAAAACACGTTGGAGCGACTGGTATTTTCTTGTGCTCATCAGTGGTAAGCCCTGCGAGGATTAGTTCGCGACCTACACGTAAAAAAATTTTAGTCGCTCGCCGGGGTTCACGTTACCACCGACGTACTTTTGCGCTTCCGCCGGTAAGGCTGCAGCGACGCTAAGCCTTTTTCCGGTAGTGTCAATATCCCATGGAGTTAGAAGATTCACATAATTTTTGTAAGTCTATGCCTCTCCCCACAATTTGTGAGGACAACTCACTCAGGATTAGATCAAAACATCATAAACATTGTATAGAAATTAATACTAAATAGTTTTACACTATCGCCAATCATGATGAGATCAAGATTACAAGTATAGTATTATGGGTATGGAGAGGGGCTGGTGGCGGTGGATATCCTCAGCTCAGATATGAAAATGGCTTCAACCGTGTTTCTGCATACTATTGTTAGGTTTTCTAGCAGCTCGGAGATAAATCTTACGTAGAAGGCTTCAGGAAAGTTTCTTATGTTGACCATGCAAAGGCGGTGACACCTGGTACGGGCACGCGGTATGGACGGGTCCATTCCATACCAGTGCTCGTTAAACCTTTCGGAGCTTTTATACATTGCCTCTTTGGCTTGGAATTATTGGAAACTCGGGATTCTTAATTAATTGATATCATTTCGCCATAAATGTACCCTAAAGTAGGAAGATCAAAGAAAATTATTAGGTCTCTACAATAATTAGTCATTACCCAGTGCTGAACCTAGGAAACTCGCATGTACCAATCTCGTCCCCTATTCTCCCTATGTCGTTGGCTCCGCATCTTTAGTCCATCGCACGATGGTACCCGCACCGGTATTCCCACATCAATAACCTAATTAATGTTCCACTTTTATCTAATGGCATGCTTGCTTGACCTAACTTGGTATATCATTAGTTTGTGTAATATATAAATGTACAATATGATATGCACGGGGGGCCCTCTAGATTAATTTGATTGATCCATGATTATGCCACCTATCAGAGTGTAATGCTGCATACATAATAGAGGTGGTCACATATAAATACTTATCTAATTCTTTCTTATGGATTGACAAACAACTAGGGAGTGATTACTTCCACGCTTGCTTTCATATGTGAAATGCTTGGATGTTGACGTTCAATGTTTAAAATTTCTACATTCATTAATTAGTCGACATAAAAGTTGTTCCAACAAGTACACATCGACACTAGAAACAACATTATATCTGCTCAATTAGTTCCACGACGCGGCCAACCACCTAGTTAACATGAACCAAGTGTATCTTATGCTAACAAAGAATGATTGTGATTCCACCAGATCAGTTCACAAGGAGAAGAAGAAATACAACCAAGTACCCCGACTCGAAATATCCATATAATGTTTAAAAGCAACTTGTTTTCTATGGCTAAGGCTAGGATCCCATCTTACTCGTATGTTGATATGTTATCATATCTAACTCATAAATGATATTTCTATGAATACTTATATATTTGTTGTTAGTTGGTTCAAGACATTTCGATCCACGGTTGGATTAGGACTCGTCTAGGTATCGCTAGGGTGGCCGGGTGCAGCCGCCACAAAAGCCTTAGTGCCTAGATGAGACAAGCTCTGCCATGCTAAGAAGAGATCCGACTCTTGAATGATGGGACCATCATGGGTCACATGACGAGGAGAGGAGGGCGGCGTTTATACTCTGGGAATTCAAACATGGTTGTAAAATTCCGATTGTCCATGAAATTAGGGAGGGTAGGATGCTAATTTTATAGTTCAAGTTCCGTGATGTGGCATATGTTTGGCCAAGTCTGATCCACAACCACAGCTCAGACCAAATCGTGTCGGATAGCCAATTTTTTGTGTCGGCCTTTGTTAAAAATGGCTTCAATGGGCGATATCGAAAATCCTTTTACGTATTAGTGTTACAGATAATTAAGTATGCAAATATCATATTCACTCCTTCCACACGTTCACCATAAGATAGATGAGGTGAACAGTGCATGTATGTCCTTTTGGTGTTAGAATATGTGGATATTGTACCATCCATGGCAACCATGTAGGTCTGAGTGCCAAGACAAACATGGCTGAATTCCAGGATACACAGGTGAACGGATCATTGTTTCATATGTGGAAAATCGTCTGGACGAAAAAAAGAGAATGCTGGCATGCACCTAAGGTTATGGCGCCGTCCATGGATTTCCAAAATCTCGATGGGTTGCATAGTCAGATAATCAAACGTACCAGCTCGGTAAACATGAGTTTGTCATGTAGAACACAATCATATCTTAATCTCCACGAATGAAACTCTTTTAAAATAGTAATAACCAAGGAACTAGCTAGCAGTATGACAATAACCGAAATATGTTTCAATTTCTATCTAATGGTACGTTAGCTTAACTTGACTAGATCTATCATCAGTTGGACGAATATATAAACTTATACTGAACATGATCCACATGGGGCCCTCCATATTAAATACTATGAGCCAAAGTCCAATGTTCTGTACGTAATAGAGGTGGATATGTATAAGTACTATAAATGAACTAGCAGCCTACCACGAAGGTAGGCGCGTCCCAATACTTAATATTAATATTTGTTTTCATACGCTTGCCATGGTAGCTTGCCATAGTACGTAAGTGTCTAATGAATATGGCAGTAATACACCTGCATGACTTGGATACTCTTAGCTGCTCTATAAATAGTTGGGCATAACAATGGACCATAATGCAGACAAGCAACTATCATTCCCTGTGCCAACACAAATTCATCGTACTATTAGCAATGGTAGGAGACTAGTTTTTTCTTATCACTGATTACATACATCCATCATTAGCTATCATCATCTGTCTATTTGATCGTACATGTGAGCAAACTTACTATATATGTGCATGTATTAATTGTGTCCAGGAGACGATCAAGAAGATTGGCCCGCATGGTTACGAGGAAGGCGCTGCTTTTGACATCGACTTCAAAAAGTCGCCCAAACAGCTGGTGGACATCACTATTTGGAGCAGTGATGGCCCTGATGGGAAAATCAATGCCATATCCTTCAAATATCGTGACGAGAATAATGATCTAGTCCAGATAGGTCCATATGGCAGCATAGAGGGTACAAAGCACACGGTATGTAACTTTTCCTTCATATATGATGGGTTCTTGCCTCCGCGCATAAATTTCATATACACTATATAACAAATGCAGTTTATTTCCATCCTACTTGTTTTGTCTCTCTTGAAGTAATGTTGGAATTTATATGAAGACTTTAAAGGGTATATACTAATTAACTAATTACTAAATAACACTAATGGGTTCTTTCTGCATTTATTGTAATACTACACAGATATCCATTACACAAGGTGAGTACTTGACCGTGATCTCTGGTTACTTAAACCCCTCCATCACTGCGCTCAACTTCAACACCTCTGCGGATGCTAAGTATGGGCAGTTCGGCAGGTGCCCAAACACTGGAGACACGCATTTCTCAATTGATGTGGATCACGATTCAATTGTATCCCTCTTTGGCCATTGCGACGACAAGCTCAGGTCCATCGGAGCCTATTCTGGTCCCCGGGCTTGATTGATCAATCCTTTATCATCATCATGTCATGCATGTGATATATATATATATATATATATATATATATATATATATATATAAATATATATATATATATCCTATAGGTGTGACCTACATACCTA
Organism: Avena sativa; assembly: GCA_916181665.1. Lineage (NCBI taxonomy): Eukaryota > Viridiplantae > Streptophyta > Magnoliopsida > Poales > Poaceae > Avena > Avena sativa. The sequence continues at coordinate 483,627,938 of OV702283.1, forward strand.
TCAACTGTTTGCTGTTAAATAAAATATGCATCCTGTCAGCAAACTGGAGTACATGCCATAGAGTAGGTACTCCATGTGATGGAAGGATCCATGGTCTTTGCTTGTTCCATGTACTATATTGTATTGTATAATGTGTCATGTATGTGTGGTTTGTATTGTCCTCGCACTAGTATGCTTTTTTTATAATAATAAATAAATATTTTGGAAACTACGTGTTTTCCCCATGACTAAACGGCTACCATTTTATTATTGGGAAACGAATCATTGCAAGATGCAACAAATAATCTTTTTTCAAGTATATGTTTATTTAGATGTGATGGCAAGTTCTGACTCTGTTTTCACGCTATAACTTAGACCACTGCCGCCTAGGACCTTACTAAGGATGTCGACTATAATGAACTTTTTCATAAATCGTGAACTATTTTAGCAACTAGCCAAGCCCCGGTAGGCTAGAAAATATGTCTATTAACATTAATTTGTAGACGCGTGGACAAACGTTCTGTCAAACACTCAAGCCGCGGAGTGCGCAAAGTGAGGTCTACTATACATGACCAACGCTAAAAAGAAACGTTCTTTCCGGGTAAATGTATACTAGCATTGACATAGCTAACAAGCATGGCAAGTATTACACTTTTAAGAACCATGACAGTTGTAAGAACCCTAACAATAATCGACCAGTATAACAAAGTTTGGCATACGTGCTCTTACACGAATTCAACATGGAACTCTCCGTTACCTTTCACCACTCGTCGAGCTAAATTCGGCAGGCTCCGCGTGGAACATTTTTAGCTTGGCGATCGGCAGTTCCTTCTCTTCAATTTGCAGACATTATGTAAATTAAATCATGATCGAAACCGGTACAAATAAGAAGAATATTTTAATAAAATAATAAGACAATGTTTACATGTTAGTTTTTCTAGTCTGGGAACAAGCAGGTTGACCCTCATGATGCTCATATGTTGGGAAACATAGTTGCCACAAAGATAAGTCAGATGGAGGATGGAGGATGATGGTGGCACTAAAAAGGAAAATATATGGAAATGACCATATTACCCAGACAATATATTTAACATGCATGCATATATATGTGTATAAGTGCTAGTACAAACTAATTGGTTGACTGATGTAATCGGTTAGAATTTTGTAGTTCTTCGTTGCATTTCCATCTTTCGAACGATATACTTTAAACGGTCTAAAAGCAGGATAACAAAAAAGTATATTATTACAAAAGAGGATGATCTTAGATCAAAATCACTTTTATGATGCAAATGAAAGTAGTAAATCGATATAATGCACATGGACATCATGTTAAGCAATGTCCCATTATGCTTTCTAACACATTCTTCTCAACATGCATCACATCGCTGGAATGTCGAACGTCGAGATGCTAATGTAGGGTTCGTTTCATGTAAAACAACAAAATTCTACCGCAAGAACGCATAATACCAAGATCCAATCTATAGAAAAGACAAGATCTAATCCACGAGATCGGTGCAACAAGATTGAAGAGAACTAACCCTCATAGATCCAAAGCGTTTGACGGTATCAGATTCTCGTGGTTTATGTAGTCGATCACTTGTCGATCTCAAGATGACATTGACGATCCTTCTGGCACTGCGTTTCGGCAGCGCTTCCGTAGTCGGTCACACATATAGAGTCAATGAAGACCTTCCTCTCCCTGTTCCAGCAGGGTAGCGGAGGTAGTAGATCCCCTCGGAATCTCAACAACACGACAGTGTGCTATTGGTGGTGGAGGAGAGATTTCTGAAGGGCTTCGCCTAAGCCAGAGAAGTACGATGGAGGAGAGAGGGGAAGTGGCGGTTAGGGTTTTAGGCTCCAAAGACAAGGGCAAGGGCGTGTGGGGGTACGCCCCCACCCCTCCTTATATAGGTGGGGGCGGGACTAGAGACCCTCTAGTCCTGGGCGGTGGCTGGACCCGGGACTAAAGGGGGGGTCCCTATATATTCTGTGCGCCAGGGGAGGTGCTGCCCAGCACTAGGCATTCCTCGACGAAGCACTCACACAGAGGCGACGCAATGCAGGGGAGGTGTTGTCCGGCCGGCCGCCAATTCCACCACCGCTCCGCCTTGCGTGCTCCGCCATGCCGCCGCTCCACCGTGCACTCCTCCGTTTCATGCTGCCGCCCGCCACCTCGCCGCTCCGTAGTGCTCTCCGCCTCGACGTGCCGCCGCGCGCCGCCTCGCGCTGGGCACCGCCCCTCCGTGCCGCCGTCACGTGCTGCCGCCGGCGTCGGTGAGAGCTCGAGGGAGACGGTGGTTTTTTTTGTTGTAAATATTATCTAGGGTTATTAATTAGCTAGGGTTATTAATTATAATTCGAATTATTGTTTTAGTTATTAGGATTAGGATGAGGATTATTTTTTAAGTTATTTTTTGTTTTAAATATTAGGATTATATTGTTTTACCACAAATAATATTAGGGTTATTGTTTTTTGTTTTAGTTATTAGGATTATTGTTTTACCATAAATAATATTAGGGTTATTTTTTGTTTTAGTTATTAAGATTATTGTTTTACCACAAATAATATTAGGGTTATTAATTAGGGTTATTGTTTTTTGTATTAGTTATTAGGATTATTGTTTTACAGCAAATAATATTAGTATTATTAATTAGTGTTCTTAGGGTTATTGTTTTTTTCGTTATTAGGGTTATTGTTTTTTCTAACCTGTTTAACTCTCTTTCTGTTATAGTTAATTAAGTCATGGATCCATCCGAAGATCATGGTCGCATTGGTGCAGGTTTTCTTCAGGGCATGATAAGAGGTGAAATTCCTCTTAATATTACTACCGGTGAAGATATTTTGCTCGAGGAAGATATTTCCTCATATCTTAATCCATCCTGTGATGGACTAGAGGAAAACCTGATGTACCAAGGGGAAGATCGGATGGACGAAGGGCAAATAAATAACAACAATAATGATCGCCCCTCGATAGGATCCGGCGAGGTACATATATATATATATATATAAAGCCTCTTGTTACCTCTATTCATTTATTGATCTAGATATATCAATATATATATATTAATCACTCTCTCTTATTCTTTTAGCCCACTAGATCGAAGCAATCGACAGATCAAACGAAACGAGGGTCGAACAAAAAGTTGGATGGTAATCAGAGGTTCACCATCAAAGAAATAGATGATGACGGTGAACCGATTGCTCCAGAGAAGCACCGCAGGATGTTTAAAAATCAATGCGGGGTGCTTGTTAGGGACAACCTGCCGATCATCATCCAAGAATGGAATAATTCAAAGAAACGCGGTGAAGAATCCAACAGCTATGTCACCGATGATGCCAAATAAGACCTTTGGCAGAAGCTCATAGCGCATTTCATACTACCTCCAGAGTATGAAGAATTTGAGGTAGATGGTATCACCCCAAGGCCGGGTGGGCTTGAAAAAAGAGTGAAAGTCAAGGAGTGGGTTATGAGCAAGATGGAGCAAACGAAAAGTTTATACGCGAAATATGTCGCGAAAAAGAAAACTCCAGACTTCAAAGGAGCAAACGAGAAGATGAGAGAACAGTGGCTCGATTTTGTAACATACAAGCAATCTCATAAAGCAAATGCAATGTCGACAAACAATGCGTTAAATGCTGCCCAAAAGAAATACCATCATAAAATGGAGACAGGTGGCTACAAGAGTGCCGTCCCTAAGTAGGAAACTATGGAGAAGGACATGCGGGCTAGAGGCGTCACTCCTGGTATAGATGGATGGCCCGAGAGGTCAAAGTATTGGTCGTACGGGCACGGGGGATCGTTGGACCCAGAAACAGGGAAGACATTATTTCATGAAAAAATTCTAAAACCTTCCGAAGATCTTGTTCAAGCAATGAACGATGCTCAATTGGGATTGTTCCGTCCCGGGAGAGAGAACGACAAGCTGACATGCACCCTAGGGAATCCTGAAAAGGGTGGAAAAACATGAGGAAAAGGCGCCCGTGTCACGTGGAAGAAAGGGTTTCCTCAGTACGATGCCAATTAGAGAAGCCGTCAGAGAACTAAGGACCGGGAGGCATACCGGATCTCCAAGGTAGAGAAGGACCTAGCTGATCTGCAGAACCTCATGCAAGAAATTAGCCAAAGGTCGCCGTCGTCAAATCACCCGTGGGCTGATGATCCTGCTTTGGATCTTAGCCACCGGAGAAGCAGCGTGGCTTCCACGGAGGTCTGGGCTGATGATCAAGCACTGCTGGATGATGCACCGGCTCCTCGCTGAAGGGAATATGCCCTGAGAGGCAATAATAAAGTGTTTATTATGTGTATTCCAAGTATATGATAGATGTTTATTTTGCATGCTATAATTGTATTAATACGGAAACGTTAATACATGTGTGTTTAATAAACAAACAGAAAGTTCCTAGTTATGCCTCTCTCATAAACTAGCTCGTTGATTAACAAGATGATCAAGGTTTCCTGATCATGGACATTGGATGTTGTTAATAACGGGATCACAACATTAGTGTAATGATGTGATGAACATTCATCCGAAGTATAGCATTACGATCAAAGTCATTGAGTTTATATTGCTATAACAACTTACGAAGTGATCCTAATCCTTAGACCATGAGATCATGCCAATCACTAACACCAGAAGAGTTTCTTGATAACATCAAACGTCACACCGTAACAGGGTGATTATAAAGATGGATTCAGAACTAATAAAGTGTTATGTTGAGGCTCATGGATCGAGAGTGGAATTTGTTCATCCCGATGACGGATAGATATACTCTGGGCCCTCTCGGTGATATCACATTGATTAGCTTGCAAGCAAGTGATTTGATCACTAGAATGTTATATCACAGGAACGAGAAAAGAGTGCATGTCGGTAACGAGATCAAACTAGGTATGGAGATACCGATGATCGAATCTCGGACATGTAATATATCGTGAAACAAAGGGATTAAGATACTAGCGTAAAAGGTTCCGACGATCACAAGAAAGTCATCGTTGAATGTGTGGGAGTCAGTATGGGTCTCCAGATCCCGCTTCTGATTATTGATCTGAGAGGGGTCTCGATCATGTCCGCATTATTCACGAACCGTAGGGTGACACACTTAAGAGACACCGACATCCAATTGGATCAAATGTTTCATGCCGAAAGAATGAACAAGCACAGGAATTTATTTCACTAGATACCGAAACAGGTTTTCGGGTGAAATTGCATAAAGTGGTTATGCATGTGAAATAGAATTCTAGCAAGGGGTTATTTGTGAATGTTTGTCATTAAAGTAATTGACAAAATTCTGAATAAAATAAAATAGTTTTATTTAATAAGAGTTTGCATTAAATTTGGTGGAAATTTAATGGGATTTTTGAGTGGACTTTTGAGTGGAGGGAATTTAGAGGAGTTTTGTGAGTGGAGTGTCCACCCACATGAAGAGGGGAGGGCAAGGGGGCAGCCCCATGCGCCGGCCACCCCCTTGGGGTTCCCCCCCTCCTCCTATAAAAGGAGCCCCTCCTCCTCACTTGTCTCTCACACCTCCTCGTGAAGGATCTCTCTCCCCCTCTAGAATTTATCCCCCATGGTCTCGGACTAGCGAGATACATGTTCCCGGTGGCTATTCGGCAAGAAAGAGTTGTGCTTCCGCTGCATCGCTGGAGCGAGGAGGCGGAGGTTGCTCGGTGCCTCGAACGTGTGTGCGAGCACGGATGCGCTGCTGTTTTGCGGCGCTAGGACTTCCTCTCGATCTTGAGATCGGCAAGAGATCGTCTACATCAACCACGAGTTGAACTCGTTAAGCTTTGTCGGTCTTCAAGGGTATGTTCTCTACGGATATACATCCGCCCGTTGTTTGTATCTAGTATATAGATCTTGGTATATAGTTCACATCGTAGGAAATTTTTTGTTTTCTATGCTGCGAACCCTACAGTGGTATCAGAGCCGGATCTATGCGTAGATACTTTACACGGGTAGTACACATATGAGTATGTGGGCGATGATGATCATGTTGTTGCTCCTTTGTTGTGATTTTGGATATTGGTGGCATAGTGGGATGAAGCGGCCCGGACAAACTTTACATGTCCTCGCACATGAGACCTGTTCCACGCTTGACATGCAACTAGTTTGCATAAGTGGCTAGCGGGTGTCTGTCTCTCCTACTATAGTCAATATCTATTTTGCAAGCGAGTTGTCAACAATTTGATTATCCTCGTTGTGGTTCATGTTCGTAGGTAAGAACGGTTCTATCTCGAAAGCCCTAAGCCACGTAAAACTTGCAATGGATAAATTAGAGGCGTCTAGTTTAGATTGTTGCTGGGCTAGTGTTATGATATGGTAGTGTTGTAAGTAAAAGTATGAGATGATACTCTTACAACACACATAGCGTGTAAAATCCATAGACCTTGGATTTACACATGTAGGTATGATAGTGATCATACCACGATGCACATGATAGAGATCATCTGCGGGAACCATATAATTTCACTAATAAACATATGATGTTTGGTTGCATCTTATATTGCTTGTTTAGCGCTTTGTTAAGCATAATAAGATGATCCCTCATTTAAATATCAAGATAAGAATGTGTTCTTCCTTTAGTATGCACCGATTATGTTTTCGTCGCTCCAAGACATCACGTGATGATCGGGTGTTCTTGGATCCACGACTATATTTCGGGTGTAAAACAGTTACACACGCAAATACTAAGGTTCTAACTTGGCGAGCCTAGCATGTACAGACATGGCCTCGGAACACAGACCGAAAGGTTAAGCATGAGTCATATAGTTGATATGATGCCCATTTGATGCTCGCCTTTGAAGCTATACCGACTCACGTGATGATCGTACTTGGTGTAGTGGATTTGGTTCATGTAATCACCAAAAGGACACGAGGGATGTCGCTTTTGAGTGGGAGTTCATTCGTAATATAGATTAGTTGAACTCAATCTATCATACACTTAGTCTAAACTTTACAAATTCTGTTGTAGATGGCACCACCTGCTTTTAATTTCAATGCGTTCATGGAGAAAGAGAAACTAGCAACAAACGGTAGCAACTTTACTGAATGGGCCATGAATTTGAGGATTCTCCTCTCTGCTGCACAAAAGCAATATGTGCTAGAAGCGCCGTTAGGCCCCCCACCTTTTGATGATGCCCCTGACAAGGAGAAGAATGTCTATCAGACTCGTCAGGAGGACCACAACTTAGTTCATTGCGGCATATTATATGGGCTAGAGCCGGAACTTCGAAAGCGTTTCGAAAACGGAAATGCATTTGATACAATGGGTGAGTTGAAAATGATTTTCGACACACATGCTGCTGTAGAGAGCTACAATGCTTCAGAAAAGTTCTTTAGCTGCATGATGGAAGAGCACAACTCCGTTAGTGAGCATGTACTCAAGATGTCGGGTTACGCCGATAAGCTTGTGTCCTTGGGAATAACGATTCCCATTGACTTAGGCATCCATCGTGTTCTGCAGTCTCTGCCACCTAGCTATAAGAGCTTCGTGATGAACTATAATATGCAAGGTATGAAGAAGTCTCTCCCCGAGCTTCTGTCAATGCTTAAAACTGCAGAAGTGGAGATCAAAAAGGAACATCAAGTGTTGATGATCAATAGGAACACTGGTTTCAAGAAAGACAAGAAGGGAAAATGGAAGGGAAGTAAGGGCGGCAAGCCTGTTGCCGCGCCTGAAAAGAAACCCCGAGTTGGACCTAAGTCTGATTCCGAGTGCTACTATTGTAAGGGGACTGGCCACTAGAAGCGCAACTGCCCCAAGTATCTGGCAGACAAGAAGGCCGGCAAGGCAAACAAAGGTATATATGATATACATGTTATTGATGTGTACTTGACTAGTGCTCGCAGTAGCACCTGGGTATTTGATACCGATTCAGTTGCTAATATTTGTAACTCGAATCAGGGGCTGCGGAACAAGCGACCGCTAGCAAGGGGTGAGGTCAAGATGCGTGTCGGCAATGGATCAAACGTTGATGTAATCGCCGTCGGAACGCTGCCTCTCCACTTACCGTCGGGATTAGTCATAAACTTGAATAAATGTTATCTGGTGCCTGCACTGAGCATGAACATTGTATCTGGATCATGTTTGATGCAAAGTGGTTATTCATTTAAATCTGAGAACAATGGTTGTTCCATTTATATGAATGAAATCTTTTATGCTCATGCACCGATGATGAATGGTTTATTTCTATTAGATCTCGATGATAATGTTACACATATTCATAATGTTGATGCTAAAAGGATTAAACTTAATGATGATATATCCGCATATATGTGGCACTGCCGTCTAGGTCATATTGGCATTAAACGCATGAAGAAGCTCCATTCAGATGGACTTTTGGAATCACTTGATTATGAATCATTTGATACATGTGAGCCATGCCTTATGGGCAAGATGACTAGAACGCCGTTTTCCGGTTCAATGGAACGGGCGACAGATTTATTGGAAATCATACATTTTGATGTATGTGGTCCAATGAGTGTGTCGGCGCGAGGTGGATATCGTTATTTTGTTACTTTCACGGATGATTTGAGTAGATACGGTTATATCTACTTGATGAAACACAAGTCTGAAACCTTTGAAAAGTTCAAGGAATTTCAGAATGAAGTGGAAAATCATCGTAATAGAAAGATCAAATTTCTACGGTCCGACCGTGGAGGTGAGTATCTAAGTTACGAGTTTAGCACTCACATGAAAGAGTGTGGAATTGTTTCACAACTCACACCTGCCGGAACACCACAGCGAAATGGTGTGTCGGAACGTCGTAATCGTACTTTATTAGATATGGTTCGATCTATGATGTCTCTGACGGACTTGCCGTTGTCATTTTGGGGTTATGCACTAGAAACTGCTGCATTCACTTTAAATCGGGCACCATCTAAATCCGTTGAAAAGACACTGTATGAATTATGGTTTGGAAACAAACCTAAGCTGTCATTTCTTAAAGTTTGGGGATGCGATGTTTATGTGAAGAAACTTCAACCGGATAAACTCGAAGCCAAAGCGGAAAAATGCGTCTTCATAGGATACCCTAAAGAAACTATTGGGTATTCCTTCTATCACAGATCCGAGGGCAAGGTTTTTGTTGCCAAGAATGGATCCTTTCTAGAGAAAGAGTTTTTCGCGAAAGGTGTGAGTAGTCGGAAGGTAGAACTCGAAGAGGTTGTGGAACCTTCTCTTCAAAGTATGGCGAGTAGCGCAGCGCCGAAAGTTGTTCCGGAGTTGGCTCCACCTGTTGAAGAGGGAACTAATGATAATGATAATGAAACTCCGAAAGAGAGTACTACCGAACCTCGCAGGTCAAACAGGACGCGTGCAGCTCCCGAGCTGTACGGAAATCCTGTCATGAATTTCATGGTTGATGAAAATAATGACCCTGCGACGTATGAAGAAGCGATGATGAGCCCGGATTCCAACAAATGGTTAGAAGCCATGAAATCCGAGATGGAATCCATGTATGAAAATCAAGTTTGGAACTTGGTGGAATTACCTCATGACCGGAAAGCCGTGGAGAACAAATGGATTTTCAAAAGGAAAACTGATGCTGATGGTAATGTGACCATCTATAAAGCTCGACTTGTCGCAAAGGGGTTTCGACAAATTCAAGGAGTTGACTACGATGAGACTTTCTCTCCCGTAGCGATGCTAAAGTCAGTTAGGATTATGTTAGCAATTGCTGCATATTTCGATTATGAAATATGGCAGATGGATGTCAAAACCGCGTTTCTCAATGGTAATATTGAAGAAGAGTTGTATATGATACAACCAAAGGTTTTTGTCGATCCTAAGGATGCTAACAAGGTGTGCAAGCTTCAGCGATCCATCTATGGATTGAAGCAAGCATCACGAAGTTGGAATCTCCGCTTTGATGAGGTAATCAAAGAGTTTGGATTTGTCCAAACTTATGGAGAAGCTTGTATTTACAAGAAAGTGAGTGGGAGCAATGTGGCATTTCTGATATTATATGTGGATGACATATTATTGATCGGAAATGATATAGAACTTTTAAACAATGTTAAAAGTTATCTAAACAGCAAATTTTCAATGAAGGACCTAGGTGAAGCGTCATACATATTAGGCATAAAGATCTATAGAGATAGATCTAGGCGCCTAATAGGGCTATCGCAAAGTACATACCTTGATAAGATTTTAAAGAAGTTTAAAATGGACGGAAGTAAGAAGGGGTTCTTACCTATGTTGCAAGGCAAGACATTGAGTAAGACTCAAAGTCCGGCTTCGGCGGAAGAAAGAGAGATAATGGACAAAGTCCCCTATGCTTCAGCCATAGGCTCTATAATGTACGCCATGCTATGTACAAGACCTGATGTGGCACACGCTATTAGTTTGACTAGTAGGTACCAATCGGATCCAGGTTCGGAACACTGGATAGCGGTCAAGAATATCCTTAAGTACTTACGAACAACTAAGGATATGTTTCTTGTATACGGAGGTGAAGAAGAGCTCGTCGCTAAGTGTTATGTCGATGCTAGCTTTGACACCGATCCGGATGACTCTAAGTCTCAATCCGGATACGTATTTCTCATGAATGGCGGAGCGGTTAGTTGGAGGAGCTCCAAACAACCTGTGGTAGCGGGATCAACAACGGAGGCCGAATATGTTGCTGCTTCGGAAGCGACTCAGGAAGCAGTTTGGATGAAGGAGTTCATATCCGAACTAGGAGTTGTGGCAAACGCGTTGGACCCAATGGTGATCTATTGTGACAACAATGGTGCCATTGCCAATGCCAAAGAGCCAAGGTCTCACAAGCATTCCAAGCATATTAAGCGCCGGTTTCACTCCATCCGCGAGCATGTCAAGGATGGAGATATAAAGATTTGTAAAGTACATACGGATCTCAATGTAGCAGATCCGTTGACTAAAACTCTCCCTAGAGCAAAACATGATCAACACCAGAACTCAATGGGTGTTAGATTTATCACTATGTAACTAGATTATTGTCTCTAGTGCAAGTGGGAGACTGAAGGGAATATGCCCTGAGAGGCAATAATAAAGTGTTTATTATGTGTATTCCAAGTATATGATAGATGTTTATTTTGCATGCTATAATTGTATTAATACGGAAACGTTAATACATGTGTGTTTAATAAACAAACAGAAAGTTCCTAGTTATGCCTCTCTCATAAACTAGCTCGTTGATTAACAAGATGATCAAGGTTTCCTGATCATGGACATTGGATGTTGTTAATAACGGGATCACAACATTAGTGTAATGATGTGATGAACATTCATCCGAAGTATAGCATTACGATCAAAGTCATTGAGTTTATATTGCTATAACAACTTACGAAGTGATCCTAATCCTTAGACCATGAGATCATGTCAATCACTAACACCGGAAGAGTTTCTTGATAACATCAAACGTCACACCGTAACAGGGTGATTATAAAGATGGATTCAGAACTAATAAAGTGTTATGTTGAGGCTCATGGATCGAGAGTGGAATTTGTTCATCCCGATGACGGATAGATATACTCTGGGCCCTCTCGGTGATATCACATTGATTAGCTTGCAAGCAAGTGATTTGATCACTAGAATGTTATATCACAGGAACGAGAAAAGAGTGCATGTCGGTAACGAGATCAAACTAGGTATGGAGATACCGATGATCTAATCTCGGACATGTAATATATCGTGAAACAAAGGGATTAAGATACTAGCGTAAAAGGTTCCGACGATCACAAGAAAGTCATCGTTGAATGTGTGGGAGTCAGTATGGGTCTCCAGATCCCGCTTCTGATTATTGATCTGAGAGGGGTCTCGATCATGTCCGCATTATTCACGAACCGTAGGGTGACACACTTAAGAGACACCGACATCCAATTCGAGCAAATGTTTCATGCCGAAAGAATGAACAAGCGCAGGAATTTATTTCACTAGATACCGAAACAGGTTTTCGGGTGAAATTGCATAAAGTGGTTATGCATGTGAAATAGAATTCTAGCAAGGGGTTATTTGTGAATGTTTGTCATTAAAGTAATTGACAAAATTCTGAATAAAATAAAAGAGTTTTATTTAATGAGAGTTTGCATTAAATTTGGTGGAAATTTAATGGGATTTTTGAGTGGACTTTTGAGTGGAGGGAATTTAGAGGAGTTTTGTGAGTGGAGTGTCCACCCACATGAAGAGGGGAGGGCAAGGGGGCAGCCCCATGCGCCGGCCACCCCCTTGGGGTTCCCCCCCTCCTCCAATAAAAGGAGCCCCTCCTCCTCACTTGTCTCTCACACCTCCTCGTGAAGGATCTCTCTCCCCCTCTAGAATTTATCCCCCATGGTCTCGGACTAGCGAGATACATGTTCCCGGTGGCTATTCGGCAAGAAAGAGTTGTGCTTCCACTGCATCGCTGGAGTGAGGAGGCGGAGGTTGCTCGGTGCCTCGAACGTGTGTGCGAGCACGGATGCGCTGCTGTTTTGCGGCGCTAGGACTTCCTCTCGATCTTGAGATCGGCAAGAGATCGTCTACATCAACCACGAGTTGAACTCTTTAAGCTTTGTCGGTCTTCAAGGGTATGTTCTCTACGGATATACATCCGCCCGTTGTTTGTATCTAGTATATAGATCTTGGTATATAGTTCACATCGTAGGAAAATTTTTGTTTTCTATGCTGCGAACCCTACACTCGCTACCCCGTGGATAATGTCAGAGAGATGGCACAATGTGAGCTACATCAGCCAATGAACAACCTGTCCTTCAAGGTGGCGATCGACACTGCTTTACCTCGTCTACCTAGAGCATGTACTCCACCATTTACTTCCGATTCCACCTGGCTATGCTCGTGTCATGGTGGATGACATAGTGGAGGATTTTGCGGACCTAGAGATTGACATCGCTACGCCTTAAGGCCTTACGAAACTAGGAGATGTCAAGCACAACATCATTCTATGGAAGAATAAGTACATCAAGTTTCCAGGTTCGGCGCCAAGGCCACCGACTCCAAGGAATCCAAGTCCACCCCGCATCAAATATCGTCAACCTCCAATTCCACCCCAACCCGATTATCGTCAACCTCCAAGTCCACCCTGCCCCATTGACGATCGCCGCAGTAGGAGTACATCAACTCGATCTCTGTCTCCACGCAATACTCGATCTCCTCCTCGGCCTCCATGCAATACTACTACCTCGTCGAAGAAATGGAAGGGAAATGCTCCCCCACGCTCCACATGGAAGAAAGGTCAAAAGGCGAAGATAGTCGACATCCCGTCGGCTCTTCCAAAGAGACCTTATGACAAGACCGATGAGAAAACTAACGCGGATGTGGCTGCCCAAGTTAAGGCGCATTTTGCACCTAAAAAGCCTGAGCCAAAGACGGTATATGATGAAAAAAAAAAGTGGGCTAAGTCCTTTCTTGAGCAACCATCCCAGATATCGATGAATCTGGAATAAGACTACGACCGGGAGATTATTAAGCAAGCAAAGAAGAAAAAAAGCACAAGTGCAAAAATTGGGAAGCAAGTAACCCAGCTCGGAGCACAGAAGAATTAATCAGTCGCCCCGCTCAAAGTCATTTCAGACCTTGACATGGCCTTCAGAGCTAAAATGGATATGGACATGCAAATAATGCACCCCATATCCCGTACTAATGCTGCACTAATGGGCATCACTGTATCGCAGGCCAAAGCACTTGCTACCCAAGCAAATATGTCTCTTGTCAATATTTAGGCTATGAGGATACGCCAGTGGGTCAGATAGTACAAAAGTATGTCCGGGGGAGCTTCTAGTCAGTAATGAGGAGCTCGCGCGTCTATCCACACATATGCGAAATCTGCACGAATGGTATATGTCGCAAGCAAAAAAAGCATCAGAAAGATTGGTTTCCGGTGGACGTTAGAAAGGAGCATCACTTCAAACCATACTCGATACAAGTTCAAATGACCGAACTGTTTCAGTTATACAACCAGCGCTCCCTCGAGAAATCTATCATTGGTTGCTACTGTCTATAAGTGATTTATTTCTATAATTAAGTTGTAGCTCAGCTAGTTCATTGCATTTAATATATTATCCTAACTATATATCCTTTTGTATGATATTATATTCTACAGAATGAAGATGCTTGAATGCAAAAGAGCCAGAAGATATGACGTGGGTTAATTGACCCATATATCGTTAATGAATATACGTTAAAGAATCACCCCAAGGACGTGGATGCAGACATGTGAGGTTCTTAACCGAGAATAATTTTGTTAAGGAACTACTATTTCCTTACAACTTCAAGTGAGTGTTTCTATCTTGTACACATTTTATTTTTGCTTACTCGATGAGCTATGCATGTATACTTATGTAAACGTCCGCATATTCCACTGGATCTTTCTAAATATTCAAGTTGACAAGTCCCTATTTGAAGTCCACGACTCATTAAGTTGGGACCAAGAGCAGTGGAGCGACATGAAAGCAATGATCCATAAGTAATTTCAATCATTATCGCATTATATCGGCCTCTTTCATTCATTTCCTGATATCAAGTAACTAATACCTCCTTTGTTCATTTTCTTTGCGGAGCAGGTGTTGGACACGATTCAGACAGAAAATACCAGGTCCATTCAAAGAGGAGCTAACTTATAAAATGGCGAAGAGTTTACAGCAGCCACCGGGAACTCATTTATGTGGATACTACGTCTGCGAGTACATCTGCGAGTTGACCAGTGAGCAAAAAGTTGACTCATATTATATTTATGGTTTGCGGGAGAAACTAGAGCCAGACCAGCGCATACGAGCAACTCAAGAGGAGCTGGCGGGATTTATGATGAAGGAGGTCCTTGATGTACATGGAGAGCATTATGCGGATGATGTGGAACTCGATTTGCCTGAGTGATCTCCATGTAGTTGATATGATATATATATATCATCAATGATCATGTAATTTCAAAACATTTTTTCCTTTTGATATATATATCATCAATGTATGCTTGCAAGGGATCGATGAATTCTATAGGTGCATCAACATGTACTGTGTATGTACTAGCATAGAATATGTGTACTGAAAGTGTTTAAAAATATAGTGAAACACAAAACGAAAAAGAAATAAAATGGCAAAAGAAAGAAATACACAATCTCTGTCGCGGCAGAGAAACACATAATTCTCTGCCGCTGTAGGAAACCGTATAGTCAGGGGTGGTGTTACGCCACGGGATTAGAGGGTTTCCGCCCCCCGCGGCGCTGATACAGCCACGTGGCTGTTATCAGTCGCGGGCCGGAGCGAGCCAGGACTAGAGGGGGGGCCTCTAGTCCCGTTTTGGCAGTCCCGGGCCCAAAGCCGGGACTAGAGCTAGTTGCGGCCTGGGACTGGAGGCCCTTTTTCCACTAGTGATAGGTCCTGTTTATGAAATGCATTAATTTCAGCTACGTTCAAAAACTCCTTGACCTGAAGTTTAGTCATGAATCATTTTAATAGAACTGAAATGACCTGTTGCATTCCTAGTTTACTGACTTATGATTTTGCAATTTGGATTGTCTTGATAAATTTTTGATACACTAAGTTCTATATTATTCAACTCTGTTTGGTGAAGCTGTTCATTTTCCTATGTTAGCTACTCTTTTACAGAACCTTGTGAGATTTGAATTAGCAGGAGAATGTGTATTCAAAGCCTGGGGTGAGTGACTGCTCGTAGATGAATTTGATGGTGCTACTGATGGATTGATGGACGGTTGCTCACCAACGACTCTATATCAGATGGCTCGCTGACGACTTTATATCAAATGTATATGTGATGATCTTCCTGTCATGTGGGGCGTGAGAGTTATTTGTGATTGTTTAGTTGAAACACAAATTTTTTGACTGGTATGTTGTTGTGCACATTATATATTGTTTGAACTACTGTTGGGTTGATTTGGTTGTAACTTTATTTTTTAGAAAGGCATGTTGATGTTTAAATGTTATTATTTGCTATACTACTAACATGGTTTCACTGTAACTTTCTCTTAGAAAGTGTTTTGGTATCTGTATGCATTTGGGAATTGTTATAGACCAAAAGGTCATGGCCCAAACAATATTTTATGGAAGATTACACAATAAAAAAATAAGAAATGGATTGTAAGTCGCCAAAGCTCGAAATATACACAAAAGGCCAGAGCCCAAAAAATGACGTCTCCCAAAACAAAATGGACTATAAATGGCAATGCCCAAACATTAATGCACAGTTGAAGGATAAAATCTGGATAAAGAACGCCCAAATGTTGGGCTTGACCCAATTAGAATGTTGAATTGGAGTGAAATAAATGTTATCTATGACTAATTGGTTTGGTCATAGAAATATGCCACGTCAAATTCGTTGAGGTGGATGGGCTAGATAGGTTAGAAACGTAATCAACCAAATATAGTATACCAGATATTATATAAAACTCTGGACTAGATGATATATATATGGTGGTAGATAAGAGAAAGAATGACTTGCAAAGTCAGTCGTGCAAAAAAATCCATTCAAACGAACCATTATTGCTAGTTACGTGCGAAGATGATTATAAAATTTCAGCATCCGGCCAAGGATTTTGTTCCCATGTCTCACGGATCGTGTGAAAGACTTGTTTAAAAATGTAAAACCTTCGATTATATGCCTAATTTGGACTGGAGCTAGAGAGGATGCTTAACTAATCAAAGATGCCTTGTTTGTGGGGATTATAAATTAAGGAGGCAACTAGATCGGTAGTAGTTGAGAGGACAGTGTCCAAAGGTCAAAAATTGAGATACGTACAAGACAAATGAGACGGTTAGCGTCAAAACTAGTGTTTTGTTTAAGGAGTTGCTTTCCTTGTGTTTATAATAAACGTACCGAAGAACTAATTAGTGGCGTTTGAAATAGGAGGTTAGTTAGCTTCAAGCGGCACATTGCTAGTCTTGCGTCAATAATAAATGTTATCGTTGGCTTTTTCTGCAATGCCACAATTAACCTGTTCACTGCTGACATATGAGTCGAACATCACCATTATATTATATATTTGTAGGGTTCGCCGGGGTGTGGGTTTAAATGTCACCGGCAACTTTTCAATTTCTTAAAAAAAAATAGCTATTTTATTATTAAGTTTCACAACAAATTTATATTAGGAACTAGATATTCATATCTCACTAGGGGAAGAACAACGTGTCGTGTGTTCAAATCACATGGCAAAGGATCCCGTAGCACGGCAAAGCCGTTACAGTGCCACAACACACGACAATAATGAAATGAATTTGAATGTTTCCACACGAGCGATCCGTGGCACCTCGACGTCGACCAATTATAAAAAAAACATATGGACCACGTGTTTCTTTTGTGGGGATTTCTCAAGTACTATGCTCTGTAATTTTTTTATTATTTCTTATTTAATAACGTTTGCATCACAAATCATCACACAAGTAAAAATAGTTTTTTATTTGTGTCTAGAGCAACTCTGAGAAAAGGTGGGCACTTTGGCTACAACCAAACGATTTGATTTTCTAAAGGTAACGAGCAGTCATATTTCCATCATATATATGCCCCCTGTCCATCTTGTTTCCGGGAGTGCTTATTTCCTGTTTCTCCCTGGTGCGGATTTGGGTATTAGCACCATGGATCTTGTATTAGCCAAACAATTTTTGAGGATAGACCTAGTTGGATACTTGACATGATGCCTATAAATTTTTTGATGTAATTATTATTGGACTATGTTGTTTAGGCACATGTCTGCACGGATTTAATATGGCAAACCAATCATGCATGCATGGTTCTAACATCATGTGGGATTCATATATGTTTCTAAATTTCAAATGTTTTATCTCTTGAAGCGTAAGTCGAAACTTAGATCTGTTTTCATCGTTATCTTTTTCGCGATAGACTGCCTCTACGTTCTCGTCCCCGCTATTTCTATGGACGTTACAAATGCAAAAGGTTGAATTTCATGCTTTTTTGGCCACCGGGTCGCCCAAAAAACACGTTGGAGCGACTGGTATTTTCATGTGCCCATCAGTGGTAAGCCCTGTGAGGATTAGTTCGCGACCTACAGGTAAAAAACTTTTGCTCGCTCGCCGGGGTTCACGTTACCACCGACGTACTTTTGCGCTTCCGCCGGTAAGGCTGCAGCGACGCTAAGCCTTTTTCCGGTAGTGTCAATATCCCATGGAGTTAGAAGATTCACATAATTTTTGTAAGTCTATGCCTCTCCCCACAATTTGTGAGGACAACTCACTCAGGATTAGATCAAAAAATCATAAACATTGTATAGAAATTAATACTAAATAGTTTTACACTGTCGCCAATCATGATGAGATCAAGATTACAAGTATAGTACTATGGGTATGGAGAGGGGCTGGTGGCGGTGGATATCCTCAGCTCAGATATGAAAATGGCTTCAACCGTGTTTCTGCATACTATTGTTAGGGTTTCTAGCAGCTCGGAGATAAATCTTACATAGAAGGCTTCACGAAAGTTTCTTATGTTGACCATGCAAAGGCGGTGACACCTGGTACGGGCACGCGGTATGGCCGGGTCCATTCCATACCAGTGCTCGTTAAACCTTTCGGAGCTTTTATACATGGCCTCTTTGGCTTGGAATTATTGGAAACTCGGGATTCTTCATTAATTGATATTCATTTCGCCATAAACGTACCCTATTCTACAAGTAGGAATATCAAAGAAAATTATTAGGTCTTTGCAATAATTAGTCATTACCCAGTGCTGAACCTAGGAAACTCGCATGTACCAATCTCGTCCCCTATTCTCCCTATGTTGTTGGCTCCGCATCTTCGGTCCATCGCACGATGGTAGCCGCACCGGTATTCCCACATCAATAACCTAATTAATGTTCCACTTTTATCTAATGGCATGCTTGCTTGAACTAACTTGGTATATCATCAGTTTGTGTAATATATAAATGTACAATATGATATGCACGGGGCCCTCTAGATTAATTTGATTGATCCATGATTATGATACCTATCAGAGTGTAATGCTGCATACATAATAGAGGTGGACACCTATAAATACTTATCTAATTCTTGCTTATGGATTGACAAACAACTAGGGTGTGATTATTTCCACGCTTGCTTTCATATGTGAAATGCTTGGATGTTGACGTTCAATGTTTAAAATTCCTACATTCATTAATTAGTCGACATAAAAGTTGTTCCAACAAGTACACATCGACACTACAAACAACATTATATCTGCTCAATTAGTTCCACGACACGGCCGGCCACCGAGTTAACATGAACCAAGTGTATCTTATGCTAACAAAGAATGATTGTGATTTCACCAGATCACTTCACAAGGAGAAGAAGAAATACAACCAAGTACCCCGACTCGAAATATCCATATAATGTTTAAAAGAAACTTGTTTTCTATGGCTAAGGCTAGGATCCCATCTTACTCGTATGTTGATATGTTATCATATCTAACTCATAAATGATATTTCTATGAATACTTATATATTTGTTGATAGTTGGTTCAAGACATTTCGATCCACGGTTGGATTAGGACTCGTCTGGGTATCGCTAGGGTGGCCGGGTGCAGCCGCCACAAAAGCCTTAGTGCCTAGATGAGACAAGCTCTGCCATGCTAAGAAGAGATCCGACTCTTGAATGATGGGACCATCATGGGTCACATGACGAGGAGAGGAGGGCAGCGTTTATACTCTGGGAATTCAAACATGGTTGTAAAATTCCGATTGTCCATGAAATTAGGGAGGGTAGGATGCTAATTTTATAGTTCAAGTTCCGGGATGTGACATATGTTTGGCCAAGTCTGATCCACAACCACAGCCCAGACCAAATCGTGTCGGATAGCCGATTTTGTGTCGGCCTTTGTTAAAAATGGCTTCAATGGGCGATATCGAAAATCCTTTTACGTATTAGTGTTACAGATAATTAAGTATGCAAATATCATATTCACTCCTTCCACACGTTCACCATAGGATAGATTAGGTGAACAGTGCATGTATGTCGTTTTGGTGTTAGAATATGTGGATATTGTACCATCCATGGCAACCATGTAGGTCTGAGTGCCAAGACAAACATGGCTGAATTCCAGGATAAACAGGTGAACGGATCATTGTTTCATATGTGGAAAACCGTCTGGACGAAAAAAAGAGAATGCTGGCATGCACCTAAGGTTATGGCGCCGTCCATGGATTCCCAAAATCTCGATGGGTTGCATAGTCAGATAATCAAACGTACCAGCTCGGTAAACATGAGTTTGTCGTGTAGAACACAATCATATCTTAATATCCACGAATGAAACTCTTTTAAAATAGTAATAACCAAGGAACTATGCTAGCAGTATGACAATAACCGAAATATGTTTCAATTTCTATCTAATGGTACGTTAGCTTAACTTGACTAGATCTATCATCAGTTGGACGAATATATAAACTTATACTGAACATGATCCACATGGGGCCCTCCATATTAAATACTATGAGCCAAAGTCCAATGTTCTATACGTAATAGAGGTGGATATGTATAAGTACTATAAATGAACTAGCAGCCTACCACGAAGGTAGGCGCGTCCCAATACTTAACATTAATATTTGTTTTCATACGCTTGCCCAATACGAAGGTAGGTACTCCATGTGATGGAAGGATCCATGGTCTTTGCTTGTTCCATGTACTATATTGTATTGTATAATGTGTCATGTATGTGTGGTTTGTATTGTTCTCGCACTGGTATGCTTTTTTTATAATAATAAATAAATATTTTGGAAACTACGTGTTTTCCCCATGACTAAACGGCTACCATTTTATTATTGGGAAACGAGTCATTGCAAGATGCAACAAATAATCTTTTTTCAAGTATATGTTTATTTAGATGTGATGGCAAGTTCTGACTCTGTTTTCACGCTATAACTTAGACCACTGCCGCCTAGGACCTTACTAAGGATGTCAGACTATAATGAACTTTTTCATAAATCGTGAACTATTTTAGCAACTAGCCAAGCCCCGGTAGGCTAGAAAATATGTCTATTAACATTAATTTGTAGACGCGTGGACAAACGTTCTGTCAAACAATCAAGCCGCGGAGTGCGCAAAGTGAGGTCTACTATACATGACCAACGCTAAAAAGAAACGTTCTTTCCGGGTAAATGTATACTAGCATTGACATAGCTAACAAGCATGGCAAGTATTACACTTTTAAGAACCATGACAGTTGTAAGAACCCTAACAATAATCGACCAGTATAACAAAGTTTGGCATACGTGCTCTTCCACGAATTCAACATGGAACTCTCCGTTACCTTTCACCACTCGTCGAGCTAAATTCGGCAGGCTCCGCGTGGAACATTTTTAGCTTGGCGATCGGCAGTTCCTTCTCTTCAATTTGCAGACACTATGTAAATTAAATCATGGTCAAAACCGGTACAAATAAGAAGAATATTTTAATAAAATAATAAGACAATGTTTACATGTTAGTTTTTCTAGTCTGGGAATAAGCAGGTTGACCCTCATGATGCTCATATGTTGGGAAACATAGTGGCCACAAAGATAAGTCAGATGGAGGATGGAGGATGATGGTGGCACTAAAAAGGAAAATATATGGAAATGACCATATTACCCAGACAATATATTTAACATGCATGCATATATATGTGTATAAGTGCTAGTACAAACTAATTGGTTGACTGATGTAATCGGTTAGAATTTTGTAGTTCTTCGTTGCATTTCCATCTTTCGAACGATATACTTTAAACGGTCTAAAAGCAGGATAACAAAAAAGTATATTATTACAAAAGAGGATGATCTTAGTTCAAAATCACTTTTATTATGCAAATGAAAGTAGTAAATCGATATAATGCACATGGACATCATGTTAAGCAATGTCCCATTATGCTTTCTAACACATTCTTCTCAACATGCATCACATCGCTGGAATGTCGAACGTCGAGATGCTAATGTAGGGTTCGTTTCATGTAAAACAACAAAATTCTACCGCAAGAACGCATAATACCAAGATCCAATCTATAGAAAAGACAAGATCTAATCCACGAGATCGGTGCAACAAGATTGAAGAGAACTAACACTCATAGATCCAAAGCGTTTGACGGTATCAGATTCTCGTGGTTTATGTAGTCGATCACTTGCCGATCTCAAGATGACATTGACGATTCTTCTGGCACTGCGTTTCGGCAGCGCTTCCGTAGTCGGTCACACATATAGAGTCAATGAAGACCTACCTCTCCCTGTTCCAGCAGGGTAGCGGAGGTACTAGATCCCCTCGGAATCTCAACAACACGACAGTGTGCTATTGGTGGTGGAGGAGAGATTTCTGAAGGGCTTCGCCTAAGCCAGAGAAGTACGGTGGAGGAGAGAGGGGAAGTGGCGGTTAGGGTTTTAGGCTCCAAGGACAAGGGCAAGGGCGTGTGGGGGTACGCCCCCACCCCTCCTTATATAGGTGGGGGCGGGACTAGAGACCCTCTAGTCCTAGGCGGTGGCTGGACCCGGGACTAAAGGGGGGGTCCCTATATATTCTGTGCGCCAGGGGAGGTGCTGCCCAGCACTAGGCATTCCTCGACGAAGAACTCACACAGAGGCGACGCAATGCAGGGGAGGTGTTGTCCGGCCGGCCGCCAATTCCACCACCGCTCCGCCTTGCGTGCTCCGCCATGCCGCCGCTCCACCGTGCACTCCTCCGTTTCATGCTGCCGCCCGCCACCTCGCCGCTCCGTAGTGCTCTCCGCCTTGACGTGCCGCCGCGCCGCCTCGCGCCGGGCGCCGCCCCTCCGTGCCGCCGTCACGTGCTGCCGCCGGCGTCGGTGAGAGCTCGAGGGAGACGGTGGTTTTTTTTGTTGTAAATATTAGCTAGGGTTATTAATTAGCTAGGGTTATTAATTATAATTAGAATTATTGTTTTAGTTATTAGGATTAGGATGAGGATTATTTTTTAAGTTATTTTTTGTTTTAAATATTAGGATTATATTGTTTTACCACAAATAATATTAGGGTTATTGTTTTTTGTTTTAGTTATTAGGATTATTGTTTTACCATAAATAATATTAGGGTTATTTTTTTTGTTTTATTTATTAAGATTATTGTTTTACCACAAATAATATTAGGGTTATTAATTAGGGTTATTGTTTTTTGTATTAGTTATTAGGATTATTGTTTTACCGCAAATAATATTAGGATTATTAATTAGTGTTCTTAGGGTTATTGTTTTTTTCGTTATTAGGGTTATTGTTTTTTCTAACCTTTTAACTCTCTTTCTGTTATAGTTAATTAAGTCATGGATCCATCCGAAGATCATGGTCGCATTGGTGCATGTTTTCTTCAGGGCATGATAAGAGGTGAAATTCCTCTTAATATTACTACCGGTGAAGATATTTTGCTCGAGGAAGAGATTTCCTCATATCTTAATCCATCCGGTGATGGACTAGAGGAAAACCTGATGTACCAAGGGGAAGACCGGATGGACGAAGGGCAAATAAATAACAACAATAATGATGGCCCCTCGACAGGATCCGGCGAGGTACATATATATATATATAAAGCCTCATGTTACCTCTATTCATTTATTGATCTAGATATATCAATATATATATATATATATTAATCACTCTCTCTTATTCTTTTAGCCCACTAGATCGAAGCAATCGACAGATCAAACGAAACGAGGGTCGAACAAAAAGTTGGATGGTAATCAGAGGTACACCATCAAAGAAATAGATGATGATGATGAACCGATTGCTCCAGAGAAGCACCGGAGGATGTTTAAAAATCAATGCGGGGTGCTTGTTAGGGACAACCTGCCGATCATCATCCAAGAATGGAATAATTCAAAGAAACCCGGTGAAGAATCCAACAGCTATGTCACCGATGATGCCAAAGAAGACCTTTGGCAGAAGCTCATAGCGCATTTCATACTACCTCCAAAGTATGAAGAATTTGAGTTAGATGGTATCACCCCAAGGCCGGGTGGGCTTGAAAAAAGAGCGAAAGTCAAGGAGTGGGTTATGAGCAAGATGGAGCAAACGAAAAGTTTATACGCGAAATATGTCGCGAAAAAGAAAACTCCAGACTTCAAAGGAGCAAACGAGAAGTTGAGAGAACAGTGGCTCGATTTTGTAACATACAAGCAATCTGATAAAGCAAATGCAATGTCGACAAACAATGCGTTAAATGCTGTCCAAAAGAAATACCATCATAAAATGGAGACAGGTGGCTACAAGAGTGCCGTCCCTAAGTAGGAAACTATGGAGAAGGACATGCGGGCTAGAGGCGTCACTCCTGGTATAGATGGATGGCCCGAGAGGTCAAAGCATTGGTCGTACGGGCACGGGGGATCGTTGGACCCAGAAACAGGGAAGACATTATTTCATGAAAAAATTCTAAAACCTTCCGAAGACCTTGTTGTTGTGCACATTACATATTGTTTGAACTAATGTTGGGTTGATTTGGTTGTAACTTTATTTTTTAGAAAGGCATGTTGATGTTTAAATGTTATTATTTGCTATATTATTAACATGGTTTCATTGTAACTTTCTCTTAGAAAGTGTTTTGGCATCTGTATGCATTTGGGAATTGTAATAGACCAAAAGGTCATGGCCCAAACAATATTTTATGGAAGATTACACAATAACAAAATAAGAAATGGATTGTAAGTCGCCAAAGCTCGAAATATACACAAAAAGTAAATAGGCCAGAGCCCAAAAAATGACGTCTCCCAAAAACAAAATGGACTATAAATGGCAATGCCCAAACATTAATGCACGGTTAAAGGATAAAATCTGGATAAAGAACGCCCAAATGTTGGGCTTGACCCAATTAGAATGCTGAATTGGAGTGAAATAAATGTTATCTATGACTAATTGGTTTGGTCAAAGAAATATGCCACGTCAAATTCGTTGAGGTGGATGGGCTAGATAGGTTAGAAACGTAATCAACCAAATATAGTATACCAGATATTATATAAAAACTCTGGACTAGATGATATATATGGTGGTAGATAAGAGAAAGAATGACTTGCAAAGTCAGTCGTGCAAAAAAATCCAAACAAACGAACCATTATTGCTAGTTACTCGTGCGAAGATGATTATAAAATTTCAGTGTCCGGCCAAGGATTTTGTTCCCATGTCTCACGGATCGTGTGAAAGACTTGTTTAAAAATGTAAAACCTTCGATTATATGCCTAATTTGGACTGGAGCTAGGGAGGATGCTTAACTAATCAAAGATGCCTTGTTTGTGGGGGATTATAAATTAAGGAGGCAACTAGTTCGGTAGTAGTTGAGAGGACAGTGTCCAAAGGTCAAAAATTGAGATACGTACAAGACAAATGAGACGGTTAGCGTCAAAACTAGTGTTTTGTTTAAGGAGTTGCTTTCCTTGTGTTTATAATAAACGTACCGAAGAACTAATAGTGGCGTTTGAAATAGGAGGTTAGTTAGCTTCAAGCGGCACATTGCTAGTCTTGCGATCAATAATAAATGTTATCGTTGGCTTTTTCTGCAATGCCACAATTAACCTGTTCACTGCTGACATATGAGTCGAACATCACCATTATATTCTATATTTGTAGGGATTGCCGGGGTGTGGGTTTAAATGTCACCGGCAACTTTTCAATTTCTTAAAAAAAATAGCTATTTTATTATTAAGTTTCACAACAAATTTATATTAGGAACTAGATATTCATATCTCACTACGGGGAATCACATGGAAAGGATCCCATAGCACGGCAAAGCCGTTACAGTGCCACAACACATGACAATAATGAAATGAATTTGAAATGTTTCCACACGAGCGATCCATGGCACCCCGTCGACCAATTACAAAAAAAAAACATATGGAGCACGCACTGGTAGAAAACGCCCCATGCGTCCCGGTTGGTAAGGGCCATTAGTCCCGGTTGCCCAACCGAGACGGGGCAATCGGGACTAAAGCTCCAACCATTAGTCCCGGTTGCCCCACCAACCGGGACAAATGGGGGCACCCGTGGCGGCATCAGAGCGCGAGGGGGGTGGAGCATTAGTCCCGGTTCGTAACACGAACCGGGACTAATAACCTGCTGCCGCGGTAGAGATTTGGCCCATTTCTCTGCCGCGGCAGAGAATTCATTTTGGCACATCTTGTTGCCGCGACAGCATTTTCGCCACTTTTTGTGCCGCGGCAGAGAATTCATTTAGGTTGTTTTATTGTTTATTTAGTGTTTTGCACTTATCAATGAAGGAACCTTATATTACACAAGATCATCATGACAACATTACATTCAATACACAGATCGAGTTCATGCACTACATACAAAAGTTGTTATCGATGCTACTGGCCAATTTCTTGAAAGTTGCTATTTTTACAATTCCTATTGTCTATACACAGCCGAGTAGTATTCCCCTTGTGTGTTTAGTACTTCTGCATCCAAGAATCCCGCCAATTCCTCCTGTATTGCTCGTATGCGATCCTTTGGCAGAAGACCGTCCCGTAGACGTTCGATCTGATTTAAAAAAGGAGTCAGCCTATATGAATATGAAACTAAACACAATTTGATTGTAATTAAAAACTATAGAAATTGTTTACATACGTGGAGTTGCTCTAAATTCCTGCCCTTCTCATCGCACATCTGCCGGATGAACTCGCATACATAGTATCCACATAGATTGTTACCTAGTCCCTGCGTCAGGCACTTTACGACAACAGAGTTCAATCAAAATAATAATCTAGCATGATAATAACTGTATCAAAACTAGAATCAAAGAGATGCGCGGATATAGCTAGTGGTGCTTACATCTAGTGGTTGAAATGTAAGCTCCTCTTTCCAAACACCCCTAGCCTTCT
Organism: Avena sativa; assembly: GCA_916181665.1. Classification (NCBI taxonomy): domain Eukaryota; kingdom Viridiplantae; phylum Streptophyta; class Magnoliopsida; order Poales; family Poaceae; genus Avena; species Avena sativa. Next base: position 483,654,636 of record OV702283.1, read on the forward strand.
TGGTGAACCGTTTACAAGCGCTGCCCGGCGTAGAAAACGAATAAAATAAGTTATTAAGTACTTGATATCATAAAATTCACGAACGTTGCCGATATAGTGTCGTAATGATTAGAATTACCGCTGGAGAAGTATCTGCATGTCCTTCCACGTCTCAAGGGGTTTATGTTTCGAGTCCATGACTAGTACACGCCCTTTGTCAAGTTGAATGATTAACAGAATATAGTGGTACCTGCGAATGCAAAACTAATCAATTATATACTTAACATCGAGTAAGCGAAATAGAAAGTGTATACAAGACAATAACACTCACTGGAAGTTGTAAGGAAATAGTATTTCCCTTTTGGTTTCTTGAAACCTTAACGCGTGTACTATATTATCCTCCGTATCCTGGGGGCTTATTTTGAGATTAGCTTCATGAACCCAATATGGGTCAATGAAGCCAATGTCATAGATTTGTCCTCTGCTGCATTCGAGAATCTTCATTCTGCATATTAAAGTATGATTATATACATGCAATAAACAAAATATTATAGATGGAGACTAAATTAATTACAGAATTAGTACTTACAGACAATAGGCACTCATGAGAGATTTGTCCAAGGCGTCTTGATTGAATAATTGAAATAGTTCATCAAATTCAATGGATATCATGTCATCGTTTTCTTTCCCATGATGCTTTTTTGTAACCCTCAGCACTATCCAGTTAGCCCCGGCCCTTGTGGCATGCATGTACCAGTTATGCAATCTTCGCATTTTTGTTGGAAGATTGTTTACCTCCTAAGGTTTGACGAGAGGTTTTCCGTACTGGTATTGGTATGCTACTTCACTCACGGGGAAGAACTCTAACTGGGATAAGTACTGGGCAATACTCATACCTTGAGCAGCGGCAGCTTCTCCGTATTGTGCAACTACCTCTGGATCATACTGCTCTTTGGCCCCATATTTGCTCGACCCCACATTGGTTTGAGAAATCACCTTGAGAGGGGCGCAAGTCTGTTTTGCTTGTTCTTCGAGCTGGGCAACAGATTTCCCGCTTGCATCAGTACTGCTCTTCGAGGCTTTTTGTGCTGCATGTGACTTGAGAATAGAACGCTCATAGTCTGATGACAGCTTTGGCTCGGGTTGATGAAGAGTCTTTAGCATTTTCAACACTTTGGCTTTTTCTTCTTTGGTGCTAGGGAACTCTGGCTCTTTCGGCCGCCTCAGCTTAGCGAAAAACGCTGTCGTTTCCGCATCAACGATCGCCGCAGTCTCCTCTTCAGTACATTCATGAGCTCTCTTGGGAGGAACCGTTGGTACTTTTGGAAGAGGCTCTTGTTTACGTTTCGGCAATCGCTTACGACGCACAGTAGCGGTACGCTTACGCTTTTTATCCTGAGGCGCCGGCGATGGCTCCCGCGGCGATGGCTGCACCGGAGATTGGTGAGGCGACGGAGCCGGGTGAGGCGACGAAGACGGCTGCCGCGGCGGCGACGACCTCGCTGGAGACGGGTGAGGCGGCGGCGAAGATGGCCTTGGCGTGTGATTTCGAAGCACGATACAATCCTTCGGCCATAGAATGGTGACATTTTTTGCGTCACCCAGCACAGTAACATCCCCTTCACCAGCAGGGTAGTGAAGATCCAAAACCTCAAAGGTGGGCATGATTTCATCCACGCCGACAACAGCGTAGCCCTCTGGAACCGGACGACTGTGGTAAGTTGGTGTGGGTCCAATTGGTAAGGCATAGCCGACCGCCACCTTCATTGATATGTTCACAACTTTGACATGTAGCTCGCAGTGTGTCATCTCTGTGATATCATCCACTGGGTAGCCAACAGGAGCCATCGTCGGTGCATCATCGGCATCGCCATTGTCATCACCCGGGACCTCGGTGGAAGCCACGCTGCTTTTTTGATTATTCGATAGGCCGGTAGCATCGAATGCAGTGTGCTGCTGAGATGGGGCGCCGGTAGTACTTTGCTCTTTAAGTGAGTTAATTTCATCTTGTTGTTGCTTTAATCGTTCTTCAATTAAACGCATTCGCTCTTTCTGACTTTCTGCTTCAACTGCCGCCCTGTCCTTACTCCTCTGACGTCTTCTATCAGGATATTTCTTCCTCTCTTCGGGAAACCCAGTCCTCCATGATTGGGAGCCTATTGTGCCTCCTGTTCGTCCATCATGTTCCTTATTTCCAAGGGCGAGTGTGAGCTCATCATTCTCTCTATCGGGAATGAAGTCCCCATCTTTAACAGCCTTTACTGCTTTTCTCATCCTCTCGATTGGCAAGGGGTCTTCTTTATGTCGTATGGTATATATACACCTCCCTTCCGAGTCCAACGTTCCCCCATGCCCGTAAAACCAATTCCTTGCACGTTCTACCCAATCGTCTGTCTCTGGGGTGATATTTTTATCACGCAGTTCCTGCTCAAGTTTCTCCCACTAAGGAATGCCAGCCCTGTAGCCACCTTGCCCCATAGTATGGTGATACTTCTTGTTAGCAGCATTCAGCTTATTCGTTTCAGACATTTTCTTAGCTTTTTCTGATTTCTTGTATTCCACAAACTCATCCCAGAATGGTTTTATCTTCTCAAACTGAATATTCTTGAAATCGGGAGTCTTCTTTTTCACGACATAGTCAAGGTGCAATCTTTTCTTCCAGTTGGTGAAACACTGGGCCATCTTCCTCAAAGCCCACTCCCTGACCTTAGCCTCCATGGCTCTCCCATGTTGTAAGGCGTCCTCAACTGGATCCTCCGCATTTGGATCCAGCTCTATCTTCGGTAGTTTGAAATTAACCATGAGCCTCTTCCACAGTAAATCTTTGGCGTGGTTAGGGACAAATAAACATGTTCCCTCTTCATCCGCATTAGCAGGCCTATTCCAATTTCTAATGGTGATCGGGATTAAGTCCCTAACGATTACTCCGCATTGTGCCACAAATTTGGTTGCGACAACTTCAGGAGCTGTCGGTCTACCGTCTACAGCGACATCTTCGATCCTGAACCTCTCATGGTCTTGCAACTTTTTGGTTGGGCCTCGTCTGCTCTTTTCAGTAGATTCCTTCGATCCGGAGGGCTAAAAGAAGAAAGATCGCCGTTACTATTTCTATATAGATAGCAGATGATTAATTAATGAATTGATTTATATTACATGCACCTTGTCGGAGCGGTCGTGTTCTCGATTACACAAGGCATCGCCTTCTCCCTCGCGGAAGGCAACACCTTCAACCTCAAACAAGTTGTCTACTCCGGTAAAAAGAGGATCACCCTCACCGGAGTTGTTCAGAAACATTGATACGTCTAAATTATCTTCCCCACGGATCACACCTTGGATCAACTCTTCCTTTTCTTCGTCTCTGACGTGTGGGTCCATATTTTCTGCATAGGTGGAAAAACGAATAAGTCAAAGCGGCTAAAGGAGAAAGTTAAAGAGAAACCCTAATATATACATACACAATAATAAAAATGAAGAGAAACCCTAAACCTAGCTACAAAAAGGAAACCGTGTAGTAGATAGGTAACTTTAGCTAAAATCAACTAAAATCAATATTCCGGAGTTCCGAGGGGTGTAAAACCTAGTTCGGAGAAACCTCGGATGCATATGAGAGGGGAACATGAGTATAAGGCTACAAAAGGGAAACTATCCAGCAGATAGGTAACACTAGATACTAACAAAATACCATATTGGAATCGATCTCGATCTCGATATCGTATTCTACCGAGAAGAACCAAATCACCAGAAAGAAAGGGAAACAATCAACACATGGCATCGATGCAATGCTCAAGCAATGATGATGATACGACAAGTTAATGTGCATTGGAATGTAACCCTAAAGCATGCTCGACAAGTTAATCGGGGTTCCGAGGGGCGCAAACCCTAACTCAAGGAACTCCGGAATCACCTGTTAGGGTTACTAGGGTGTTCTAATTAAACTTGTTATTTAAGTTGTTGAACAATGCATGATTATGGCATAGATAGATAGTTCTCATTTTTCTGAACATTTTGGTATATTATTTGTATTTTTCTGAATTACAGATTAAAAGTTATTGAATTTACAAGTTTTATTCAAATTCTGAAATTATTAAATCAAATGTTTAAACCTTTTGCACCATAGTATGACAAGGATAATGATATGACAAGTTAATTTGTATTAAAAAGTAACCCTAAGACATGCTCGGCAATTTAAACGGGGTTCCAAGGGGTGAAAACCCTAACTCAGCGAAACTCCGGAGTATATGAGAGGGGTTAATTTTGTTTTCTAATTAAACTTGTCTTGAAAGTTGTTGAACAATGAATGATTATAGGTTAAATAGTTAGATCTCATTTTTCTGAACATTTTGATATATTATTTGTATTTTTCTGAGTTATAAATAATTAATTATTGAATTTACAATATTATATCAATTTATGGATTTAATTCAACCATTTCTGAATTTAAACAAAACAGAAAACATTTTTACACCGCCACTGCTAGCCACAGTGGCTGACAGAGGGGCCCGTGGCCACCTCAGCCTCCACGCAGGGACCGGGGCACCTAGCCACAGTGGCTGACAGAGGGGCCCGTGGCCACCTCAGCCTCCACCTGGACCAGGCCACGGCTAACCTGCACCATAGAGGCACCTAGCCTCTAAGGCTGGCAGGTGGGACCGGGGCGACACGGGCCCCACGCGGTAGCCACGCGAGCACCACGTCACCACGACGGGCGGCGCGGCAGACGGTGGTCGACGACGACCCTGGGGAGCGCGCGGGACTGCGGGGCTGTGCGCATTCGAAAGAGCTCGTCGAGGCGAACCATATGGTGGCTGCGCCGCCCATTATTGGTCGCCGGAGCGACGAGCACAGCGGCAGACAGAGGCGGGGGCGACAGATGGTCGTCGCGGTAGAGCTAGAGAGAGACAGGGAGCGTGTGAAGAGGTGCTAGAGCACCAGTGGCTCACCACGAACGCGATGCCGGGGTCGGGGAAGCAAGGGGTGGCCGAACGGAGGCGAATCGACGGCGGCCGGAGCTCGGGAAGATGGGTTGCAGAGCTTGATTAAGGCCGAGCGGGGACGATTCCTTTGGCGTAGAGACGCAGTCCAGCACGGCGGAGCTCCTCGGCGACGAGCTCGGCGGGCAGCCTGCCGGCGTTGTGGGGGGTGGGGGGTTCCTGTGTGCGCGCGTCGATGAATGAGATGGGGAAGAACAAGAAGAGGAGGGGCACCCAGTTATAAACGAAGGGCCTTTAGTCCCGGTTGGTGGCTCCAACCGGGACTAAAGGGGCATACGTCCCGGTTGGAGCCATCAACCGGGACCTATACTCCAATATTTTCAGCAGCCCAAGCGTTGGCGCGCAGGGGGTCTTTAGTCCCGGTTGGTGGCTCCAACCGGGACATATTCCCCTGTTTTCAAAAAATTTCAGGTATTTTGTCTCTGTTCCCGCCTTATTTTTTATTTTGGGGTTTAAATTTGTATTGTTTTTTAAATGATAATTAATTTGGAATTTAGAAAAACTTTAAACATAAAAAGTGTTTGGATTTGAATAAATAATTCAAAACCATTTTCTGTTTTAAAAAATAATTAATGTAACCATTTAAAATATGAACCATTTACAATTAAAAATGAATTAACTTATATTTTTTTAATATCAATTTAGAATTTAGAAAAAATTTAAACATAAAAAGTGTTTGGATTTAAATAAATAATTCAAAAACATTTTCTGTTTTAAAAAATAATTAATGTAACCATTTAAAATATGAACCATTTACAATTAAAAATGAATTAACTTATATTTTTTTAATATCAATTTGGAATTTAGGAAAACTTTAAACATAAGAAGTGTATGGATTTGAATAAATAATTCAAAAACATATTCTATTTTTAAAAAATAATTAATGTAACCTTTTAAAATGAATTAACTTATATTCTATTTTTGAATATTAATTTTTAAAACGACCCGTTTTTTGCGCTTGGAAAATGGAAAAGGGCTTTTCCGTGCGACAAAAAGGAAAACTTCCTCCTGCAACATTGTTCTCCATACCAATGTCCACACACATGCATAATATGGGCACAACATCACAAACTATGCCGTGATTCAACACATAACATCGGTCATTTGGACCGAAAGCCATGAAACCTCGAACATGAAAGGTCATTTTGTGAAGGTTTTTTCGAAACATGATCAATATACCAAGTCTGGAATTTTTCCTTTCAACTATGTAACATAATATGACACCACGCGAAGGATTTTCATTGTTCGGATTTTTTTTGAATTTATTATGCCCGTTTTGAATTATCTGAATTTCTAACTATGGTCGAACCGGTGTGCATGAAGATAGGGGACGGGCATCGTTAGAACTTGCATTGGATCTCTGAAGAAACCACATATTGCGAGTCTAAAAATGATTTTTTCAAAATATCACGGGCGATAGATCATGTACCTGTAGTACAAACCGGACCCACTTCCTACCGATTCGGCAGACATTTGTCCTTTTTACCCGGGATGGACGAAAAGGTTTGAGATGTACCGGTTGGGAGATAGTCCATGTAAGGTGGTCTAGTATTTTAGGAAAATGGGACGGTAGCATTGTGAAACGGCATTTTGGTGGTTACTTCACAAAACGACCCGTTTTTTGCGCTCGGAAAATGGAAAAGGGCTTTTTCGAAACATGATCATTGTTCGGCACAAATTTAGTCCCGGATGTATTCTGAAACCGGGACTAAAAATATTTTACGCCATTTCCCACCTCTTCCCGCCAAGTTTTCCCGCCCTTTCCTTTCTACTAGAGCTTTTAGTCCCGGATGTAGTCACTAACCGGGACTAAAGATATTTCCCGCCATTTCCCAAAGCTTCACGCCAAGTTTTCCCGCCCTTTCCCTCTATATTTAGGGTGATCGTGTCATGGCTATCCACACATCCACACCTTCCTCTCTTAGAACAATGGACAACGCCTACTGGGCCATTCTGACCCTCGAGGAGACCGAGGCGCTGTGCGCCTCCAACTACCCTTGTCCACCGGGGTACCGCCCGCCCGCCGGCTGGATGCTGAGCGCTGGAGGGGTTCCTGTCCCTCCTGTCCCTCAAGGTTCCGCACGTCAGGCGGCCATCACAAACCACTTCTACCACGAGCTCACGCCGGAGCAGCGGATGGATCCCCAGTGGGATCCCGACAACTATGACACGTGGAATGCCTTCTTCGCTAATAGGCGTGAAAGGGAGCTCGCCAGGTACGAGGGTGATGGCCCGCCACCGGTGAACCACAACGAAGTCGGCCGTCGTCTGTGGTGGGAGAACCGTACTATCATCGAAGTGATGCGCTACATCGCCGGGGGAGACCATCCTCGCCTACGGTGCCCACGAGTCCACCCGCCACAGGCCCCACACTGTCCCGGCGGTAGCGGCATCGTCTTCCAGGAGACCCCTCTCCCACCCGCCGTGAATCCGAGGCTGGAATGGCCCCTGGTATATGCCATGGATGGGCTGAGGATCCCCGGAGTGGCAGGTGACGATGACGATGAAGACCCTGAAGCTGCGTACTATAGGACTAGGCATGATTGTGACTAAAGGGGGCGGCTTTAGGCCTGAGTGTTAGCTAGTCCCGATTTGTCCCGGTTTTTAATATTAATAAATGTCTTAAGTCTTACCTAATAAATAGAGGGAAATGCCTATATAAAGAGAGGGTTCATATTTAGTCTCGGTTGGAGAAACCAACCGCGACTGAAGGGATTGCGGCAGAGTGGGCCAGACAACACTAATAATAGGGGTGAGTGTCGACATTATGTCGTGCGGCTTGTACCTTGTCCCGGATGGTGTCACCAACCGGGACTAAAGATGAACCTTTAGTCCCGGTTGGAGACACCAACCGGGACTAAAGATGAGTCAGCACTAATAATAGGGGTGAGTGTCGACATTATGTCGTGAGTGTCGACATTATGCCGAGCTGCTTGTACTATAAATATGCATCCTTGTGAGTCCAGTCCTCCAGCCAGTTTGAGGCATCTCCAAGATGGTTTTAGAGAGCAGGGACACCACTACGGCCAGTTTCAGGGAGATGCCGACGGAGCCCAGTCCTCCGGCATCTCCGAGAAACTGGTCGTAGAGGCACTCCCTAATATGTGAAATTAGTTAGCTCCGAGGCGTATTGATCTAGTTAGTGAAGTTACAAGCTGCAAGATGGTTTTCGAGAGCAGGGACACCACTGCGGCCAGTTTCAGGGAGATGCCGACGGAGCCCAGTCCTCCGGCATCTCCGAGAAACTGGTCATAGAGGCACTCCCTAATATGTGAAATTAGTTAGCTCCGAGGCGTATTGATCTAGTTAGTGAAGTTACAAGCTGCAAGATGGTTTTCGAGAGCAGGGACACCACTGCGGCCAGTTTCAGGGAGATGCCGACGGAGCCCAGTCCTCCGGCATCTCCGAGAAACTGGTCATAGAGGCACTCCCTAATATGTGAAATTAGTTAGCTCCGAGGCGTATTGATCTAGTTAGTGAAGTTACAAGCTGCAAGATGGTTTTCGAGAGCAGGGACACCACTGCGGCCAGTTTCAGGGAGATGCCGACGGAGCCCAGTCCTCCGGCATCTCCGAGAAACTGGTCATAGAGGCACTCCCGGTCCAGCCACAAAATTGGACTAACACTCAAGACATTTATTAATATTAAAAACTGAGACTACAAAACCGGGACTAAAGGCCACAAACCGCGAAAGATATCCTTCGGTCAAGCCACAAACCGCGAAAGAGATGAACTAGAGTTACATTATATGAGCATGAACTTCTTGGCATATGTCATTCCTTATGGCCGCTTCAGACGTAACCATGGAGCATCTTCTTTACTTAACGGAATGCTTGGGTCAGTTTTCACTGTGAAGGGCGGAATTTCATCAAACTTATTATAATCTTCTGACATGTCTGTCTTGTCCTCAATTCCCACGATGTTTCTTTTCCCTGAAAGAACTATGTGACGCTTTGGCTCATCATATGATGTATTCGTTTGCATATTTTTTCTTTTTTTCGGTCTGGAGGACATGTCCTTCACATAGAAAACCTGAGACACATCATTGGCTAGGACGAATGGTTCATCTCTATAACCAAGATTGTTGAGATCCACTGTTGTCATTCCGTACAACTGGTCTATCTTTACCCCTTCCCCATTCAGGTTGACCCATTTGCAGCGAAACAAAGGGACCTTAAAAGAGACTCCATAGTCTAGTTCCCATATCTCCTCTATGTAACCATAATATGTGTCCTTTTTTCCATTCTCGTCTATTGCATCAAAGCGGACACCACTATTTTGGTTGGTGCTCTTTTTATCTTGGGCGATCGTGTAGAATGTATTCCCATTTATTTCGTACCCTTGGAAATTCAATACAGTAGAAGATGGTGACGCGGCCAACAAGTATAGCTGATCTCCAGCAGTGGTGTCATTCAAGAGATGTGTCCGCATCCAACCACCGACAGACTTCATGTGTTCATCTGTAATCCATGATTCAGGCTTCCCCGGGTTTTTGGAGCGTACAATATTCTTGTGTTCCTCCATATACGGAGCTGCCAAGGTGGAATTATGTAGAACTATGTAGTGTGCTTTAGTGAATCAATCCCCGTCCCTACATATCATTGCTTTCTTTCCCAGCGTGCCTTTTCCACTTAGTCTTCCCTCATGCCGCGAGTCAGAAACACCAATCGGCTTAAGGTCAGGAATAAAGTCAACACAAAACTCAATGACCTCCTCTGTTCCATATCCCTTGGAGATGCTTCCTTCTGGTCTAGCACGGTTATGAACATATTTCTTTAAGACTCCCATGAACCTCTCAAAGGGGAACATATCGTGCAGAAATACCGGACTGAGAATGGCAATCTCTTCCACTAGATGAACCAGGATATGCGTCATAATATTGAAGAAGGATGGTGGGAACACCAATTCAAAACTAACAAGACATTGTACCACATCCTTCTGTAACCTTGGCAGAATATCTGGATTGATTACCTTCTGAGATATTGCATTGAGGAATGCACACAGCTTCACAATGGGTACTCGAACATTTTCTGGTAGAAGCCCCCTCAATGCAATCGGAAGCAACTGCGTCATAATCACGTGACAGTCATGAGACTTCAGGTTTTGGAACTTTTTCTCTGCCATATTTATTATCCCCTTTATATTAGATGAGAAGCCCGACGGCACCTTGATACTGTAAAGGACTTCAAAAAAGATTTCCTTCTCTGCTTTGGTAAGAGCATAGCTGGCACGACTTAAGTGACGCCATTTATCCGTCTTGTTATCTGTATGCATGTTCTTTGGGTCTTTCATAATTTGTTGGTCCTCCCGTGCTTCAGGTGTATCTTTTGTCTTCCCATACACGCCTAGGAATCCTAGCAGGTTCACGCAGAGATTCTTCGTCACGTGCATCACGTCGATTGAAGAGCGGACACGCAGGACTTTCCAATATGGCAGCTCCCAAAATATAGATTTCTTCTTCCACATGGGTACGTGTCCTGTAGCGACGTCGTTCGGAACTGATTGACCGCCGGGACCCTTTCCAAAGATTACTTCTATGTCCATGACCATACCAAATACATCATCACCAGCTGGGAGTTCAGGCTTCTTCCGGTGATCTGCCTCACCTTTGAAATGCTTGCCTTTCTTTCTTACGGGATGATTGGTCGGAAGAAATCGTCGATTCGCTAGGTACACAACCTTCTTGCATTTATGCAAATATGTACCTTCGGTCTTATCTAAACAGTGGGTGCATGCCTTATATCCTTTGTTTGTCAGTCCTGAAAGGTTACTAAGAGCAGGCCAATCATTGATGGTTACGAATAACAACCCTCGTAGATTAAATGGCTCCTGTTTGTTCTCATCCCACGCACGTACACCTGGTTTGCCCCACAACTGTAAGATTTCTTCAACTAATGGCCTAAGGTACACATCAATGTCGTTGCCCGGTTGCTTCGGGCCTTGGATGAGCACTGGCATCATAATGAACTTACGCTTCATGCACAACCAAGGAGGCAGGTTGTAGATACATAGAGTCACGGGCCAGGTGCTGTGACTGCAGCTCTGCTCCCCAAAAGGATTCATGCCATCCGTACTTAGACCAAACCATAAGTTCCTTGCGTCACCTGCAAAGTCTGGGAAGTCTCTCTCAATTTTTCTCCACTGTGACCCATCAGCAGGTGTCTCAACTCCCCGTCTTTCTTACGGTCTTCTTTGTGCCATCGCAACAACCTAGCATGCTCTTTGTTTCTGAACATGCGTTTCAACCTTGGTATTATAGGAGCATACCACATAACCTTAGCAGGAACCCTCTTCCGGAGGGGCTCTCCCTCAACATCACCAGGGTCATCTCGTCTGATCTTATACCGCAACGCGTTGCATACCGGGCATTTATCTAAATTCTCATACTCCTTACCGCGGTAGAGGATGCAGTCATTAATGCATGCATGTATCTTTTGCACATCTAATCCCAGAGGACAGAGAGTCTTCTTTGCTTCGTAGGTACTCTCGGGAAGTTCGTTATGTTTTGGAAACTTCGGCTTCATTATTTTCAGCATCTTTTCAAATGAGGAGTCAGTTAGACCACACTCTGCCTTCCATCGCAACAATTCCAGTGTCGTACCGAGCTTTGTGCTGCCATCTTCACAATTTGGGTACAACAATTTCTAGTGATCTTCTAACATGCCCTCTAACTTCAACTTCTCATTTTCTGTTTCACAGTCTCGCTTTGCATCAGAAATGACCCTACCAAGTTCATCAGCCGGCTCATCTGATGTCCGTTCTTCACCTTTTTCCTCTCCATTATCTTCCATTGCAGTATCACTGTATTCAGGAAACATATGATGATAGTTGTTATCATCATCTTCTTCTTCACCATCTTCCATCATAACCCCTCTTTCCCCGTGCTTGGTCCAGCAATTATAGTTGGGCATGAAACCTTTCATAATCAGGTGGCCGCGAATGATTTTCGAGGAAGAGTACTCCTTGTTGTTCCGACATTGAACACATGGACAACGTATAAATCCATTCTCTTTGTTTGCCGTAGCCACATCGAGAAATTTATCCACGCCTTTGATATACCCGGCTACCCGCCGGTCACCGTACATCCATTCCCGACCGTTCATCTGCATCATATAAGTAAGTTTATCAAAAAACATGACATCATAAATAGTGAAATAACCAATTCACACCGACACATGAATTGTATCAATGACCTAGAATAGATAAGATTGCTAACCTCGATCGAGGGAAATAAAGAGGAGAAAGCTCAAGTGCGTCTCGAACACCTTCTATATTTTTGTTCTATGAGAAATTCAACGGGATTTTTCACTCAAACATTTCAACAAACACCTTCAATGCATGCATGGAAAAAAACTAGCACACACCCTCACACCTTACACCATTCGAAAAAACAGAGTGGAGGCAGAGGGGGCTGGGGCGTTGCATTTATAGAGGGCAAGGGGCCTTTAGTCCCGGTTGAAGCCAGAAACCGGGACTAAAGGTGCGTGCCAGGCCACGTGGCTGTGGTCAAACCTTTAGTCCCGGTTGGTGGCTCCAACCGGGACGCATGCCCCCTTACCAACCGGGACCCATGCCCCCTGGCGCAACCGGGACTAATGCTCCGAGGGGTCGCGAACAGATGGCCCTTTTTCCTCTAGTGACGTGTTTCTTTTGTGGGGATTTCTCAAGTACTATGCTCTGTAATTTTTTTATTATTTCCTATTTAATAACGTTTGCATCACAAATCATCACACAAGTAAAAATAGTTTTTTATTTGTGTCTAGAGCAACTCTGGGAAAAGGTGGGCACTTTGGCTACAACCAAACGATTTGATTTTCTAAAGGTAACGAGCAGTCATATTTCCATCATATGCCCCCTGTCCACCTTGTTTCCGGGAGTGCTTATTTCCTGTTTCTCCCTGGTGCGGCTTTGGGTATTGGCACCATGGATCTTGTATTAGCCAAACAATTTTTGAGGATAGACCTAGTTGGATACTTGACATGATGCCTATAAATTTTTTGATGTAATTATTATTGGACTATGTTGTTTAGGGCACATGTCAGCACGGATTTAATATGGCAACCCAATCATGCATTCATGGTTCTAACATCATGTGGGATTCATATATGTTTTTGAATTTCAAATGTTTTATCTCTTGAAGCGTAAGTCGAAACTTAGATCTGTTTTCATCGTTATCTTTTTCGCGATAGACTGCCTCTACGTTCTCGTCCCTGCTATTTCTATGGACGCTACAAATGCAAAAGGTTGAATTTCATGCTTTTTTAGCCACCGGGTCGCCCACAAAACACGTTGGAGCGACTGGTATTTTCTTGTGCTCATCAGTGGTAAGCCCTGCGAGGATTAGTTCGCGACCTACACGTAAAAAACTTTTAGTCGCTCGCCGGGGTTCACGTTACCACCGACGTACTTTTGCGCTTCCACCGGTAAGGCTGCAGCGACGCTAAGCCTTTTTCCGGTAGTGTCAATATCCCATGGAGTTAGAAGATTCACATAATTTTTGTAAGTCTATGCCTCTCCCCACAATTTGTGAGGACAACTCACTCAGGATTAGATCAAAACATCATAAACATTGTATAGAAATTAATACTAAATAGTTTTACACTATCGCCAATCATGATGAGATCAAGATTACAAGTATAGTACTATGGGTATGGAGAGGGGCTGGTGGCGGTGGATATCCTCAGCTCAGATATGAAAATGGCTTCAACCGTGTTTCTGCATACTATTGTTAGGTTTTCTAGCAGCTCGGAGATAAATCTTACGTAGAAGGCTTCACGAAAGTTTCTTATGTTGACCATGCAAAGGCGGTGACACCTGGTACGGGCACGCGTTATGGACGGGTCCATTCCATACCAGTGCTCGTTAAACCTTTCGGAGCTTTTATACATTGCCTCTTTGGCTTGGAATTATTGGAAACTCGGGATTCTTAATTAATTGATATTCATTTCGCCATAAATGTACCCTAAAGTAGGAAGATCAAAGAAAATTATTAGGTCTCTACAATAATTAGTCATTACCCAGTGCTGAACCTAGGAAACTCGCATGTACCAATCTCGTCCCCTATTCTCCCTATGTCGTTGGCTCCGCATCTTTAGTCCATCGCACGATGGTACCCGCACCGGTATTCCGACATCAATAACCTAATTAATGTTCCACTTTTATCTAATGGCATGCTTGCTTGACCTAACTTGGTATATCATTAGTTTGTGTAATATATAAATGTACAATATGATATGCACGGGGGGCCCTCTAGATTAATTTGATTGATCCATGATTATGCCACCTATCAGAGTGTAATGCTGCATACATAATAGAGGTGGTCACATATAAATACTTATCTAATTCTTGCTTATGGATTGACAAACAACTAGGGAGTGATTACTTCCACGCTTGCTTTCATATGTGAAATGCTTGGATGTTGACGTTCAATGTTTAAAATTCCTACATTCATTAATTAGTCGACATAAAAGTTGTTCCAACAAGTACACATCGACACTAGAAACAACATTATATCTGCTCAATTAGTTCCACGACGCGGCCAGCCACCTAGTTAACATGAACCAAGTGTATCTTATGCTAACAAAGAATGATTGTGATTCCACCAGATCACTTTACAAGGAGAAGAAGAAATACAACCAAGTACCCCGACTCGAAATATCCATATAATGTTTAAAAGCAACTTGTTTTCTATGGCTAAGGCTAGGATCCCATCTTACTCGTATGTTGATATGTTATCATATCTAACTCATAAATGATATTTTTATGAATACATATATATTTGTTGTTAGTTGGTTCAAGACATTTCGATCCACGGTTGGATTAGGACTCGTCTAGGTATCGCTAGGGTGGCCGGGTGCAGCCGCCACAAAAGCCTTAGTGCCTAGATGAGACAAGCTCTGCCATGCTAATAAGAGATCCGACTCTTGAATGATGGGACCATCATGGGTCACATGACGAGGAGAGGAGGGCGGCGTTTATACTCTGGGAATTCAAACATGGTTGTAAAATTCCGATTGTCCATGAAATTAGGGAGGGTAGGATGCTAATTTTATAGTTCAAGTTCCGTGATGTGGCATATGTTTGGCCAAGTCTGATCCACAACCACAGCTCAGACCAAATCGTGTCGGATAGCCAATTTTTTGTGTCGGCCTTTGTTAAAAATGGCTTCAATGGGCGATATCGAAAATCCTTTTACGTATTAGTGTTACAGATAATTAAGTATGCAAATATCATATTCACTCCTTCCACACGTTCACCATAAGATAGATGAGGTGAACAGTGCATGTATGTCCTTTTGGTGTTAGAATATGTGGATATTGTACCATCCATGGCAACCATGTAGGTCTGAGTGCCAAGACAAACATGGCTGAATTCCAGGATAAACAGGTGAACGGATCATTGTTTCATATGTGGAAAACCGTCTGGACGAAAAAAAGAGAATGCTGGCATGCACCTAAGGTTATGGCGCCGTCCATGGATTCCCAAAATCTCGATGGGTTGCATAGTCAGATAATCAAACGTACCAGCTCGGTAAACATGAGTTTGTCATGTAGAACACAATCATATCTTAATCTCCACGAATGAAACTCTTTTAAAATAGTAATAACCAAGGAACTAGCTAGCAGTATGACAATAACCGAAATATGTTTCAATTTCTATCTAATGGTACGTTAGCTTAACTTGACTAGATCTATCATCAGTTGGACGAATATATAAACTTATACTGAACATGATCCACATGGGGCCCTCCATATTAAATACTATGAGCCAAAGTCCAATGTTCTGTACGTAATAGAGGTGGATATGTATAAGTACTATAAATGAACTAGCAGCCTACCACGAAGGTAGGCGCGTCCCAATACTTAATATTAATATTTGTTTTCATACGCTTGCCATGGTAGCTTGCCATAGTACGTAAGTGTCTAATGAATATGGCAGTAATACACCTGCATGACTTGGATACTCTTAGCTGCTCTATAAATAGTTGGGCATAACAATGGACCATAAAGCAGACAAGCAACTATCATTCCCTGTGCCAACACAAATTCATCGTACTATTAGCAATGGTAGGAGACTAGTTTTTTCTTATCACTGATTACATACATCCATCATTAGCTATCATCATCTGTCTATTTGATCGTACATGTGAGCTAACTTACTATATATGTGCATGTATTAATTGTGTCCAGGAGACGATCAAGAAGATTGGCCCGCATGGTTACGAGGAAGGCGCTGCTTTTGACATCGACTTCAAAAAGTCGCCCAAACAGCTGGTGGACATCACTATTTGGAGCAGTGATGGCCCTGATGGGAAAATCAATGCCATATCCTTCAAATATCGTGACGAGAATAATGATCTAGTCCAGATAGGTCCATATGGCAGCATAGAGGGTACAAAGCACACGGTATGTAACTTTTCCTTCATATATGATGGGTTCTTGCCTCCGCGCATAAATTTCATATACACTATATAACAAATGCAGTTTATTTCCATCCTACTTGTTTTGTCTCTCTTGAAGTAATGTTGGAATTTATATGAAGTCTTTAAAGGGTATATACTAATTAACTAATTACTAAATAACACTAATGGGTTCTTTCTGCATTTATTGTAATACTACACAGATATCCATTACACAAGGTGAGTACTTGACCGTGATCTCTGGCTACTTAAACCCCTCCATCACTGCGCTCAACTTCAACACCTCTGCGGATGCTAAGTATGGGCAGTTCGGCAGGTGCCCAAACACTGGAGACACGCATTTTTCAATTGATGTGGATCACGATTCAATTGTATCCCTCTTTGGCCATAGCGACGACAAGCTCAGGTCCATCGGAGCCTATTCTGGTCCCCGGGCTTGATTGATCAATCCTTTATCATCATCATGTCATGCATGTGATACATATATATATATATATATATCCTATAGGTGTGACCTACATGACTATCAACTGCTTGCTGTTAAATAAAATATGCATCCTGTCAGCAAACTGGAGTACATGCCATAGAGTAGGTACTTCATGTGATGGAAGGATCCATGGTCTTTGCTTGTTCCATGTACTATATTGTATTGTATAATGTGTCATGTATGTGTGGTTTGTATTGTTCTCGCACTGGTATGCTTTTTTTATAATAATAAATAAATATTTTGGAAACTACGTGTTTTCCCCATGACTAAACGGCTACCATTTTATTATTGGGAAACGAGTCATTGCAAGATGCAACAAATAATCTTTTTTCAAGTATATGTTTATTTAGATGTGATGGCAAGTTCTGACTCTGTTTTCACGCTATAACTTAGACCACTGCCGCCTAGGACCTTACTAAGGATGTCGACTATAATGAACTTTTTCATAAATCGTGAACTATTTTAGCAACTAGCCAAGCCCCGGTAGGCTAGAAAATATGTCTATTAACATTAATTTGTAGACGCGTGGACAAACGTTCTGTCAAACACTCAAGCCGCGGAGTGCGCAAAGTGAGGTCTACTATACATGACCAACGCTAAAAAGAAACGTTCTTTCCGGGTAAATGTATACTAGCATTGACATAGCTAACAAGCATGGCAAGTATTACACTTTTAAGAACCATGACAGTTGTAAGAACCCTAACAATAATCGACCAGTATAACAAAGTTTGGCATACGTGCTCTTCCACGAATTCAACATGGAACTCTCCGTTACATTTCACCACTCGTCGAGCTAAATTCGGCAGGCTCCGCGTGGAACATTTTTAGCTTGGCGATCGGCAGTTCCTTCTCTTCAAATTGCAGACATTATGTAAATTAAATCATGATCAAAACCGGTACAAATAAGAAGAATATTTTAATAAAATAATAAGACAATGTTTACATGTTAGTTTTTCTAGTCTGGGAACAAGCAGGTTGACCCTCATGATGCTGATATGTTGGGAAACATAGTGGCCACAAAGATAAGTCAGATGGAGGATGGAGGATGATGGTGGCACTAAAAAGGAAAATATATGGAAATGACCATATTACCCAGACAATATATTTAACATGCATGCATATATATGTGTATAAGTGCTAGTACAAACTAATTGGTTGACTGATGTAATCGGTTAGAATTGTGTAGTTCTTCGTTGCATTTCCATCTTTCGAACGATATACTTTAAACGGTCTAAAAGCAGGATAACAAAAAAGTATATTATTACAAAAGAGGATGATCTTAGATCAAAATCACTTTTATTATGCAAATGAAAGTAGTAAATCGATATAATGCACATGGACATCATGTTAAGCAATGTCCCATTATGCTTTCTAACACATTCTTCTCAACATGCATCACATCGCTGGAATGTCGAACGTCGAGATGCTAATGTAGGGTTCGTTTCATGTAAAACAACAAAATTCTACCGCAAGAACGCATAATACCAAGATCCAATCTATAGAAAAGACAAGATCTAATCCACGAGATCGGTGCAACAAGATTGAAGAGAACTAACCCTCATAGATCCAAAGCGTTTGACGGTATCAGATTCTCGTGGTTTATGTAGTCGATCACTTGTCGATCTCAAGATGACATTGACGATCCTTCTGGCACTGCGTTTCGGCAGCGCTTCCGTAGTCGGTCACACATATAGAGTCAATGAAGACCTTCCTCTCCCTGTTCCAGCAGGGTAGCGGAGGTAGTAGATCCCCTCGGAATCTCAACAACACGACAGTGTGCTATTGGTGGTGGAGGAGAGATTTCTGAAGGGCTTCGCCTAAGCCAGAGAAGTACGGTGGAGGAGAGAGGGGAAGTGGCGGTTAGGGTTTTAGGCTCCAAGGACAAGGGCAAGGGCGTGTGGGGGTACGCCCCCACCCCTCCTTATATAGGTGGGGGCGGGACTAGAGACCCTCTAGTCCTGGGCGGTGGCTGGACCCGGGACTAAAGGGGGGGGGGTCCCTATATATTCTGTGCGCCAGGGGAGGTGCTGCCCAGCACTAGGCATTCCTCGACGAAGCACTCACACAGAGGCGACACAATGCAGGGGAGGTGTTGTCCGGCTGGCCGCCAATTCCACCACTGCTCCGCCTTGCGTGCTCCGCCATGCCGCCGCTCCACCGTGCACTCCTCTGTTTCATGCTGACGCCCGCCACCTCGCCGCTCCGTAGTGCTCTCCGCCTCGACGTGCCGCCTCGCGCTGGGCACCGCCCCTCCGTGCCGCCGTCACGTGCTGCCGCCGGCGTCGGTGAGAGCTCGAGGGAGACGGTGTTTTTTTTTGTTGTAAATATTATCTAGGGTTATTAATTAGCTAGGGTTATTAATTATAATTAGAATTATTGTTTTAGTTATTAGGATTAGGATGAGGATTATTTTTTAAGTTATTTTTTGTTTTAAATATTAGGATTATATTGTTTTACCACAAATAATATTAGGGTTATTGTTTTTTGTTTTAGTTATTAGGATTATTGTTTTACCATAAATAATATTAGGGTTATTTTTTTGTTTTAGTTATTAAGATTATTGTTTTACCACAAATAATATTAGGGTTATTAATTAGGGTTATTGTTTTTTGTATTAGTTATTAGGATTATTGTTTTACAGCAAATAATATTAGTATTATTAATTAGTGTTCTTAGGGTTATTGTTTTTTTCGTTATTAGGGTTATTGTTTTTTCTAACCTGTTTAACTCTCTTTCTGTTATAGTTAATTAAGTCATGGATCCATCCGAAGATCATGGTCGCATTGGTGCAGGTTTTCTTCAGGGCATGATAAGAGGTGAAATTCCTCTTAATATTACTACCGGTGAAGATATTTTGCTCGAGGAAGATATTTCCTCATATCTTAATCCATCCTGTGATGGACTAGAGGAAAACCTGATGTACCAAGGGGAAGATCGGATGGACGAAGGGCAAATAAATAACAACAATAATGATGGCCCCTCGATAGGATCCGGCGAGGTACATATATATATATATATAAAGCCTCATGTTACCTCTATTCATTTATTGATCTAGATATATCAATATATATATATATTAATCACTCTCTCTTATTCTTTTAGCCCACTAGATCGAAGCAATCGACAGATCAAACGAAACGAGGGTCGAACAAAAAGTTGGATGGTAATCAGAGGTTCACCATCAAAGAAATAGATGATGATGGTGAACCGATTGCTCCAGAGAAGCACCGGAGGATGTTTAAAAATCAATGCAGGGTGCTTGTTAGGGACAACCTGCCGATCATCATCCAAGAATGGAATAATTCAAAGAAACGCGGTGAAGAATCCAACAGCTATGTCACCGATGATGCCAAAGAAGACCTTTGGCAGAAGCTCATAGCGCATTTCATACTACCTCCAGAGTATGAAGAATTTGAGGTAGATGGTATCACCCCAAGGCCGGGTGGGCTTGAAAAAAGAGTGAAAGTCAAGGAGTGGGTTATGAGCAAGATGGAGCAAACGAAAAGTTTATACGCGAAATATGTCGCGAAAAAGAAAACTCCAGACTTCAAAGGAGCAAACGAGAAGTTGAGAGAACAGTGGCTCGATTTTGTAAGATACAAGAAATCTGATAAAGAAAATGAAATGTCGACAAACAATGCGTTAAATGCTGCCCAAAAGAAATACCATCATAAAATGGAGACAGGTGGCTACAAGAGTGCCGTTCCTAAGTAGGAAACTATGGAGAAGGACATGCGGGCTAGAGGCGTCACTCCTGGTATAGATGGATGGCCCGAGAGGTCAAAGCATTGGTCGTACGGGCACGGGGGATCGTTGGACCCAGAAATAGGGAAGACATTATTTCATGAAAAAATTCTAAAACCTTCCGAAGATCTTGTTCAAGCAATGAACGATGCTCAATTGGGATTGTTCCGTCCCGGGAGAGAGAACGACAAGCTGACACGCACCCTAGGGAATCCTGAAAAGGGTGGAAAAACATGAGGAAAAGGCGCCCGTGTCACGTGGAAGAAAGGGTTTCCTCAGTACGATGCCAATTAGAGAAGCCGTCAGAGAACTAAGGACCGGGAGGCAGACCGGATCTCCAAGGTAGAGAAGGACCTAGCTGATCTGCAGAACCTCATGCAAGAAATTAGCCAAAGGTCGCCGTCGTCAAATCACCCGTGGGCTGATGATCCTGCTTTGGATCTTAGCCACCGGAGAAGCAGCGTGGCTTCCACGGAGGTCTGGGCTGATGATCAAGCACTGCTGGATGATGCACAGGCTTATCGCTACCCCGTGGATAATGTCAGAGAGATGGCACAATGTGAGCTACATCAGCCAATGAACAACCTGTCCTTCAAGGTGGCGATCGACACTGCTTTACCTTGTCTACCTAGAGCATGCACTCCACCATTTATCTCCGATTCCACCTGGCTATGCTCGTGTCATGGTGGATGACATAGTGGAGGATTTTGCGGACCTAGAGATTGACATCGCTACGCCTTAAGGCCTTACGAAACTAGGAGATGTCAAGAACAACATCATTCTATGGAAGAATAAGTACATCAAGTTTCCAGGTTCGGCGCCAAGGCCACCGACTCCAAGGAATCCAAGTCCACCCCGCATCAAATATCGTCAACCTCCAATTCCACCCCAACCCGATTATCGTCAACCTCCAAGTCCACCCTGCCCCATTGACGATCGCCGCAGTAGGAGTACATCAACTCGATCTCTGTCTCCACGCAATACTCGATCTCCTCCTCGGCCTCCATGCAATACTACTACCTCGTCGAAGAAATGGAAGGGAAATGCTCCCCCACGCTCCACATGGAAGAAAGGTCAAAAGGCGAAGATAGTCGACATCCCGTCGGCTCTTCCAAAGAGACCTTATGACAAGACCGATGAGAAAACTAACGCGGATGTGGCTGCCCAAGTTAAGGCGCATTTTGCACCTAAAAAGCCTGAGCCAAAGACGGTATATGATGAAAAAAACAAAAAGTGGGCTAAGTCCTTTCTTGAGCAACCATCCCAGATATCGATGAATCTGGAATAAGACTATGACCGGGAGATTATTAAGCAAGCAAAGAAGAAAAAAAGCACAAGTGCAAAAATTGGGAAGCAAGTTACCCAGCTCGGAGCACAGAAGAATCAATCAGTCGCCCCGCTCAAAGTCATTTCAGACCTTGACATGGCCTTCAGAGCTAAAATGGATATGGACATGCAAATAATGCACCCCATATCCCGTACTAATGCTGCACTAATGGGCATCACTGTATCGCAGGCCAAAGCACTTGATACCCAAGAAAATATGTCTCTTGGTCAATATTTAGGCTATGAAGATACGCCAGTGGGTCAGATAGTACAAAAGTATGTCCGGGGGAGCTTCTAGTCAGTAATGAGGAGCTCGCGCGTCTATCCACACATATGCGAAATCTGCACGAATGGTATATGTCGCAAGCAAAAAAAGCATCAGAAAGATTGGTTTCCGGTGGACGTTAGAAAGGAGCATCACTTCAAACCATACTCGATACAAGTTCAAATGACCGAACTGTTTCAGTTATACAACCAGCGCGCCCTCGAGAAATCTATCATTGGTTGCTACTGTCTATAAGTGATTTATTTCTATAATTAAGTTGTAGCTCAGCTAGTTCATTGCATTTAATATATTATCCTAACTATATATCCTTTTGTATGATATTATATTCTACAGAATGAAGATGCTTGAATGCAAAAGAGCCAGAAGATATGACGTGGGTTCATTGACCCATATATCGTTAATGAATATATGTTAAAGAATCACCCCAAGGACGTGGAGGCAGACATGTGAGGTTCTTAACCGAGAATAATTTTGTTAAGGAACTACTATTTCCTTACAACTTCAAGTGAGTGTTTCTATCTTGTACACATTTTATTTTTGCTTACTCGATGAGCTATGCATGTATACTTATGTAAACGTCCGCATATTCCACTGGATCTTTCTAAATATTCAAGTTGACAAGTCCCTATTTGAAGTCCCCGACTCATTAAGTTGGGACCAAGAGCAGTGGAGCGACATGAAAGCAATGATCCATAAGTAATTTCAATCATTATCGCATTATATCGGCCTCTTTCATTCATTTCCTGATATCAAGTAACTAATCTCTCCTTTGTTCATTTTCTTTGCGGAGCAGGTGTTGGACACGATTCAGACAGAAAATACCAGGTCCATTCAAAGAGGAGCTAACTTATAAAATGGCGAAGAGTTTACAGCAGCCACCGGGAACTCATTTATGTGGATACTACGTCTGCGAGTACATCCGCGAGTTGACCAGTGAGCAAAAAGTTGACTCATATTATATTTATGGTTTGCGGGAGAAACTAGAGCCAGACCAGCGCATACGAGCAACTCAAGAGGAGCTGGCGGGATTTATGATGAAGGAGGTCCTTGATGTACATGGAGAGCATTATGCGGATGATGTGGAACTCGATTTGCCTTAGTGATCTCCATGTAGTTGATATGATATATATATATCATCAATGATCATGTAATTTCAAAACATTTTTTCCTTTTGATATATATATCATCAATGTATGCTTGCAA
Source organism: Avena sativa (assembly GCA_916181665.1). Taxonomy (NCBI): domain Eukaryota; kingdom Viridiplantae; phylum Streptophyta; class Magnoliopsida; order Poales; family Poaceae; genus Avena; species Avena sativa. The sequence goes on from OV702283.1 coordinate 483,678,071, forward strand.
GGGATCGATGAATTCTATAGGTGCATCAACATGTACTGTGTATGTACTAGCATAGAATATGTGTACTGAAAGTGTTTAAAAATATAGTGAAACACAAAACGAAAAAGAAATAAAATGGCAAAAGAAAGAAATACACAATCTCTGTCATGGCAGAGAAACACATAATTCTCTGCCGCTGTAGGAAACCGTATTGTCACGGGTGGTGTTACGCCACGGGATTAGAGGGTTTCCGCCCCCCGCGGCGCTGATACAGCCACGTGGCTGTTATCATTCGCGGGCCGGAGCGAGCCAGGACTAGAGGGGGGGCCTCTAGTCCCGTTTTGGCAGTCCCGGGCCCAAAGCCGGGACTAGAGCTAGTTGCGGCCTGGGACTGGAGGCCCTTTTCCCACTAGTGATAGGTCCTGTTTATGAAATGCATTCATTTCAGCTACGTTCAAAACCTCCTTGACCTGAAGTTTAGTCATGAATCATTTTAATTGAACTGAAATGACCTGTTGCATTCCTAGTTTACTGACTTATGATTTTGCAATTTGGATTGTCTTGATAAATTTTTGATACACTAAGTTCTATATTATTCAACTCTGTTTGGTGAAGCTGTTCATTTTCCTATGTTAGCTACTCTTTTATAGAACCTTGTGAGATTTGAATTAGCAGGAGAATGTGTATTCAAAGCCTGGGGTGAGTGACTGCTCGTAGATGAATTTGATGGTGCTACTGATGGATTGATGGACGGTTGCTCACCAACGACTCTATATCAGATGGCTCGCTGACGACTTTATATCAAATGTATATGTGATGATCTTCCTGTCATGTGGGGCGTGAGAGTTATTTGTGATTGTTTAGTTGAAACACAAATTTTTTGACTGGTTTGTTGTTGTGCACATTATATATTGTTTGAACTACTGTTGGGTTGATTTGGTTGTAACTTTATTTTTTATAAAGGCATGTTGATGTTTAAATGTTATTATTTGCTATACTACTAACATGGTTTCACTGTAACTTTCTCTTAGAAAGTGTTTTGGCATCTGTATGCATTTGGGAATTGTTATAGACCAAAAGGTCATGGCCCAAACAATATTTTATGGAAGATTACACAATAAAAAAATAAGAAATGGATTGTAAGTCGCCAAAGCTCGAAATATACACAAAACGTAAATAGGCCAGAGCCCAAAAAATGACATCTCCCAAAACAAAATGGACTATAAATGGCAATGCCCAAACATTAATGCACAGTTGAAGGATAAAATCTGGATAAAGAACGCCCAAATGTTGGGCTTGACCCAATTAGAATGTTGAATTGGAGTGAAATAAATGTTATCTATGACTAATTGGTTTGGTCATAGAAATATGCCACGTCAAATTCGTTGAGGTGGATGGGCTAGATAGGTTAGAAACGTAATCAACCAAATATAGTATACCAGATATTATATAAAAACTCTGGACTAGATGATATATATATGGTGGTAGATAAGAGAAAGAATGACTTGCAAAGTCAGTCGTGCAAAAAAATCCATTCAAACGAACCATTATTGCTAGTTACGTGCGAAGATGATTATAAAATTTCAGCGTCCGGCCAAGGATTTTGTTCCCATGTCTCACGGATCGTGTGAAAGACTTGTTTAAAAATGTAAAACCTTCGATTATATGCCTAATTTGGACTGGAGCTAGAGAGGATGCTTAACTAATCAAAGATGCCTTGTTTGTGGGGATTATAAATTAAGGAGGCAACTAGATCGGTAGTAGTTGAGAGGAAAGTGTCCAAAGATCAAAAATTGAGATACGTACAAGACAAATGAGACGGTTAGCGTCAAAACTAGTGTTTTGTTTAAGGAGTTGCTTTCCTTGTGTTTATAATAAACGTACCGAAGAACTTATTAGTGGCGTTTGAAATAGGAGGTTAGTTAGCTTCAAGCGGCACATTGCTAGTCTTGCGTCAATAATAAATGTTATCGTTGGCTTTTTCTGCAATGCCACAATTAAGCTGTTCACTGCTGATATATGAGTCGAACATCACCATTATATTATATATTTGTAGGGTTCGCCGGGGTGTGGGTTTAAATGTCACCGGCAACTTTTCAATTTCTTAAAATAAATAGCTATTTTATTATTAAGTTTCACAACAAATTTATATTAGGAACTAGATATTCATATCTCACTAGGGGAAGAACAAACGTGCCGTGTGTTCAAATCACATGGCAAAGGATTCCGTAGCACGGCAAAGCCGTTACAGTGCCACAACACACGACAATAATGAAATGAATTTGAATGTTTCCACACGAGCGATCCGTGGCACCTCGCCGTCGACCAATTACAAAAAAAACATATGGACCACGTGTTTCTTTTGTGGGGATTTCTCAAGTACTATGCTTTGTAATTTTTTTATTATTTCTTATTTAATAACGTTTGCATCACAAATCATCACACAAGTAAAAATAGTTTTTTATTTGTGTCTAGAGCAACTCTGAGAAAAGGTGGGCACTTTGGCTACAAGCAAACGATTTGATTTTCTAAAGGTAACGAGCAGTCATATTTCCATCATATATATGCCCCCTGTCCACCTTGTTTCCGGGAGTGCTTATTTCCTGTTTCTCCCTGGTGCGGATTTGGGTATTGGCACCATGGATCTTGTATTAGCCAAACAATTTTTGAGGATAGACCTAGTTGGATACTTGACATGATGCCTATAAATTTTTTGATGTAATTATTATTGGACTATGTTGTTTAGGCACATGTCTGCACGGATTTAATATGGCAAACCAATCATGCATGCATGGTTCTAACATCATGTGGGATTCATATATGTTTCTAAATTTCAAATGTTTTATCTCTTGAAGCGTAAGTCGAAACTTAGATCTGTTTTCATCGTTATCTTTTTCGCGATAGACTGCCTCTACGTTCTCGTCCCCGCTATTTCTATGGACGTTACAAATGCAAAAGGTTGAATTTCATGCTTTTTTGGCCACCGGGTCACCCAAAAAACACGTTGGAGCGACTGGTATTTTCTTGTGCCCATCAGTGGTAAGCCCTGTGAGGATTAGTTCGCGACCTACAGGTAAAAAACTTTTGCTCGCTCGCCGGGGTTCACGTTACCACCGACGTACTTTTGCGCTTCCGCCGGTAAGGCTGCAGCGACGCTAAGCCTTTTTCCGGTAGTGTCAATATCCCATGGAGTTAGAAGATTCACATAATTTTTGTAAGTCTATGCCTCTCCCCACAATTTGTGAGGACAACTCACTCAGGATTAGATCAAAAAATCATAAACATTGTATAGAAATTAATACTAAATAGTTTTACACTGTCGCCAATCATGATGAGATCAAGATTACAAGTATAGTACTATGGGTATGGAGAGGGGCTGGTGGCGGTGGATATCCTCAGCTCAGATATGAAAATGGCTTCAACCGTGTTTCTGCATACTATTGTTAGGGTTTCTAGCAGCTCGGAGATAAATCTTACATAGAAGGCTTCACGAAAGTTTCTTATGTTGACCATGCAAAGGCGGTGACACCTGGTACGGGCACGCGGTATGGCCGGGTCCATTCCATACCAGTGCTCGTTAAACCTTTCGGAGCTTTTATACATGGCCTCTTTGGCTTGGAATTATTGGAAACTCGGGATTCTTCATTAATTGATATTCATTTCGCCATAAATGTACCCTATTCTACAAGTAGGAATATCAAAGAAAATTATTAGGTCTTTGCAATAATTAGTCATTACCCAGTGCTGAACCTAGGAAACTCGCATGTACCAATCTCGTCACCTATTCTCCCTATGTTGTTGGCTCCGCATCTTCGGTCCATCGCACGATGGTAGCCGCACCGGTATTCCCACATCAATAACCTAATTAATGTTCCACTTTTATCTAATGGCATGCTTGCTTGAACTAACTTGGTATATCATCAGTTTGTGTAATATATAAATGTACAATATGATATGCACGGGGCCCTCTAGATTAATTTGATTGATCCATGATTATGATACCTATCAGAGTGTAATGCTGCATACATAATAGAGGTGGACACCTATAAATACTTATCTAATTCTTGCTTATGGATTGACAAACAACTAGGGAGTGATTACTTCCACGCTTGCTTTCATATGTGAAATGCTTGGATGTTGACGTTCAATGTTTAAAATTCCTACATTCATTAATTAGTCGACATAAAAGTTGTTCCAACAAGTACACATCGACACTACAAACAACATTATATCTGCTCAATTAGTTCCACGACACGGCCGGCCACCGAGTTAACATGAACCAACTGTATCTTATGCTAACAAAGAATGATTGTGATTTCACCGGATCACTTCACAAGGAGAAGAAGAAATACAACCAAGTACCCCGACTCGAAATATCCATATAATGTTTAAAAGCAACTTGTTTTCTATGGCTAAGGCTAGGATCCCATCTTACTCGTATGTTGATATGTTATCATATCTAACTCATAAATGATATTTCTATGAATACTTATATATTTGTTGATAGTTGGTTCAAGACATTTCGATCCACGGTTGGATTAGGACTCGTCTGGGTATCGCTAGGGTGGCCGGGTGCAGCCGCCACAAAAGCCTTAGTGCCTAGATGAGACAAGCTCTGCCATGCTAAGAAGAGATCCGACTCTTGAATGATGGGACCATCATGGGTCACATGACGAGGAGAGGAGGGCGGCGTTTATACTCTGGGAATTCAAACATGGTTGTAAAATTCCGATTGTCCATGAAATTAGGGAGGGTAGGATGCTAATTTTATAGTTCAAGTTCCGGGATGTGACATATGTTTGGCCAAGTCTGATCCACAACCACAGCCCAGACCAAATCGTGTCGGATAGCCAATTTTGTGTCGGCCTTTGTTAAAAATGGCTTCAATGGGCGATATCGAAAATCCTTTTACGTATTAGTGTTACAGATAATTAAGTATGCAAATATCATATTCACTCCTTCCACACGTTCACCATAGGATAGATTAGGTGAACAGTGCATGTATGTCGTTTTGGTGTTAGAATATGTGGATATTGTACCATCCATGGCAACCATGTAGGTCTGAGTGCCAAGACAAACATGGCTGAATTCCAGGATAAACAGGTGAACGGATCATTGTTTCATATGTGGAAAACCGTCTGGACGAAAAAAAGAGAATGCTGGCATGCACCTAAGGTTATGGCGCCGTCCATGGATTCCCAAAATCTCGATGGGTTGCATAGTCAGATAATCAAACGTACCAGCTCGGTAAACATGAGTTTGTCGTGTAGAACACAATCATATCTTAATATCCACGAATAAAACTCTTTTAAAATAGTAATAACCAAGGAACTATGCTAGCAGTATGACAATAACCGAAATATGTTTCAATTTCTATCTAATGGTACGTTAGCTTAACTTGACTAGATCTATCATCAGTTGGACGAATATATAAACTTATACTGAACATGATCCACATGGGGCCCTCCATATTAAATACTATGAGCCAAAGTCCAATGTTCTGTACGTAATAGAGGTGGATATGTATAAGTACTATAAATGAACTAGCAGCCTACCACGAAGGTAGGCGCGTCCCAATACTTAACATTAATATTTGTTTTCATACGCTTGCCATGGTAGCTTGCCATAGTACGTAAGTGTCTAATGAATATGGCAGTAATACACCTGCATGACTTGGATACTCTTAGCTGCTCTATAAATAGTTGGGCATAACAATGGACCATAAAGCAGACAAGCAACTATCATTCCCTGTGCCAACACAAATTCATCGTACTATTAGCAATGGTAGGAGACTAGTTTTTTCTTATCACTGATTACATACATCCATCATTAGCTATCATCATCTGTCTATTTGATCGTACATGTGAGCTAACTTACTATATATGTGCATGTATTAATTGTGTCCAGGAGACGATCAAGAAGATTGGCCCGCATGGTTACGAGGAAGGCGCTGCTTTTGACATCGACTTCAAAAAGTCGCCCAAACAGCTGGTGGACATCACTATTTGGAGCAGTGATGGCCCTGATGGGAAAATCAATGCCATATCCTTCAAATATCGTGACGAGAATAATGATCTAGTCCAGATAGGTCCATATGGCAGCATAGAGGGTACAAAGCACACGGTATGTAACTTTTCCTTCATATATGATGGGTTCTTGCCTCCGCGCATAAATTTCATATACACTATATAACAAATGCAGTTTATTTCCATCCTACTTGTTTTGTCTCTCTTGAAGTAATGTTGGAATTTATATGAAGTCTTTAAAGGGTATATACTAATTAACTAATTACTAAATAACACTAATGGGTTCTTTCTGCATTTATTGTAATACTACACAGATATCCATTACACAAGGTGAGTACTTGACCGTGATCTCTGGCTACTTAAACCCCTCCATCACTGCGCTCAACTTCAACACCTCTGCGGATGCTAAGTATGGGCAGTTCGGCAGGTGCCCAAACACTGGAGACACGCATTTCTCAATTGATGTGGATCACGATTCAATTGTATCCCTCTTTGGCCATTGCGACGACAAGCTCAGGTCCATCGGAGCCTATTCTGGTCCCCGGGCTTGATTGATCAATCCTTTATCATCATCATGTCATGCATGTGATATATATATATATATATATATAAATATATATATATATATATATATATCCTATAGGTGTGACCTACATGACTATCAACTGTTTGCTGTTAAATAAAATATGCATCCTGTCAGCAAACTGGAGTACATGCCATAGAGTAGGTACTCCATGTGATGGAAGGATCCATGGTCTTTTCTTGTTCCATGTACTATATTGTATTGTATAATGTGTCATGTATGTGTGGTTTGTATTGTCCTCGCACTGGTATGCTTTTTTTATAATAATAAATAAATATTTTGGAAACTACGTGTTTTCCCCATGACTAAACGGCTACCATTTTATTATTGGGAAACGAGTCATTGCAAGATGCAACAAATAATATTTTTTCAAGTATATGTTTATTTAGATGTGATGGCAAGTTCTGACTCTGTTTTCACGCTATAACTTAGACCACTGCCGCCTAGGACCTTACTAAGGATGTCGACTATAATGAACTTTTTCATAAATCGTGAACTATTTTAGCAACTAGCCAAGCCCCGGTAGGCTAGAAAATATGTCTATTAACATTAATTTGTAGACGCGTGGACAAACGTTCTGTCAAACAATCAAGCCGCGGAGTGCGCAAAGTGAGCTCTACTATACATGACCAACGCTAAAAAGAAACGTTCTTTCCGGGTAAATGTATACTAGCATTGACATAGCTAACAAGCATGGCAAGTATTACACTTTTAAGAACCATGACAGTTGTAAGAACCCTAACAATAATCGACCAGTATAACAAAGTTTGGCATACGTGCTCTTCCACGAATTCAACATGGAACTCTCCGTTACCTTTCACCACTCGTCGAGCTAAATTCGGCAGGCTCCGCGTGGAACATTTTTAGCTTGGCGATCGGCAGTTCCTTCTCTTCAATTTGCAGACACTATGTAAATTAAATCATGGTCAAAACCGGTACAAATAAGAAGAATATTTTAATAAAATAATAAGACAATGTTTACATGTTAGTTTTTCTAGTCTGGGAACAAGCAGGTTGACCCTCATGATGCTCATATGTTGGGAAACATAGTGGCCACAAAGATAAGTCAGATGGAGGATGGAGGATGATGGTGGCACTAAAAAGGAAAATATATGGAAATGACCATATTACCCAGACAATATATTTAACATGCATGCATATATATGTGTATAAGTGCTAGTACAAACTAATTGGTTGACTGATGTAATCGGTTAGAATTTTGTAGTTCTTCGTTGCATTTCCATCTTTTGAGGTACATATATATATATATAAAGCCTCTTGTTACCTCTATTCATTTATTGATCTAGATATATCAATATATATATATTAATCACTCTTTCTTATTCTTTTAGCCCACTAGATCGAAGCAATCAACAGATCAAACGAAACGAGGGTCGAACAAAAAGTTGGATGGTAATCAGAGGTTCACCATCAAAGAAATAGATGATGATGGTGAACCGATTGCTCCAGAGAAGCACCGGAGGATGTTTAAAAATCAATGCGGGGTGCTTGTTAGGAACAACCTGCCGATCATCATCCAAGAATGGAATAATTCAAAGAAACGCGGTGAAGAATCCAACAGCTATGTCATCGATGATGCCAAAGAAGACCTTTGGCAGCAGCTCATAGCGCATTTCATACTACCTCCAGAGTATGAAGAATTTGAGGTAGATGGTATCACCCCAAGGCCGGGTGGGCTTGAAAAAAGAGTGAAAGTCAAGGAGTGGGTTATGAGCAAGATGGAGCAAACGAAAAGTTTATACGCGAAATATGTCGCGAAAAAGAAAACTCCAGACTTCAAAGGAGCAAACGAGAAGTTGAGAGAACAGTGGCTCGATTTTGTAACATACAAGAAATCTGATAAAGCAAATGAAATGTCGACAAACAATGCGTTAAATGCTGCCCAAAAGAAATACCATCATAAAATGGAGACAGGTGGCTACAAGAGTGCCGTCCCTAAGTAGGAAACTATGGAGAAGGACATGCGGGCTAGAGGCGTCACTCCTGGTATAGATGGATGGCCCGAGAGGTCAAAGCATTGGTCGTACGGGCACGGGGGATCGTTGGACCCAGAAACAGGGAAGACATTATTTCATGAAAAAATTCTAAAACCTTCCGAAGACCTTGTTCAAGCAATGAACGATGCTCAATTGGGATTGTTCCGTCCCGGGAGAGAGAACGACAAGCTGACACGCACCCTAGGGAATCCTGAAAAGGGTGGACAAACATGAGGAAAAGGCGCCCGTGTCACGTGGAAGAAAGGGTTTCCTCAGTACGATGCCAATTAGAGAAGCCGTCAGAGAACTAAGGACCGGGAGGCAGACCGGATCTCCAAGGTAGAGAAGGACCTAGCTGATCTGCAGAACCTCATGCAAGAAATTAGCCAAAGGTCGCCATCGTCAAATCACCCGTGGGCTGATGATCCTGCTTTGGATCTTAGCCACCGGAGAAGCAGCGTGGCTTCCACGGAGGTCTGGGCTGATGATCAAGCACTGCTGGATGATGCACCGGCTCCTCGCTACCCCGTGGATAATGTCAGAGAGATGGCACAATGTGAGCTACATCAGCCAATGAACAACCTGTCCTTCAAGGTGGCGATCGACACTGCTTTACCTTGTCTACCTAGAGCATGCACTCCACCATTTACTTCCGATTCCACCTGGCTATGCTCGTGTCATGGTGGATGACATAGTGGAGGATTTTGCGGACCTAGAGATTGACATCGCTACGCCTTAAGGCCTTACGAAACTAGGAGATGTCAAGCGCAACATCATTCTATGGAAGAATAAGTACATCAAGTTTCCAGGTTCGCCGCCAAGGCCACCGACTCCAAGGAATCCAAGTCCACCCCGCATCAAATATCGTCAACCTCCAATTCCACCCCAACCCGATTATCGTCAACCTCCAAGTCCACCCTGCCCCATTGACGATCGCCGCAGTAGGAGTACATCAACTCGATCTCTGTCTCCGTGCAATACTCGATCTCCTCCTCGGCCTCCATGCAATACTACTACCTCGTCGAAGAAATGGAAGGGAAATGCTCCCCCACGCCCCACATGGAAGAAAGGTCAAAAGGCGAAGATAGTCGACATCCCGTCGGCTCTTCCAAAGAGACCTTATGACAAGACCGATGAGAAAACTAACGCGGATGTTGCTGCCCAAGTTAAGGCGCATTTTGCACCTAAAAAGCCTGAGCCAAAGACGGTATATGATGAAAAAAACAAAAAGTGGGCTAAGTCCTTTCTTGAGCAACCATCCCAGATATCAATGAATCTGGAATAAGACTATGACCGGGAGATTATTAAGCAAGAAAAGAAGAAAAAAAGCACAAGTGCAAAAATTGGGAAGCAAGTTACCCAGCTCGGAGCACAGAAGAATCAATCAGTCGCCCCGCTCAAAGTCATTTCAGACCATGACATGGCCTTCAGAGCTAAAATGGATATGGACATGCAAATAATGCACCCCATATCCCGTACTAATGCTGCACTAATGGGCATCACTATATCGCAGGCCAAAGCACTTGCTACCCAAGCAAATATGTCTCTTGGTCAATATTTAGGCTATGAAGATATGCCAGTGGGTCAGATAGTACAAAAGTATGTCCGGGGGAGCTTCTAGTCAGTAATGAGGAGCTCGCGCGTCTATCCACACATATGCGAAATCTGCATGAATGGTATATGTCGCAAGCAGAAAAAAGCATCAGAAAGATTGGTTTCCGGTGGATGTTAGAAAGGAGCATCACTTCAAACCATACTCGATACAAGTTCAAATGACCGAACTGTTTCAGTTATACAACCAGCGCGCCCTCGAGAAATCTATCATTGGTTGCTACTGTCTATAAGTGATTTATTTCTATAATTAAATTTGTAGCTCAGCTCGTTCATTGCATTTAATATATTATCCTAACTATATATCCTTTTGTATGATATTATATTCTACAGAATGAAGATGCTTGAATGCAAAAGAGCCAGAAGATATGACACGGGTTCATTCACTAGTGGAAACGAGGCTTTATGTTGATCCTGGAAAAGGGCTTTAACACCGGTTCTTCTACGAACCGGTGTTAAAGGGGGGGGTCGTACTAGCGTGGACCGTGCGGCAAAAAAGGAGCCCCCCTTTAACACCGGTTCGTGCCACGAACCGATGTTAAAGGACCCTGCAACAGTGGCCCGCGCAGCCCCCCCTTTAACACCGGTTCGTGGCTTGAATCGGTGTTAAAGGGGGGGCTATATAAGACACTGCAGCCCACACCCCAGTCTTCCATTTTTTCACTATCTCATTTTGGAGCCTAACAAGAGGGTGTGAAGAGTGCTAGTTTGTGTTTTTTTCATATGCACAAGAGGTGTTCGGTGAAATGCCCGAGAGATCAAAATAAGTTTTCTCGTTGCTCTTTCCTTCTCGGTCGAGGTCGGCAACTATCCTTTCATGTGTCATTGATGTACTATATATATAAATGGTCATCTCCCTATTAATTTTTGATATATACTACATATTAATGCAGATGAACCGGCAATGGATGTACGGTGACCGCCGCACTTCCGAGTACATTACGGGCCTCCAAAATTTCATCGTTGTGGCTAATGCAAACCGTGGTCACAATGGTTTTATGTGTTGTCCGTGTGTTCACTGTCAGAAGAAGAAAGACTACTCAAATACCAGAACCATTCATGCTCACCTGCTTCGATCTGGTTTCATGCCCAGCTATAATTGTTGGACCAAGCACGGAGAAAAAGGGGTTGTGATGGAAGACAACGAAGAAGAAAAGGATGATGACAACTATCATAATATGTATCCTGAATATGATGATACTACAACGGGGGTAGATAATGAATATCAAGAGGCAGCAGATGGGCCCGCTGATGACGATCTTGGTCGGGCCATTACTGATGCAAAGGAAGAATGTGAAACTGAAAAGGAGAAGGAGAAGCTGGAGCAGATGTTAAAGGATCACAAAACATTGTTGTATCCAACTTCCGAAGATGGCCACAAAAAGCTAGGTACCACACTGGATTTGCTGCAATGGAAGGCAGAGAACGGTGTGACTGACAGCGCATTTTCAAAGTTGTTGGTAAAAATGAAGAATCTTCTTCCAAGAAATAATGAGTTGCCCGACAATACATACCTTGCAAAGAAGGTTGTCTGCCCTCTAGGATTAGACGTGCAGAAGATACATGCCTGCATTAATGACTGCATCCTCTACCGCGGTGAGAAGTATGATAATTTGGATGCATGCCTGGTATGCACTGCACTGCGGTATAAGATCAGACGAGACGATCCTGGCGATGTTGAGGGCAAGGCCCTTAGGAAGAAGGTTCCTTCCAAGGTTATGTGGTATGCTCCTATAATACCACGGTTAAAACGTCTCTTCAGAAATAAAGAGCATGCCAAGTTGTTGCGATGGCACATGGAAGACCTTAAGAAAGACGTGATGTTGAGACACCCCGCTGATGGGTCACAGTGGAGAAAAGTCGAGCGAGAGTACCCGGACTTCGCACGTGACGCAAGGAACTTAAGGTTTGGTTTAAGTACAGACGGCATGAATCCTTTTGGTGAGAAGAGCTGCAGTCACAGCACCTGGCCTATGACTCTATGTATCTATAACCTTCCACCTTGGTTTTGTATGAAGAGGAAGTTCATTATGATGCCAGTGCTCATCCAAGGCCCGAGGCAACCCGGCAACGGCATTGATGTGTACCTAAGGCCATTAGTTGAAGAACTTTGACAGCTGTGGGCAAAACCAGGTGTACGTATGTGGGATGAGCACAAAGGGGAGCCATTTGACCTACGAGCATTGCTTTTCGTAACCATCAATGATTGGCCTCCTCTTAGTAACATTTCAGGGCAGACAAACAAGGGATGCAATGCATGCACACACTGTTTAGATTAGACTGAAAGTGTATATTTGGATAAATGTAAGAAGGTTGTGTACCTAGGGTATCGCCGATTTCTTCCGAACGTCTGGCAGAACCCCGGAGGAAGCCTGTCCTCCGTACCGGTGAGGAGGTATTTGGTATGGTCAAGGACCTAGAAGTAATCTTTGGAAAAGGTCCTGGCAGTCTATCTGTTCCGAATGACGATGCCGGACACGCGCCCATGTGGAAGAAGCAATCTATATTTTGGGACCTACCCTATTGGAAAGTCTTAGAGGTCCGCTCTGCAATCGACGTGATGCACGTGACGAAGAATGTTTGCGTGAACCTGCTAGGATTTCTAGGAGTGTATGGGAAGACAAAAGATTCACCGGAAGCACGGCAGGACCAGCAACGTCTGAAAGCCCCTAAAGAGCCTATGCATCCTGAGAAAGAGAAGGGTAAACGATGCCACTTAACTCCTGCCAGCTACGATCTTACCAAAGCAGAGAAGGAAATCTTTTTTGAATGTCTGAGCAGTATCAAGGTCCCGTCTGGCTTCTTGTCGAATATAAAGGGAATAATAAATATGGCAGAGAAAAAATTCCAAAACCTAAAGTCTCATGACTGCCACATGATTCTGACACAATTTCTTCCGATTGCATTGAGGGGGCTTCTACCTGAAAATGTTCGAATACCCATTGTGAAGCTATGTGCATTCCTCAATGCAATATCTCAGAAGGTAATCGATCCAGAAAGCCTACCAGGTTTACAAACAGATGTGGCCCAATGTCTTGTCAGCTTTTAGTTGGTGTTCCCACCATCCTTCTTCAATATTATGACGCATCTCCTGGTTCACCTAGTAGAAGAGATTGCCATTCTCGGTCCTATATTTCTACACAATATGTTCCCCTTTGAGAGGTACATGGGAGTCTTAAAGAAATATGTTCATAACCATGCTAGGACAGAAGTAAGCATCTCCAAGGGCTATGTAACAGAGGAGGTCATTGAGTTCTGTGTTGATTTTATTCCTGACCTTAAGGCGATTGGTGTTCCAGAATCACGACATGAGGGGAGACTGCGTGGAAAAGGCACCCTAGGATGTAAAGCAATGATATGTAGGGACGGGCATTCTCTCAGTCAAGCACACCACACGGTTTTACAAAGATCTATCTTGGTTGCCCCGTATATCAATGAACACAAGAATTTAATACGCCTCAAACACCCGGGGCAGTCTGATGAATGGATTATAAGTGAACACATGGCGAGTTTTGGCGGCTGGCTTCAAAGACTTCTCACGAATAACACCACTGTTGGGGATCAGCTGTACTTGTTGGCCATGACACCATCTTCGACTGTATGTACTTTCCAAGGGTACAAGATAAATGGGAATACATTTTACACGATAGGCCAAGATAAGAAGAGCACCAACCAAAATAGTGGTGTCCTCTTCGATGCAGCAGAAGACAATGGGCAGAAGACCACGTATTATGGGTTCATAGAGGAGATATGGGAACTTGACTATGGACCTAATTTTAAGGTCCCCTTGTTTCGATGCAAATGGGTCAAGCTAACAGGAGGAGGGGTTGAGGTAGACAAGAAGTACGGAATGAAAATGGTGGATCTCAAAAATCTTATGAAGGTAGACAAGAACTTAGACGAACCATTCGTCCTAGACAATGATGTGGCTCAGGATTTCTATGTGAAGGACATGTCCTCCAGACCAAAAAAAAAAAAGAAAAAAATATGCAAACGAATACATCATATGATGAGCCAAAGCGTCACATAGTTCTTTCAGGGAAAAGAAACATCGCGGGAATCGAGGACAAGACATACATGTCAGAAGATTATAATAAGTTTGATGAAATTCCGCCCTTCACAGTGAAAACTGACCCAAGCATTCCGTTAAGTAAAGAAGATGCTCCATGGTTACGTCTGAAGCGATCATAAGGAAGGACATATGCCAAGAAGTTCATGCTCATATTATGTAAATCTAGTTCATGTTTTTAATATTAATAAATGTCTTGAGTGTTAGTCTTGTTTTGTGGATGGACCGGGACTACGAGAAGAAGTTATCCCGATTCGTACTTACCATTAAGATCTGATCTCCAAACGCGCGCGGTCACATATTAGGGAGTGCCTCTATGACTAGTTTCTTGGAGATGCCGGAGGACTGGGCTCCGTCGGCATCTCCCTGAAACTGGCCGTAGTGGTGTCCCTGCTCTCAAAAACCATCTTGCAGCTTGTAACTTCTCTAAATAGATCAATACACCTGGGAGCTAACTAATTTCACCTATTAGGGAGTGCCTCTATGACCAGTTTCTCGGAGATGCCGGAGGACTGGGCTCCGTCGGCATCTCCCTGAAACTGGCCTTAGTGGTGTCCCTGTTCTCGAAAACCATCTTGTATATGCCTCAAACTGGCTGGAGGACTGGACTCACAAGGATGCCTATTTATAGTACAAGCAGCTCGGCATAGTGTCGACACTTACGAAATAATGTCGACACTCACCCCTATTATTAGTGCTGACTCGTGTTTTGTCCCGGTTGGTGTCTCCAACCGGGACTAAAGGTTCATCTTTAGTCCCGGTTGGTGACAGCATCCGGGACAAGGTACACACCGCACGACATAATGTCGACACTCACCCCTATCATTAGTGCTGCCTGGCCCAGCCTGAAATCCCTCCAACCGTCCCATTTTTAGAACAATGTCATATTTCTTCTGTTAACAGTATATGTATTAAATGAGCCATTTTTCTTCCTTGTATTTCTTCCCTCCATTTTTCTTCCCGCCATTTTTCTTCCCGCCATTTTTTCCTTCCAGTTCTTCCCGCCAGTTCTTCCCTCTAGTCCTTCCCGCCAGTTCAATAGTATATATATGTAGGGTTGGCCTCCATTGTCATTGCACATCTCTAGACTCATATCTGCAACCTCATCACTCTTTCCCATGGCTTCCACCGTAGCACTAACCCCCAGGGAGCGGAGGCGCTTTGCGCCTCGAACTAGCCCTACCCACCGGGCTACTGTGTCCCCGTCGGCTGGATGCTGAGCGCCGGAGGCGTGCCGGTTCCACCTGTACCTCTAGGTGTGGCGCGCCGGATGGCCATCACGAACCACTACTACTTCGAGGTCACGCCGGAGCAGCGGAGGAATCCAAGATGTCATCCCGACTATTTCCCTACTTGGGAAGCCTTCTTCGTGGATCGGCGTGAGAGGGCGCTCGCCAGGCACGAGGAGGACGGCCCTCCTCCTCCTAACTTCAACGAGGCCGGCCGTCAGCTATGGTGGCGCGGTCGGACTCTCCATAGCGTCATGGCCTATGATACTGCCGCCGACTCTAACCCCCGTCTGCGCTACCCTCAAGTCCATCCCACGCATACTCAGCCTTCAAGGTTCAATTACGGCGACCCCGACGATGACAGCGATGACGGCGGCGGCGAGTATGGCGACTACAGTGGCGAGTATTACAGGTGTAGGCAGGAGCATGACTGAATCACTCCAACATTCTGAAACATGTTTGGCCGATTGTTACTTAATCTAGCCATGTATCTTAATTTTCAGTTCTTTTATGTATCTTAATTTTCAGTCGTGCTTTATGTAACTTACTATTAGTTGCATTCTGTATTTTAATTCCAGTTCTATCTCCTTCACAAAATGACCTATCTCATTCGAGGTTTCTTGGCTTTCGGGTTAAATGACCAATGTTATGGCTAGAATCAAGGCATAGTTTGTGATAATATGGCCATATTGTGCATACATGTGCATCATGGCATGGCAAACAATGTTGCAAGAGGAAGTTTTCCTTTTTATCCAATCAATTCAAAAATGTTAATACAAAAGATGCGGCATTTAAATATCCAATCAATTCAAAAAATTTAATACAAAAGATGCAGCATTAAAATATGATTTTCTTTAATAAAATAGGGTTAGATTCCTTTCTAGATGCTTAATATTTCTTATGTTCAAATTTTTAGGATTTGACAATTTATTTTTGTTTGAATTGAATAATCAAAATTTATATGTAAGTGTTTTAATCATTTTGAAAATTTTCATCTAAAGTAAATATAAAATGTTTTTACTTGAATGGATAGATATTATTTTTCTGAAAATTATGATATATTATTCATATTTTTCTAAGTTGAAATGAAAAAGATATGAATTTTCTAAATTCATATCCTATTTTTTGAATTAAAAATGCCCCTTTAATGCATGAAATAAATGCCCCCCTTTAACACCGGTTCCAGACACGAACCGGTGTTAAAGGGGGGGGGCGCATTTATTTCGTTTCGCGTGCACCCCCCCTTTAACACCGGTTCGTGGCTGGAACCGGTGTTAACGGGGGGGGGGGTATTAAATGCGCTCCTTCCCCTTCCTCTCTTCCCCCAGCCAGATCGATCGAACAGGAACAAGCAGATGAGCTCGCCGTTGCGTCCTCCATCGCCTTCGTCGCCGCCTTCCACGCCTGTCGCCACCATCGCTCCCTGCCGGCGAGCTCCAGCCAGGTACGTCGTGCCCGTGCTTCTCGGCCTCCACCCGCTCGAGACCTAGCTCGTCGGCCGCCGCCCCGTCCTCCTCTCCTCTAGCCAATAGGGGCGCGGGCGAGATCAGACAGCCCTCGACCGCCCTCTGCCTTGGCCCCGCCCTCGACCGCCTCGGCCACGCCGGCGCCCTCGCCCACGCGCAGGCACGCGCGCGCCTGTCGCTCTCCCAATCCCTGTCCCTCTTCTCCATCGACTGCTATGAGAGCCTGGGCGGCACGGGCGGGGGTGGCGCCGGGAGGCAGCAACCGCCCTCCTCCATGCTCTTCCTCTGCTTCTCCCCGTGGCTGCGGGCGGGGGTGGCGCCGGGAGGCAGCAGCCGCCCTCCTGGCTGCTCTTACTCTGCTTCTCCCCGTGGCTGCGGGCGGGGGTGGCGCGGGCTGGGGTGGCGCCGGGTGGCTAGAGCTCGCTGGCGGACGGGTTCTCCCCGTGGCTGCTCAATGATTAGAAAAAATAGATAAATAAAAAAGGAATTGAAAAATAGAAAAAAAAGGACCTAAGATTAGAATTTATAATATGTGGAGGTGTTTTGGTAAATAAACGCGGCCAAGTCGGCCTGACCACCGGGTCCCACCGGTCAGATTCATCGTTACAACCGTGTCAAAACTAGATCAGTGCTATGGCGACCTTAGAAGAAGCTGGACTGCGCGGGCAGCTCTTTGGCGACCGTCATGGATTCTCCCCTCGGTCTGTGGCCTATCTTGGGGACAATGGGCGGGGCAGAAGACAAGGAAAACCCTTTACCATAGGTCTCTGGGGCCGCCGATTCTGCCAAGTTGTTTGCCGTCGCTGCCGTAGCTCCGGTGACCCTACTGAGGCGGCGCCGACACTATAATGCTTGCCTCGGCCTCCTCTTTCGAACAACGCCCGTTTTAGGTAGGCCGTATCACGCTACCTCAAGCGCCCTAGGTCGCTCTCCAACGCCGCCAGCCTCCGGTCAGCCTTAGGGTTTTAATTTCATTTGTGTATTTTTTATGAATAATATGTATATTTGTGTATGAATCCAAGTCCACTTGAATGTTTACTCTCTTACTCTAGATAATATTATTGTTGTAGAAACTATGGATCCACTTAGTAGAAACCTTGAAGAAGAATAAATAATGGAGAACATTATTGATGAGGACACCTCACAATATCTGAACTTGGAGGGACATGATGACAGCTCAAGTAGTCATGGAGAAGATGAAGACTCCGGTGAACGCAATTTAGTGATTACAAAGTCCGGCGAGGTACATGCATTAAGCCTCTGCTGACTTCCACCAACAATCTTCTTCTACATTTATTAATTAACGCTTCTTTCTTCTTTTAGCCCTCTGGATCGACCAGCCAGCAACCATATTCTTCTACGAAAAAGAGCAAGCGAGGCGCGAGCCATCGGTTGAAAGATCGTGCAAAGTTCATGATCGAAGCAGTCCGTGTTGATGGCAGGCCGATGGAGCCCAAGAAGGCCGCAGACAAATTTGTACGTCAGGCTGGAGTTCTTGTTAGGGACCAAATCCCAATCATAATTGAATATTGGAATAGGCCAAAGAAGGGCGACGGTACCTTTGTCGATGAAAGATCCAAATAAATGCTTTGGAATTCTTTGTTGGTAAATTTCACCCTTCCACCAGAGGAGGATGAAAACAACCCGGTTATAAAGGAACAGGTCAAAGAGTGGACTCTAAAGAAGATGGCTGACGCTTTCCGCAACTGGAAGACAAAATTGAACAAATTTGTCAAAGCTCGCGATACTCCAAATTTTGAAGACGCATATTATGCGAAGATAAGACCTCACTGGCCCGAATTTGTGGCATATAAGGAAGGTGCTATAGCTAAAAAGAGGTCAGAAACCAATACGCTAAATGCCCAGAAGAAGGAATATCACCAGAGGACGGGGTCAGGTGGCTACATATCTCAGAGGCCTAAGTGGGAGGAAGCTGAGAAGGCCCTGCGCGCTAGAGGGATCACGCCCCAGACAGATGGGTGGGACCTACGTCCAAAGACTTGGTTCTACGGAATCGGGGCATGGTTGGACCCAGAAACAGGATTGTGTATCTTCCCAACACTCCTTGCCAAACCCGTCCCTGAACTCATCACGGCATACGAGGAAACAGCCGCCGGGAACTTCCATCCCGATAGAGAGAATGACCAGCTCACATGCGCCATCGGTAAAAAAGAACACGCTGGACATGCACGAGACACAGGGGGTATGACGTGGAAGGATGGGTTTGCCGAGTGGAGCGACTCTTACAGATGGCGCGGCAGAAAAGAAAAAGAGCGTACAGAGCGGATGACACAGATAGAACATGCACGTGTGGCGCTGCAGACACCAGTGAATGCACAACAGAGCCATCAAGCTACCGGCCCATCTCAGCGGCACGAAGAGCCTGCATTGGAAGCTGCCGGCGGCCCAGACTCTGCGCGGAAAAGCAGCGTGGCTTCCACGGAGAACGTGCAGCCCACGCTTGAAATGGCGGGTCCTCGATACCCCGTGGATGAGATCACGGAGAGCGAACTCGCTGAGCTGCATGTGAGATTAATGGGCTTATCCATTAAGGTGGCTGGCGGCTATGCCTTACCTCCTGTAGCTGGTGGAACTTAACACTGCCGACCGATTCCAGATGGCTATGCTATTGTCGGGGTGGATGAAGTTGTGAAGGAATATGAGGAAGCACAGCTTGACCATTATACAGGTGAAGGGGAAACTCAACTCAAATTTGCAGTGAAAACAACCATTCTTTGGAAGAAGGAACACATCGTGCTTCCAAATTGGAGGCCACTGGAACCCCCGCCGTCTCTGCAGCGTCAGCAGTCTGAGCCGCTTCAGCTATCTCCTGCGCGGCAGCCATCTCCGGCGCTTCAGCCATCACCTGCGTGGCAGCCATCTCCGGCGCGCCAGCCATCTCCTGCCCGTCAGCCATCTCCGGTGCTTCAGCCATCTCCTCAGCGTAAGCGGAAGAGCACTGCCACGAAGAGCATCACTAGCACTGCCATAATGAAATCCGCAGGAAACCGTACGCCAAAGAGTTCAAAAAACTACGTCTTGTAGCCTTCCGCCAAGCTATTGCCGGTTTTACCGTGGAATCGCAGCGACAAGGAGACCAATAGGATCTCAGAAGAAGAGGTCAAGAAATTCTTTGCACCTAGACGGGCCGAGCCAAAGGAGAAAATAGATCCGGCGGTGGTGGAGAAGTTTTACAATAATCTTCTGAAACCTGAAACCCCACTTGTGCCGGACTACGAGCGCCAGATTTTGAAGGGGGATGCAAGGCACCGTAGGGAGACTGAAAGTAGCAGTCGTGCGGCACCCCAGAAAATAGTTCCCATGCTCGGAGAGCAGGAAAACAAATCATTTGCCCCGCTCCAAGTGTTCGACACACGGGACGCTCCTCCCGTAAATGATTACGAGGCAGATCTACAAAGAAAGGCCAATGAGATGGGGATGACTTACATTGCATACTTGAACATCATGGGAGACAACTTGCCCAAATGCGATGCCAAACCCATACTACCATGGAAGTATGGGAAGAATCTCGTCAAGAAAGAGGAGCTCAAGAATCTACCAACAAAGATGCGAAGATTTCACAAGTGGTACCTTGATTTATGCAAGACGAGAAAGGAAGAATGGATCACGGCGCATATAAGAGATCAGATTTTCTTGTGCGGAGACGACGCGATCGACTTCAACATTCAAGACTTGCATTTTGTATTCAATCAGAAGGAACTCGACAAAGCTGCCATCAGCCTTTATTGTGTGTAAGTACTATTTCTGTAATTTATATCTCATCTCATTCACTTCATTAATTGCATGTATATATATATGCTCACCATATATGTATATACTATTATGCAGGAAAAAGGATATGGAATGCATGAAAGGAGGCCCTTTTGACATTGGGTTCGTTGACCCAAATAGAGTTCATGAAGATATGGTAAGAACCAAACCCGGGCAAACAGAAGATTACTTGCTAAGGTCTTTATTGAGACAACAAACCAAAAGGGAAATACTATTGCCTAACAACTTCTCGTGAGTAGTGTTACCCTCTCTCTTGTACACATTCTGTTTCGGCTTACTCGATGTTAAGTGTAACTGATGATGAGTTATACGTGCGTAGGTTCCACTTTATTCTGCTAGTCATTCAACTCGACTCAGGAAAAGTCCTTGTCATGGAATCGTTACGAAAAGAAAAAGATCTATATGGGCAGACTTTAGAGAGATGCTCCAGAGGTAATTTTAATCATATTATCGCACTAGATCGGCAACTTTCGTGAGAACAAGTAATTAATTACTCCTTTATCCATTTTCTTTGCGGGACAGGGTTTGGAAAAGGTTCACGAGCAGGGCCGTGGGTGAATGGTCAGAAGAACTAAAATTTGTAGACCAAAATGTAAGTAATACTAGCTAGCTAGGTCTGCGTATCTCTTTGATTCTGCTTCCAATTCCATTATATCATGCTTTATTATTTATTATTTTGATTGAACTCTCTATTCTCGTAAAGTGCGTGTATCAGGGACCCGGCAATAACTTATGTGGATACTATGTTTGCGAGTTCATTCGCAACACGATATGTGCGACGGGCCAAGCCGCACTAGAACAACTTAGAGTAAGTAAACAAGGTCCACAACATTATTTTATTACCATCAATTGTGTTGAGTTTTATTCTTATATATATTGACCCCATTCTTCATATATATTCAGATCGAATGGATACGGGACCAACTCCTACCATTTGACCGCATACGAGCCATTCAAGAGGAATTGGCGGGGTTCATACTTGATGAGGTCGTCACGCCTGGCGGAGAACTCTTTAATATCCACCAAAATGAACGTTGTATATATGCTTTAACGTGTTTGTCTTGTACTTGATGCTTCAACGTTTACGGAGAATACCACACAATGGCGATGTTTGTGTATAATAATAGTTGCTTAATTATTCATGTACTCGTATATACCGATGACGATGTATGTGTATACTGTTCCCGATCGATTCCCCCTCCCCCCTCTCGCAGAAATACGCCCAGAACGGGGCAGAGGCAGAACTCTGTCGCGACAGAGATTTAGGCCGTTTTCCTGCCGCGGCAGAGATTTAGGCCGTTTTCCTGCCGCGGCAGAGATTTAGGCCGTTTTCATGCCGCGGCAGAACTCTGCCACGACAGAGATTTATCTCTTTTTCCTGCCGCGACAGAGAACCTGTAACACCGGTTCGTTTTACGAACTGGTGTGAAAGGGGGGGCCTGAGCCCTGCGGCAGCCCCACGTGCGCCACCCTTTAACACCGGTTCGTATACCCCCTCTAGCACCGAACCCTCAACAACGGTTCTATAACCGCTGTTAGAGGGCCCTCCAAACCGGTGTTAGAGGGGGGGTCTCCACTAGTGATTGACCCATATATCGTTAATGAATATACGTTAAAGAATCACCCCAAGGACGTGGAGGCAGACATGTGAGGTTCTTAACCGAGAATAAATTTTTTAAGGAACTACTATTTCCTTACAACTTCAAGTGAGTGTTGCTATCTTGTGCACATTTTATTTTTTCTTACTCAATGAGCTATGCATGTATACTTATGTAAACGTCCGCAGATTCCACTGGATCTTTCTAAATATTCAAGTTGACAAGTCCCTATTTGAAGTCCATGACTCATTAAGTTGGGACCAAGAGCAGTGGAGCGACATGAAAGCAAGGATCCATAAGTAATTTCAATCATTATCGCATTATATCGGTCTCTTTCATTCATTTCCTGCTATCAAGTAACTAATAACTCCTTTGTTCATTTTCTTTGCCGAGCAGGTGTTGGACACGGTTCAGACAGAAAATACCAGGTCCATTCAAAGAGGAGC
Source organism: Avena sativa (assembly GCA_916181665.1). Lineage (NCBI taxonomy): Eukaryota > Viridiplantae > Streptophyta > Magnoliopsida > Poales > Poaceae > Avena > Avena sativa. Next base: position 483,700,867 of record OV702283.1, read on the forward strand.
TAACTTATAAAATGGCGAAGAGTTTACAGCAGCCACCGGGACCTCATTTATGTGGATACTACGTCTGCGAGTACCTCCGCGAGTTGACTAGTGAGCGAAAAGTTGACACACATTATATTTATGGTTTGTGGGAGAAACTAGAGCCAGACCAGCGCATACGAGCAATTCAAGAGGAGCTGGCGGGATTTATGATGAAGGAGGTCCTTGATGTACATGGAGAGCATTATGCGGATGACGTGGAACTCGATTTGCCTTAGTGATCTCCATGTAGTTAATATGATATATATATCATCAATGATCATGTAATTTCAAAACATTTTTTCCTTTTGATATATATATCATCAATGTATGCTTGCAAGGGATCGATTAATTCTATAGGTGCATCAACATGTACTATGTATGTACTAGCATAGAATATGTGTACTGAAAGTGTTAAAAATTATAGTGAAACACAAAACGAAAAAGAAACAAAATGGCAAAATAAAGGAAATACACAATCTCTGCCGCGGCAGAGAAACACATAATTCTCTGCCGCGGTAGGAAACCATATAGTCACGGGTGGTGTTACGGTACGGGACTAGAGGGTTTCCGCCCCCCGCGGCGCTGATACAACCACGTGGCTGTTATCAGTCGCGGGCCGGAGCGAGCCGGGGCCTCTAGTCCCGTTTTGGCAGTCCCGGGCCCAAAGCAGGGACTAGAGCCAGTTGCGGACCGGGAATGGAGGCCCTTTTTCCACCAGTGACAGGTCCTGTTTATGAAATGCATTCATTTCAGCTACGTTCAAAAACTCCTTGACCTGAAGTTTAGTCATGAATCATTTTAATTGAGCTGAAATGACCTGTTGCATTCCTAGTTGACTAACTTTTGATTTTGCAATTTGGATTGTCTTGATAAATTTTTGATACACTAAGTTCTATATTATTCAACTCTGTTTGGTGAAGCTGTTCATTTGCCTATGTTAGCTACTCTTTTACAGAACCTTGTGAGATTTGAATTAGCAGTTGAATGTGTATTCAAAGCCTGGGGTGAGTGACTGCTCGTAGATGAATTTGATGGTGCTACTGATGGATTGATGGATGGTTGCTCACCATCGACTCTATATCAGATGGCTTGCTGACGACTTTATATCAAATGTATATGTGATGATCTTCCTGTCATGTGGGGCGTGAGAGTTATTTGTGATTGTTTAGTTGAAACACAAAATTTTTGACTGGTTTGTTGTTGTGCACATTATATATTGTTTGAACTACTGTTGGGTTGATTTGGTTGTAACTTTATTTTTTAGAAAGGCATGTTGATGTTTAAATGTTATTATTTGCTATATTACTAACACGGTTTCACTGTAACTTTCTCTTAGAAAGTGTTTTGGCATCTGTATGCATTTGGGAATTGTAATAGACCAAAAGGTCATGGCCCAAACAATATTTTATGGAAGATTACACAATAACAAAATAAGAAATGGATTGTAAGTCGCCAAAGCTCGAAATATACACAAAACGTAAATAGGCCAGAGCCCAAAAAATGACGTCTCCCAAAAACAAAATGGACTATAAATGGCAATGCCCAAACATTAATGCACAGTTAAAGGATAAAATCTGGATAAAGAACGCCCAAATGTTGGGCTTGACCCAATTAGAATGTTGAATTGGAGTGAAATAAATGTTATCTATGACTAATTGGTTTGGTCATAGAAATATGCCACGTCAAATTCGTTGAGGTGGATGGGCTAGATAGGTTAGAAACGTAATCAACCAAATATAGTATACCAGATATTATATAAAAACTCTGGACTAGATGATGTGGTGGTAGATAAGAGAAAGAATGACTTGCAAAGTCAGTCATGCAAAAAAATCCATACAAACGAACCATTATTGCTAGTTACTCGTGCGAAGATGATTATAAAATTTCAGTGTCCGGCCAAGGATTTTGTTCCCATGTCTCACGGATCGTGTGAAAGACTTGTTTAAAAATGTAAAACCTTCGATTATATGCCTAATTTGGACTGGAGCTAGGGAGGATGCTTAACTAATAAAAGATGCCTTGTTTGTGGGGGATTATAAATTAAGGAGGCAAAAATTGAGAGTAGTAGTTGAGAGGACAGTGTCCAAAGGACAAATGAGACGGTTAGCGTCAAAACCAGTGTTTTGTTTAAGGAGTTGCTTTTCTTGTGTTTATTCGTACAAACGTACCGAAGAACTAATTAGTGGCTTTTTCTTGCTTCAACCCGCACATTGCTAGTCTTGCGTCAATAATAAATGTTATCGTTGGCTTTTTCTGTAATGCCACAATTAAGCTGTTTACGGCTGACATATATGAGTCGAACATCACCATTATATTATATATTTGTAGCATTCGCCGGGGTGTGGGTTTAAATGTCACCGGCAACTTTTCAATTTCATAAAAAAATAGCTATTTTATTATTAAGTTTCACAACAAATTTATATTAGGAACTAGATATTCATATCTCACTACGGGGAAGAACAACGTGTCGTGTGTTCAAATCACATGGCAAAGGATCCCGTAGCACGGCAAAGCCGTTACAATGCCACAACACACGACAATAATGAAATAAATTTGAATGTTTCCACACGAGCGATCCGTGGCACCTCGCCGTCGACCAATTACAAAAAAAAACATATGGAGCACGTGTTTCTTTTGTGGGGATTTCTCAACTACTATGCTCTGTAATTTTTTTATTATTTCCTATTTAATAACGTTTGCATCACAAATCATCACACAAGTAAAAATAGTTTTTTATTTGTGTCTAGAGCAACTCTGAGAAAAGGTGGGCACTTTGGCTACAACCAAACGATTTGATTTTCTAAAGATAACGAGCAGTCATATTTCCATTATATGCCCCCTTGTCTGTTTCCGAGAGTGCTTATTTCCTGTTTCCCCCTGGTGCAGCTTTGGGTATTGGCACCATGGATCTTGTATTAGCCAAACAATTTTTGAGGATAGACCTAGTTGGATACTTGACATGATGCCTATAAATTTTTTGATGTAATTATTATTGGACTATGTTGTTTAGGGCACATGTCTGCACGGATTTAATATGGCAACCCAATCATGCAAGCATGGTTTTACCATCATGTGGGATTCATATATGTTTTAAATTTCACATGTTTTATCTCTTGAAGCGTAAGTCGAAACTTAGATCTGTTTTCATCGTTATATTTTTCGCGATAGACTGCCTCTACGTTCTCGTCCCCGCTATTTCTATGGACGTTACAAATGCAAAAGGTTGAATTTCATGCTTTTTTACCAGGTCGCCCACAAAACACGTTGGAGCGACTGGTATTTTCTTGTGCCCATCAGTGGTAAGTCCTGTGAGGATTAGTTCGCGACCTATAGGTAAAAAACTTTTGCTAGCTCGCCGGGGTTCACATTACCACCGGCGTACTTTTGCGCTTCCGCCAGTAAGGCTGCAACGACACTAAGCCTTTTTCCGGTAGTGTCAATATCCCATGGAGTTATAAGATTCACATAATTTTTGTAAGTCTATGCCTCTCCCCACAATTTGTGAGGACAACTCACTCAGGATTAGATCAAAAATCATAAACATTGTATAGAAATTAATACTAAATAGTTTTACACTGTCGCCAATCATGATGAGATCAAGATTACAAGTATAGTACTATGGGTATGGAGAGGGGCTGGTGGCGGTGGATATCCTCAGCTCAGATATGAAAATGGCTTCAACCGTGCTTCTGCATACTATTGTTAGGGTTTCTAGCGGCTCGGAGATAAATCTTACATAGAAGGCTTCAAGAAAGTTTCTTATGTTGACCATGCAAAGGCGGTGACACCTGGTACGTATACTCCAATATTTTCACCAGACCAAGGGTTGGCGCGCAGGGGGTCTTTAGTCCCGGTTGGTGGCTCCAACCGGGACATATTCCCCTGTTTTCAAAAATTTTCAGGTATTTTCTCTCGGTTCCAGCCTTATTTTTTATTTTGGGGTTTAAATTTGTATTGTTTTTTAAATGATAATTTATTTGGAATTTAGAAAAACTTTAAGCATAAAAAGTGTTTGGATTTGAATAAATAATTCAAAACCATTTTCTGTTTTAAAAAATAATTAATGTAACCATTTACAATTAAAAATGAATTAACTTATATTTTTTTAATATCATTTTGGAATTTAGAAAAACTTTAAACATAAAAAGTGTATGGATTTGAATAAATAATCCAAAACCATTTTCTATTTTTAAAAAATAATTAATGTAACCATTTAAAATGAATTAACTTATATTTTTTAATATTAATTTGGAATTTAGAAAAACTTTAAACATAAAAAGTGTTTGGATTTGAATAAATAATTCAAAACCATTTTCTGTTTTTTAAAATAATTAATGTAACCATTTAAAATATGAACCATTTACAATTTAAAATGAATTAACTTATATTTTTTAATATCAATTTGGAATTTAGAAAAACTTTAAACATAAAAAGTGTATGGATTTGAATAAATAATCCAAAACCATTTTCTATTTTTAAAAAATAATTAATGTAACCATTTAAAATGAATTAACTTATATTTTTGAATATTAATTTGGAATTTAGAAAAACTTTAAACATAAAAAGTGTTTGGATTTGAATAAATAATTCAAAACCATTTTATGTTTTAAAAAATAATTAATGTAACCATTTAAAATATGAACCATTTACAATTTAAAATGAATTAACTTATATTTTTTAATATCAATTTGGAATTTAGAAAAACTTGAAACATGAAAAATGTTTGGATTTGAATAAGTAATTCAAAACCATTTTATGTTTTTAATGGGCGGAAAAAAAGGACGGAAAATAATGGGCGGAAAGAAAATTTGATTAGGATAGAACTGGAATTAAAGTACATAACGCAACTAACACAAAGTTACATAGAAGAACTGAAAATTAAGATACATGGCCAGATTAAGCCACAATCGGCCGAACTTGTTTTGTAATGTTGGATTAATTCAGTCATGCTCCTGCCTACACCTGTAATACTCGCAACTGTAGTAGTCGTACTCGCCGCGTCCGTCGTCGCTATCATCGTCGGGGTCGCCGTAGTTGAACCTTGAAGGTTGAGTACGAGTGGGATGGACTTGAGGGTAGCGCAGGCGGGGGCTAGAGTCGGCGGCCGTGTCGTAGGCCATGACGCTCTGGAGAGTCCGGTCGCGCCACCACAGCCGACGGCCGGCCTCGTTGAAGTTAGGAGGAGGTGGGCCCTCCTCCTCGTGCATGGCGAGTTCCCTCTCACGCCGATCCACGAAGAAGGCTTCCCAAGTCGGGAAATAGTCGGGATGCCATCTGAGATTCCTCCGCTGCTCCGGCGTGAGCTCGAAGTAGTAGTGGTTCGTGATGGACATCCGACGCGCCACACCTAGAGGGACAGGAGGAACCGGCACGCCTCCGGCGCTCAGCATCCAGCCGACGGGGACACAGTAGCCCGGCGGGCAGGGGTAGTTCGAGGCGCAAAGCGCCTCCGCCTCCTTGGGAGTTAGTGCTACGGTGGAAGCCATGGGGAAGAGTGATGAGGTTGCAGATATGAGTCTAGAGATGTGCAATGACAATGGAGGCCAACCCTACATATATATAGTGAAGAACTGGCGGGAATAACTGGAGGGAAGAACTGGCGGGAAGAAAAATGGCAGGAAAAATGGCGTGTCGACATTATGTCGTGCGGCGTGTACCTTGTCCCGGATGGTGTCACCAACCGGGACTAAAGATGAACCTTTAGTCCCGGTTGGAGACACCAACCGGGAAAAAACACGAGTCAGCACTAATGATAGGGGTGAGTGCCGACATTATTTCGTATGTACAAACCGGACCCACTTCCTGCCGATTCGGCAGACATTTGTCCTTTTTACCCGGGATGGACGAAAAGGTTTGAGATGTCCCTGTTGGGAGATAGCCCAAGTAAGGTGGTCTAGTATTTTAGGAAAATGGGACGGTAGCATTCTGAAACGGCATTTTGGTGGTTACTTCACAAAACGACCCGTTTTTTGCGCTCGGAAAATGGAAAAGGGCTTTTCCGTGCGACAAAAAGGAAAACTTCCTCCTCCAACATTGTTCTCCATACCAATGTCCACACACATGCATAATATGGGCACCACATCACAAACTATGCCGTGATTCAGCACATAACATCGGTTATTTGGACCGAAAGCCATGAAACCTCGAACATGGTAGGTCATTTTGTGAAGGTTTTTTCGAAACATGATCAATATACCAAGTCTGGTATTTTTCCTTTCAACTATGTAACATAATATGACACCACGCGAAGGATTTTCATTGTTCGGATTTTTTTTGAATTTATTATGCCCGTTTTGAATTATCTGAATTTCTAACTATGGTCGAACCGGTGTGCATGAAGATAGGGGACGAGCATCGTTAGAACTTGCATTGGATCTCTAAAGAAACCACATATTGCGAGTCTAAAAATGATTTTTTCAAAAAATCACGGGCGATAGATCATGTACCTGTCGTACAAACCGGACCCACTTCCTACCGATTTGGCAGACATTTGTCATTTTTACCCGGGATGGACGAAAAGGTTTGAGATGTCCCTGTTGGGAGATAGTCCATGTAAGGTGGTCTAGTATTTTAGGAAAATGGGACGGTAGCATTCTGAAACGGCATTTTGGTGGTTACTTCACAAAACGACCCGTTTTTTGCGCTCGGAAAATGGAAAAGGGATTTTCCGTGCGACAAAAAGGAAAAATTCCTCATGCAACATTGTTCTCCATACCAATGTCCACACACATGCATAATATGGGCACAACATCACAAACTATGTCGTGATTCAGCACATAACTTCGGTCATTTGGACCGAAAGCCATGAAACCTCGAACATGATAGGTCATTTTGTGAAGGTTTTTTCGAAACATGATCAATATACCAAGTCTGGTATTTTTCCTTTCAACTATGTAACATAATATGACACCACGCGAAGGATTTTCATTGTTCGGATTTTTTTTGAATTTATTATGCCTGTTTTGAATTATCTGAATTTCTAACTATGGTCGAACCGGTGTGCATGAAGATAGGGGACGAGCATCGTTAGAAGTTGCATTGGATCTCTAAATAAACCACATATTGCGAGTCTAAAAATGATTTTTTCAAAAAATCACGGGCGATAGATCATGTACCTGTCGTACAAACCAGACCCACTTCTTGCCGATTCGGCAGACATTTGTCATTTTTCCCCGGGATGGACGAAAAGGTTTGAGATGTCCCTGTTGCGAGATAGTCCATGTAAGGTGGTCTAGTATTTTAGGAAAATGGGACGGTAGCATTCTGAAACGGCATTTTGGTGGTTACTTCACAAAACGACCCGTTTTTTGTGCTCGGAAAATGGAAATTAGTTAGCTCCGAGGCGTATTGATCTAGTTAGAGAAGTTACAAGCTGCAAGATGGTTTTCGAGAGCAGGGACACCACTACGACCAGTTTTAGGGAGATGCCCCCGGATCCCAGTACTCCGGCATCTCTAAGAAACTGGTCATAGAGGCACTCCAAGACACCACTACGTCGATTGAAGAGCGGACACGCAGGACTTTCCAATATGGCAGCTCCCAAAATATAGATTTCTTCTTCCACATGGGTGCGTGTCCTGTAGCGACGTCGTTCGGAACTGATTGACCGCCGGGACCCTTTCCAAAGATTACTTCTATGTCCTTGACCATACCAAATACATCATCACCAGCAGGGAGTTCAGGCTTCTTCCGGTGATCTGCCTCACCTTTGAAATGCTTGCCTTTCTTTCTTACGGGATGATTGGTCGGAAGAAATCGTCGATTCGCCAGGTACACAACCTTCTTGCATTTATGGAAATATGTACCTTCGGTCTTATCTAAACAGTGGGTGCATGCCTTATATCCCTTGTTTGTCTGTCCTGAAAGGTTACTAAGAGCAGGCCAATCATTGATGGTTACGAATAACAACCCTCGTAGATCAAATGGCTTCTGTTTGTTCTCATCCCACACACGTACACCTAGTTTTCCCCACAACTGTAAGAGTTCTTCAACTAATGGCCTAAGGTACACATCAATGTCGTTGCCCGGTTGCTTAGGGCCTTGGATGAGCACTGGCATCATAATGAACTTACGCTTCATGCACAACCAAGAAGGCAGGTTGTAGATACATAGAGTCACGGGCCAGGTGCTGTGACTGCAGCTCTGCTCCCCAAAAGGATTCATGCCATCCGTACTTAGACCAAACCATAAGTTCCTTGCGTCACCTGCAAAGTCTGGGAAGTCTCTCTCGATTTTTCTCCACTGTGACCAACAATGAGGAGTCAGTTAGACCACACTCTGCCTTCCATCGCAACAATTCCAGTGTGGTACCGAGCTTTGTGCTGCCATCTTCACAATTTGGGTACAACAATTTCTTGTGATCTTCTAACATGCCCTCTAACTTCAACTTCTCATTTTCTGTTTCACAGTCTCGCTTTGCATCAGAAATGACCCTACCAAGTTCATCAACCGGCTCATCTGATGCCCGTTCTTCACCTCTTTCCTCTCCATTGTCTTCCATTACAGTATCACTGTATTCAGGAAACATATGATGATAGTTGTTATCATCATATTCTTCTTCACCATCTTCCATCATAACCCCTCTTTCCCCGTGCTTGGTCCAGCAATTATAGTTGGGCATGAAACCTTTCATAATCAGGTGGCCGCGAATGATTTTCGAGGAAGAGTACACCTTGTTGTTCCGACATTGAACACATGGACAACGTATAAATCCATTCTCTTTGTTTGTCGTAGCCACATCGATAAATTTATCCACGCCTTTGATATACCCGGCTACGCGCCGGTCACCGTACATCCATTCTCGACCGTTCATCTGCATCATATAAGTAAGTTTATCAAAAAATAGGACATCATAAATAGTGAAATAACGAATTCACACCGACACATGAATTGTATCAATGACCAAGAAAAGATAAGATTGCTAACCTCGATCGAGGGAAATAAAGAGGAGAAAGCTCAAGTGCGTCTCGGACACCTTCTATATTTTTGTTCTATGAGAAATTCAACGGGATTTTTCACTCAAACATTTCATCAAACACCTTCAATGCATGCATAGAAGAGAAAAAACTAGCACACCCCTCACACCTTCCACCATTCGAAAAAACAGAGTGGAGGCAGAGGGGGCTGGGGCGTTGCATTTATAGAGGGCACGAGAATACGTCCCGGTTGGAGCCACCAACCGGGACTAAAGGTGCGTGCCACGCCACGTGGCTGTGGCCAAACCTTTAGTCCCGGTTGGTGGCGTATTCCCTCTTACCAACCGGGACGCATGCCCCCTGGCCCCGTGCCCGCTCAAACCGGGACGCGTGCCAGCATTAGTCCCGGTTGGTGGCGCAACCGGGACAAATGCTCTGAGGGTTCGCGAACGGATAGCCCTTTTTATACTAGTTCTGGTACGGGCACGCGGTATGGCCGGGTCCATTCCATACCAGTGCTTGTTAAACCTTTCGGAGCTTTTATACATGGCCTCTTTGGCTGGGGATTATTAGAAACTCGGGATTCTTCATTAATTGATATTCATTTCGCCATAAATGCACCCTATTCTACAAGTAGGAAGATCAAAGAAAATTATTAGCATGTCTCTGCAATAATTAGTCATTACCCAGTGCTGAACCTAGGAAACTCGCATGTACCAATCTCGTCCCCTATTCTCCCTATGTCGTTGGCTCTGCATCTTCGGTCCATCGCACGATGGTACCCGCACCAGTATTCCCACATCAATAACCTAATTAATGTTCCAGTTTTATCTAATGGCACGCTTGCTTGACCTAACTTGGTATATCATCAGTTTGTGTAATATATAAATGTACAATATGATATGCACGGGGCCCTCTAGATTAATTTGATTGATCCATGATTATGCCACCTATCAGAGTGTAATGCTGCATACATAATAGAGGTGGACACCTATAAATACTTATCTAATTCTTGCTTATGGATTGACAAACAACTAGGGAGTGATTACTTCCACGCTTGCTTTCATCTGTGAAATGCCTGGATGTTGACGTTGAATGTTTAAAATTCCTACATTCATTAATTAGTCGACATAAAAGTTGTTCCAACAAGTACACATCGACACTAGAAACAACATTATATCTGCTCAATTAGTTCCACGACGTGGCCAGCCACCTAGTTAACATGAACCAAGTGTATCTTATGCTAACAAAGAATGATTATGGTTCCACCGGATCACTTCACAAGGAGAAGAAGAAATACAACCAAGTACCCCGACTCGAAATATCCATATAATGTTTAAAAGCAACTTGTTTTCTATGGCTAAGGCTAGGATCCCATCTTACTCGTATGTTGATATGTTATCATATCTAACTCATAAATGATATTTCTATGAATACTTATATATTTGTTGATAGTTGGTTCAAGACATTTCGATCCACGGTTGGATTAGGACTCGTATCGGTATCGCTAGGGTGGCCGGATGCAGCCGCCACAAAACTTGGATTGATTTGCTTCTTGCACTGTATTCTTGCTCTTAACATGCTATGTAGCTTAGTTGCGCAGCACATGTAGGGATGGTCATCTTACCATATCTTGGTTTAATGCTTACCTATGTGTGCAACATAAATTTATCTCGTGTCATGATATGGCTCCAAGCATATATCTTAGAGGCGCCATGACATTTGTGCTTAAACATAGGGGAGAAATCGTCCGCCAAATGGTCGGTTTTGTGTATTGGGTGCATTGTTGCTTCAAGATAAATCCTTTGTCCATGGTCGCTCTTTGCTTTTTGCTTTTTCATGAACTTGCCTTATGGACGTTGCTCTCTCTAGTATTCACTTGGATCTTGTGTATATGTTCATATGATTCCTCAAAATTTATCTTCTCCAAAACATCAACAATCTTGTTTCGCTCTCTTTAGAAAATTTTCGGCGAAAATTCCGGTCTGATCGGCCTGAGGACCGAAAATTCCGGCGAGCAACGAAAATTCCGGCAGCAGACCGAAAACCCTTTCAGAACATGGTTTCGGTTCTCTGCTGAAATTTTTGGTCGCCACGGGAATTTCCGGTCAGCAAGACGGTTCGCCGATGCTCTCGCCGGAATTTCCAGCGTGGGGACCGGTCCGACCGGACTTATTGCCGAATTTGCTTTGAAGAGGGTATTTATAGCACGCGCGTGGGGCAGTTTCTTCCTCTTCCTTTCTTTATTCCCCACGCCCTCCCCTCCTCCATGGACGCCGCCCCAAGCTTCCCCACCCCCCATAGGCCCTTCCCTCCACCCAAAACCCTCCCCACACCACCAAGTTGTAGATCGGGCCTCTACAAGTCTTTTCACTGAAGGTTTTGCTCTCTCCTTGCACGCATTGGGAGATCGGGGAGTGCTTCCCCACTTTCCCGTGTGGTGCTCTCTTTGTGCCTATCCTTGGCAAGGGAGGGGTCATGGCTTTGTCTTCGCCTTCCGAGGGTACTTTTGCTCTTTCCTCTCTTATTTCCCTTGTTTTTTTGTTTGTGGTGAAACCCTAGCCTTCATGTATTGTTCTCCCTTAGTTCTCTCTATCCCCCTAGTAGAGTAACTAGGCTAGCATCACACTAGTTTCACCCAATATTCTCCCGCGTGTTGTTGTTTATGCAAGTACTAAGTCATGGATAGTTTTATGGTCGACTGCCCAAATTTTTCGGTCCCAGGCCCGGTCGCGCTGAACCCGCCGCCGGAATTTCTGGCCACCGTTCTAGTCGACCGACTTGCTCGCCGTAATTTCCGGTCGAGCTCTCGGTTCGCCGGACCAGTCACCGACCATTCCGGCGACAGGGTCGGTTCCGCCGGACCTGGCTCCGAAATTTTTCTTTCGCCTATTTTTTCTGTCCATGCGCTTGCCCAACCTTCATTACGTGTTCTTGTGAGCTCCTCTATGGCATATACACTCATTTGTTCTTCTTTGCCTTGCTTTCTTGTGTGGTACTTGTGCAGAGTCTGAACATAGAGATTTTGAGCCCGACACCGGCAAAAAGAGAAAGCTCACTATTCAACGGCCTCCTGCTCCTCACCTCACTCAACGTCAGCTAGAGAAAGCTGCTCTCACAGGGGGTTCTGGATCTGCTAGTGGCCAGAAGAAGAAAGCCTCTGCTGGAAGGTCTGCTATGAAAGGCAAGTCCAATTTTGGACTAACACCCAGAAGTGCTTTTGGGATGACTTTTACAATGAGCCATCTCGTATGTGACGGGGTTTCTTTGTTCCTCCCAGATATCTCAATGAGGACCACTATGCTCATTACCTCTCCTCCGACTTCGAGCATGTGGATGTGGCCCTAAAGCAGATGGATGTCTTTGTTATTGCTACAATCAAGGTTAAGCTAATGCCTGATATCATTCGCCAGTTCTTCTGCATAGCTTACTTTCACACTGATGATGCTCGCACTATCACTTGGATGACCGGAACCAAGCAATACTCGGCTTCTTTTGACGCTTTCTGCCATGCCCTGGGTTACCCTCCTAACAGTTTCTCTGGCTTCTGCATTCATTCTGAGAAGGCATTCAGTGACAACCAGCTCATTTTCTGCTATCCCAGTGATCCCAGCCATCAGCCTCCCAGCTTGTCTGGGATGTACTACTACTACTACATGGTGCTTGCTCGGTTCTTCCGCTACAATCTTGTGAGCAAGGCTGGTGATGTTTTGTTGATGTCCGTGGTCACCACAAGAATCTGTTGTACTATTGTGAGCCTCGCCGTCTCTCGAAGATCAATGTGTGTGACTTCATCTACAATGAGATTCAGCGGTCAATTGATAAGCGCATGACTCCCAATTTCTGTCAGTATGTTCAGCGCCTGATTGAGGCCACCGTTCCTGCTGCTGCTCTCCCCCGGGGTCCACGTGAAGATATGGAGGATTTCACCTTACCTTGTCGGGGCTCTCATGTGGAGCTCCCCCAGATGTTTCCACCTGAGCGCCGGACCAAGCATGCTCATGATCCTCTGTCTGCTAGTGGCTTGCGCTCTCATAGGGACCTTCCCCGTGCTCTTCCATGCAAAAATGGTCTTGCCTGGTTCTTCAACAGCTTATGGGATATGTGTCACTCCTCCTATGATGTTGCCCACGGCAGTTTGGAGCTCAGTCAGGAGAACAGGAGGCAGCACAATGCTTTCTTGGAGGCAGAGCGTGGCCGAACAGGAGGCAGAGCGTGGCCGACCAGTGCCAGATTTGAGAAATGCTCTAGCTCATGTCCCGTATGTCAAATTTGAGAAGCCCCCGCTGGATGAGGACATGTTTCGGGGTTTTGATCCATCTCTGTTCCCCGGGTTTGCCACTTCCAGCTACTCTCAGTGCCATGCTTCACCTACAGAGGATGACGATGATGGTGAGGGCGAGGACGAAGAGGAGGGTGACGATGAAGAAGAAGAGGAGGAAGAAGCCTATGATGATGACGATGAGGCCAACTTCGGTGGCTAGATTGGTCTCTCCGCTCGTTTCTTCCTTTTTGGTCTCGATGCCAAAGGGGTAGAAAGAGTAGAGTCACTTATTTCATGATTTGCCTCTTGCACAAGCCCTACTTTGCTCGTTTGTCTCTCATGGGCTTGTGCTTTTATTTGCTCTTTCGAACCATTTGTGTATGTGTTTGGACAACTTTGCAGTTCTCTTATTGTAGTTGAATTTCCTATCACTATGTGCTTGCTATTATGTGCTAGATCTAATCGTATCATAATATCCTTTTTTGACTCTAGCTCGGTTTGTCATCGTTAACCAAAAAGGGGGAGATTGAAAGGGCAAATAGCCCTTATCTAGTATTTTGGTTAACTATGGCGATGGAGCTAGAGGATGGACTAATGTTTCTATTACCTCTCTACAGGTGAGAATCCACAGGTTGTTGTTGATAGGTGTTGGGTGACCCCCCCCCATTCGTTTCTTTATGAAGATCTGGTGTCATTGTTTATTATTCTCTCTTATTTACTCTTGAGTCAAATAGGAAACACCGCACTATTAAGAGGGGTGATCTCGATGTGCTCTTTGGGGATGTTCTACACCATATAAGCCTCTCATCATCCACCCACACACACCCGTTCGAAGAAAGAGAGAAATCAGCCTTGAAAAATGAGTCTAAAGAGGTTACTGCGAAATCGGCAAAAGTGCCGGCGTCGCCGGTGCTGTCGCCGAAATTTCCGATCGCCACCGAAAATTCCCGGTGCACACCGATATGGCTTACAGAATAGCTTTTCGGTTGTTCGCCGGGAATTCCGGTAGCCGCCGAAAATCCCGGCATGGGGTCCGGTCGACCGGAGCTGTCGCCGGAAATTCCGGCGAACAACTCGGTCCGACCGGACTTATTGCCGGTTCTGTCGCAGGAACCTCCAAACGGCTCTTTTTCCCCTCACACTATATATACCCCTTTCTTATCCACTGTGAGGTTAGGCATTTTGAGCTAAAATTTCATTTCTTGAAGCTCTCTCTCTCTCCCCCATTGTTGAAACACAAAAGCTTGAGGATCTCCCATTCTACCCAACCAAATCCAAATCCCTTTTGTAGAGAGGAAGAGGAGGTCCCCATCTATGTTTCCACCAAGCCAAAGTTAATTCTCCCTTGAGTTCATCGAGTTAGCTTGTTACTCTTGGGTTTGTGGGAAACCCTAGGCGGCTAGGGTCGCCCAGAGGCATTCGGCTTGTGATTTTCTCTGTGGAAAGTTTGTGAGGGTTTGCAGACTACCTTAAAGTCTACCACAAGTAAGTGAGCTATTCCTTCGTGGGATAGGCTCGGAGAAGAAGGTGAGCCATCGTGGCGCGTGAGGAATCCTTCGTGGAACCTCACACCTCTCCAACGTTACATAGCCCCCTTCCCAAAGGTGGTGAACACGGGAATACATCTTTGTCTCTACCTGATTTGGTTATTCCTTAACCGATCTCTTACTTGTGTTGCTTATCTTGTGATAGCCTTCGAGTTGAAGTATCTTGTATATCATATAGGTTGCATCACCTAGTTTGCATTTAGGCTCACTAATATTCCGCAAAGCCTAAAACTTGCAAAATATTATAAAGAATTTTGTAGAAACCTATTCACCCCCCTCTAGGTTAACCATCTTGCACTTTCAACGGCTACTATAGCAGTCATATACTTAGTCTTTTGTTGTAGTATCCGTCATCCAAATCCATCATGGAAACTTTATTTCCATTACATTGTGCCACCCATAGTTTAAATTGAGATAAACTTAATTTGTATCTTGTGACAAAACTAGTATCAAAGTAACGCTTTACAATGAACTATTTGTAATTGTTTGTCACCTCTACACAAATATATTCTTAGTTCTTCCAAAAGATCAGAAGAATATCCTTACTATCGTCCAATGATCATTTTATGATTCATTCTAGTATATGCTCATCACACTTAGAGCATAGGACATATCTGGATGTGTACATATCATGGTATGGTTGATTAAAACATTCTCGTGATTTCACTCATCAAGTGTCAAAGCACTTGAATCTTGTTTAACTTATTAAGTGTTGATACACTTGAGTCTTGATCCAATTCCTTTCCATGCGATAAGAACTGTTTCTTCTCTTTTTCTATATTGAACTCCTTCAATATCTCATATATGTACATTTGGCACAACCATATTAGCGTCACAGTCTATCCGCTATAGACATTCATGCTAAATATTCGGGTTTTCCCTAATTCTTTCATCAAAATGAAATTCTTAACCTTTGTCAATAAAAATTACATCATTTCTAATGAACAAGATGTCCTCCACATAATGTATTAGATATATGTCTCAGCGCTCCCACTTAATTTCTTGCAAATTCAAGCATCTTTATCGTCTCCAGATGAGAACTCCTTTTTTCATCACGGTGAAGATTCCAACTTCGTGATGCTTACTTCAACCATTGAAGTTTGCATGTCCCTTTTAGCATCCTTTGAATTGACAAAAACCCTTTGGATCGTGCCATTCTATTAGAAGAACTTTGTTTTTTTTTATTCATCTACCATATACCAAATTATATGTAGTGGTTGCTACGTTAATCCATCCAGACTAAATATCGCTATGAAATATCAAATCTTGTCATAGTCAACTCCTTGAACATTGTTGTAAAATACTTTATTACATGTCTACCATTTCATAGATGTAAAACATCCATGTCGGTTTCTTTATAGATCCAAATACGACCGGTAGGTTTTTACACCTTTCCGGATGGTCTTCCAAGTTCAAAACTTGAATTATCCTGTATGGAACTATCACGGATTTTATGGCTTCAAGCCCGGAGTCAGGTCCCATCATCGCTTCTTTGCATGTAGTGGGTTCATCATTGTCAAACAATAATGATTTACTCTAAAATCTCAGTATTTGATTGTTTATCCGACCGACTTGGTTCAATAAGAACTTATACCTCTGTGACCACAACCTTTGAGGCACGTGAGCCATGAGCATTCTGGATTCCTCCGGAACATTTTCTATTGTCCTCCCACTTAACATTTATGAAAAATTCCTTCTTCAAGAAACTTCACGTTTCAAGCGACAAACCCTTTTGTCCTTGGTGTTATGGAGGAATAACCAATTGTTATTCGAAATAACCTACAAAGACATGCTCATCTGACTTCGGTTGTAAACATCTTACTTATGTTTAGCATACCAAAATTTAAGAAATGACAACTTGGGTTTTACCCCAAACCATAACTTCCATAGTGTCATTTCAACGGATCAAGATGGAGCTCTTTTCATTGTAAAAGCGGTAGTCCCTAAAGATTTTCATCTTTTAAAACATAATGGTAGTTTTATAAATAACACCTTTGATCCAAATCTCAAACACTACATACTCCTATGGTGTTTCGGGAGATGTAAATCTAGGTGTTTTGCTAAACTTGCAATTCAAATAAATACCTTTATGATAAATCATAATTTATTTATTTTTCTTGTTACACTTGTAACTCAAATAAATCCCTTATGATAAAATCATAAACCATTTATTTTCTTGTTACAATGATTTTCACTTCATCTTGAAAGTCTTTGAACGTTTTCAAATATTTCATATTTCTTTCTCATTAAGTGAACATTCACACAAATTTCCGGAGAAAGCATATGAAGTTGAAATCCATCGCTTACAACTATACATAATGGACTACATACATCAATATGTATAAATTCCAATATTTAGTCGTTCGTTCTTCTTTGCCCTTTGAACGAAGTTTCAATTATCCCGAGGAAAGTCTCACAAGCGTCACTTAATCAAATCAAAGACTCCAAAAATCCATGAAAATGGAGATTCTTTATGTTTTATTTCCAATATAATTTAAACGGCGATGTCACTTCGTAAGTGATCTTTCAATCATTTGTCTTGCGACATTTTAGCATTAGTTTTTATGGATGTGATTTCTCCAACTAGCTTTGTAAATCATCCATCTTATATGGAATACGGTAATTATTTGAACAACCTTTGTTCTAATAATACCTGATTTAAATAACAATTATTAAAACAAATATTGAAGTCAAGCTTTGATGTCAACGAGAAGTACAAACAACGGTTTGTTTGTTTTCTATGAACATCATCACATATTCTCTTGCTAGTTATTTAGGCCATTGTGGTTTATGAATTGCGTTGTTCCGTATGAAATTTCATACCAACCAATTCGGTATCCAATACCCAAGAACCACATTGTTTAACAAGCAAAGAATACAACCATAACATCTATATCATCCATATACCTAAATTGGATATTTCCAATATTTTCTTTTCTGCCAAATATATTTTATTGATTCTCTTTCAGCATTTCCTTTTCCTTTTAAAAGAATCTATCAACATCAAAAGTGGTGCCATATACATGACACATAGTCCAAAGCGTGTATATTAAAATAATAATACCTTTGGACTTGCACTTTGAAGTAGATCACCGTCATCAAAATGATCGGCATTCTTTGAAAATCCATTCTTTAGTAATCTTTTAGTGTAGTAAACACCTTACATACATCTTCTATTCATCCTTATCATGACGACTTTCATGATCAAGCTAATATAGCTTATAAAGATGAATCGTGAGTATAACGTAACTTTCCAAAACCCTTTTGGATGATTAGGATGTCTAGCATCTCCAACCTTTGTAAATTCTCATTCAATATGAGAACATACATTATACTCTATCATATTGCAACCATAAAATTGTTTTAGATATCGTTATATCTGTCACATATGATGGTTTCTGAAACAATTCTTTCAGCTCCTAGATAAACTTGATATTAAAACAATCAAGAATCATGGAGGCAAACATGATACTTAAGATACTAACACTGGAATTATTACTCTCGATTTAATACCAATTATTAAATTTCATGGAGTAAACTGAGTTTGCTGAAAGTTTACAATAGGACTTTAAACTTTAGATTGACACTCAACACAATACGATACCAGTTCGTAAAGTAAATATCCAGAATTCTATAGTTCTATTATCTCAATTACAAATATGCATAAGGTGGTGAACGAATGCCAATGACTTCAACGAATTATGCAAATTCCCTTCGATTTAATTTACAATAAATTGAGTTTTACTAATCCAAATTAGAAATGAACTCCCACTTAAAAACGATAACCCTCGTGTCTTTTTGGTGATTACTGAACCAAATCCACTACACCAAGTCCGATCATCACGTGAGTCGGTGTAGATTCAAAGGCGAGCATCAAATGGGCATCATATCTACCATATGACTCATGCTTAACCTTTCAGTCTGTGTTCAGAGGCCATGTCTATACATGCTAGGCTCGCCAAGTGAGAACCTTAGTATTCACGTGTGTAACTGTCATACACCCGAGATATGCTCATGGATTCAAGTACACCCAATCATCACGTGATGTCTTGAAGCGACGAAACATTGTCGGGGCATACTTAAGGAAGAACACATTTTTATCTTGATATTGAAATGAGGGATCATCTTATTATGCTAATAAAATGCCAAACAAGCAATATAATATGCAATCAAACATCACATGTTTGTAAGTGAAAAGATATGGTTCCCGCATATGATCTCCATCATGTGCACCATGGTATGATCTCTATCATACCTCTATGTGTAAGGCAAAGGTCTTTGGAACCTACACGTTATGTGTGTTGTAAGAGTATCATCTCATAATTACACTTACAACATCACCATATCATAACACTAGCCCAGCAACAATCTAAACTAGACACCTCTAATTTATCCATTGCAAGTTTTACGTGACTTAGGGCTTTCGAAGAAAGAACCGTTCTTACCTACGAACATGAACCACAATGAGGATAAACAAATTGTTGACAACTCGTTGGAAATTAGATATTGACTATAGTAGGAGAGACAGACACCGGTAGCCACTTATGCAAAACTAGTTGCATGTCAAGCGTGGAACAGGTGTCATGTGTGAGGACATGTAAAGTTTGTCCAGGCCGCTTCATCCCACTATGCCACCAATATCCAAAGTACAACTAAGAAGCAATAAAATGATCATCATCGCCCACATACTCATATGTGTACTACCCGTGCAAAGCATCTACGCATAGATCCGGCTCTGATACCACTGTAGGGTTCGCATCATAGAAAACAAAAAAATTCCTACTATGGGAACAACTATTTACCAAGATCTATCTACTAGATATAAGCAACGGGCGCATATACATCCGTAGATAACATACCCTTGAAGACCGACAAATCTGAACGAGTCCAAACTCGTGGTTAATGTAGACGATCTCTTGCCGATCTCAAGATCGAGAGGAAGTCATAGCGCCGCAAAACAGCAGCGCATCCATGCTCACACACACATGCAAGACACCGAGAAACCTCCGCCTCCTCGCTCCAGCGATGCAGCGGAAGCACAACCCTTTCTTGCCGAATAGCCACCGGGAACATGTCTCTCGCTAGTCCGAGACCATGGGGGATAAATACTAGAGGGAGATATAGATCCTTCACGAGGAGGTGTGCTTTGAGAGGTTGAGAGGGGCCCTTTTATAGGGGAGAGGAGGGCACCCAAGTGGCATGGAGCCCAGCCATGGGTGCTGCCCCCACCGCTTACACATTCATGTGGGTGGACACTCCACTCACTCAAATGCCTTTCAATTCCCTCTACTCAAAAACCCACTCAAATTCCCATTAAATTTCCACCAAATTTAATGCAAACTCTCATTAAATAAAACTCCTTTTATTTATTCAGAATTTTGTCAATTACTTTAATGACAAACATTATCATATAACCCCTTCCTAGTATTTTATTTCACATGCAAAAACACTTTCTGCAATTTCACCCGAAAACCTGTTTTGTTATCTAGTGAAATAAATTCCTGCGCTTATTATTATTTTCGGCATGAAATTTTTGCTCCAATTGGATGTCACAGTGTCCCTTAAGTGTGCCACTCTATGGTTCGCTAATAATGTGGACATGATCGAGACCCTTCTCTGATCAATAATTAGAAGCGGGACCTGGAGATCCATACTGACTCCCACACATTCAACGATTACTTTCCTATGATCGTCGGAACCTTTTACGCTAGTATCTTAATCCCTTTGTTTCACGATATATTACATGTCTGAGATTCGATCATCGGTATCTCCATACCTAGTTTGATCTCGTTACCAACATGCACTCTTTTCTTGTTCCCGTGATATAACATTCTAGTGATCAAATCACTTGCTTGCAAGCTAATCAATGTGATACCACCGAGAGGGCCCAGAGTATATCTATCCGTCATCAGGATGAACAAATTACACTCTCGATCCATGAGCCTCAATATAACACTTTAGTAGTTCTGAAGCCATCTTTATAATCACCCAGTTACGGTGTGACGTTTGATGTCATCAAGAAACTCTTCCGGTGTTAGTGATTTACATGATCTCATGGTCTAAGGATTAGGATCACTTTGTAAGTTGTTATAGCAATATAAACTCAATGACTTTGATCGTAATGCTATACTTTGGATGAATTTTCATCATACTATTACACTAATGTTGTGACCTCGTTATTAACAACATACAATGTCCATGATCAGGAAACTTTGATCATCTTGTTAATCAACGAGCTAGTTTATAAGAGGGGCATAACTAGCAACTTCCTTTTTTTATTAAACACACATGTATTAATGTTTCCGTATTAATACAATTATAGCATGCAAAATAAAAATTTATCTTAAATAAGGAATACGATAAAAACCACTTTATTATTGCCTCTCGGGCATATTCCCTTCATTCATAGAATGGAAAACAAAAATATTTCTACTGCATGAACACACACAAGCCAAGATATATCTACAAGATTGTAGCAACGAGTCGATAGAGTACTTACACTCGAAGATTCCGAAGTGGTTAATAAGCTCGGATTCTCATGGGTGATGTAGTCGTTCACTTGCCGATCTCAAGATCGCGTAGACTATCCTTCCGGCGGTGCTTCCGCATTCGGTCACACGTTCAGTACTCGATGAAGACCTTCCTCTCCCTTGTTCCAGCAGGCAGCAGAGGTTGTACCTCTCTCCTCGCGCATCCGGTAGCACGACGGCGTGGTCTCGGAGATTAGAGGGGAGATCCCGCAGGGCTTCGCTTTAAGACGGAGAGAGTTGGTGGAGTAGAGGGGTTCATCGGCGTATAGGGTTTATAGGCCGAAGAGGAGGAGGTGGTTCCGAAGGCGGCAGCGGCGCTGGGCGGCGGTGGCTGTGGCTAGGGGTCTAGGGTTTGGGGTGTGGAGTTGTCCTAGGGGGTAGACCCCTCCCCTAGATACGTTTCCTAAATACAGTGATACTGCAATGGAAGACAATGAAGAGGAAGGAGGTGAAGAACGGGCATCAGATGATCCCGCTGATGAACTTAGTAGGGTCATTTCTGATGCAAAGCGAGACTGTGAAACAGAAAAATGAGAAGTTGAAGTTAGAGGGCATGTTAGAAGATCACAAGAAACTGTTGTACCCAAATTGCGAAGATGGCAGCACAAAACTCGGTACCACACTGGAATTGCTGCGATGCAAGGCAAAGTGTGCTCTAACTGACTCCTCAATTGAAAAGATGCTGAAAATAATGAAGACGGAGTTTCCAAAACATAACGAACTTCCCGAGAGTATGTACGAAGCATAGAAGACTCTCTGTCCTCTAGGATTAGATGTGCAGAAGATACATGCATGCATTAATGACTGCGTCCTCTACCACGGTAAGGAGTATGAGAATTTAGATATATGCCCGGCATGCAATGCATTGCGGTATAAGATCAAACGAGATGACCCTGGTGATGTTGAGGGAGATCCCCTCCGGAAGAGGGTTCCTGCTACGGTTATGTGGTATGCTCCTATAATACCAAGGTTGAAACGCATGTTCAGAAACAAAGAGAATGCCAGGTTGTTGCGATGGCACAAAGAATACCGTAAGAAAGACGAGAAGTTGAGACACCCTACTGATGGGTCACAGTGGAGAAAAATCGAGAGATACTTCCCGAACTTTGCTTGTTTGCAAGGAACTTATGGTTTGGTCTAAGTACGGATGACATGAATCCTTTTGGGGAGCAGAGCTGCAGTCAGAGCACCTGGCCCGTGACTCTATGTATCTACAAACTTCCTCCTTGGTTGCACATGAAGCATAAGTTCATTATGATGCCAGTGCTCATCCAAGGCCCGAAGCAACCGGGCAACGACATTGATGTGTACCCTAGGCCATTAGTCGAAGAACCCTTTCAGCTGTGGGGCAAACCAGGTGTACATGCGTGGGATGAGAACAAATAGGAGACATTTGACCTACGAGGGTTGTTTTTCGTAACCATCAATGATTGGCCTGCTCTTAGTAACCTTTCAGGATAGACAAACAAGGGATATAAGGCATGCACACACTGTTTAGATAAGTCTAAAGGTACATATTTGCATAAATGCAAGAAGGTTGTGTACTTGGTGAATAGACGATTTCTTCCGACCAATCATCCCGTAAGAAAGAAAGGCAAGCATTTCAAAGGTGAGGCAGATCATCGGAAGAAGCCTAAACTCCCTGCTGGTGATGATGTATTTGGTATGGTCAAGGACACAGAAGTAATCTTTGGAAAGGGTCCCGGCGGTCAATCAGTTTCGAATGATGTCGCTACAGGACACGCACCAATGTGGAAGAACAAATCTATATTTTGGGAGTTTCCATATTGGAAAGTCCTACGTGTCCGCTCTTCAATCGACGTGATGCACGTGACGAAGAATCTTTGCGTGAACCTGCTAGGATTCCTAGGCGTGTATGGGAAGACAAAAGATACACCAGAAGCACGGGAGGACCACTAGATTATTAAAGACCCAAATAACATACATACACGGAACAAGACAGATAAAGGGCGTCACTTAAGTAGTGCCAGCTATGCTCTTACCAAAGCAGAGAAAGAAATCTTTTTTGAAGTCCTTTACAGTATCAAGGCGCCGTCTGGCTTCTCATCTAATATAAAGGGGATAATAAATATGGCAGAGAAAAAGTTCCAAAACCTGAAGTCTCATGACTGTCATGTGATTATGACGCAGTTGCTTCAGATTGCACTAAGGGGGCTTCCACCAGAAAATGTTCGAGTACCCATTGTGAAGCTATGTGCATTCCTCAATGCAATATCTCAGAATGTAATCAATCCAGATATTCTGCCAAGGTTATAGAAGGATGTGGTACAATGTCTTGTTAGTTTTGAGTTGGTGTTCCCACCATCCTTCTTCAGTATTATGACGCATCTCCTGGTTCACCTAGTGGAAGATATTTCCATTCTCGGTCCAGTATTTCTGCACAATATGTTCCTCTTTGAGAGGTTCATGGGAGTCTTAAGAAATATGTTCATAACCGTGATAGACCAGAAGGAATCATCTCCAAGGGATATGGAACAAAGGAGGTCATTGAGTTTTGTGTTGACTTTATTCCCGACCTTAAGCCGATTGGTGTTTCTAACTCGCGGCATGAGGGAAGACTAAGTGGAAAAGGCACGCTGGGAAAGAAAGCAATGATATGTAGGGACGGGGATTCTTTCACTAAAGCACAATACACAGTTCTACATAATTCCACCTTGGCATCTTCGTATATCGAGGAACACAAGAATATTGTACGCTCCAAAAACCCGGGGAAGCCTGACTCATGGATTACAGATGAACACATGAAGTCTTTCGGTGGTTGGATGCAGACACATCTCTTGAATGACACCACTGTTGGAGATCAGCTATACTTGTTGGCCGCGTCACCATCTTATACTATATTGAATTTCCATGGGTACAAAATAAATGGGAAGACATTCTACACGATCGCCCAAGATAAAAAGAGCACCAACCAAAACAGTGGTGTCCGCTTTGATGCAACTAACGAGAATGGGCAAAAGGACACATACTATGGTTACGTAGAGGAGATATGGGAACTAGACTATGGAGTCTCTTTTAAGGTCCCTTTGTTTCACTGCAAATGGGTCAACCTGAATGAGGAAGGGGTAAAGATAGACCAGTTGTACGGAATGACAACAGTGGATCTCAACAATCTTGGTTATAGAGATGAACCTTTCGTCCTAGCCAATGATGTGTCTCAGGTTTTCTATGTGAAGGACATGTCCTCCAAACCGAAAAAATAAAAAATATGCAAACGAATACATCATATGATGAGCCAAAGCGTCACATAGTTCTTTCAGGGAAAAGAAACATCGTGGGAATTGAGGACAAGATGGACATGACAAAAGATTATAAGAAGTTGGATGAAATTCCGCCCTTCACAATGAAAACTGACCCAAGCATCCCGTTAAGTAAAGAAGATGCTCCTTGGTTACGTTTGAAGCGATCATAAGGAAGGACATATGCTAAGAAATCCATGCTCATATTGTGTACCTCTAGTTCATGTCTGGCCGGTCGGATGCATATTGTGAACCTAAATGCCATGAGACATGATAGCTCATTTTGTGAAGGATATCTTATGATGTTTGCAATTTTCCAAATTTAATAAATGTATTGAGTGTTAGTCCTGGTTTGTGGCTTGACCGGGACTATATATAGGGGGGAATTTAGTCCCGGTTTTGTAGTCTTAGTTTTTAATATTAATAAATGTCTTGAGTGTTAGTCCCATTTTGTGGCTGGACCGGGACTAAAGGGCGATTCGTAGAAAGATTTTCCTGAACTATGAAGAAGTTGTCCTGATTCGTACATACCATTAAGATCTGGTCTCCAAACGCGTGTGGTCACATATTAGGGAGTGCCTCTATGACCAGTTTGTTGGAGATGCCGGAGGACTGGGCTCCGACGGCATCTCCCTCAAACTGGCCGTAGTGGTGTCCCTGCTCTTGCACACCATCTTGCAACTTGTAACTTCTCTAACTAGATCAATACACCTACGAGATAACTAATTTCACATATTAGGGAGTGCCTCTATGACCAATTTCTTGGAGATGCCGGAGGACTGGGATCCGGCGGCATCTCCCAGAAACTGGTCGTAGTGGTGTCCCTGCTCTCGAAAACCATATTGGAGATGCCTCAATCTGGCTGGAGGACTATACTCACAAGGATGCCTATTTATAGTACAAGCAGCTCGGCATAGTGTCGACACTTACAACATAATGTCGACACTCACCCCTATTATTAGTGCGGACTCGTGTTTTTTCCCGGTTGGTGTCTCCAACCGGAACTAAAGGTTCATCTTTAGTCCCGGTTGGTGACACCATCCGGGACAATGTACAAGCCGCGCGACATAATGTCGACACTCACCCCAATCATTAGTGTTGCCTGGCCCAGCCTGCCGAAATCCCTCCAACCGGGACTAAAGATGAACCTATCATGTTCAAGGTTTCATGGCTTCCGGTCCAAATGATCAAGCCATTTTCCATTTTCCGAGCACAAAAAACGGGTCATTTTATGAAGTAACCACCAAAATGCTTTTTCAGAATGCTACCGTCCCATTTTTCTAAAATACTAGACCACCTTACATGGACTATCTCCCAACCGGGACATCTCAAACCTTTTCGTCCATCCCGGGGAAAAAGGACAAATGTCTGCCGAATCGGTAGGAAGTGGGTCCGGTTTGTACTACAGGTACAAGATCTAACACCCGTGATTTTTTGAAAAAATCATTTTTAGACTTGCAATATGTGGTTTCTTCAGAGATCCAATACAAGTTCTAACGATGCTCGTCCCCTATCTACATGCATGCCGGTTCGACCATAGTTAGAAATTCAAAAAATTCAAAACGGGCATAAGAAATTCAAAAAAAAGTCCGAACAATGTAAATCCTTCGCGTGGTGTCATATTATGTGACATAGTTGCAAGGAAATATACCAGACTTGGTATATTGATCATGTCTCGAAAAAACCTTCACAAAATGACCTATCATGTTCGAGGTTTCAGGGCTTTCGGTCCAAATGACCGATGTTATGTGCTGAATCACGGTATAGTTTGTGATGCTGTGCCCATATTATGCATGCATGTGGACATTGGTATTGAGAACAATGTTGCAGGAGGAAGTTTTCCTTTTCATCGCACGGAAAAGCCATTTTCCATTTTCCGAGTGCAAAAAACTGGTCGTTTTGTGAAGTAACCACCAAAATGCTGTTTTAGAATGCTACTATCGCATTTTTCTAAAATACTAGATGAAGGGAAACCCAAGAGGCAATAATAAAGTGGTTATTATCGTATTCCTTGTTTATGATAAATATTTATTTTACGTGGTATAATTGTATTAATACGGAAACGTTAATACATGTGTGTTTAATAAACAAAAAGGAAGTTCCTAGTTATGCCTCTCTTATAAACTAGCTCGTTGATTAACAAGACGATCATAGGTTTCCTGATCATGGACATTGGATGTTGTTAATAACAAGGTCACAATATTAGTGTAACGGTGTGATGAACATTCATCCGAAGTATATCATTACGATCAAAGTCATTGAGTTTATATTGCTATAACAACTTACGAAGTGATCCTAATCCTTAGACCATGAGATCATGTCAATCACTAACACCGGAAGAGTTTCTTGATAACATCAAACGTCACACCGTAACGGGGTGATTATAAAGATGGGTTCAGAACTACTAAAGTGTTATGTTCAGGCCCATGGATCAAGAGTGGAATTTGTTCATCCCGACGACGGATAGATAAGCTCTAGGCCCTCTCGGTGATATCACATTGATTAGATTGCAAGCAAGTGATTTGATCACTAGAATGTTATATCACGGGAACGAGAAAAGAGTACATGTCAGTAACGAGATCTAACTAGGTATGGAGATACCGATGATCGAATCTCGGACATGTAATATATCACGAAACAAAAGGATTAAGATAATAGCGTAAAAGGTTCCGACGATCACAAGAAAGTCATCGTTGAATGTGTGGGAGTCAGTATGGGTCTCCAGATCCCGCTTCTGATTATTGATCCGAGAGGGGTCTCGATCATATACGCATTATTGATTAACCGTAGGGTGACACACTTAAGAGACACCGGCATGCATTTGGAGCAAAAGTTTCATGCCGAAAAGAATAACAAGTGCAGGAATTTATTTCACTAGATACCGAAACGGGATTTCCGGTGAAATTGCAGAAAGTGTTTTTGCATGTGAAATAAAATACTAGGAAGGGGTTATATGAGAATGTTTGTCATTAAAGTAATTGACAAAATTCTGAATAAACAAAAAGAGTTTTATTTAATGAGAGTTTGCATTAAATTTGGTGGAAATTTAATGGGAATTTGAGTGGGTTTTTTAGTGGAGGTAATTGATAGGCATTTGAGTGAGTGGAGTGTCCACCCACATGAATGTGGAAGAGGTGGGGGCAGCCCCATGGCTGGGCGCATGGCCCCTTGGGTGCCCCCCTCTCCCTATAAAAGGAGCCCCCTCCCTCTCTCTCTCACTTACACCTCCTCGTGAAGGATCTCTCTCCCTCTAGAATTTATTCCCCATGGTCTCGGACTAGCGAGATACATGTTCCCGGTGGCTATTCGGCAAGAAAGAGTTGTGCTTCCGCTGCATCGCTGGAGCGAGGAGGCGGAGGTTGCTCGGTGCCTCGAACGTGTGTGCGAGCACGGATGCTCTACTGATTTGCGGCGCTAGGACTTCCTCTCGATCTTTAGATCGGCAAGAGATCGTCTACATCAACCACGAGTCGAACTCGTTAAGCTTTGTCAGTCTTCAAGGGTATGTTCTCTACGGATATACATCCGCCTGTTGTTTGTATCTAGTAGATAGATCTTGGTACATAGTTCCCATCGTAGGAAATTTTTTGTTTTCTATGCTGCGAACCCTACACTAGACCACCGTACATGGACTATCTCCCAACCGGGACATCTCAAACCTTTTCGTCCATCCCGGGTAAAAAGGACGAATGTCTGCCGAATCGGTAGGAAGTGGGTCCGGTTTGTACTACAGGTACATGATCTAACGCCCGTGATTTTTTGTAAAAATCATTTTTAGACTTGCAATATGTGGTTTCTTCAGAGATCCAATGCAAGTTCTAACGATGCTCGTACACTATCTTCATGCACGCCGGTTTGACCATAGTTAGAAATTAAAAAATTAAAAACATGCATAAGAAATTCAAAAACAGTCCGAACAATGTAAATCCTTCGGTGGTGTCATATTATGTGATATAGTTGCAAGGAAAAATACCAGACTTGGTATATTGATCATGTCTCAAAAAAACCTTCACAAAATGACCTATCATGTTCGAGGTTTCATGGCTTTCAGTCCAAATGACCGATGTTATGTGCTGAATCACGGCATAGTTTGTGATGCTGTGCCCATATTATGCATGCATGTGGACATTGGTATGGAGAACAATGTTGCAGGAGGAAGTTTTCCTTTTGGTCGCATGGAAAATCCATTTTCCATTTTCCAAGCGCAAAAAAATGGTCGTTTGTGAAGTAACCACCAAAATGCTGTTTCAGAATGCTACCGTCCCATTTTTCTAAAATACTAGACCACCTTACATGGACTATCTCACAACCGGGACATCTCAAATATTTTCGTCCATCTCGGGTTAAAATGACAAATGTCTGCCAAATCGGTATGAAGTGGGTCCAGTTTATACTACACGTACATGATCTAACGTTCGTGATTTTTTGAAAACAATCATTTTTAGACTCGTAATATGTGGTTTCTTCAGAGATCCAATGCAAGTTCTAACGATGCTCTTTCCCTATCTTCATGCATGCCGGTTCGACCAGAGTTAGAAATTCAAAATGGGCATAAGAAATTCAAAAAAAGTCCGAACTATGTAAATCCTTCGCGTGGTGTCATATTATGTGACATAGTTGCAAGGAAAAATACCAGACTTGGTATATTGATCATGTCTCGAAAAAACCTTCACAAAATGACCTATCATGTTCGAGGTTTCATGGCTTTCGGTCCAAATGACCGATGTTATGTGCTGAATCACGACATAGTTTCTGATGCCGTGCCCATATTATGCATGCATGTGGAAATTGGTATGGAGAACAATGGTGCAGGAGGAAGTTTTCCTTTCCGTCGAATGGAAAATCTATTTTCCATTTTCCAAGCGCAAAAAACTAGTCGTTTGTGAAGTAACCACCAAAATGTTGTTTTAGAATGTTACCGTCCCACTTTTCTAAAATACTAGACCACCTTACATGGACTATCTCCCAACCGGGACATCTCAAACCTTTTCGTCCATCCCAGGTAAAAAGGACAAATGTCTGCCGAATCGGTAGGAAGTGGGTCCGGTTTGTACTACAGGTACATGATCTGACGCCCGTGATTTTTTGGAAAAAATCATTTTTAGACTTGCAATATGTGGTTTCTTCAGAGATCCAATGCAAGTTCTAACGATGCTCGTCCCCTATCTTCATGCATGCCGATTCGACCATAGTTAGAAATTCAAAAAATTCAATACGGGTATAAGAAATTCAAAAAAAGTCCAAACAATGTAAATCCTTCGCGTGGTGTCATACTATATGACATATTTTCAAGGAAAAATACCAAACTTGGTATATTTATCATGTCTCGAAAAAACCTTCACAAAATGACCTATCATGTTCGAGGTTTCATGGCTTTCGGTCCAAATGACCGATGTTATGTGCTGAATCACGACATAGTTTGTGATGCTGTGTCCATATTATGCATGCATGTGGATATTGGTATGGAGAACAATGTTGCAGGAGGAAGTTTTCCTTTTCGTCAAACGGAAAAGCCATTTTCCATTTCCCGAGCGCAAAAAACTAGTTGTTTTGTGAGGTAACCACAAAATGCTGTTTCAGAATGCTACCGTCCAGTTTTTCTAAAATACTAGACCACCTTACATGGACTATCTCCCAACCGGGACATCTCAAACCCTAAACCCAAGTTTCTTCCCGCCATTTCTTCCCGTGATTTCTTCCCGCAGTTTTTTTCCCGCCATTTTTCTTCCCGCCATTTCTTCCCATATTTTTCTTCCCGCCATTTGTCAGTACATATATGTATGATTGTCCTCCATTGTCATTGCACATCTCTAGACTCATATCTGCAGCCTCATCACTCTTTCTGTAACTACCTCTGTGAATTACGCTCCTAGATTCAAGCCTGGATGAACGGAAATGGTTGAAATAGTATGGTGGGGCCCAAATGCCACTCACAGGTAGACCTTTCGGCCGTCCCAACCATTTCCAATTCATCGAGACAAGAACGGGCGGCGTAATCGGCAGGCGAAGGGATCAACTACATACACAAATGAGTATGTATGCAAGCCACCATACAATAGTACATCAGAGCCATTCCATCTAAAAAGAAAGGAAATATAGCAACGCCATACGGCAAGATTCAAATGACCTAGATAGATATAATAATTTAGGATATCTCCTCATACATCACACATCAGAGTATCAGGCGGAAGCGGCAAACAAGATCCGAGTACGGATAAGAAGCAAATTGGCATAAGATGCCACATAAATAAGCACATCCCGCCCACAGATCTCACGGATCCCTGTTCCCGGAATCTCTACACCGAACGATCGTTGCCCACATCATCGGCCTCCTCCACCCAGTATCCATCTTGCAAGTGTACCTGTTCATCTGAACCAATAATTTATTGTGTGAGACCCTAGGGGTACTCAGCATGTCTTTATGCCTCTAAAGGGGACACAACCTGGGGTGACGCAATTGCAGCAAAAGATAAACCCTAACAGTTCTATAGATACTCGCTAACCATCCGCCTAACCAAAGATAGACGGATGTCCGTGAATTAATGACAACAGTTATAACAGTAATATCCACAGATCCATCCTCCTCCTCGCTTACCAACGAGGAAGCGGACGAACAACCCCCCATTCGTTGGCAATTTTATTAACCATTCCATGAGTGTTGCACTATTTACTAGTCAGTTGCTTAGTCAAATTAAAAGCGGTACTTTAGTTATGCTTGTCTATGATCGAGAAACTGTGCTCCAAGTC
Organism: Avena sativa; assembly: GCA_916181665.1. NCBI lineage: Eukaryota > Viridiplantae > Streptophyta > Magnoliopsida > Poales > Poaceae > Avena > Avena sativa. The sequence continues at coordinate 483,732,151 of OV702283.1, forward strand.
GTCCATAACCGCGGACACGGCTTTCAGAAAGTTTTACCCTGCAGGGGTGCACAAATAGCAACACACACTCGATCAACCTCGGAAAAACCAAATCAAAACCCAACGAGGCCTTCACGACAAAGCAATAACAGGATTCAGAAATATTTCAGGGGGCCACCCCATTGAGTACACCCGCAACGAAGTTAGCTGACTCCGAGATGGACCCAAGGTTTGCGACAATGGCTGTAAACGACTGGGAACCCAAAACTGGGATTGTCGATACCGCGAAAACACTCCGCTTACCTAAACAGTACAGTGTGCTCCTCGCACAATCTTAATAAAGCAGTAAAGCATGGCATAAGTACAGGATAGTAACAAAACCTCAAACTAGTTTGTGGCCCCAAGAAATAAGACGGAATCAAGCACTGGCTCAGGGGGGTCCCATAAGCCTCCCGGATGTGGATAGCGCGAATATTCAAGGAACAAGTTTCAAGTACTCGGGGTCCTACGGGACACAAGTGAGCAGGAAAAAACCAAATAGCAGATATTGCCCACCAGTGCCACTTTCATTAGTTATCCCATTACTACTCAGGTTAAGTTGTTTAGATACCTCGTTATCCATCAGACTCTCACATACCCTACACATGCTGTTCTACGACTCGCATGGCTCAAACAACTCCTGTAGTAATGGCTCATGGGATGGGGGAACAAGCTTGGTGGGGTTTAAAAGTAAAGGCTATGCAATACTTGGGATTCAGTTTAATGCAATCGCGACTCAATGATGCAAGAATAAGATAGAGGCAATATGTATTGTATGTATGCAAGAATGTGGTAGTGCTTGCCTGGCAACTCAGTTGAAGCGAGAGACGGATCTGGGTAGTGCTCCTGGTTCTCTTGATATATCCCCTGCTCAATGTCTATTCGAAGAAGAACCAAACAAACAAGGGCCAACATGAATAAATTGCACAAGCATAGGAATAAAATGCGTCAAGCAAACAATCATGCCATGATGAATGATGCACAATTTGCATGGCAATAAAGTAGCATGGCATGGGTGAGGTGTGGAATACAAGAAATAACATTTTTATTGAGTTTTGGTCAAATTTTATTGTCATATTAGTTGCTGTATACTATATATTTATATGATGCATGCTGTAATTCAATTCATGGATAGCATAAACAGAAAGGTCTCGTCGAGCTGATCATTTTGGACATATCATTTGTCCAATTCGGAGTTATAAAACAAAAGTTATTAATTTATTAAGGTCCAGGGGCATTTTATTGTAATTTAAATCAACTTGAAATTTTAAGTGTGCAAAACATATTTTGGATGGCATATTTGAAATCCTCACATTTTTCTGATTCAAAAACATATATTATTTCTATTATTTGGAATTATGAATTTAAATTTATTAAAAGTCAAAATTATTAAATAGGGTCAAAGTCAAAGGTTGACTATTTAAATTAATTCTGAAAATATTTGATTAAAGATTTGAATTCACATTCAAAAACTAAACATTTTTCATATTAAGTTTGAATTCAAATTCTAAACCATTTGAAAGTTATGAATTCATTTATATTTAAACATATTTGAATTTTGAATTGAATTTGAATTAATTTGAAAAGATTTGAATTTGAAACAGAAAGATTCCTAGACTTTTGCTACCCAGCCTGTTTCTACCCACAGTCCATGACAGGTGGGGTCGCTGCTGACTGGGCAACAGGCGCACAGGAAAAACTTTTGTTACCATGGCTCTGGCTAGCCCACGCGGATGACAAGCGGGCCCAGGGAGCCGGAAGGCCCACTGCGCGCGCGAGCGACTCCGGCGATGACACGTGGGCGATCCGGGGGGCAGCGGCTGCGTGGTTCAGATTTGCTGGGCTTTTCTGCAAGAAGGGACGGGCGGCTGCCAGGTGGGGCTCCGGGGACGGCGGGTTTAGGCGGGAGATTTTGTAGGGGGCTAGGCGCAAAGCAAGCAGCGGCTGCTGCTGTCTGCTGACAGACGCGCGCCGCCGGCGGCGCGATCGGGCGACTCCCGGCGACGATGGCGAGCGATCCACGGCGATTCTCGCCAAGCCGCAAAAACCAAAGATGAAGAGGGGACAACAGGCTACAAGATTCGTTCAGGTGACTAGCATGGAGGAGGGCTGCATCGCGCGGGCTTCGACGACGAACAGAGACCGGACAGGCTGCTGCTGCTGTCTGTCTGCGCGCGGCGAGCGGCCGAGCGTGCGCGCGAGGTGCTCGACGATGGCCGGAGACGCTACGGCGCACGAGAGAGGGAGGGGCCATGTCTGGGAGGAAGAGGGGCTCACCAGGGTCTTGTCGGTGGGGTTGGTTCGGGCAGAGGGGCCGGTGATCGTCGACGAGGCTGGCGGCCGGAGTGCTTCTAGTGCCCACGGACACGGCGACGGCGACGCTCCTCCGACGAGGTCCAGAGGCTCCCAGCGGTTCAGGGCGGAGCAGAGGAAGCAGAGGGGGGTCCTGGTACTCCTGGCTTGCCTTGGTGTGCTCGGGAGCGAAGGAGAGTAGAGGGGGCCGAAGCTAGGGTTTTGGGGGCATGGTGGAGAGGTGGTCCGCTTGGGGAGGAAGAAGGGAGGAAGGGGAGGCGAGGCAGGGCCTCTGGGGGGATCTGGGAGAGGCCAGAGGTTGGGAGGGGGTAGATAAGGACGGGGTGAGGTGGGGATGGCGTGGGGGATGAGGGGAAGGTGGCTTCGGCCACCTTTTTCCTTTTTACCTTCACGTGCTCGGAATGGGCCAGGTGAGGGGTAGCTAGGCAGGGAGGAGGGGCTGCCAGGTGGGCCACGGAGGAGGAAGCTCGGGTGGGGCACGCCGGCAGAGAGAGAAAGGAGAGAAGAGAGGAGATAGGAGGTCCTCGGGTGGGGCTAGGGTTAGAAGTTAGGGTTAGAGGGGCTCGGGTTGGGAGCCTCGGTTAGGTTGGAACCGGGGTTGGGGTAGCTAGGTGTGGTAGCATGGTAGAGAGAGGGGAGGTTTAGGGTTTGGCATGCCTACCTGACCATGCATGGATGGGGGATGGTGTTTAGAGGGGGGTGGGTTTAGGGAGAGGACTAAGAGAGAAGAGGGGAGAGGTTGAGTGTTTGGACAAAACAAGGAAGATCAACAAGCTCAAGCAAGAAAGCCAAAAGAGAGAAAAGAAGCAAAGGTGGTGATGGGGTAGAAAATAGAGATGACACACTCAAGGATTCAAATAAAACTAAAAGATGACCAAAAATTGGTGGTAGTTGCATGGGACATGCATTATATTTAATGCACTCCCTAATGGATTGGTACAAGCTTGCATGGGCCATGCATAAGCATTAAATGCCATGTTTTAACCTTGTGAAAACAAAATATAATCCCATGGCATTTTTTTATGTGCATCCCCAAAAGTGGAGTAAGGCTAAGCAAAAGAATTTGAGAGGGATCCACCCAACCCACATGAGCTAGAAGTAACTCAAATAAAATGCAAGCTCATATTAATTTGATGGTGCAATTATAAAGTGGTGAAAGAAAGGGTGATGGAGTCAATAAAAGATATGCCCCCAACTCAACTTGGGCATTTAACAATATATCAAGAACCAAATACAATATCAAGAGGCAAATATAAATAATAATGCATATGAGATAAGAACCAAAGCTCAAGGGTTTTTGTATGATGCTCAAATGCAAGGTGGCATGATGACATGAGCATGCTAACATGATGATGCAACAATTATATGTAGGAAGTAGCCATTTTATTACTAGATCAAGTAGCATTACAGTTGTTAGACAAATGGGATGCTACAACTCTCCCCCACTAAACAGGAATCTCGCCCCGAGATTCTAGGAAGAAGAAGAAGACACAAAGAGGGTAGGATAGTTGGCACGGAGTTCATCTTCACGCTCCCAAGTGGCTTCATCAACGGAATGGTGCGACCACTGCACCTTGCAGAACTTGATGGACTTGTTGCGAGTCCTTCTTTCTGCGATCTCAAGGATTTTCGTGGGGTGTTCTTGATAAGACAGGTCTTCTTGGAGATTGATTAGCTCATGATCCACGGTCCTGCCGGGATCCTTGAAGCACTTCTTGAGTTGAGAGATGTGGAAAAGATCATGGACTTTGAGTTTCTCCGGGAGCTCAAGAGCATAAGCAACTTCTCCTCTTCTACCACGAATTTTGAAAGGACCGATGTATCTAGGAGCCAGCTTTCCTTTGATACCAATATGGTGAGTGCCTTTCATGGGAGTGACACGAAGGTACACGAGATCACCAGGGACATACACCATGTCCGTGTGCTTCCTGTCATAATTGATCTTCTGACGACTTTGAGCAATCTTCAGGTTCTCAAGAATGATATGCACCTTCTCCTCCGCTTGAGTTACAATGTCAGGGCCAAACCATATTCTTTCTCCTGCACCTGACCAACCAATTGGAGTTCTGCATTTACGACCATAGAGAGCCTCAAATGGTGCCATCTTTAGACTTTTCTGGAAGCTGTTGTTGTAAGAGAATTCGGCATAAGGAAGACATTCTTCCCACTTCATGCCAAAAGAGATGACGCAAGCACGAAGCATATCCTCGAGAATCTGATTTATCCTTTCAACTTTTCCTTGCGACTGAGGGTGGTAAGCTGTGCTGAAGTTCAACTTTGTTCCCAAAGCATTTTGGAAACTTTCCCAGAACTTGGAAGTGAAGATGCTCCCACGGTCTGAACTGATCTCAAGCGGAACCCCATACAGAGAAAAAATCCTGTTGATATAGAGCTCAGCCAACTGAATTCCAGAAATTGTTTCCTTGACGGGGAAGAAATGAGCCACTTTAGAAAGCCTGTCAATGACAACAAAGATTGCATTGTTGCCCTTCTGCGACCTTGGAAAACCAGTGATGAAGTCCATCTCTACTTTCTCCCATTTCCATTCCGGGGGTTTCAATGGCTGTAGAAGACCGAAAGGTTTCTGATGGACAGCTTTCACTCTGCGGCAGACATCACACTCCGAGACATACTTGGCACAATACCGTTTCAAACCAGGCCACCAATATTGTGTTTTCAAGTCCATGTACATCTTTGTGCTGCCAGGATGGATAGATAGAACAGAATCGTGCGCCTTCTTGAGAACTTGCTCTCTCAAACCCGGGTAGTTCGGAACAAACATCCGGTGTTCAAAGAAAAGCGCGCCTTGATCATCGACGTGGAAGGACTCATACTTCAGAAGCTGAAGTTTGGAGATGATCTTTCTGGTGTGCGGATCACCACGCTGACGATAGCGAATCTTTTCTTCCAAGAGAGGAGTAGCCAGAAGGTTTAGGAGATGCCCTTGTTCCACAATTTCCAGGTTGATCTGACGGAATTCCTCGCACAAGAGAGGCTGTTGTTCTTCCATCATGAGGTTGTTGACATAAGCTTTGCGACTGAGAGCATCGGCCATGACATTAGCTTTGCCCGAAGTGTAGTTGTTGGTCAAATCAAAATCATTGATTGCTTCAATCCATCTCCTCTGCCGAAGGTTGAGATCAGGCTGAGTGAAGATATACTTCAAACTCTTGTGGTCAGAAAAGATCTCACAACGGTTGCCAAGCAAGTAGTGCCTCCATAGCTTCAAAGCAAAGACAACTGCTGCGAGCTCGAGGTCATGTGTGGGATAGTTGATCTCATGCGTCTTCAACTGTCGAGAGGCATAACTAACCACTTGTCTTTCTTGCATAAGGACCGCACCCAATCCTTGCAAAGAGGCGTCACAGAATATCTGGAAAGGCTTAGATGTATCCGGAGGAACCAAGACTGGTGTGGAAGTGAGCTTCTCTTTGAGTGTCTCAAAGCTTGCTTGACATGCAGGAGTCCAAAGGTATTTCTTGCCTTTCTTGAGGAGATCGGTAAGAGGCTTCGCTATCTTCGAAAAGTTCTGAACGAAACGACGGCAATAACTAGCCAAACCAAGGAAACTCCGCACTTCTTTGACATTAACAGGAGGAAGCCATTCAACAATTGTCTTCACAGTTTCCGGGTTGACTGCAATGCCCTTGGCAGAGATAACGTGACCAAGATAGGTTACTTGAGGCAGCCAAAACTCGCACTTTGAGAACTTTGCATACAAGCGGTTCTCACGAAGCTTGTTTAGGACACACCGAAGGTGTTCTTCATGCTCTTCCTTTGACTTGGAATAGACTAAGATGTCATCCAGATAGACCACAACGAACTTATCAAGGTACTCCATGAAAACCGAGTTCATAAGCCTCGAGAAGGTTGGAGGTGCGTTTGTGAGACCGAAAGACATGACCGTGTACTCATACAGGCCATAGCGGGTGGTGAAAGCTGTTTTAGGCACATCTTCCTTGCGAATCTTGATTTGGTGATAACCACTTCTCAAGTCGAGCTTAGAGAACACCACAGCTCCAGCTAGCTGATCGAAGAGATCATTAATCCGCGGTAGGGGATATTTGTTCTTGATTGTTTTAGCATTGAGAGCCCGATAGTCGACACAAAGTCTATCAGTCCTGTCACGCTTTTTCACAAAGATTGTTGGGTTACCCCAAGAAGAAGTACTGTGTTGAATGAAACCCAACTTCTCTTGTTCATCAAGCTGATGTTTGAGTTCAGCCAACTCAGCAGGACCCATTTTATAAGGCCGCTTGGAGATAGGAGCCGTTCCGGGTTCAAGCTCAATTACAAACTCAACCTCACGATCCGGAGGCATACCCGGCAACTCTTCAGGAAAGACATCCGGGAACTCATAGACCACCAGTACACTCTTAATAGCTTGCATAGCATCATCATTCAGAGACGCCAAAGAGAAAAGCTGGACAGCAGGAGTCAGACTTGGAGATAAGACTATATGGCCTTCAGGAATCTTCAGAGAAACCGAGCGTTCAGCACAATCAATCACAACTGCATTTGCTGTCAACCAATCCATGCCCAAGATGACATCAATGTCAGAACTGCCCAGGACAATTAAGGAAGCTGAGAACGATGAGCCACCAATCTCAATTTGATTGCCATGGCTGACTTTAGAAGCTGCCATTGTTGCTCCAGGAGAAAGAACCATTAACCGCTTCAGAAGAGGATCTGACGCTAACCCATTCTCACTTGCAAACTTGATAGAAACAAAAGAATGCGATGCACCAGAATCAAACAAAACTCGTGCAGGGACTGAGTTAACGGAAAGCATACCCATCACAACTCCAGGTGCATGCTCAGCTTGAGCGGCGTTGACACAGTTGGCACGAGCAACAGTAGACCCGGGCTTGGTGTTGATGTTGAGAGCCCGAGGTGGTGGTGCACGAACCAAAGGAGAGCTTGCCGCAGATCTTGGAGGGGGTGGAGGAAGAGCTTTGTTTTTCAACGGACAGTTCCAGTTTAGATGTCCAGAGTCTCCACACGTGTAACAAGCACCAGGTGGACGTGGAGCAACGTAGCCAGGGACTCCGCCATGCGCTCCAGGGTAGTTGTGGCTGTAGCCCCTGGGAGCAGCAGTGATGAAGTTTGGTGGCCTTGCCGCGAAGCTTGAAGGTCTTGGTTAAGCCAGGAGCGACGGTGGGGTGTTAGGAACCCAGACACGACGCTTAGAAGGAGCTGACATAGCTGAAGAGCTTGGTGCATCACGGTTGTGTTTCTTGGACTCCTCAAACACTTGCCTACTTGCTTCTTCCTGGAGAGCTGTATGCTGAAGTTCCAGAAAAGACGCCGGCCTTGCATGTGTGATTGCATATTTGATCGATGCATTGAGCCCTTGCCTGAACCTCTTTTGCTTCTTCTTGTCATCCGAGATCTCATCGCCACCATAACGAGAAAGGTTCATGAAGTTCCTGATGTAGGTGTTGACATTGTCATTTCCCTGCTTGAGGTTGAGAAACGCTTCCTTCATCCTCTCCATGACAATTTCTGACAGATACTGCTCTTTGAACGCTCCAGTGAACCGTTCCCAAGTAGGCTGAAAACCAGTGCAGTTTGCCTTCAGGTAATTCTCCCACCATAGAGCTGCATCTCCCTTCAGAAGGTGAGTAGCACATTTGACCCATTCTTGCTCAGGAACATCAGCAGTCTCCAGTAGCCTTGACATCTCACGCAACCAATCATCAGCATCAAGTGGTCGATCAGAAACATCAAATTGGCGTGGGTTGAACTTCAGAAAGCTTTTGATGTCTCCTCGCTTGGGAGGTGGAGGTAGTGGAGCAAACTCATTCCTCCGAACACTTTCCTCAAAGCGCTGCTGGTTCTGCTGCATTGCTGCCAAGGCATTGGCGATGTTTGACAACGCGGAACCCAGTTCAGGTGGTATGTCCTCATCAGTGCGGCGTGGTGGAGCCATCCTGTGATTGATATAAAACACAAGTCAGTACTATAATGGAGAATAATAATAATCCAAAATAGTACCAAGATGGAATTAACCAAGATTAATGGATACAATTTACTAAGATGATATTCAAATATCAACAAAGTTCAAATCACCTAGAAGATATTAAGCATATCGCACACGACTGAAAAGGAGTGTGGTACACAAATATATCAAAGAAAATTTTTCCACAAATTTCGACATTAAAATACCAATAGATGCGCAAAATTACTTAACGAATCAAGATTAGTGACTCTACCAATTCAATATACAAAAGCGAATGATAAGAGTAGTGTTATGGTCGCGACTCCATCCCGCACTCAAAGCATTACTCCGCACATGAATAAGTGGAACACATATCCTAACCCCTTCTTCTCACGTTGAACCTAAGATTGGTAACTACGGAAACGAACACCCCAAACAAGATAATGTCGGATAACAAAGAGTAAGACAGATCGCGTCGGTATACAACGAATCAGATAGATCGCGTCGGTTTGTAAAAGCCTGTCGGTATGGAATGTACCAACAGTTGATAACCAAAAGGCCGATTAGATAACAACTTGCAGGCAACAGATAGACAAGGGATTACACACACACACACCAACACACAACCTATGGTACTACGGAACCCAGAACACGTGAATCCTAGTTTGAAATTTTTAAGAAGAGGAGTGAAAACGTTACACTTCCTTACCAGAAAAGGGTGGGTGGGTGGGTAAGAAGAAAAGTGGAAGCAGTCCTACTCTCGCGTTTTGTTTTTCCCTAGTATACATAGCTACCAAAAATATTTTCTAGACTGACAACGACCATTTGGCTGAGACCCTGAAGGGCGGGATGGCTCTGATACCAATTGTAACTACCTCGGTGAATTACGCTCCTAGATTCAAGCCTGGATGAACGGAAATGGTTGAAATAGTACGGTGGGGCCCAAATGCCACTCACAGGTAGACCTTTCGGCCGTCCCAACCATTTCCAATTCATCGGGACAAGAACGGGCGGCGTAATCTGTAGGGGTTCGTAGCGTGGAAAACAAAAAATTTCTATCGCATACAAAGAAACAAGCCAAGATCTATCTACTAGATTGTAGCAACGAGTCGATGGAATAACTTACCCTCGAAGATTCCAAAGTGTTTAACGAGAGCGGATTCTCGTGGGTGATGTAGTCGTACTCTTTCCGATCTCAAGATCGTGTGGACGATCCTTCCGGCACTGCGTTCCGGCAGCGCTTCCGCAGTCGGTCACACGTTCGGTACTCGACGAAGACCTTCCTCTCCCTTGTTCCAGCAGGCAGCGGAGGTTGTAGCACTCTCCTCGCGATTCCGGCAGCACAACGGCGTGGTACCGGAAGTAGAGGGGAAATCCCGCAGGGCTTCGCCTTAAGCCGGAGCGAGTATGGTGGATTATGAGAGAGGGCTATTAGTGGTCTAGAGATTAGACACACCAATTAGAAGGCTCTAAACCGCAGGCTAAATAAATTAGAAGCTCTAAACCAAACGGCTCTAAACCTGAGATTAGAGGTAGAAACTTGTGTGTCTCAAGGAGGAGCCCTGCCCCTCCTTTTATAGGTGGAGGGGCTAGGCGCGCCAGGGAGGGAGGGAGTCCCTCCCCAACTCGGCCTAGGAATGGGCGCCGGCTTGGAGGAGAGGAACTCCTCCTCCAAGTTGGTTTCAACCTCCTCTTGCTTGTTTCCCACAGTTTCCTGTTTCCCACAGTTTCCTGTTTTCCACAGTTTCCTGTTTTAGCCGTTTGACTTTCAAACTGGAAATTTGACTTTCATGTTTTTGGAACAGCAAGAACACTTAGTACATGATGCAATCATTCAATGACACATTCATGTACCCTCCCCCCCCCGGAGTGCCGGACAATCCGGACCCTTCTAGAACATTCCCGATGAAAACACCGGAATCATTCCTGAACTCCGAAACGGGACTTTCCTTATATGAATCTTATTCTCCGGACCATTCCGGATCACCTCGTGATATCCCGGATCCCATCCGAGACTCCGAACAACATTCGGTCTCTTTCTCATAATACCATAACTACTCAAACAACGTCGAATCCTTAAGTGTGTCTCCCTACGGTTCGTGAATTATGCGGACATGATCGAGACACTTCTCCGAACAATAACCAATAGAGGAATCTGGAAATTCATATGGCTCCCACATATTTCTACGATTACTTTGCGATCGAATGAACCACTTACATACGATACCAATTTCCCTTTGTCTCTCGATAGTTTACTTATCCGAGGTTATGATCATCGGTATCTCTGCATACCTAGTTCAACCTCGTTACCGATAAGTACTCTTTTATCGTTCCTGTGATATGTGATCCCTTGTGACCCAGTCACATGCTTGAAAGCTAATTGGATGACATTCCACCGAGAGGGCCCATAGTATATCTATCCGTCATATGGATGGACAAATCCCACTCTTGATCCATGTGTTTCAACCAATACTTTCCGAACACTCAATGCCACCTTTATAGCCACCCAGTTACGGTGTGGTGTTTGATGTCATCAAAGCATCCATCCGGTAAAGGTGATATGCATGATCTCATGGTCGAAGGAATTAGGTTACTATGTATCAGAAAGCATATAGCAATTGAACTATTGAAATGACTTGATCTTTATGCTACGCTTATCAATAGGAGTATGTCCACCATATCATTCTCCTAACGATATGATCTTGTTGTTGATAACATCTCAATTTTTATGATAGGGAAACCACAATCATTTAATCAACCAACAAGCTAGTGAAGTATAGAGGCTATACTAGGGACTTTCAAATTAAGTTTACAAATCACACAAGTATCAATGTTTCCTTGTTAATACTATTATAGCATGAATGTAAACATTTATCATAAACACAAAGATATAATAATAACTACATTTATTATTGCCTCTAGGGCATATCTCCAACAGTCTCCCACTTGCACTAGAGTCATCTAATCTAGATTACATGGTAATATACCGAACACCCATGGAAGTTTGGTGTTGGTCATGTTTTGCCCTCGGGAGAGGTTTAGTCAACAGATCCGCCACATTCAGATCTGTGTGTACTTTGCAAATCTTTATATCCCCATCCTGGATATGTTCTCGAATAGCATGAAAACGCAGCTTGATATGCTTCAGCTTCTTGTGTGACCTTGGTTCTTGCGCATTGGCTATGGCGCCCATGTTATCACAGTAGATAGACATTGGGTCCAGCGCACTAGGAACCACACCCAGCTCTGTAATGAACTCTTTCATCCATATCGCTTCTTGTGAAGCCTCCGAAGCAGCCATGTATTCCGATTCAGTTGAAGATCTCGCCACAACGCTTTGCTTTGCACTCCTCCAGCTAACTGCTGCACCATTCAAAATAAATACGTATCCAGATTGTGATTTAGAATCATCCGGATCGGTGTTCCAACTAGCATCGGTGTAACCATTAACAACGAGCTGTTCATCACCTCCATAAGAAAGAACCATATCCTTAGTTCTTCTCAAGTACTTAAGGATGTTTTTGACCGCTGTCCAATGATCCACTCCTGGATCACTTTGATATCTGCTAGTTAAACTAACAGCATATGCAATGTCGGGTCTAGTACATAGCATGGCATACATTAGAGATCCTATGGCTGAGGCATAGGGAGTCTTACTCATCCTTTCTCTATCTTCTGCCGATGTCGGACTTTGAGTTTTACTCAAGGTCGTATTGGGCAACATGGGCAAGAACCCTTTCTTGCTTTCTTCCATTCCAAACCTCTTTAGAACTTTGTCCAAATATGTACTCTATGACAATGATATTTGGCGTTTCGATCTATCTCTATAAATCTTTATGCCTAATATGTAAGCTGCTTCGCCAAGATCCTTCATTGAAAAACTATTATTCAAATATTCCTTGACACTATTAAGAAGGTCTACATCATTCCCAATCAACAATATGTCATCCACATATAGTATTAAGAATGCTACAGAGCTCCCACTCACTTTCTTGTAAATACAAGCTTCTCCATAAGTTTGTATAAAACCAAAACTTTTGATTACCTTATCAAAACGTTGATTCCAACTTCGGGATGCTTGCTTCAATCCATAGATGGACCGTTGAAGTTTGCATACCTTGTTAGCATCTTTAGGATCGACAAAACCTTTGGGTTGCATCATATACAACTCTTCATCAATATCTCCATTGAGGAATGCTGTTTTGACATCCATCTGCCATATCTCATAATCATAATATGCAGCGATTGCTAACATAATCCTCACAGACTTTAGCTTCGCTACTGGTGAGAAAGTCTCATCGTAGTCAACTCCTTGAATTTGTCGAAACCCTTTTGCGACAAGTCGAGCTTTATAGACAGTAACATTACCATCAGCATCTGTTTTCTTCTTGAAAATCCATTTGTTCTCGACAGCCTTCCGGCCATCCGGTAAGTCCACCAAAGTCCATACTTGGTTTTCGTACATGGATCCAATCTCGGATTTCATGGCTTCTTGCCATTTATTGGAATCTGGGCTCATCATCGCTTCCTCATATGTCTCGGGGTCATCGGTGTTGTCCACCAACATGACACTCATAACGGGATCATACCAATCTGGAGTGGTACGAGTTCTCGTTGACCTCTGAGGCTCTGTAGCAACTTCAACCGAAGTTTCATGATCATCATCATTAGCTTCCTCTCCAATTGGTGCAGGCACCACAGGAACTTCTTCCGGTGCTGCGCTACTCGTAATTTCGAGAGAAGGTTCGACAACCTCGTCGAGTTCTACTTTCCTTCCAGTCACTTCTTTCGAGAGGAATTCCTTCTCTAGAAAGGATCCATTCTTGGCAACGAAGATTTTGCCTTCGGATCTATGATAGAAGGTATACCCAATAGTTTCCTTCGGGTATCCTATGAAGACGCATTTTTCCGCTTTGGGTTCAAGCTTGTCCGGCTGTAACTTCTTTACATAGGCTTCGCATCCCCAAACTTTAAGGAATGACAATTTAGGTTTCTTCCCAAACCATAATTCATACGGTGTCGTTTCAACGGATTTAGACGGTGCCCTATTTAAAGTGAATGCGGCTGCTTCTAATGCATAACCCCAAAATGATAGCGGTAAATCTGTAAGTGACATCATAGAACGAACCATATCTAAGAGAGTTCGATTACGACGTTCGGACACACCATTACGCTGTGGTGTTCCCGGCGGTGTCAATTGTGAAAGTATTCCGCACTTCTTTAAATGCTCGCCAAACTCGGAACTTAGATATTCACCTCCACGATCAGAACGTAGAAATTTAATCTTCTTGTTACGTTGATTCTCTACCTCACTTTGAAACTCCTTAAACTTCTCGAAAGTTTCGGACTTATGTTTCATGAAATAGATATACCCATGTCTACTCAAGTCATCTGTGAAGGTAAGAACATAACGATAACCACCGCGCGATGCTACACTCATTGGACCACACACATCGGTATGTATGATTTCCAATAAGTCCGTAGCTCGCTCCATCATACCAGAAAATGGAGTCTTAGTCATTTTTCCCATCAGACATGCTTCGCATCTTTCAAGTGATTCAAAATCAAGTGATTCAAGAAGTCCATCGGAATGGAGTTTCTTCATACGCTTCACTCCAATGTGACCAAGACGACAGTGCCACATATAGGTCAAATTATCACTTGATTTCAAACGTTTAGCCTCAATGTTGTTGATATGTGTATTTCCACTATCGAGATTCAATAAGAATAGACCATCTATCAAAGGTGCATGTGCATAAAACATATTACTCATATAAATCGAACAACCATTATTCTCTGACTTAAACAAGTAACCGTCTCGCAATAAACAAGATCCCGATATAATGTTCATGCTCAACGCAGGCACCAAATAACAATTATTTAAGTATAAAACTAATCCCGATGGTAGATGAAGGGGTAGCGTGCTGACCGCGATCACATCAACCTTTGATCCGTTTCCCACGCGCATCGTCACCTCGTTCTTCGCTAGCTTCAGTTTATTCTGCAGCACCTGTTTCGAGTTACAAATATGAGCAACCGAACCAGTATCAAATACCCAGGCACTACTACGAGTACTAGTGAGATACACATCAATAACATGTATATCAGATATACCTTTCTTCTTGATGTTGGCGTTCTTCAGATCCGCCAAGTACTTTGGGCAATTCCGCTTCCAGTGACCTTCTCCCTTGCAGTAAAAGCACTCAGTTTCAGGCTTGGGTCCAGCCTTGGTCTTCTTCGCTGGAGTGGCAAATTTCTTACCACCCTTCTTGAAGTGTCCCTTTTGCTTAGACTTGCCTTTCTTGAGTTTGGTGGTCTTATTGACCAACAACACTTGGTGCTCTTTCTTGATCTCCACTTCTGCAGATTTTAACATAGCAAACAGTTCTGGTAACTCTTTGTTCATGTTCTGCATGTTGTAGTTCATCACAAAGTTCCTGTAACTTGGTGGCAGTGACTGGAGGACGCGGTAAATCCCCAAAGCATTAGGAATCACTATACCCAAGCTTTGAAGTTTGGTTGCGTGCCCAGACATCTTAAGCACATGCTCACTGACGGAGCTGCCCTCTTCCATCTTGCAGTTAAAGAACTTTTCAGAAGCCTCATAGCTTTCAATTGCCGCATGAGTCTCAAAAATCAATTTGAGATCCTCGACAATATCATATGGGTCTGACTCTTCAAACCTTTTCTGAAGCTCCGATTCTAAACCATACAAGATAGCACACTGAACTATGGAGTACTGATTCTTCCGAGCGAGGTAAACATTCTTTACTTCATCAGAAGCATCAGCTGCAGGTGGGTCACCCAGCGGTGCATCCAGCACATAGGTCAAATTACCAGCTGTGAGGACAATCCTCAAATTGCGGAACCAATCCGCGAAGTTGCTTCCATTGTTTTTCAACTTTTCTTTCTCTAGGAACGCATTAAAATTGATGGTAGGGGCTGCCATTGATCTACAACATATTTGCAATAGTTTAGACTAAGTTTATGACAAATTGAGTTCAAATTAATTAATGAAATTAAACTAGGTGAACTCCCACTCAAAACAACATCCCTCACATTGTTTTAGTGATCACACGAACCAAATCCACTATATCAACACCGATCATCACGAGAGTTGATATAGTTTCAATGGCGAACAATCGTCATGTTCATCATATCTACTATACGATTCATGCTTTAACTTTCGGTAATCCGTGTTCCGAGACCATGTCTGTACATGCTAGGCTCGTCAAGATCAAACCTTAGTTTCTGCATGAGCAAATCTGGCTTGCTCACGTTGTATACACTTGCAGAATCTAACACACCCGATCATCACGTGGTGCTTCGAAACAACAAGCTTTAGCAACGGTGCTAACTAAGGGTGAACACTTTATGATTTGAAATTCATGTGCATGAGGGATCATCTTATAATGCTACCGTCGTCTACTAAGCAATACAAGATGCATAAAGGATTAACATCACATGCAATTCATAATATGTGATATGATATGGCCTTTCTTCTTTGTGCTTCCGATCTCCATCTTCAAGCACGAACATGATCTCCTTCATCACCGGCATTGCATCAAGGTCAATGACGCTTCACCATGGTTGTCGTCCACCGGCTTCAACCATTACAACTAATTTGAATAGACACGCGGGTCTTAACAAAAAATAAAGACAACCATATGGCTCATGCCGGTTGCCAACTTACAATAAGGAACATTGCATACATCAATATAATCACAATCATGGCCATATCACATCACTGCACACCCCTGCAAAACAAAGTTAGACGCCTCTACTTTCTTTGCATATTTTACGTGGTTTGGGGCTTTCAATAAGTGTCGTTCTAACTTAGGAACAAGAACCACAACATTGATACTAGCATTGTTGATTGCCCGTTGTAAATTGGATCTTAACTATGCTAGGATAAACATGCACCCGCAAAGCCACTTATGCAATACAAGTTGCATGTTAAGCGTGGAGCAAGTCTCATGAACGATGTCATGTAAGGTTAGCCCGGGCCTCTTCATGCCAACATACCGCAAGATGCAAAGTACACAAAAAGCAATCGACAATAAAAGCATTAACGCCCACAATGACCATTGTGTTCTACTCGTGCAACAGATCTACATATAGACACGTCTCTGATACCACTGTAGGGGTTCGTAGCATGGAAAACAAAAATTTTCTATCGCATACAAACAAACAAGACAAGATATATCTACTAGATTGTAGCAACGAGTCGATGGAATAACTTACCCTCGAAGATTCCAAAGTGTTTAACGAGAGCGGATTCTCGTGGGTGATGTAGTCGTACTCTTTCCGATCTCAAGATCGTGTGGACGATCCTTCCGGCGCTGCGTTCCGGCAGCGCTTCCGCAGTCGGTCACACGTTCGGTACTCGACGAAGACCTTCCTCTCCCTTGTTCCAGCAGGCAGCGGAGGTTGTAGCACTCTCCTCGCGATTCCGGCAGCACAACGGCGTGGTACCGGAAGTAGAGGGGAAATCCCGCAGGGCTTCGCCTTAAGCCGGAGCGAGTATGGTGGATTATGAGAGAGGGCTATTAGTGGTCTAGAGATTAGACACACCAATTAGAAGGCTCTAAACCGCAGGCTAAAGCAATTAGAAGCTCTAAACCAAACGGCTCTAAACCTGAGATTAGAGGTAGAAACTTGTGTGTCTCAAGGAGGAGCCCTGCCCCTCCTTTTATAGGTGGAGGGGCTAGGCGCGCCAGGGAGGGAGGGAGTCCCTCCCCAACTCGGCCTAGGGCTGGGCGCCGGCTTGGAGGAGAGGAACTCCTCGAAGTTGGTTTCAACCTCCTCTTGCTTGTTTCTTACAGTTTCCTGTTTCCCACAGTTTCCTGTTTTCCACAGTTTCCTGTTTTAGCCGTTTGACTTTCAAACTGGCAATTTGACTTTCATGTTTTTGGAACAGCAAGAACACTTAGTACATGATGCAATCATTCAATGACACATTCATGTACCCTCCCCCCCCCGGAGTGCCGGATAATCCGGACCCTTCTAGAACATTCCCGATGAAAACACCGGAATCATTCCCGAACTCCGAAACGGGACATTCCTTATATGAATCTTATTCTCCAGACCATTCCGGATCACCTCGTGATATCCCGGATCCCATCCGAGACTCCGAACAACATTCGGTCTCTTTCTCATAATACCATAACTACTCAAACAACGTCGAATCCTTAAGTGTGTCTCCCTACGGTTCGTGAATTATGCGGACATGATCGAGACACTTCTCCGAACAATAACCAATAGAGGAATCTGGAAATTCATATGGCTCCCACATATTTCTACGATTACTTTGCGATCGAATGAACCACTTACATACGATACCAATTTCCCTTTGTCTCTCGATAGTTTACTTATCCGAGGTTATGATCATCGGTATCTCTGCATACCTAGTTCAACCTCGTTACCGATAAGTACTCTTTTCTCGTTCCTGTGATATGTGATCCCTTGTGACCCAGTCACATGCTTGAAAGCTAATTGGATGACATTCCACCGAGAGGGCCCAGAGTATATCTATCCGTCATATGGATGGACAAATCCCACTCTTGATCCATGTGTTTCAACCAATACTTTCCGAACACTCAATGCCACCTTTATAGCCACCCAGTTACGGTGTGGTGTTTGATGTCATCAAAGCATCCATCCGGTAAAGGTGATATGCATGATCTCATGGTCGAAGGAATTAGGTTACTATGTATCAGAAAGCATATAGCAATTGAACTATTGAAATGACTTGATCTTTATGCTACGCTTATCAATAGGAGTATGTCCACCATATCATTCTCCTAACGATATGATCTTGTTGTTGATAACATCTCAATTTTCATGATAGGGAAACCACAATCATTTAATCAACCAACAAGCTAGTGAAGTATAGAGGCTATACTAGGGACTTTCAAATTAAGTTTACAAATCACACAAGTATCAATGTTTCCTTGTTAATACTATTATAGCATGAATGTAAACATTTATCATAAACACAAAGATATAATAATAACGACATTTATTATTGCCTCTAGGGAATATCTCCAACAGTCTCCCACTTGCACTAGAGTCATCTAATCTAGATTACATGGTAATATACCAAACACCCATGGAAGTTTGGTGTTGGTCATGTTTTGCCCTCGGCAGAGGTTTAGTCAACAGATCCGCCACGTTCAGATCTGTGTGTACTTTGCAAATCTTTATATCCCCATCCTGGATATGTTCTCGAATAGCGTGAAAACGCAGCTTGATATGCTTCAGCTTCTTGTGTGACCTTGGTTCTTGCGCATTGGCTATGGCGCCCATGTTATCACAGTAGATAGACATTGGGTCCAGCGCACTAGGAACCACACCCAGCTCTGTAATGAACTCTTTCATCCATATCGCTTCTTGTGAAGCCTCCGAAGCAGCCATGTATTCCGATTCAGTTGAAGATCTCGCCACAACGCTTTGCTTTGCACTCCTCTAGCTAACTGCTGCACCATTCAAAATAAATACGTATCCAGATTGTGATTTAGAATCATCCGGATCGGTGTTCCAACTAGCATCGGTGTAACCATTAACAACGAGCTGTTCATCACCTCCATAAGAAAGAACCATATCCTTAGTTCTTCTCAAGTACTTAAGGATGTTTTTGACCGCTGTCCAATGATCCACTCCTGGATCACTTTGATATCTGCTAGTTAAACTAACAGCATATGCAATGTCGGGTCTAGTACATAGCATGGCATACATTAGAGATCCTATGGCTGAGGCATAGGGAGTCTTACTCATCCTTTCTCTATCTTCTGCCGATGTCGGACTTTGAGTTTTACTCAAGGTCGTATTGGGCAACATGGGCAAGAACCCTTTCTCGCTTTCTTCCATTCCAAACCTCTTTAGAACTTTGTCCAAATATGTACTCTATGACAATGATATTTGGCGTTTCGATCTATCTCTATAAATCTTTATGCCTAATATGTAAGCTGCTTCGCCAAGATCCTTCATTGAAAAACTATTATTCAAATATTCCTTGACACTATTAAGAAGGTCTACATCATTCCCAATCAACAATATGTCATCCACATATAGTATTAAGAATGCTACAGAGCTCCCACTCACTTTCTTGTAAATACAAGCTTCTCCATAAGTTTGTATAAAACCAAAACTTTTGATTACCTTATCAAAACGTTGATTCCAACTTCCGGATGCTTGCTTCAATCCATAGATGGACCGTTGAAGTTTGCATACCTTGTTAGCATCTTTAGGATCGACAAAACCTTTGGGTTGCATCATATACAACTCTTCATCAATATCTCCATTGAGGAATGCTGTTTTGACATCCATCTGCCATATCTCATAATCATAGTATGCAGCGATTGCTAACATAATCCTCACAGACTTTAGCTTCGCTACTGGTGAGAAAGTCTCATCGTAGTCAACTCCTTGAATTTGTTGAAACCCTTTTGCGACAAGTCGAGCTTTATAGACAGTAACATTACCATCAGCATCTGTTTTCTTCTTGAAAATCCATTTGTTCTCGACAGCCTTCCGGCCATCCGGTAAGTGCACCAAAGTCCATACTTGGTTTTCGTACATGGATCCAATCTCGGATTTCATGGCTTCTTGCCATTTATTGGAATCTGGGCTCGTCATCGCTTCCTCATATTTCATCTAAAAAGAAAGGAAATATAGCAACGCCATACGGCAAGATTCAAATGACCTAGATAGATATAATAATTTAGGATATCTCCTCATACATCACACATCAGAGTATCAGGCGTAAGCGGCAAACAAGATCCGAGTACGGATAAGAAGCAAATCGGCATAAGATGCCACATAAATAAGCACATCCCGCCCACAGATCTCACGGATCCCCGTTCCCGGAATCTCTACACCGAACGATCGTTGCCCACATCATCGGCCTCCTCCACCCAGTATCCATCTTGCAAGTGTACCTGTTCATCTGAACCAATAATTTATTGTGTGAGACCCTAGGGGTACTCAGCAAGTCTTTATGCCTCTAAAGGGGACACAACCTAGGGTGACGCAATTGCAGCAAAAGATAAACCCTAACAGTTCTATAGATACTCGCTAACCATCCGCCTAACCAAAGATAGACGGATGTCCGTGAATTAATGACAACAGTTATAACAGTAATATCCACAGATCCATCCTCCTCCTCGCTTACCAACGAGGAAGCGGACGAACAACCCCCCATCCGTTGGCAATTTTATTAACCATTCCATGAGTGTTGCACTATTTACTAGTCAGTTGCTTAGTCAAATTAAAAGCGGTACTTTAGTTATGCTTGTCTATGATCGAGAAACTGTGCTCCAAGTAGTCCATAACCGCGGACACGGCTTTCAGAAAGTTTTACCCTGCAGGGGTGCACAAATAGCAACACACACTCGATCAACCTCGGAAAAACCAAATCAAAACCCAACGAGGCCTTCACGACAAAGCAATCACAGGATTCAGAAATATTTCAGGGGGCCACCCCATTGAGTACACCCGCAACGAAGTTAGCTGACTCCGTGACGGACCCAAGGTTTGCGACAATGGCTGTAAACGACTGGGAACCCAAAACTGGGATTGTCGATACCGCGAAAACACTCCGCTTACCTAAACAGTACAGTGTGCTCCTCGCACAATCTTAATAAAGCAGTATAGCATGGCATAAGTACAGGATAGTAACAAAACCTCAAACTAGTTTGTGGCCCCAAGAAATAAGACGGAATCAAGCTCTGGCTCAGGGGGGTCCCATAAGCCTCCCGGATGTGGATAGCGCGAATATTCAAGGAACAGGTTTCAAGTACTCGGGGTCCTACGGGACACAAGTGAGCAGGAAAAAACCAAATAGCAGATATTGCCCACCGGTGCCACTTTCATTAGTTATCCCATTACTACTCAGGTTAAGTTGTTTCGATACCTCGTTATCCATCAGACTCTCACATACCCTACACATGCTGTTCTACGACTCGCATGGCTCAAACAACTCCTGTAGTAATGGCTCATGGGATGGGGGAACAAGCTTGGTGGGGTTTAAAAGTAAAGGCTATGCAATACTTGGGATTCAGTTTAATGCAATCGCGACTCAATGATGCAAGAATAAGATAGAGGCAATAGGTATTGTATGTATGCAAGCATGTGGTAGTGCTTGCCTGGCAACTCAGTTGAAGCGAGAGACGGATCTGGGTAGTGCTCCTGGTTCTCTTGATATATCCCCTGCTCAGTGTCTATTCGAAGAAGAACCAAACAAACAAGGGCCAACATGAATAAAGTGCACAAGCATAGGAATAAAATGTGTCAAGCAAACAATCATGCCATGATGAATGATGCACAATTTGCATGGCAATAAAGTAGCATGGCATGGGTGAGGTGTGGAATACAAGAAATAACATTTTTATTGAGTTTTGGTCACATTTTATTGTCATATTAGTTGCTGTATACTATATATTTATATGATGCATGCTGCAATTCAAGTCATGGATAGCATAAACAGAAAGGTCTCGTCGAGCTGATCATTTTGGACATATCATTTGTCCAATTCGGAGTTATAAAACAAAAGTTATTAATTTATTAAGGTCCAGGGGCATTTTATTGTAATTTAAATCAACTTGAAATTTTAAGTGTGCAAAAAATATTTTGGATGGCATATTTGAAATCCTCACATTTTTCTGATTCAAAAACATATATTATTTGTATTATTTGGAATTATGAATTTAAATTTATTAAAAGTCAAAATTATTAAATAGGGTCAAAGTCAAAGGTTGACTATTTAAATTAATTCTGAAAATATTTGATTAAAGATTTGAATTCACATTCAAAAACTAAACATTTTTCATATTAAGTTTGAATTCAAATTCTAAACCATTTGAAAGTTATGAATTCATTTATATTTAAACATATTTGAATTTTGAATTGAATTTGAATTAATTTGAAAAGATTTGAATTTGAAACAGAAAGATTCCTAGACTTTTGCTACCCAGTCTGTTTCTACCCACAGTCCATGACAGGTGGGGTCGCTGCTGACTGGGCAACAGGCGCACAGGAAAAACTTTTGTTACCCCCACGCGGATGACAAGCGGGCCCAGGGAGCCGGAAGGCCCACTGCGCGCGCGAGCGACTCCGGCGATGACACGTGGGCGATCCGGGGGGCTGCGACTGCGTGGTTCAGATTTGCGGGGCTTTTCTGCAAGAAGGGACGGGCGGCTGCCAGGTGGGGCTCCGGGGACGGCGGGTTTAGGCGGGAGATTTTGCAGGGGGCTAGGCGCAAAGCAAGCAGCGGCTGCTGCTGTCTGCTGACAGACGCGCGCCGCCGCCGGCGCGATCGGGCGACTCCCGGCGACGATGGCGAGAGATCCACGGCGATTCTCGCCAAGCCGCAAAAACCAAAGATGAAGAGGGGACAACAGGGTACAAGATTCGTTCAGGTGACTAGCACGGAGGAGGGCTGCAGCGCGCGGGCTTCAACGACGAACAGAGACCGGACAGGCTGCTGCTGCTGTCTGTCTGCGCGCGGCGAGCGGCCGAGCGTGCGCGCGAGGTGCTCGACGACGGCCGGCGACTCTACGGCGCACGAGAGAGGGAGGGGCCATGTCTGGGAGGAAGAGGGGCTCACCAGGGGCTTGTCGGTGGGATTGGTTCGGGCAGAGGGGCCGGTGATCGTCGACGAGGCTGGCGGCCGGAGTGCTTCTGGTGCCCACGGACACGGCGACGGCGACGCTCCTCCGGCGAGGTCCAGAGGCTCCCAGCGGTTCAGGGCGGATCAGACGAAGCAGAGGGGGGTCCTGGTACTCCTGGCTTGCCTTGGCGTGCTCGGGAGCGAAGGAGAGTAGAGGGGGCCGAAGCTAGGGTTTTGGGGGCATGGTGGAGAGGTGGTCCGCTTGGGGAGGATGAAGGGAGGAAGGGGAGGCGAGGCAGGGCCTCTGGGGGGATCTGGGAGAGGCCAGAGGTTGGGAGGGGGGTAGATAAGGACGGGGTCAGGTGGGGATGGCGTGGGGGAGGGGAAGGTGGCTTCGGACACCTTTTTCCTTTTCACCTTCACATCCTCGGCATGGGCCAGGGGAGGGGTAGCTAGGCAGGGACGAGGGGCTGCCAGGTGGGCCACGGAGGAGGAAGCTCGGGTGGGGCACGCCGGCAGAGAGAGAAAGGAGAGAAGAGAGAAGAGAGGAGGTCCTCGGGTGGGGCTAGGGTTAGAAGTTAGGGTTAGAGGGGCTCGGGTTGGGAGCCTCGGTTAGGTTGGAACCGGGGTTGGGGTAGCTAGGTGTGGTAGCATGGTAGAGAGAGGGGAGGTTTAGGGTTTGGCATGCCTACCTGACCATGCATGGATGGGGGATGGTGTTTAGAGGGGGGTAGGGTTTAGGGAGAGGACTAAGAGAGAAGAGGGGAGAGGTTGAGTGTTTGGACAAAACAAGCAAGATCAACAAGCTCAAGCAAGAAAGCCAAAAGAGAGAAAAGAAGCAAAGGTGGTGATGGGGTAGAAAATAGAGATGACACACTCAAGGATTCAAATAAAACTAAAAGATGACCAAAAATTGGTGGTAGTTGCATGGGACATGCATTATATTTAATGCACTCCCTAAGGGATTGGTACAAGCTTGCATGGGCCATGCATAAGCATTAAATGCCATGTTTTAACCTTGTGAAAACAAAATATAATCCCATGGCATTTTTTTATGTGCATCCCCAAAAGTGGAGTAAGGCCAAGCAAAAGAATTTGAGAGGGATCCACCCAACCCACATGAGCTAGAAGTAACTCAAATAAAATGCAAGCTCATATTAATTGGATGGTGGAATTATAAAGAGGTGAAAGAAAGGGTGGTGGAGTCAATAAAAGATATGCCCCCAACTCAACTTGGGCATTTAACAATATATCAAGAACCAAATACAATATCAAGAGGCAAATATAAATAATAATGCATATGAGATAAGAACCAAAGCTCAAGGGTTTTTGTATGATGCTCAAATGCAAGGTGGCATGATGACATGAGCATGCTAACATGATGATGCAACAATTATATGTAGGAAGTAGCCATTTTATTACTAGATCAAGTAGCATTACAGTTGTTAGACAAATGGTATGCTACACTTTCCCATGGCTTCCACCATACGACTAACCCTAGGAAGGCGAAGGCGCTTTGCGCCTCGAACTACCCCTGCCCGTCGGGCTACTGCGTCCCTGTCGGCTGGATGCTGAGCGCCGGAGGCGTGCCGGTTCCTCATGTCTCTCTAGGGGCACGCCGGATGGCCATCACGAACCACTACTACTTTGAGCTCATGTCGGAGCAGAAGACGAATCCCAACTGACATCCCGACTATTTCCCGACTTGGAAAGCCTTCTTCAGGGATCGGCGTGAGAGGGCGCTTGCCAGGCACGAGGAGGACTACCCACCTCCTCCAAACTTCAACGAGGCAGGCCGTCGGCTGTGGTGGCGCGGCCGGACTCTCCAGAGCATCATGGCCTATGACACGGTCGCCGACTCTAACCCCCGCCTGCGCTACCCTCAAGTCCAAACCACTCGTACTCAGCCTTCAAGGTTCAATTACGGCGACCCCAACAACGACAGTGACGACGGCCGCGGCGAGTATGACGACTACAGTGGCGAGTATTACAGGTCTAGGCAGGAGCATGACTGAGTCACTCCAACATTGCAAAACAAGTTCGGCTGATTGTGACTTAATCTGGCCATGTATCTTAATTTTCAGTTCTTCTATGTATCTTAATCTTTAGTCGTGCTTTATGTAACTTAGTGTTAGTTGCATTATGTACTTTAATTCCAGTTCTATCGTAATAAAATTTCTTCCCGCCCATTATTTCCCGTCCTTTTCTTCCCGCCCATTAATATATAAAAAATATAAGTTAATTCATTTTTAATTTTAAATGGTTCATAGTTTAAGTGGTTACATTAATTATTTTTAAAAACAGAAAATGTTTTTGAATTAGTTATTCAAAACCAAACACTTTTATGTTTAAAGTTTTTCTAAATTCCAAATTAATATTCAAAAAATATAAGTTAATTCATTTTTAATTTTAAATGGTTACATTAATTATTTTTAAAAAGAGAAAATGGTTTTGAATTAGTTATTCAAATCCAAACACTTTTTACGTTTAAAGGTTTTCTAAATTCCAAATTAATATTCAAAAAATATAAGTTAATTCATTTTTAATTTTAAATGGTTACATTATTTATTTTTAAAAATGGAAAATGGTTTTGAATTATTTATTCAAATCCAAACACTTTTTATGTTTAAAGTTTTTCTAAATTCGAAATTAATATTCAAAAAAATAAGTTAATTCATTTTTAATTTAAATATTAACATTATTTATTTTTAAAAACAGAAAATGGTTGTGACTTAGTTATTCAAATCCAAACACTTTTTTGTTTAAAGTTTTTCTAAATTCCAAATTAATATTCAAAAAATATAAGTTAATTCATTTTTAATTTTAAATGGTTCATAGTTTAAGTGGTTACATTAATTAATTTTAAAAACAGAA
Organism: Avena sativa; assembly: GCA_916181665.1. NCBI lineage: Eukaryota > Viridiplantae > Streptophyta > Magnoliopsida > Poales > Poaceae > Avena > Avena sativa. The sequence continues at coordinate 483,757,905 of OV702283.1, forward strand.
AATGGTTTTGAAAAACAAAAAAAAGTGGAGCATACGTCCCGGTTTGTGGCTACAACCGAGACGTATGACCCTTTAGTCCCGGTTGAAGCCACCAACCGGGACATATCCTCCGTTTTTTATAACCGCGACACCGCTTCTCCTTCCCATTCTCTTCTCTCCACCTGCGATAGAGCATTGCGCCATGAACCGCCGCCGCCTGCGCCCGTGGAGCCGCGCGTCACGAACCGCCGCCGCCCGGCCCCGCGCCGAACCACCCGTCCCTGCGCCGGAGAGGAGACATGCCGCGCGATCATCCCCGCGCTGCGCCGGAGAGGAGCTCCACGCCGCCTATCCCCGACCACACATCGCCACCCACGCCCGTCCCCGCGTCGTGCCCGCGCCGCGCCGCCCAAACCGTCCCCGCGCAGCGCCGCCCACGCCGGCTCGTCCGCCACCTCCACGCCGCCCATCGGGAAGCTCATTTTTTGTGAGCTCTCTAGTTTTTTCTCTATTTTTTCTTTTTTCTTTTCAGTTATTAGATTAGGTTATTATTATGATTAGATTAATTTTTTTATATGTGTAGATTATTTTTCTGTAGTTATTGTATTATATTATATTAGGTTATTATTATGATTAGATTAATTACTATTTTTGTGTAGTTCTTATATTTTAGTTGACATAGTTTTTTTTAGGTTTTTTTAGTTTAGCAAATTTGTCAAAGCTAACACTAGCTAGTCTAGTTTAGCAAAAAAATTAGGTTGCTACAGTATGTTGCTAACAAAAATTTTGACACCAGCCGGGACCTCGACATGCCGCTGTCGGCAGTGACCAACTCCGGGAGGCGCGCTCCTATATGGTTCGCCTAGTCTGTCAACACCCGGACTTTTAATCCCAGATGCCTGTTATGCCATACATCGCAATCCCAGTATTACCATTTTTGCGAGACATAACAGAATTGGATACCACAGTACATCATCCATTACAAACCATACATAAGGTCTTACACAAATAAGGATCTCATGATCCAGTTCTTAATACAACTCAGGCAGCGGAAATACGTAATAATAATGGTAGCGTAGGCGAAGCTCCATCTTCGGGGTTACAGGCAATGCTGACGATGGAAGATGATCCTAGTTGTCGTAACCTTCCTGGGGTCCATCCTCCTGGTACTCATCTTCATAGTCTGGCCACAGGAATAGCCAGTGACAAAGCCATGAGTACTCTTTAAGTACTCGCAAACTAATACTAACAAGTGAAAGGGTTTTTGTAATAGGACACTAAGCTCTAGGGTTGTTTTGCAAAAAATCCAGATTTATAACACCTAAGTGGGAACTTATATCTCATGCCACAACTCTGTTGTGGTCAAGTCAAATTCTCAATTCATTTCACAAGTTATTTTGAAAGCATCTGACGGGGGAACAGTATGGCCACTCCAACTGTCCATAACCGCGGACGTAGCTATTCGAATAGTTTGACACTCTGTAGAGATTGTACACTTTCACCATAACATTCGATACATCCGTCAGGAACAAATCCTGAATTCACCATACTCAGTATGCGGATAATCAATCCTAACGTTTCAATTACATGCCCTAGTATAAGAACCTCTCCTGTGAGTTTGGCCTCCCAACCATGACCAACTGTCATTTTGGGTACTGCACAGGTGGACAATCTTCACAAGGTATCCTCAGCTTAGACCTTGTCCGTGAGGGAACCAATACTAAGGTATATAATTTCCAGTCAAGCCCTACCCAATTCTCGGGTATTGTGGTTGTACGGTAAAATTGGAATGGAATTGCATCCAGACAACCATCAGTTTTATAAAGGTCTAAGGCTCATGCCTCAACATTTTCATCACCAAAATCATCTGGTGTTCGGAAACACATGTCAAAACATCTCAATAGAATGATCCATCATTCCAAGGTTTTCATAACCATTTTTCCACCAAGTATTCCCATCTAAAGTTGATCATGTTTTATGCTTAGCACTAGCATCTACAAGTGGGGGTAAGTACTAATGAGGGGTGGTAAACTAATGGAGTTTTTCTAAGATTATCTAGCTTAGGCCAAATTTTATGCTCTTTATGCAACCTTCCATTATCTCTCTAGAATCTACAATACACTTAAGTAATCTCTAAGTACTAGCTTTGATAAAGAAATAAAGTATAAAGTTGGCAAGTAAAACTAGGATTGGGTATCATCAAATGTGTCTAACCAAGCATGCTTAGTGCATTGCATAGGTTATTTAACTCTCATAATTGCAAGTGTTTGCTTGCCTTGTGCAGAGCAGTGGTTGAACTTCTCCTCGGCTTCTTCGTAGTATCCTCCTTCCTCCTCGTATCCTTGGACGGTACTACCGTCTATAAATAAATACGAGGTACAGAATCACCAAACAATACTTAACTACTTTCAATCATCACACAAAGGGGTTCTATAGATGATCTAGCATCATCACTAACATTACAAGAATAAGGCATTTGTCTTATTTATTTTATTTTTAGAAAAGTAATTTCTACTCATTGAAAAACTACTTAAGATTTAATATTCTCCAAACCAAACATGGGATCATGTTGACACATGTCATCACCACACATTTCAGTACATGGGAATGTGATTTAAAGTGGTGTCACAATTTAATAAGATTTAACCTTTTATTTAAAAAATGACTAGAAATGCCTATGTGGCATCCTTTTGTTACTTGAACATTATTTCTGTAATTAAACCCATATGTTTTTATATATTCTGAAAGGTATGATCAAATGTGATTTTTGAGAGTTGGAATCAACTCAAAAGATATTATAGTTTAAATTTGAAAAATGTTTGAATGCATAAAAGCTTCTGCCTTGTTATTTTTACCAAGGGTGATCTAGATATCCAAATGATTTGAATCCAACGGGTTTGGATTCATCATTTCCAGACCTTTCTAACAAAATTGGTTTCATTCAATTTGGTTCACTAAATCGAGTTGGGTTGATTTTTGAAACTAGGTACAAAAGTATGTTTGAATTAAAATGGAAAAAGTTAAATTCAAACGAGTGGGCTGCGCGGGAACTGCTAATGGGCCGGCCCAGTGTCACTCCATGGCACGGGGCTCAACTGACATGGGGTCCACCAGTCAGTGGCTCTTTAAACGCGAAGCGGTACGGGGCAACGTGGTGCGTTGGATCTAGTTCTAATCCAACGGCTCTGGTTCATCGTCCACGTCGGGCAGCGCCGGCGAGACAGAACCCTAACGCGGCAGGTGGGGGTCGTGGGAGGCTCACCGGGGCTCAGGCGAGGGTCGGCGATGCAGGCGAACGACGAAGTCGACGACGACGAATCTCTTGGTACCGGCAGCTCCACCTGGGGTGGACGAAATTGACGGCGTCCTTCTTCTCCAGAGGCGGCCTGCTCTGGCGCAATTCCGGCGATGCGCTGCTCGCCTTGCTCCGGGAACGGGGTGGAACGATCAGTGAGGTGAGAGGAGTGAGATGGTGTGCTCAATTAGGCCGGGGGTGGCTTCCTTTTATAGGTTCGACGGTGAGACCAAACGGGATGGGCAGGCGACGGTGGCGACACGGCTACGGGAAACTAGAGGCATGGTCGAGGGTGGCGATCGATTGGTGGTCTCCTGGCGATGCTCTATGGCTTTAATGCATGTGTAGGGGCGACGGCAAACGGTCTGGAACGCTCGACGTTCTGCATGGCAGAGGCGGCGTCTTCGACGACGAGCAGTGTCTATGGTGTACGGGCGGTGAAATGGGCATGTCTGGCGGTCTCCTGGGACGGTGGGGAGCATGCTGGCGGGCGGCGAGGGATCGAGGTGGTCTAGTTAAATGGGAATGGAGCGTGCTCTGTGGTGCACGTCGGCATGGTCGACAGCGGCACGGGCGCGACGTTCCTGGCGGTTCTGGTTCCTGTTCACCATTGATGGCACTGGCGAGCTCACAGTGGTGCTAGTGATTAGTTAAGTTTGTTAGATGATCTACTAAGGCTAGTGGTGTCCAGAGAGGGAACAAGTTAGGCCAAAACACTGCTCAAAATAGTGTTTGTGATTTTGTTGACGATTTGAATATGCAAGGTGTTTGATGAAATGGCCGCATGAATTCAAGTTTTGAATTTTGAAAAGATTTTTGGTGGGTGTGCTAGGCATGTGCTGGTGAGTCTGTAGATACTTGGGTTTTGAAAGTTGAGCTTGTTTGAGTGGTTTTTGAAAAAATGGGATCTTCCCATATGATATAGATGCAATTTTGAAATGTCATTTAAACTATGCATTTGAATGTTTCTGGATGATCACAAGGTGGGCCTTGATACTTTGTTATGAGTACAATTAAGGGGTGCAAAGATCCAAACAAGTTTCTGTTAAGTTCTGAAAGTTAGAGATAGCCAAAGTAGGCATTGGAGTTAATTTGGCAAAAGTGACCATTCACTTAATTTGTTTGTTTTGATTTATTTGTCTTTGGGAAAAGTTTGGGAATTTTTTAGATGATATTTATTTCACCTAAGAATCATTTTACAAGCAAATAAATACATAATCATGGCAATTCAAAAGAATCCAAATTTCAATACACACACATATGAATGCTTTCATATTTTTAATCAGAAAAGTTTTTGTTAACCCTAAATTTGATGATTAGAGTTTGATGATCCAAGTTTAGTATTTTTGGGATGTTAAATAGTCCCGCGTGTGATGCCGTGGCCCGTTTCATCGCCGGCGACCACCATCCGCCGACGTGGGCGTCGTAGTGACGTCATCGTGACACACTGCTGGCGTGGCTGCTGACCCCCGCTGACCATTGACCACCTGCATGGCATGATGACCTGGCCTTGGGCCCAACCGTTAGTGCTTCCTCTGGGACGAGGGGGTGATCGTAGATAGGAGGTTCTGATGAAGCTGGTAGTAACCCTCATAGGTGGTTTCGTAGTTTCCCCGAGTTAGGGTTTGCACCCCTCGGAACCCCGATTAAACTGCCGAGCATGTCTTAATTTTAAGATATACCTAAGTGACCCCTCTCATATGCATCCGAGGTTTCTCTGAACTAGGTTTTACACCCCTCGGAACTCCGGAATATTGATTTTAGTTGATTCTTATTATTGTAAATATTGTGAATTTATTTTTATTATTGTGTATGTATATATTAGGGTTTCTCCGAATTAGGGTTTATATCTCTCAACACCCTACCTAAAATTCTCCCTTAGCCGCTTTGACTTATCCGTTTTCCCACCTATGCAGAAAATATGGACCCACACGATAGAGGCGGAGAAAAGGAAGAGTTGATCCAAGGTGTGATCCGCAGGAAAGAAAAATTAGATGTATCAGTGTTTCGGAACAACTCCGGTGAGGGTGATCCTCTTTTTGCCGGAAGAGACGACTTGTTTGAGGTTGAAGGTGATGCCTTCCACGCGGAAGAAGGCGATGCCTTGTATGATCGAGAAGACGACCGCTCCGGCGAGGTGCATGTAATATAATTAATTCATTAATTAATCATCTGTTGTATATATAGAAATAGTAACAATGATCTTTCTTCTTTTAGCCCTCTAGATCGAACAAATCTACTGAAAAGAGCAGACGAGGCCCAACCAAAAAGTTGTAAGACCATGAGAGGTTAGGGATCGAAGATATCGCTGAAGACGGCAAACCGACGGCTCTCGTTGTTGTCGCAAACAAATTTGTGGCACAATGCGGAGTAATCGTTAGGGATTTCGTCCCGATTACCATTCGAAATTGGAATAGGCCTACTGATGCGGAAGAAGAGGGAACATGTTTATATGTCCCTAACATGGCCAAAGATTTATTGTGGAAGAGGCTCATGCTTAATTTCAAACTACCGAAGATAGAACTGGATCCAAATGCGGAGGATCCAGTTGAGGACGCCTTAGAACATGCGAAAGCCATAGAGATGAAGGTCAGGGAGTGGGCTATGAAGAACATGGCCCAATGTTTCACCAACTGGAAGAAAAGATTGCACCTTGACTTTGTCGTGAAAGAGAAGTCTCTGGATTTCGAGAAGATTCAGTTTCAGAAGATAAAACCATTTTGAGCTGAGTTTGTGAATTACAAAACATCAGAAAAAGCTAAGAAAATGTCTACAATGAATAAGTTGAATGCTGCTAACAAGAAGTATCACTATACTATGGGAAAAGGTGGCTACAGGGCTGGCATTCCTAAGTGGAAGAAACTTGAGGATGAACTGCGTTCTAAAAATATCATCCCAGAGACAGAAGATTGGATCGAACGTGCAAAGAAGTGGTTTTATGGGCATGGGGGCACATTGGACTCAAAAGGGAAGTGTATATATAACATACGACATAAATAAGACCCCTTGCCAATCGAGAAGATGAGAAACGCTGTAAAGGCTGTTAAAGATGGGGACTTCATTCCCGATAGAGAGAATGATGAGCTCACACTCGCCCTTGGAAATAAGGAACATGATGGACGAACACGAGGTACAATAGGCTCCCAACCATGGAGGACTGGGTTTCCCGAAGAGAGGAATAAATATCTCGATTGAAGCCGTAAGAGGAGAATGGAAAAAGCGGAAGTTGAAGCAGATATTCAGAAAAAGAGAATTCGTATAATTGAAGAACGAATAAAGCAACAACAAGATCAAATTAACGCACTTAGCCAGCAAGGTACTACCGGCCCATCAGCAGCACATGGTGGTAGAACCTGCATTCAATGCTACCGGCCTATCGAATAATCAAAAAAGCAGTGTGGCTTCCACCGAGGTCCCGGGTGATGACAATGACGATGACGATGGTGCACCGACGATGGCTCGTGTTGGATACCCAGTGGATGATTTCACACAGATGACACACTGCGAGCTACATGTCAAAGTTGTGAACATATCAATGAAGGTGGCGGTCGGCTATGCCTTACCAATTGGACCCACACCAACTTACCATTGTTGTTCGGTTCCACAGGGCTACGCTGTTGTCGGGGTGGATGAAATCATTTCCACCTTTCAAGGTTTGAAGCTTGACTACCCTGCAGGTGAAGAGGATGTGACTGAACTGGGAGAAGCAACAAACGTCACCATTCTATGGCCAAAGGAATGTATCGTTCTTCAAAATCACATGCCAAGGCCATCTTCGCCGCCGCATCACCCGTCTCCAGCGCGGTCGTTGACGCCACGGCAGCCGTCTTCGTCGCCTCACCCGGCTCCGTCACCTCACCCGGCTCCTTCGCCTCACCCGGCTCCTTCGCCTCACCCGGCTCCGTCGCCTCACCAATCTCCGGTGCAGCCATCGCTGGCGCCTCAGGAAAAAAGAATAAGCGTACCACCGCTACTCTGCGCAGTGGTAAGCGATCACCGACACATAAACAAGAGCCTCTTCCAAAAATACCAAAGGTTCCTACCAAGAGAGCTTATGACTGTACTGAAGAGAAGACTACGGCAATCTTTGAGGCCGAAATGACAGCGTTTTTCGCTAAGATGAGGCAGCCGAAAGAGCCAGAGTTCCCCAGCACCAAAGAAGAAAAGTCCCCAGTGTTCAAAATGCTAAAGGACCTTCACCAACCCGAGCAAAAGCTGTCATCAGACTATGAGAGCTCTATTCTCAAGTCACATGCGGCACAACAACTGTCGAAGAGCAGTACTGATGCAAGCGGGAAATCTGTTGCCCAGCTCGGAGAACAAGCAAAACAATCTTGCGCCCCTCTCAAGGTGATTTCCCATACCAATGAGGGGTCGAACAAATATGCAGCCGAAGATAAGTATGATCCAGATGTAGTTGCATAATACGGAAAAGCTATCGCTGCTCAAGGTATGAGTATTGCCCACTACTTATCCCAGTTACAGTACTTCCCCGTGGGTGAAGTAGCATACAGATACCAGTATGGCAAACCTCTCGTCAAACCTGAGGAGGTAAATAATCTTCCAACAAAAATGCGAATATTGCATAACTCGTACATGCATGCCACAAAAGCCGGGGCTAACTAGATAATGCTGAGGGTTACAAAAAAGCATTATGGGAAAGAAATAGATGACATGATATCCATTGAATTTGTTGAACTATTTAAATTATTCAATCAAGACGCCTTGGACAAATCGATCATCAGTGCCGATTGTCTGTAAGTACTAATTCTGTAATTAATTTAGTCTCTAGCTATCTCACCTCGTTTATTGCATGTATATAATCATACTATAATATGCAGAATGAAGATTCTCGAATGCAGCAGAGGACAAATATATGACATTGGGTTCATTGACCCATATTGGGTTCATCAAGCTAATCTCAAAACAAACCCCCAGGATACGGAGGATAATATCGTACACGCGTTAAGGTTTCATGAAACTAGAAGGGAAATACTATTTCCATACAACTTTGAGAGAGTGTTATTGTCTTGTATACACTTTCTATTTCGCTTACTCGACGTTAAGTATATAATTGATTAGTTATGCATGCGCAGCTTCCAACCTGACAAAGGGCGTGTACTAGTCATGGACTCAAAACATAAACCCCTTGAGACGTGGAAGGACATGCAGATGCTTCTCCAGCGGTAATTCTAATCATTATGACACTATATCGACAACGTTCGTGAATTTTATGATATCAAGTAATTAATAACTTCTTTTATTCGTTTTCTTCGCCAGGTAGCGCTTGGAAACGGTTCACCAAGAAGGCTAGGGGTGTTTGGAAAGAGGAACTTACATTTAAACCACTAGTTGTAAGCACCACTAGCTATATCTGTGCATCTCTTTGATTCTAGTTTTGATACCGTTATTACCATGCTTTATTATTATTTTGATTGAACTATGTTCTCGTAAAGTGCCTGACGCAGGGAACATGGAACAATTTATGTGGATACTATATTTGTGAGTTCATCCGTCAGACGTGCTGTGAGAAGGGGAGAAATTTAGAGCAACTTAACGTACTTAAACAATTTCTATAGTTTTCAATTACCATCAAATTGTGTTTAGTTTTATTCATATAGGTTGACTCCTTTTTTAAATCAGATCGAATGTCTACGGGACGGTCTTCTGCCAAAGGATCGCCTACGAGCAATTCAGGAGGAATTGACGGCATTCTTGGATGCAGCAATCCTAGACCCAAAAGGAGAATACTATTCGGGTGTGTATATCCAATAGGGATTGTACAAAGAGCTTATTTTGTATGTAGTGCATGAACTCCATGTATGGAATGTAATATGTTCGACACTTGGATCTATATTGTCATGATGATCTTGTGTAATATAATTGTTCCTTCATTGATGAGTGCAAAACACTAAATAAGAAATAAAACAACATAAATGAATTCTCTGCCGCGGCACAAAAAGTGGCCAGAATGCTGCTGTGGCAAAAAAAGGTTGCCAAAAGGAATTCTCTGCCGCGGCAGAGAGTTATTTGTCACGGACGAACCGGGATGGTTGCACCTCCCCTCTCGCACGGAGCAGCGGTCACGTGTACGCTCTTTTGTCCTGGTTAGTGGGGCAACCGGGACTAAAGGTTGGGGCTTTAGCCCCGATTGCCCTGTCCCGGTTGGGGAACCGGGACTAAAGGCCCTTACCAACCGGGACACATGGTGTGTTTTGCACTAGTGCCCTCTCCCCACCCCACACACACACACACCACCAACACCACCAAAGAAACACATGATCAACAGGAGCCAACAAGAGCCGGCAAAATAGCACGTTGCCTTGCAAGTGGGCTAGCAATCATAACTTTTGTTAGCAAGAGATATTTAGTTTGTTGAGATTTCACTTCCATTATTATTACCAATGTGGTGACTATTACCACTTTATGTCCTCAACCATATTATGAACACACAATTGTTTTTAGCTTGGACTAACTATTACCATTGATGGTCTAAATTGTCCATCAGTGACGAGCAACCAACCCATCACTCATACTCCCTCCATTTTAAAATATAAGATGTTTTAGGTTTGTGAAGAGAATGTATCTAGACTTTTTTTAGTGTGTAGATTTACTTCAAAATGAGTGAACCTACATACTAAAGTAGTCTAGATACATTTGCTTCACAAAGCTAAAACATCATATATTTTGAAACAGAGGGAGTAGTTGTCTACCATTAATGAGAAGGCTTCCCTCTATGTAGTACCTTAGTAGTGAGTGGTCCTTTTATCGGATCTGTCATTGGTTCTTTGTCCAGGCCCAGCCCAATGATGTGCACATTAGTGATCTCATTGGATTGGAAGATTACAATAGTGCATAAATAAGAAAAAGTAGAAAAAATAATTTTTAATTTAATTTCAACAAAACATCAAAATACTAATTTAATTCCATTTCATCAGAACATCAAAAACATAAGTTTCAATCTGCTTCCACCATAATACAAAAAAACAGGCATCACAGATCGGAGGGAAGGGAACCAGACAAAACCATACCCTAAATCCTACCACATTGATGGGAGAACGGTACACTCAATCATGAACCCTAATTTGTCTGTACCACAACTACATGCGCGTGGCGAGTGATCCTATAGTTATGGCCGAACTAGGTCAGTTGTACATGGCCACCCGATCATGGAACATGAAACGGTGGAAGAGTATTAGGGTCATCAATGTGCTGGATCTCATTAATCCGAATGTTGGCGAACTTTCCCTCACATCTCAAGGAATTAGTCAATCAAAATTAACACATGCTTGGAAAAACCTTATCTATTTCTTCTTGCAATATTGGTTTCTGCACAATAAACCGGTAACCGTTTGGTCATGAGGAAAACACGTAGTTTGCAAAATATTTATTTATTATTATACTAAGCATGTCAGTGCCAGGATGATACAAACGACACATACATGACACATTATACAATACAATATGACACATGGATCAAGCAAACACCATGGATCCTTCCATCGCATGGAATACCTACTGTGTGGTATGTACTCCAGTTTACTGGTAGGATGCACATTTTATTTCCCAGCGTGTGTGTGTGTGAGAGAGAGAGAGAGAGAGAGAGAGAGGGATCATATGCATGCCATGTTGGCGATAAAGGACTGATCGATCAAGCCCGGGGACCAGAATAGGCACCAATGGACCTGACCTTATCGTCACATCGGCCAAAGAGGGCGACAATGGAGTCATCATCCACATCAATGGAGAAATAAATGTCTCCAATATTGTTTGGATACTTTCCGAACGGCCCATACTTAGCATCCTTAGAGGTGTTGAAGTTGAGTGCAGTGATGGAGGGGTTGAGGTAGCCAGAAAGCCCGGTCAAAAAATCATCTTTGTTTATGCAGATCTGCACAACATACTATAAATTACAATGATGCAGAAAGGAGCCATAAGTACTATTTATTAATTACTTGATTAATATATACATCATAAATACTTCCTTCAAATCCAAAATTAATTGAAGATAGAGAACAACATGTAGGACATAAATACACCACACATGTTATATAGTTTGTATAAAATTTATGTTGGGCGGCAAGCACCTAACATATATTAACTTATGAACGCAAAAGTTACATACCATATGCTTTGTACCATCTATGGTTCCATATGGACCTACTTCGATTAGATCATTTTTCTCGTCACGATAGATGAAGGATATGGCTTTGATTTGCCCATCGGGGCCATCACTGCTCCAAATAGTGATGTTCAAAAGTTGTTTGGGCGGTTTTTTGACAGAATCGATGTCAAAAGCAGGGCCTTCCTCATAACCATACGGGCCAATCTTCTTGGACGTCGCCTGGACACAATTAATACATGCAAATATATAGTAAGTTAGATCACATGTACGATAAATTAGACAGACGATGAGAGCTAACGACGAATGTATGTAATCGGTGATCAGCAAAAGCTGGTATCCTACCATTGCTAGTAGTAGGATGAATTTGTGTTGGCAGTCTTTCCAGGGAACGGCAGTTTTTCTTGATTTATGCTCCATGAACCGGTATGCCGAACTATTTATAGAGCAGCTGAGAGTATGCAAGTCGTGCAGGTATAACTGCCACATTCATTAGACACTTATGTAAACCATGTCAAGTGTATGAAAACCAATGTTAATTTTTTAATCCATTTGCAAGACGACCATAAGTTTTTCTTGATGTTGCTAGTCTTATTGTTCTTTTGAAGTATTCATACATGTTCTATGGAATATTGGACTCTGGCCGGTGGTATTTAATCTAGAGGGCCCCATACGGGTCACGTCCGTTGTAGGTTTATATATTCGTCCAAGTGATCATAGATCTAGTCAAGTCAACCTAGCATACCATTAGATAAAATTGCAAGAAAATTTGGTTATTGTCACATCGCTAGCAAAGTTTGAAGGGAATATGCCCGAGAGGCAATAATAAAGTGGTTATAATCGTATTCCTTGTTTATGATAAATGTTTATTTTACATGCTATAATTGTATTAATACGGAAACGTTAATACATGTGTGTTTAATAAACAAACAGAAAGTTCCTAGTTATGCTTCTCTTATAAACTAGCTCGTTGATTAACAAGATGATCAAGGTTTCATGATCATGGACATTGGATGTTGTTAATAACGGGATCACAACATTAGTGTAATGGTGTGATGAACATTCATCCGAAGTATAGCATTACGATCAAAGTCATTGAGTTTATATTGCTATAACAACTTACGAAGTGATCCTAATCCTTAGACCATGAGATCATGTCAATCACTAACACTGGAAGAGTTTCTTGATAACATCAAACGTCACACCGTAACAGGGTGATTATAAAGATGGATTCAGAACTAATAAAGTGTTATGTTGAGGCCCATGGATCGAGAGTGGAATTTGTTCATCCCGATGACGGATAGATATGCTCTGGGCCCTCTCGGTGATATCACATTGATTAGCTTGCAAGCAAGTGATTTGATCACTAGAATGTTATATCACGGGAACAAGAAAAGAGTGCATGTCAGTAACGAGATCAAACTAGGTATGGAGATACCGATGATCGAATCTCGGACATGTAATATATCGTGAAACAAAGGGATTAAGATACTAGCGTAAAAGGTTCCGACGATCACAAGAAAGTCATCGTTGAATGTGTGGGAGTCAGTATGGGTCTCCAAATCCCGCTTCTGATTATTGATCCGAGAGGGGTCTCGATCATGTCCGCATTATTCACGAACCGTAGGGTGACACACTTAAGAGACACCGACATCCAATTGGAGCAAAAGTTTCATGCCGAAAGAATGAACAAGCGCAGGAATTTATTTCACTAGATACCGAAACAGGTTTTCGGGTGAAATTGCATAAAGTGGTTATGCATGTGAAATGGAATTCTAGCAAGGGGTTATCTGTGAATTTTTGTCATTAAAGTAATTGACAAAATTCTGAATAAAATAAAAGAGTTTTATTTAATGAGAGTTTGCATTAAGTTTGGTGGAAATTTAATGGGAATTTGAGTGGGTTTTTGAGTGGAGGGAATTGAAAGGCTTTTGTGTGAGTGGAGTGTCCACCCACATGAATGAAAGGAGGGGAGGGGGCAGCCCCATGGCGGCGCATGGCCCCTTGGGTGCCCCCCTCTCCCTATAAAAGGAGCCCCCCTCCCTCTCTCTCACTCACACCTCCTCGTGAAGGATCTCTCTCCCCCTCTAGAATTTATCCCCATGGTCTCGGACTAGCGAGATACATGTTCCCGGTGGATTTTCGGCAAGAAAGAGTTGTGCTTCCGCTGCATCGCTGGAGCGAGGAGGCGGAGGTTGCTCGGTGCCTCGAACGTGTGTGCGAGCACGGATGCGCTGCTGTTTTGCGGCGCTAGGACTTCCTCTCGATCTTGAGATCGTCTACATCAACCACGAGTTTGGACTCGTTAAGCTTTGTCGATCTTCAAGGGTATGTTCTCTACGGATATACATCCGCCCGTTGTTTGTATCTAGTAGATAGATCTTGGTACATATTTGTTCCCATCGTAGGAAATTTTTTGTTTTCTATGCTGCGAACCCTACAGTGGTATCAGAGCCGGATCTATGCGTAGATACTTTGCACGGGTAGTACACATATGAGTATGTGGGCGATGATGATCATTTTATTGCTTCTTAGTTGTACTTTGGATATTGGTGGCATAGTGGGATGAAGCGGCCCGGACAAACTTTACATGTCCTCGCACATGAGACCTGTTCCACGCTTGACATGCAACTAGTTTTGCATAAGTGGCTAGCGGGTGTCTGTCTCTCCTACTATAGTCAATATCTAATTTGCAACGAGCTGTCAACAATTTGGTTATCCTCGTTGTGGTTCATGTTCGTAGGTAAGAACGGTTTTATCTTCGAAAGCCCTAAACCACGTAAAATTTGCAATGGATAAATTAGAGGCGTCTAGTTTAGATTGTTGCTGGGCTAGTGTTATGATATGGTGATGTTGTAAGTAGAAGTATGAGATGATACTCTTAGAACACACATAGCGTGTAAGTTCCATAGACCTTGGCCTTACACATAAAGGTATGATAGAGATCGTACCACGGTGCACATGATGGAGATCATATGCGGGAACCATATCATTTCACTAATAAACATGAGATGTTTTGATTGCATATTATATTGCTTGTTTGGCGTTTTATTAGCATAATAAGATGATCCCTCATTTAGATATCAAGATAAGAATGTGTTCTTCCTTAAGTATGCACCGACAATGTTTCGTCGCTTCAAGGCATCACGTGATGATCGGGTGTACTTGAATCCACGAGCATATCTCGGGTGTAAGACAATTACACACGCGAATACTAAGGTTCTTACTTGGCGAGCCTAGCATGTACAGACATGGCCTCGGAACACGGACCGAAAGGTTAAGCATGAGTCATATGTTTTTGATATGATGACCATATGGATGCTCGCCTTTGAAACTACACCGACTCACGTGATGATCGGACTTGGTGTAGTGGATTTGGTTCATGTAATCACCAAAAAGACACGAGAGATGTCGTTTTTGAGTGGGAGTTCATTTCTAATTTGGATTAGTAGAACTCAATTTATCATAAATTAAATCAAAGTGAATTTGCATCATTAGTTGTAGTCATTGGCATTCGTTCACCACCTTATGCATAGTTGTAATTGAGATAATAGAAGTATAAAATTCTGGATATATACTTTACGAACGGGTATCGTATTGTGTTGAGTGTCAATCTAAAGTTTAAAGTCCTATTGCAAACTTTCAGCAAACTCTATTTACTCCGTGAAATTTAATAGTTGGTATTGAATCGAGAGTAACAATTCCAGTGTTAGTATCTTAAATATCATATTTGCCTCCATAATTCTTGATTTAAATATCAAGATTATCTAGGAGCTGAAATAATTGTTTCAGAAACCATCATGTGTGACAGATATAACGATATCTGAAACAATGTTTTGGTTGCAATATGATAGAGTATAATATATGTTCTCATATTGGATGAGAATTTACGATGGTTGGAGATGCTAGACATCCTAATCATCCAAAAGGGTTTTGGAAAATAATGTTATACTCACGATTCGCCTTTATAAGCTACAGTAGCTTGATCATAAAAGTCGTCATGATAAGGATGAATAGAAGATGTATGTAAAGTGTTTACTACACTAAAAGATTCCTAAAGAATGGATTTTGAAAGAATACCGATCATTTTGATGATGGTGATCTACTTCAAAGTGCAAGTCCAAAGGAATTATTATTTGAATATACACGCTTTGGACTATGTGTCATGTATATGGCGCCACTTTTGATGTTGATAGATTCTTTTAAAAAGGAAAAGGAAATGCTGAAAGAGAATCTATAAAATATACTTGGCAGAAAAGAAAAGATTGGAAATATCCAATTTAGGTATATATATATGATATACATGTTATGGTTGTATTCTTTGCTTATTAAACAATGTGGTTCTTGGGTATTGGATACCAAATTGGTTGGTATGAAATTTCATACAGAACGACACAATTCATGAACCACAATGGCCTAAGTAACTAGCAAGAGAATATGTGATGATGTTCATCGAAAACAAACAAACCGTTGTTTGTATTTCTCGTTGACATCAAAGCTTGACTTCAAGATTGTTTTAATAATTGTTATTTGAATCAGGTATTATGAGAACAAAGGTTGTTCAAATAATTACCGTATTCCATATAAGATGGATGATTTACAAATCTAGTTGGAGAAATCACATCCATAAAACCTAATGCTAAAATGTCGCAAGACAAATGATTGAAAGATCACTTACGAAGTGACATCGCTGTTTAAATTATATTGGAAAGAAAACATGAAGAAACTCCATTTTCATGGATTTTTGGAGTCTTTGATTTGATCAAGTGACGCTTGTGAGACTTTCCTCGGGATAATTAAAACTTCGTTCAAAGGCCAAAGAAGAACGAACGACTAAAATATTGGAATTTATACATATCGATGTATGTAGTCCATTATGTGTAGTCATAAGCGATGGGTTTCAACTTCATATGCTTTCTCTGGAAATTTGAGTGAATGTTCACTTAATGAGAATGAAGTATGAAATATTTGAAAATGTTTCAAAGACTTTCAAGATGAAGTGAAAATCATTGTGACAAGAAAATAAATGGTTTATGATTTTATCATAAGGGATTTATTTGAGTTACAAGTGTAACAAGAAAATAAATGAATTATGATTTTATCATAAAGGGATTTATTTGAGTTACAAGTTTAGCAAAACACCTATATTTACATATCCCGCAACACCATAGGAATATGGATTGTTTGAGATTTGTAATGAAACCTTGTTTGACAAGGTTGGATCAAAGGTGTTATTTATAAAACTGCCATTATGTTTTAAAAGATTAAAGCTTTAGAGACTACCGCTTTTACACTGAAAAGAGCTCCATATTGATCCGTTGAAATGACACCATGGAAGTTATGGTTTGGGGTAAAACCCAAGTTGTCATTTCTTAAATTTTGGTATGCTAAACATAAGTAAGATGTTTACAACCGAAGTCGGATGAGCATGTCTTTGTAGGTTATTTCGAATAACAATTGGTTATTCCTCCATAACACCGAGGAGAAAAGGGTTTGTCGCTTGAAATGTAAAGTTTCTTGAAAAAGGAATTTTTCGCAAAAGTTAAGTGGGAGGACAATAGAACTTTGATAAGGTTAACGAACCTTAGCTATATCTGCTGAGTTGCGCAGCACCGGAAATCGTTCCGAAGGCTGCCATAATGCTCATAGCTTATGTGCCTCAAAGGTTGTGGTCACGGAGGTCTAAGTTCCTATTGAACCAAGTAGGTCGGTTAAACAATCAAATGCTAAGATTTGAGAGTAAATCATTATTGTTTGACAATGATGAACCGAATATATACAAAGAAGCAATGATGGGCCCTGACTCCGTCAAATGGCTTGAAGCCATAAAATCCGTGATAAGTCCATACACGATAAATCAAGTTTTGAACTTGGAAGACCCTCCGGAAAGGTGTAAAAACCTATCGGTCGTATTTGGATCTATAAAGAAACAGACATGGATGTTTCACATCTATGAAATAGTCGACATGTCATAAAGTATTTTATGACAATGTTCAAGGGGTTAACTATGACAAGATTTGATCTTTCACAGCGATATTTAGTCTGGACGGATTAAAGTAGCAACCACTACATATAATTTGGTATATGGTAGATGAATAAACAAAACAAAGTTCTTTTAATAGAATGGTTACCTAGGACATGTACATGACACGATCCAAAGGGTTTTGTTAATTCAAAGGATGCTAAAAAGGGGCATGCAAACTTCAATTGTTGAAGTAAGCATCCCGGAGTTGGAATCTTCACCGTGATGAAAAAGGAGTTTTCATCTGGAGACGATGAAGATGCTTGCATTTGCAAGAAATGAAGTGGGAGCGCTGAGACATATTTCTAATACATTATGTGAAGGACATATTGTTGATTAAAAATGATGTATATTTTATTGACAAAGGTTAAGGATTTCATTTTGATGAAAGACTTAGGCAAAACCTGAATATTTAGCATGAATGTCTATAGTGGATAGAAGGTGACGCTAATATGGTTGGGACAAACGTACATATATGAGATATTGAAGGAGTTCAATATAGAAACGACAAGAAATGGTTCTTGTCGCATGGAAAGGAATTGAATCAAGATTCAAGTGTATCGACACTTGATAAGTGAAACAAGATTCAAGTGCTTTGACACTTGATGAGTGAAATCACGAGAATGTTTTGATCAATCATACCATGATATGTACACGTCCAGATATGTCCTATGCTCTAAGTGTTATGAGCATATACCAGAATGAATCATAAAATTATCATTGGACGATAGTAAGGATATTCTTATGATCTTTTGGAAGAACTAAGAATATATTTGTGTAGAGGTGACAAACAATTACAAATAGTTCATTGTAAAGAGTTACATTGATACTAGTTTTGTCACAAGATACAAATTAAGTTTATCTCAATTTAAACTATGGGTGGCACAATGTAATGGAAAGGAGATTCCATGATGGATTTGAAAGAGTTCCAAAGTTAATACATTGTGACGAATACTACAACAAAAGGATAAGTATATGACTGCTATAGTAGCGGCAAAGGAGGGAATTTGTGTCAAGTAGTTTGTTATCAAACTAAGGTGTGGTTCGCAACGGGCTAACACTAAAGATATATTGTGTGACAATAGTATCGACGTGTTTTAACCCCAAGGAACTAAAGGTCTCACCGAAAGACCAAATTTATACAATGTCGTCTCATTGGAGATTGAATGATGCATGAAGACGCAAAGACATGCAATACACACGAACCTGAAGCGTCAGATCCGTAGATTATGTTAACCACTTTCAATTGCGTATATGGAACACCGGAAAGCCATAAGTGTTCAATACGCAAAGTTCTCAAACTAGATTATTGTCTCTAGTGCAAGTGGGAGACTGAAGGGAATATGCCCGAGAGGCAATAATAAAGTGGTTATTATCGTATTCCTTGTTTATGATAAATGTTTATTTTGCATGCTATAATTGTATTAATACGGAAACGTTAATACATGTGTGTTTAATAAACAAACAGAAAGTTCCTAGTTATGCCTCTCTTATAAACTAGCTCGTTGATTAACAAGATGATCAAGGTTTCATGATCATGGACATTGGATGTTGTTAATAACGGGATCACAACATTAGTGTAATGGTGTGATGAACATTCATCCGAAGTATAGCATTACGATCAAAGTCATTGAGTTTATATTGCTATAACAACTTACGAAGTGATCCTAATCCTTAGACCATGAGATCATGTCAATCACTAACACTGGAAGAGTTTCTTGATAACATCAAACGTCACACCGTAACAGGGTGATTATAAAGATGGATTCAGAACTAATAAAGTGTTATGTTGAGGCCCATGGATCGAGAGTGAAATTTGTTCATCCCGATGACGTATAGATATGCTCTGGGCCCTCTCGGTGATATCACATTGATTAGCTTGCAAGCAAGTGATTTGATCACTAGAATGTTATATCACGGGAACAAGAAAAGAGTGCATGTCAGTAACGAGATCAAACTAGGTATGGAGATACCGATGATCAAATCTCGGACATGTAATATATCGTGAAACAAAGGGATTAAGATACTAGCGTAAAAGGTTCCGACGATCACAAGAAAGTCATCGTTGAATGTGTGGGAGTCAGTATGGGTCTCCAGATCCCGCTTCTGATTATTGATCCGAGAGGGGTCTCGATCATGTCCGCATTATTCACGAACCGTAGGGTGACACACTTAAGAGACACCGACATCCAATTGGAGCAAAAGTTTCATGCCGAAAGAATGAACAAGCGCAGGAATTTATTTCACTAGATACCGAAACAGGTTTTCGGGTGAAATTGCATAAAGTGGTTATGCATGTGAAATGGAATTCTAGCAAGGGGTTATTTGTGAATGTTTGTCATTAAAGTAATTGACAAAATTCTGAATAAAATAAAAGAGTTTTATTTAATGAGAGTTTGCATTAAATTGGGTGGAAATTTAATGGGAATTTGAGTGGGTTTTTGAGTGGAGGGAATTGAAAGGCTTTTGTGTGAGTGGAGTGTCCACCCACATGAATGAAAGGAGGGGAGGGGGCAGCCCCATGGCTGGGCGCATGGCCCCTTGGGTGCCTCCCCTCTCCCTATAAAAGGAGCCCCCCTCCCTCTCTCTCACTCACACCTCCTCGTGAAGGATCTCTCTCCCCCTCTAGAATTTATCCCAATGGTCTCGGACTAGCGAGATACATGTTCCCGGTGGATTTTCGGCAAGAAAGAGTTGTGCTTCCGCTGCATCGCTGGAGCGAGGAGGCGGAGATTGCTCGGTGCCTCGAACGTGTGTGCGAGCACGGATGCGCTGTTATTTTGCGGCGCTAGGACTTCCTCTCGATCTTGAGATCGGCAAGAGATCGTCTACATCAACCACGAGTTTGGACTCGTTAAGCTTTGTCGGTCTTCAAGGGTATGTTCTCTACGGATATACATCCGCCCGTTGTTTGTATCTAGTAGATAGATCTTGGTACATAGTTGTTCCCATCGTAGGAAATTTTTTGTTTTCTATGCTGCGAACCCTACAAAGTTTACTTGGTTGTTACTATTTTACCAGATTTTCATCCGTCGAGATTCACATTGCACTACAGGAAAGAACGAAGGTGCCGACAGCCAAATGTCGGGGCCGTCGGCATAGCTACCTTTCCTGGCTAGCTGACAAGCCTAGCCGTCGGCGTAGGGACGGCCGTCGGCGTAGGTGACGGTGCCGAGGGTAGCCGACGGCGTAGCGTGGCCGTCGGCGTAGTACAGAGGGCTGTACCGACGGTGGCCCTCGGCATAGGTACAGCTCTCGGCGTAGCCCCATTTTAGACACGGCGATGGAAACGGCGTTAGGCAGACAGGAGGCCGTCGGCACAGCTTTTTCAAAAATTTTGTTTGGTCTGTACCGTCGGCTTAGCCGTCGGCTTAGGCCTCCAGAGTTTTTCCTTTTATCTCATTATTTTTTGAAAAATCATAACTAAATGATTCTAGTTCAGAAAAATACAAATAATATATCAAAATTTGCAGAAAAATAAGACCTATCTATCTACACTCAAACATTACACATTTATAAAAAAAATAAACGAAACATAAAACATTATATATAGTTTATAACGGGCATTATAAATTCAAAAACGATCCAAACAACGTGAATCCTTCGCGTAATGTCATATTATGTGACATAGTTAGAAGGAAAAATATCAAACTTGGTATATTGATTATGTCTCAAAAAAACCTTCACAAAATGACCTATCTCGTTCGAGGTTTCTTGGCTTTCGGGTCAAATGACCAATGTTATGGCTAGAATGAAGGCATAGTTTGTGATAATGCGTCCATATTATGCATAAGTGTGCATCATGGGATGGAGAACAATGTTTCACGAGAAAGTTGTCCTTTTCATCGCACCAAAAAGCCGTTTTCCATTTTCCGAGTGCAACAAACTGACGGTTTTGTAAAGCAACCACCAAATGGCTAATTCAAAATACTACCGTCACATTTTTTAAAAATACTAGACCACCTTACATGGATAATGTCATACCAGGGGGATCTCAAACATTTCCATCTATCCCTGGTGAAAAAGACAAATTCCTGCCGAATCGGTAGGAAGTGGGTCAGATATGAACTATAGGTACATGATCGGATGCTCATTTTTTGGTTCAAAGTATGTTGTTTCATCATAGATCCACCTAAAGTTTAGCGAGTCTCAGCCCCGAGCTAAGAATCTTCATGCCCGCCCTTCGATAAAGTTTAACGATAGTTTAAAACGGGCATTATAAATTCAAAAACGATCCAAACAACGTGAAACCTTCGCGTGGTGTCATATTATGTGACATAGTTCGAAGAAAAAATATCAAACTTGGTATATTGATTATGTCTCAAAAAAACCTTCACAAAATGACCTATCTCGTCCGAGGTTTCTTGGCTTTCGGGTCAAATGACCAATGTTATGGCTAGAATGAAGGCATAGTTTGTAATAATATGTCCATATTGTGCATAAGTGTGCATCATGGGATGGCGAACAATGTTTCAGGAGGAAGCTTTCCTTTTCGTCGCACCAAAAAGCCGTTTTCCATTTTCCGAGTGCAAAAAACTGACACTTTTGTCAAGCAACCACCAAATGGCTAATTAAAAATACTACCATCACATTTTGCAAAATTACTAGATCACCTTACATGGATAATGTCATAACAGGGGGATCTCAAACATTTCCGTCTATCCCTGGTGAAAAAGACAAATTTCTGCCGAATCGGCAGGAAGTGGGTCAGACATGAACTACAGGTACATGATCGGATGCTCATGATTTTGTACAAAAATCATTTTTAGGTTCAAAATATGTTGGTTCATCTAGATCCACTTCAAGTTTAGCGAGTCTCGGCGTGGAGCTAAGAATCTTCATGCCCGCCCTTCGACAAAGTTTAACGATAGTTTAAAACGGGCATTATAAATTCAAAAACGATCCAAACAACGTGAAACCTTCGCGTGGTGTCATATTATGTGAAATAGTTAGAAGAAAAAATATCAAACTTGGTATATTGATTATGTCTCAAAAAAACCTTCACAAAATGACCTATCTCGTTCGAGGTTTCTTGGCTTTTGGGTCAAATGACCAATGTTATGGCTAGAATAAAGGCATAGTTTGTGATAATGTGTCCATATTGTGCATAAGTGTACATCATAGGATGGCGAACAATGTTTCAGGAGGAAGTTTTCCTTTTCGTCGCACCAAAAAGCCGTTTTCCATTTTCCGAGTGCAAAAAAACTGACGGTTTTGTGAAGCAACAACCAAATGGCCAATTTAAAATACCACCGTCGTATTTTTCAAAAATACTAGACCACCTTACATGGATAATGTCATAACAGGAGGATCTCAAACATTTCCGTCTATCCCTGGTGAAAAAGACAAATTCCTGCCGAATCGGTAGGAAGTGGGTCAGATATGAACTACAGGTACATGATCGGATGCTCATGATTTAAAAAAATCATTTTTAGGTTCAAAATATGTTGTTTCATCATAGATCCTCTTCAAGTTTAGCGAGTCTCGGCCCCGAGCTAAGAATCTTCATGCCCACCCTTCGACAAAGTTCAACGATAGTTTAAAACGGGCATTATAAATTCAAAAACGATCCAAACAACGTGAAACCTTCGCGTGGTGTCATATTATATGAGATAGTTAGAAGGAAAAATATCAAACTTGGTATATTCATTATGTCTCAAAAAACCTTCACAAAATGACCTATCTCGTTCGAGGTTTCTTGGCTTTCGGGTCAAATGACCAATGTTATGGCTAGAATGAAGGCATAGTTTGTGATAATGTGTCCATATTGTTCATAAGTGTGCATCATGGGATGGCGAACAATGTTTCAGGAAGTTTTCCTTTTCGTCGCACCAAAAAGCCGTTTTCCATTTCTCGAGTGCAAAAAACTGACGGTTTTGTGAAGCAACCACCAAATGGCTAATTCAAAATACTACCGTCACATTTTTCAAAAATACTAGACCACCTTACATGGATAATGTCATAACAGGGGGATCTCAAAAATTTCCATCTACCCTGGTGAAAAAGACAAATTCCTGCCGAATCGGTAGAAATTTGGTCAGATATGAACTACAAGTACATGATCGGATGCTCATGATTTTTTACAAAAATCATTTTTTGGTTCAAAATATGTTGTTTCATCATAGATCCACTTCAAGTTTAGCGAGTCTCAGCCCCGAGCTAAGAATCTTCATGCCCGCCCGTCGACAAAGTTTAACGATAGTTTAAAACGGGCATTACAAATTCAAAAGCGATCCAAACAACGTAAAACCTTCACATGGTGTCATATTATGTGACATAGTTCGAAGAAAAAATATCAAACTTGGTATATTGATTATGTCTCAAAAAACCTTCACAAAATGACCTATCTCGTTCGAGGTTTCTTGGCTTTCGGATCAAATGACCAATGTTATGGCTAGAATGAAGGCATAGTTTGTGATAATGTGTCCAAATTGTGCATAAGTGTGCATTATGGGATGGCGAACAATGTTTCAGCAGGAAGTTTTCCTTTCCGTCACACCAAAAAGCCGTTTTCCATTTTCCGAGTGCAAAAAACTGACACTTTTGTCAAGCAACCACCAAATGGCTAATTCAAAATACTACCGTCACATTTTTCAAAAATACTAGACCACCTTACATGGATAATGTCATAACAGGGGGATCTCACATATTTCCGTCTATCCCTGGTGAAAAAGACAAATTCCTGCCGAATCGGTAGCAAGTGGGTCAGATATGAACTACAGGTACATGATCGGATGCTCATGGTTTTTTACAAAAATCATTTTTAGATTCAAAATATGTTGTTTCATCATAGATCCACTTCAAGTTTAGCGATTCTCAGTCCCGAGCTAAGAATCTTCATGCCCGCCCTTCGACAAAGTTTAACGATAGTTTAAAACGGGCATTATAAATTCCAAAACGATCCAAACAACGTGAAACCTTCGCGTGGTGTCATATTATGTGACATAGTTAGAAGAAAAAATATCAAACTTGGTATTTTGATTATGTCTCAAAAAAACTTCACAAAATGACCTATCTCGTTCGAGGTTTCTTGGCTTTCGGGTCAAATGACCAATGTTATGGCTAGAATAAAGGCATAGTTTGTGAGAATGTGTCCATATTGTGCATATGTGTGCATCATGGGATGACGAACAATGTTTCAGGAGGAAGTTTTCCTTTTTGTCGTACCAAAAAGCCGTTTTCCATTTTTCGAGTGCAAAACACTGACGGTTTTGTGAAGCAACCACCAAATGGCTAATTCAAAATACCACCATTACATTTTTCAAAAATACTAGACCACCTTACATGGATAATGTCATAACAGGAGGATCTCAAACATTTCCGTATATCCCTGGTGAAAAAGACAAATTCCTGCCGAATCGGTAGGAAGTGGGTCAGATATGAACTACAGGTACATGATCGGATGCTCATGATTTTTTAAAAAAATAATTTTTAGGTTCAAAATATGTTGTTTCATCATAGATCCACTTCAAGTTTAGCGAGTCTCGGCCCCGAGCTAAGAATTTTCATGCCCGCCCTTCGACAATGTTTAACGATAGTTTAAAACGGGCATTATAAATTCAAAAACGATCCAAACAACATGAAACCTTCGCGTGGTGTCATATTATATGAGATAGTTAGAAGGAAAAATATCAAACTTGGTATATTGATTATGTCTCAAAAAAACCTTCACAAAATGACCTATCTCGTTTGAGATTTCTTGGCTTTCGGGTCAAATGACCAATGTTATGGCTAGAATGAAGGCATAGTTTGTGATAATGTGTCCATATTGTTCATATGGGTGCATCATGGCATGGCGAACAATGTTTCAGGAGGAAGTTTTCCTTTTCGTCTCACCAAAAAGCCGTTTTCCATTTTTCGAGTGCAAAAAACTGACGGTTTTGTGAAGCAACCACCAAATGGCTAATTCAAAATACTACCATCACATTTTTCAAAAATACTAGACCACCTTACATGGATAATGTCATAACAGGGGGATCTCAAACATTTCCGTCTATCCCTGATGAAAAAGACAAATTCCTGCCGAATCGGTAGGAAGTGGGTCAGATATGAACTACAGGTACATGATCGGATGCTCATGATTTAAAAAAAAATCATTTTTAGGTTCAAAATATGTTGTTTCATCAAAGATCCACTTCAAGTTTAGCGAGTCTCAGCCCCGAGCTAAGAATCTTTATGCATGTCGTTTTAAACCGGCAAATGAAATTATGATAAGAATCATGGCATAGTTTGTGATAAGTTTATATTAATATCATATTTGCATTCCTCTCATTTTTTTAATCAATTCAGACATATTATTTGCCGAATTCCGATTTACAGATTTAAATATATTAATTATTCCATATTAAATAAAAATACAAAAAAAATAAAATCTTTATATTTTAATTTGAATTCAATAATATTTTTACTTATTCATTGTTGTTTACTTAAATAATTGCTTATAATTTCAAAAAATACAACCATGTGACATGATGATATAAGAGTTAATAGGAATAATATCATAGTATAGACAATATTGTGTAAATTGCTTTGTGGGAAGAGATGCTAAAGGAACGAGGAAGTTAAGTGTGCTAGAGCTAGAGTAGTGCTAGGATGGGTGACCGAATGTGAACTTTGACTTAGACTGTAATTTAATCATTTTTTAACTATAAAATAGTGTTAAATGATTTAAACGAGAGATTAAGGAGTCAAATTCAAAGATTAAAAATAATATTTTTTTTGAAAAAATAGTTAAAAAATAATTTAGGCTAAGCCTAACCGTCGGCGTAGCTCCATTCCTGTGCCGGCCTGACCGTCGGCGTAGCTTCAAGCTGGACCGTTATCGAAGACGGCCATTGACTGACATGCGGAACCCGCTGAAAGACGCTATGCCGAGGGGGGATGGCTGTACCGACGGCCACGGAGCTGTGCCGACGAGGACGTACGCCGAGGAGGCTACGCCGACGGCCACCGTCGGCACAGCCTGTGCCGACGGCAATTTGGAGCTGTGCCAACGGCAGCCGGCCATCGGCGTAGCGAATCTTTCATGTAGTGTTGCATTGGGTTGTACACACCACACTCATTTTTACCGAGCTGGTACGTTCCGATTATATGACTATGCAATCCATCGAGATCAATGCCATCCATGGACAGCCCCATGACCTTAGGTGCATGCCATCTCTCACTCTTTGACGTTGAGTTGGCAATCACATGTGCAACGCCGATCCATTCCCCGTGTGTCATGGAATTCAAACCTACATGATTGCCATGGACGATATAATGTCCACGCATTCACCTCGTATATCTTATGATGAACGTCTGGAATGAGCTCATGTGACATTTGCAAGCTTAAATATCTCTATCACTTATACATATTAGAGTTGTGTTTAATTTAAATTAGATCTCAGCCGGCTCCTCCTCTCTCCTATAATCCACTGGTGGAAACGGGGCTATAGGTCCCGGTTGGTACGGGACTTTAGTCCCGGTTGCCCAACCGAGACGGGACAATCAGGACTAAAGCTCTAACCTTTAGTCCCGGTTGCCCCACCAACCGGGACTAAAGGGTGCACACGTGGCAGCGGCAGAGGGCGAGGGGGTGGAGCATTCACTAGTGGAAACGAGGTCTTTTGTTGATTCCGAAAAAGGGCTTTAACACCGGTTCTTCTACGAACCGGTGTTAAAGGGGGGCCGTACCAGCGTGGCCCCTGCGGCAAAAAAGGAGCCCCCCCTTTAACACCGGTTCATGCCACGAACCGGTGTTAAAGGTCCCTGCAGCAGTGGCCCGCACACCCCCCCCCCTTTAACACCGGTTCGTGGCATGAACCGGTGTTAAAGGGGGGGCTATATAAGACATCACCCCAGCCCACACACACCCCACTCTTCCATTCTTTCACATTTTGGAGCCTAGCAAGAGCGTGTGAAGAGTGCTAGTTTGTGTTTTTTTCATATACACAAGAGGTGTACGGTGAAATGTCCGAGAGCTCAAAATAAGTTTTCTTGTTGCTCTTTCCGTCTCGGTCGAGGTCGGCAACTATAGTTTCATGTGTCATTGATGTACTATATATATAAATGGTCATCTCCCTATTATTTTTTGATATATACTACATATTAATGCAGATGAATCAGCAATGGATGTACGGTGACCGCCGCACTTCCGAGTACATTACGGGCTCCAAAATTTCATCGTTGTGGCTAATGCAAACCGTGGTCACATTGGTTTTATGTGCTGTCCGTGTGTTCACTGTCAGAACAAGAAAGACTACTCAAATACCAGAACCATTCACGCCCACCTGCTTCGATCCGGTTTCATGCCCAGCTATAATTGTTGGACCAAGCACGGAGAAAAAGGGGTTGTGATGGAAGACAACGAAGAAGAAGAGGATGATGACAACTATCATAATATGTATCCTAAATATGATGATAATGCAACGGAGGTAGATAATGAAGATCAAGAGGGAGCAGATGGGCCCGCTGATGACGATCTTGGTCGGGCCATTACTGATGCAAAGGAAGAAAGTGAAACTGAAAAGGAGAAGGAGAAGCTGGAGCAGATGTTAAAGGATCACAAAACATTGTTGTATCCAACTTGCGAAGATGGCCACAAAAAGCTAGGTGCCACACTGGATTTGCTGCAATGGAAGGCAGAGAATGGTGTGACTGACAGCGCATTTTCAAAGTTGTTGGTAAAAATGAAGAATCTTCTTCCAAGAAATAATGAGTTGCCCGACAGTACATACCCAGCAAATAAGGTTGTCTGCCCTCTAGGATTAGACGTGCAGAAGATACATGCCTGCATTAATGACTGCATCCTCTACCGCGGTGAGAAGTATGAGAATTTGGATGCATGCCCGGTATGCACTGCACTGCGGTATAAGATCAGACGAGACGATCCTGGCGATGTTGAGGGCGAGGCCCCTAGGAAGAAGGTTCCCGCCAAGGTTATGTGGTATGCTCCTATAATACCACGGTTAAAACGTCTCTTCAGAAATAAAGAGCATGCCAAGTTGTTGCGATGGCACATGGAAGACCGTAAGAAAGACGCGATGTTGAGACACCCCGCTGATGGGTCACAGTGGAGAAAAGTCGAGCGAGAGTACCCAGACTTCGCACGTGACGCAAGGAACTTAAGGTTTGGTCTAAGTACAGACGGCATGAATCCTTTTGGTGAGCATAGCTGCAGTCACAGCACCTGGCCTGTGACCCTATGTATCTATAACCTTCATCCTTGGTTGTGTATGAAGAGGAAGTTCATTATGATGCCAGTGCTCATCCAAGGCCCGAGGCAACCCGACAACGACATTGATGTGTACCTAAGGCCATTAGTTGAATACCTTTTACAGTTGTGGGCCAAACCAGGTGTACGTATGTGGGATGAGCACAAAGGAGAGCCATTTGACCTATGAGCATTGCTTTTCGTAACCATCAATGATTGGCCTGCTCTTAGTAACATTTCAGGGCAGACAAACAAGGGATACAATGCATGCACACACTGTTTAGATGATACTGAAAGTGTATATTTGGATAAATGTAAGAAGGTTGTGTACCTAGGGTATCGCCGATTTCTTCCGAACCTGCATCCAGTAAGAAAGAAAGGCAAGCATTTCAAACGTCTGGCAGAACCCCAGAGGAAGACTGTCCTCCGTACCGGTGAGGAGGTATTTGGTATGGTCAAGGACCTAGAAGTAATCTTTGGAAAAGGTCCTGGCAGTCTATCTGTTCCGAATGACGATGTCGGACACGCGCCCATGTGGAAGAAGCAATCACTAGTGCAGATCCCCCCCTTTAACTCCGGTTGGGAGGGCCCTCTAACAGCGGTTCCCCAACCGCTGTTGAGGGTTCGGTGTTAGAGGGGGGGGCCTTTAACACCGGTTCTTATACGAACCGGTGTTAAAGGGTGGCGCACGTGGGGCTGCCGCACGGCAGGAAAACGGCCTAAATCTCTACCACGGTAGACTTCTGCCTCTGCCCCGTTCTGGGCGTATTTTTGCGGGAGGGGGGAGCGAGGGGGAATCGATCGGGAGCGGTATACACATAAATCGTCATCGTTACATACGAGTACATGAATAATTAAGCAACTATTATTATACACAAACATCGTCATCGGCACATACATCGTCATCGTTCATTTTGGTGGATATCTAAAGAGTTCTCCGCCAGGCGTGACGACCTCATCAAGTATGAACCCCGCCAATTCCTCTTGAATGGCTCGTATGCGTTCAAATGGTAGGAGTTGGTCCCGCATCCGTTCGATCTGAATATATATGAAGAATGGGTCATCAATATATATATATATAAGAATAAAACTCAACACAATTGATGGTAATAAAATAATGTTGTGGACTTTGTTTACTTACTCTAAGTTGTTCTAGTGCGGCTTGGCCCGTCGCACATATCGTGTTTCGAATGAACTCGCAAACATAGTACCCACATAAGTTATTGTCGTGTCCCTGATGCGCGCACTTTACGAGAATAGAGAGTTCAATCAAAATAATAATAAATAAAGCATGATATAATGTAATTGGAAGCAAGCTAGTATTACTTACATTTTGGTCTACAAATTTTAGTTCTTCTGACCATTCACCCACGGCCCTGCCCGTGAACCTTTTCCAAACCCTGTCCGGCAAAGAAAATGGATAAAGGAGTAATTAATTACTTGTTGTCACGAAAGTTGCCGATCTAGTGCGATAATATGATTGAAATTACCTCTGGAGCATCTCTCTAAAGTTTGCCCATATCTCTTTTTATTTTCGTAACGAGTCCATGACAAGGACTTTTCCTGAGTCGGGTTGAATGACTAGCAGAATAAAGTGGAACCTACGAACGCATAACTCATCATCAGTTACACTTAACATCGAGTGAGCTGAAATAGAATGTGTACAAGAGAGCGGGTAACAGTACTCACGAGAAGTTGTAAGGCAATAGTATTTCCCTTTTGGTTTGTTGTCTCAGTAAAGACGTTAGCAAGTAATCTTCTGTTTGCCCGGGTTTGGTTTCTACCACTTATTCATGAACTCTATTTGGGTCAACGAACCCAATGTCGAAAGGGCCTCCTTTCCTGCATTCCATAATCTTTTTCCTGCATAATAGTATATACATATATGGTGAGCATATATATATATACATGCAATTAATAAAGTGAATGAGATGAGATATAAATTATAGAAATAATACTTACACACAATAAAGGCTGATGGCAGCTTTGTCGAGTTCCTTCTGATTGAATAGAAAATGCAAGTCTTGAATGTTGAAGTCGATCGCGTCGTCTCCGCAGAAGAAAATATCATCTCTTATATGCGCTGTGATCCATTCTACCTTTCTCGTCTTGCAGAAATGAAGGTACCACTTGTGCAATTTTCGCATCTTTGTTGGTAGATTCTTGAGCTCCTCTTTCTTGACGAGATTTTTCCCATACTTCCATGGCTGTATGGGGTTGGCATCGCATTTGGGCAAGTTGTCTCCCATGACGTTCAAGTATGCAATGTAAGTCATCCCCATCTCATTGGCCTTTCTTTGTAGCTCTGCCTCGTAATCATTTACGGGAGGAGTGTCCCGTGTGTCGAACATTTGGAGCGGGGCACATGATTGGTTTTCCTGCTCTCCGAGCATGGGAACTGTTTTCTGGGGTGACTCACGACTGCTACTTTCAGTCTCCCTACCGCGCCTTGCATCCGCCTTCAAAATATGGCGCTCGTAGTCCGGCACAAGTGGGGTTTCAGGTTTCAAAAGATTTTTGTAAAACTTCTCCACCACCGCCGGATCTATTTTCTCCTTTGGCTTGTCCCATCTAGGTGCAAAGAATTTCTTGACGTGTTCTTTCGAGATCCTATTGGTCTCCTCGTCGCTGCGATTCCACGGTAAAACCGGCAATGGCTTGGCGGAAGGCTGCGGGACGTAGTTTTTTGAACTCTTTGGCGTACGGTTTCGTGCGGATTTCTTTGTGGCAGTGCTACTGATGCTCTTCCTAGCAGTTCTCTTCCGCTTACGCTGAGGAGATGGCTGAAGCACCGGAGATGGCTGACAGGCCGGAGATGGCTGCCGCGCAGGAGATGGCTGAAGCCCCGGAGATGGCTGCCGCACAGGAGATAGCTGAAGCGGCTCAGACTGCTGACGCTGCGGAGACGGCGGGGGTGCCAGTGACCTCCAATTTGGAAGCAAAATGTGTTCCTTCTTCCAAAGAATGGTTGTTTTCACTGCAAATTTGAGTTGAGTTTCCCCTTCACCTGTAGCATGGTCAAGCTGTGCTTCCTCATATTCCTTCACAACCTCATCCACCCCGACAATAGCATAGCCATCTGGAATCGGTCGGCAGTGGTAAGTTCCACCAGCTACAGGAGGTAAGGCATAGCCGACAACCACCTTGATGGATAAGCCCATTAATCTCACATGCAGCTCAGCGTGTTCGCTCTCCGTGATCTCATCCACGGGGTATCGAGGACCCATCATTTCAAGCGTGGGCTGCACGTTCTCCGTGGAAGCCACACTGCTTTTCCGCGCAGAGTCTGGGCCGCCGGCAGCTTCCAATGCAGGCCGTTCGTGCCGCTGAGATGGGCCGGTAGCTTGATGGCTCTGTTGTGCATTCACTTGCGCCTGCAGCGCCGCAAGTGCATGTTCTATCTGTGTCATCCGCTCTGTACGCTCTTTTTCTTTTCTGCCGCGCCATCTGTAAGAGTCGCTCCAGTCGGCAAACCCATCCTTCCACGTCATACCCCCTGTGCCTCGTGCATGTCCAGGGTGTTCTTTTTTACCGATGGCGCGTGTGAGCTGGTCATTCTCTCCGTCGGGATGGAAGATCCTGGCGGATGTTTCCTCGTATGCCGCAATGAGTTCAGTGACGGGTTTGGCAAGGAGGGTTGGGAAGATACACAATCATGTTTCTGGGTCCAACCTTGCCCCGATTCCGTAGAACCAAGTCTTTGCACGTAGGTCCCACCCATCTGTCTGGGGTGTGATCCCTCTCTCGCGCAGGGCCTTCTCAGCTTCCTCCCACTTAGGCCTCTGAGATATGTAGCCACCTGACCCCGTCCTCTGGTGATATTCCTTCTTCAGGGCATTAAGCGTATTGGTTTCTGACCTCTTTTTAGCTATAGCACTTTTTTTATATGTCTCAAATTCGCTGGTGCTAGCGAAGACGCATATCACTGGCCCGAATTTGAGACATATAAAAAAAGTGCTATAGCTAAAAAGAGGTCAGAAACCAATACGCTTAATGCCCTGAAGAAGGAATATCACCAGAGGACGGGGTCAGGTGGCTACATATCTCAGAGGCCTAAGTGGGAGGAAGTTGAGAAGGCCCTGCGCGAGAGAGGGATCACACCCCAGATAGATGGGTGGGACCTACGTGCAAAGACTTGGTTCTACGGAATCGGGGCAAGGTTGGACCCAGAAACATGATTGTGTATCTTCCCAACCCTCCTTGCCAAACCCGTCACTGAACTCATCACGGCATACGAGGAAACATCCGCCAGGATCTTCCATCCCGACGGAGAGAATGACCAGCTCACACGCGCCATCGGTAAAAAAGAACACCCTGGACATGCACGAGGCACAGGGGGTATGACGTGGAAGGATGGGTTTGCCGACTGTAGCGACTCTTACAGATGGCGCGGCAGAAAAGAAAAAGAGCGTACAGAGCGGATGACACAGATAGAACATGCACTTGCGGCGCTGCAGGAGCAAGTGAATGCACAACAGAGCCATCAAGCTACCGGCCCATCTCAGCGGCACGAAGGGCCTGCATTGGAAGCTGCCGGCGGCCCAGACTCTGCGCGGAAAAGCAGTGTGGCTTCCACGGAGAACGTGCAGCCCACGCTTGAAATGATGGGTCCTCGATACCCCGTGGATGAGATCACGGAGAGCGAACACGCTGAGCTGCATGTGAGATTAATGGGCTTATCCATCAAGGTGGCTGTCGGCTATGCCTTACCTCCTGTAGCTGGTGGAACTTACCACTGCCGACCGATTCCAGATGGCTATGCTATTGTCGGGGTGGATGAGGTTGTGAAGGAATATGAGGAAGCACAGCTTGACCATGCTACAGGTGAAGGGGAAACTCAACTCAAATTTGCAGTGAAAACAACCATTCTTTGGAAGAAGGAACACATTGTGCTTCCAAATTGGAGGTCACTGGCACCCCCGCTGTCTCCGCAGCGTCAGCAGTCTGAGCCGCTTCAGCTATCTCCTGCGCGGCATCCATCTCCGACGCTTCAGCCATCTCCTGCGCGTCAGCCATCTCCGGTGCTTCAGCCATCTCCTCAGCGTAAGCGGAAGAGCACTGCCACGAAGAGCATTAGTAGCACTGCCACAAAGAAATCCGCAGGAAACCGTATGCCAAAGAGTTCAAAAAACTACGTCCCGCAGCCTTCCGCCAAGCCATTGCCGGTTTTACCGTGGAATCGCTGAGACGAGGAGACCAATAGGATCTCGGAAGAACAGGTCAAGAAATTCTTTGCACCTAGACGGGCCGAGCCAAAGGAGAAAATAGATACGGCGATGGTGGAGAAGTTTTACAAAAATCTTTTGAAACCTGAAACCCAACTTGTGCCGGACTACGAGCGCCAGATTTTGAAGGCGGATGCAAGGCGCCGTAGGGAGACTGAAAGTAGCAGTTGTGAGCCACCCCAGAAAACAGTTCCCATGCTCGGAGAGCAGGAAAACCAATCATGTGCCCCGCTCCAAATGTTCGACACACGGGACAATCCTCCCGTAAATCATTACGAGGTAGAGCTACAAAGAAAGGCCAATGAGATGGGGATGACT
The DNA here is from genome assembly GCA_916181665.1 of Avena sativa. Classification (NCBI taxonomy): domain Eukaryota; kingdom Viridiplantae; phylum Streptophyta; class Magnoliopsida; order Poales; family Poaceae; genus Avena; species Avena sativa. The sequence continues at coordinate 483,792,057 of OV702283.1, forward strand.
TACATTGCATACTTGAACGTCATGGGAGACAACTTTCCCAAATGCGATGCCAACCCCATACAGCCATGGAAGTATGGGAAGAATCTCGTCAAGTAAGAGGAGCTCAAGAATCTACCAACAAAGATGCGAAAATTGCACAAGTGGTACCTTCATTTCTGCAAGACGAGAAAGGTAGAATGGATCACGGCGCATATCAGAGATGATATTTTCTTCTGCGGAGACGACGCGATCGACTTCAACATTCAAGACTTGCATTTTCTATTCAATCAGAAGGAACTCGACAAAGCTGCCATCAGCCTTTATTGTGTGTAAGTACTATTTCTATAATTTATATCTCATCTCATTCACTTTATTAATTGCATGTATATATATATGCTCACCATATATATATATACTATTATGCAGGAAAAAGGTTATGGAATGCAGGAAAGGAGGCCCTTTTGACATTGGGTTCATTGACCCAAATAGAGTTCATGAAGAAGTGGTAGAAACCAAACCCGGGCAAACAGAAGATTACTTGCTAACGTCTTTACTGAGACAACAAACCAAAAGGGAAATACTATTGCCTTAAAACTTCTCGTGAGTACTGTTACCCGCTCTCTTGTACACATTCTATTTCAGCTTACTCGATGTTAAGTGTAACTGATGATGAGTTATGCGTGCGTAGGTTCCACTTTATTCTGCTAGTCATTCAACTCGACTCAGGAAAAGTCCTTGTCATGGACTCGTTACGAAAAGAAAAAGAGATATGGACAAACTTTAGACAGATGCTCCAGAGGTAATTTCAATCATATTATCGCACTAGATCGGCAACTTTCGTGACAACAAGTAATTAATTACTCCTTTATCCATTTTCTTTGCCGGACAGGGTTTGGAAAAGTTTCACGGGCAGGGCCGTGGGTGAATGGTCAGAAGAACTAAATTTTGTAGACCAAAATGTAAGTAATACTAGCTAGCTTCCAATTCCATTATATCATGCTTTATTGATTATTATTTTGATTGAACTCTCTATTCTCGTAAAGTGCGCGCATAAGGGACACGGCAATAACTTATGTGGGTACTATGTTTGCGAGTTCATTCGCAACACGATATGTGCGATTGGCCAAGCCGCACTAGAACAACTTAGAGTAAGTAAACAAAGTCCACAACATTATTTTATTACCATCAATTGTGTTGAGTTTTATTCTTATCTATATATTGACGGCCCATTCTTCATATATATTCAGATCGAACGGATACGGGACCAACTCCTACCATTTGAACGCATACGAGCCATTCAAGAGGAATTGGCGGGGTTCATACTTGATGAGGTCGTCACGCCCTGGCGGAGAACTCTTTAGATATCCACCAAAATGAACGATGACGATGTATGTGCCGATGACGATGTTTGTGTATAATAATAGCTGCTTAATTATTCATGTACTCGTATGTACCGATGACGATTTATGTGTATACCGCTCCCGATCGATTCCCCCTCGCTCCCCCCCCCTCCCGCAGAAATACGCCCAGAATGGGGCAGAGGCAGAAGTCTACCGTGGCAGAGATTTAGGCCGTTTTTCTGCCGCGACAGAGTTCTGCCGTGGCAGGAAAACGGCCTAAATCTCTGCCGCGGCAGAAGAACCTTTAACACCGGTTCCAAATACTAACCGGTGTTAAAGGGGAGGTCCTGAGGCCTACGGCAGCCCCACGTGCGCCACCTTTTAACACCGGTTCGTATAAGAAACGGTGTTAAAGGGGCCCCCCTCTAACACCGAACCCTCAACAGCGGTTGGGGAACCGCTGTTAGAGGGCCCTCCCAACTGAAGTTAAAGTGGGGGCTCTGCACTAGTGATTAGTCCCGGTTCGTAACACGAACCGGGACTATAACCTTCTGCCGCGGCAGAGAATTCATTTTGGCAAATTTTATTGCCGCGGCAGCATTTTCTCCACTTTTTGTGCTGCGGCAGAGAATTCATTTAGGTTGTTTTATTGTTTATTTAGTGATTTGCACTTGTCAATGAAGGAACCTTATATTACATCATGAATATCATGACAATATTACATTCAATACACGGATCGAGTTCATGCACTACATACAAAAGTTGCTATTCGATGCTACCGGCCAATTCCTTCAAAGTTGCTATTTTCACAATCCCTGTCTATACACAGCCGAGTAGTATTCCCCTTTTGGTTCTAGGACTTCTGCATCCAAGAATCCCGCCAATTTCTCCTGAATTGCTCGTACGCGATCCTTTGGCAGAAGACCGTCCCGTAGACGTTCGATCTGATTTAAATAAGGAGTCAGCCTATATGAATGAAACTAAACACAATTTGATTGTAATTAAAAACTATAGAAATTGTTTACGTACGTGGAGTTGCTCTAAATTTCTGCTCTAGATATCTTTGTACTATTGTATAAAATTAATTAATACAAGTTATTATTATCCAAAAAATTATTGTATCAGACGTCTAGGTTTTCTGCACCTAGATGGCTCCGCCAACTCCGTCGCCGCCGCTGACACGTCCACTCTGGACGCCAGCCGAAGCTCGCGCCAAACCAAATTGCCAAACCAAATCTCTCTCTTCTTCCTCCACCTCTACTGTCCACCAAATTGCCAAACCAAATCCACAACCCCAACAACTTATCCTAGCCGACACGGTCGCTGACGTCTCCCCCTTCGTCCCGATCATCCGCGATCTCTCCAAGCATATTTTTTATCATTGGCGCCACCTCTTCCACGTTCATCTCGGTCGCTGCAGGCTCCGCGATCACATCAACCTCGCCTCGTCGCCGCGGCCTGCCGATCCATGCTGGGTCAAGGACGACCTCACCGTCATCCAATGGATCTTCACCAGGATCTCCACCAAGCTCTTCAACCTAGTCTCCACCGACGACGCCACGGCAGCACAACTATGGGCTGCCCTACAGCAGCTTTTCCAGGACAACTCTGACTCGCGCATCAACGCTCTCCACATTGAGCTCCGCACCATCACTCAAGGCGATTCCCCCGTCACCGTCAGTTGATGGAAATATGGTGGTAATCTTAACATCATCCATATTGGCATCCTCATTAGCATCACCCTTGTCATATGTACTTTGGTGTACTTCTCCGTGGTGGATCCAACAATCGTACCCCGCCACGAAACCCCTTTTGATCAAATTTATCTGATTATCTGCAGTGCTTGTAAAACTCTGGATGTTTTTACAGTCACAACACGGGCAAAGTATCCATGGGTCCTTTGTATGAAATGCATTCATTTCGGTTGCATTCAAAAACTCCTTGACCTGAAGTTTAGTCATTAATCATTTTAATCGAACTAAAATGAGCTTTTGCATTCCTAGTTGACTGACTTCTCATTTTCAATTTGTATTGTCTTGATAAATTTATGATACACTAAGTTCTATATTCTTCCACTCTGTTTGGTGAAGCTGTTCATTTGCCTAAATTAGCAGGAGAATGTTTATTCACAGCCTGGGGTGATTGACTACACGCAGCTGAATTTGATGGTGCTACTGATGGATGGATGGTTGCTCACCAATGACTTGATATCAGATGGATCCCTGTTGACTTGATATCAATTGTATATGTGATGATCTGCCTGTCATTTGGGGTGTTGGAGTTATTTGTGATTGTTTAGTTGAAATACGAAATTTTTGACTGGTTTGTTATTCTGCACATTATATATTGTTTGAACTACTGTTGGGCTGATTTGGTTGTAACTTTATTTTTTTAGAAAGGCATGTTGATGTTTAAATGATATTATTTGCTATATTACTAACATGGTTTCACTATAACTTTCTCTTAGAATGTCTTTTGGCATCTGTATGCATTTGGGATTTGTAGAAGACCAAAATGTAGTGGCCCCGACAATGTTTTATGAAAGATTACACAATAACAAAATAAGGAAAGGGCTGTAAAGTCGCCAAAGCTCAAATATGCACAGAAAATAAATAATAGGCCAGAGCCCAAAAAATGATGTCACCCAAAAAGAAAATGGACTATAAATCGCAAGGACTAATCATTAATTCGCAGTTAAAGGATAAAATTTTGATAAAGAAGGCCCAAATGTTGGGCTTGACCCATTTTAGAATGCTCAATTGGACTGAAAAAATGTTATCTATGACCAATTGGTTTGGTCATAGAAATATGCCAGGTCAGATTCGTTGAGGTGGACCGGCTAGATATATAGGTTAGATTACAAACGTAATCAACCAAATATAGTAAATACCAAAAATATTATCTAAAACGTCTGGAATAGATTCTATGGTGGTAGATAAGAGAAAGAATGACTTGCAAAGTCAGTCGTGCAAAAAAAAATCCATTTAAACGAACCATTATTGTCAGTTACGTGTGGAGATGAATATAAAATTTGTGAGTTTGGCCAAAGAATTTGTTCCCACGTCTCGCGGATTTTGCGAAAGACTTGTTTAAAAATGTCAAACCTTTTATTATATTTATATCCCTAATTTAGACTTGCGGTAGGGTGGATGCTCAACTAATCAAATATGCCTTGTTTTGGGGAGATTATAAATTAAGGAGGCAACTAGATCGGTAGGAGTAGTTGAGAGGACAATGTCCAAAGGTCAAAAATTGAGATATGCACAAGAAAAATGGGACGGTTGCTTTCGTTGTGTTTATTAGTGGCGTTTTAAATAGGAGGTTAGTGAGCTTCCAGCGGCACATCGCTAGTCTTGCGTCAATAATAAATGTTATCTTTGACTTTTTCTCTAATGCCACAATTAAGCTATTCACTGCTGACATATGAGTGGAACTCCACTTGATTATGTATTTGTAACATTCGCCGGGGGGTGTGGGTTTAAATGTCACTGGCAACTTTTCAAAAAAAATTAGAAAATAGATACTTTATTATTTAGTTTCACAACTACTTTATATTAGGAACTAGATATTCATATCACTACAGGGAAGAACAACGTGTCGTGTGTGCAAATCACATGGCAAAGGATCTTGTAACACGGCAATAATGAAATGAATTCGAATGTTTCCATGCGAGCGATCCGTGTGGCACCTCGCCGTCGACCAATTATAGAAAAGCATACAGATCACGTGTTTCGATTTCTCAAGTACTATATGCTCGGTAATTTTTTTCTTATTTCCTATTTAATAACTTTTGCATCACAAATCATCACACAAGTAAAAATAGTTTTTTATCCATGCCTAGAGAAACTCTCACAAAAGGTGGGAACCTTGGCTACAACCAAACGATTTGAATTTCTAAAGGTAAGGAGCTATCATATTTCCATCACACGCTACGAGCATGCCCCCTGTCCACCTTGTTTCCGGAGGTTCTTATTTCCTGTTTTCCCCTTGTGTGGCTATGGGTATTGGCACCATGGATGTAGTATTAGTCAAACAATTTTTGAGGATAGACCTTGTTGGATACTTGGACCTGCTGCCTATAATTTTTTTGATGCAATTATTATTGGACCATGCTGTTTGGGGCACATGTCTGCACGGGTTTAATATGGCAACCCAATCATGCATTCATACATGGTTCTACCATCACGTGGGATTCATTTTTGTTTTTAAATTTCAAATGTTTTATCTCTTGATCCGTAAGTCGAAACTCAGATTTGTTTTCATCATTATCTTTTTCGAAACAGATTGCCTTTACGTTCTCATCACCGCTATGTTGTACAAACGTGACAAATACAAAAGGTTGAATTTCACGCCTTTTTTGGCCACCGGGTCCGCCCACGAAACACGTTGGAATGACAAGTCTTTTCTTGTGCCCGTCAGTGGTAGGCCCTGTGAGGATTAGTTCGCGACCTACTAATGTCAGTATTTTGCTTGCTCGTCGGGGTTCATGTTACCACCGGCGTACATTCATGCTTCCGCCAGTAAGGTTGCAGCAGCGCTAATCCTTTTTTCCCGTTAGTGTCAATATCCCATGGAGTTAGATGATGCACATAATTGTTGTAAGGCTATGCCTCTCCCCACAACTTGTGATGAATACTCACTCATGATTAGATCAACAATCATAAACATTGTATAAAAATTATTAAGACAAACACTAAATAGTCTTACACTGCCGCAAATCATGATAAGATCAAGATTAAAAGTATAGGACTATGGCTATGAGAGGGGATGGTGGCGGTGGATATCCACACCTCATATAGGAAAATAGTTTGAACTGTGTTTCTGCATACTATTGTTATGGTTTCTAGCGGCTCGGAGATAAATCTTGCATAGGAGCCTTCACGGAAGTTTCTTGTAGACCAGGCAAAGGTGGTGACACCTGGTATGGGAACTCGGTATGGCGGGTCCAACCCACACCCGTGCTTGTTAAACCTTTCGAAGTATTTATCCACGGCCTCTTTGACTTGGGATTATTGGAAACTCGTGATTCTTCATTAATTTCTATTCATTTCTCTATAAAATTACCCTATTATACAAGTAGGAAGATTAAAGAAAATTATTAGCACATCTTTACAATAATTAGTCATTACCCAAGGCCGAACCCGGCAAACTCATGTACCAATCTCGTCCCTGATTCTCCCTATGTCATTGTGATCCGCATCTCCGGTCCCTCGCACGATGGTACCCGCACTGGTATTCCTACATCAATAACCTAATTAATATTCAATTTTTATCTAATGGAACGCTTGCTTGACCTAACTTGGTATATCATCAATTCAGATAATATATAAATGTACAATATGATATGCACGAAGCCCTCCATATTAATTTGACTGATCCATGATTATGACACCTATCAGAGTGTAATGCTGAATACGTGATAGATGTGGACACCTATAAATACTTAAAATAATATACCAAACTCATAATAAGAACAAGAAAAACCTATCTAATTCTTGCTTATGGATTAACAAAAAACTGGGAAGTGATTAGTTCATCGCTTGCTTTCATTTGTTTGTAGCCGCCGCCACCATCATCCCTAGATCGGGGGGGATCTGAAGTTCTTTCCGGCACCCTGCCGTAGGGGAGATCATCCCGGAGGCCTTCTTCTCCAGTATGATACGTGAGTAATTCCACCTTGGACTATGGGTCCATGTAGTATTTAGATGGTTGTATCTCCTCCTTGTGCTTTCACGTATAGATCTTGTGAGATCCGTTCATGATCAACATCTAATATATTTGTAATCATGCATGTTGTGTTTGCGGCGATCCGATGGATATTGAGATTACTATGTCAGATTGATTAATGGTTTTGTCTTTATGATTCTATCATGTCTGTGTTGTTTGTGCTCTTGCATGCTCTCCGTTGTTAGTAGCTATCTTGGTCAAGTAGTTGCTAGTGACTCCAAGAGGGGTATTTATGCTCGATAGTGGGTTCATGCCTCTAGTTTCCAAGGAAAGTGACATAAATCTTTTCGGTTGAAGATGTGATGTTGCCACTAGGAAGAAAACAACGGTCTCTTGTTGATGGAACAAGTGGATTTTGTTTACTTTACACACTTTTCTTAAAGCAGTTGTCTGTTGCTTGCAACTTAATACTGGGGGGAGTGGACTTCTAGTCATAGATGCAGCTGGATGGTGGTCTATGTATCTTGTTTTGTTGCCCAATCGAATCTCATAGGATCTTTTTGTATTGTATTGCATTGATTGCCTTGCTCAGTTCCTGTCAATTGCCCTGCTGTAATTTGTTTACCCTTCATGCCATATTGTTTATCTAAGGACCCCGGTCCAATCTTACCATTGATACATCATCCACTGTTACATGTTTACTTGCTGCAAACCATTACCTTCCACACCATACGTTCAATCCTTTGTTGGTTATGAGATTCCTTCGTGCCCCCTTTGACATGGCTCCATATGAGATTCTCACAAGTAAGAAGCCCAATGTCAACTACTTCCATGTCTTTGGATGCAAGTTCCTCGTCAAGAACAAAACGTAAAAGCTCGGTAAATTCGAAGCTAGAACTATAGAGGGTATTTTTGTTGGTTATGCGGAAAACTCTCATGCCTATAGATACTACAACAAGACCAATGGTAGTGTTGAAGTATCTTGTGACGTGGAGTTTTTGGAGAATAATGGCCCCCATGAGAGGCAAGTTTCTTCTCGTGATGTAGGAGATGGTGATTCTTCTCAAGTCATCAAGTTGATGTGTATTGGGCACATCTTTCCCACCGAGTCTCACATTCATGTTCAACAACATGATGGGGGAGAATCAAGCTCAACTCAAGAAGAGCCAAGCTCTACCCAAGTTGAGCCATCAAATGCATCACAAGATCAACGTCTCACTCAAGATGTCGTGCAAACCGAAGAACAAGAACCAAGCCCTCAAACCTTTGAGCAAGACCAAGTAGAAGATCAACCTCCATCTCTAGGCCAAGCTCAAGATGGTTTCAATGATCAAGGCCCCTCAAAAGATGAATTCGTTGATCATGAAGGCACAATTCGGAAGATTTAGGCTGCCTCCATTGCAAGTGGTCTTCAAGTCAACAATATCCTTGGAAGCATATCAAGAGGGATCGAGACCCGTGCCAGGAAGAAGAACCTCACAACCTTTTGTGGGTATCATGCTTTTGTGTCCAACTTTGAGCCCCTTAAGGTTCATGAGGCTTTGGAGGATCCGGATTGGGTCATTGCCATGCAAGAAGAACTCGAGTCTTTCACCCGCAATGAAGTATGGTATCTAGTGTAGAGGCCTAAAGATCATCGCATCAATGTCGTTGGGACCAAGTGGGTGTTCAAGAACAAGCAACATGAGAATGGGGTCGTCACAAGAAACAAAGCAAGGTTAGTGGCTCAAGGGTATGCCCAAATAGAAGGTATTGACTATGAGGACACCTTTGCGCCCGTTGCTCATCTTGAAGCTATTCGTCTCTTGCTTGCTTATGCATCTTTCCGTAACTTCAAGCTTTATCAAATGGATGTGAAAAGTGCATTTCTTAATGGTCCCTTGAAAGAGGTTGCATATGTAGCTCAACCCCCGGGTTTCGAAAACACACACTATCCCAACCATGTGTATCTACTCCACAAGGCTCTCTACGGACTAAAACAAGCCCCTCGTGCTTGGTATGAGCACCTTAGGGATTTTCTACTCATGGATGGGTTTAGCGTGGGTAAGGTCGATTCCACCGTTTTCACCAAACGGGTTAAAGGGGGTGGCTTATTTATTGTTCAAATATATGTAGATGATATTATCTTTGGTGGAACTAACGAATCTCATAACAAAGCTTTTGCCGAGTTGATGACTATGAAATTTAGGATGTGCATGATGGGGGAGTTGAAGTTCTTTCTAGGCTTCATCATAAAGCAACTTCCTCATGGCACTTTCATCTCTCAAGAGAAGTACATTAAGGATATGCTCAATAATTAAGTTCGAGATGGCCAAGGCTAATCCCATGAAAGCACCCATGTCACTAAATGGACAACTTGGCCTTGGAGTAGGTGAGAAGGACGTGGATCAAAAGGTATATCGTTCTATGATTGGTTCATTGCTCTACCTTTGTGATTCTAGGCCGGATATCATGTTAAGTGTTGGAATGTGTGCTCTTTTTCAATCCGCTCCCAAGGAGTGCCACTTGATGGCGGTCAAACGGATTTTTAGGTACCTTGTTTTTACTCCTACTCTCGTCCTTTGGTATCTAAAGGGGTCAACCTTTCAGCTTGTTGGCTATTCGGATGCCGATTGGGCAGGTGATAAGGTTGACCGGCAATCAACCTCCGGGGCTTGCCAATTTATTGGTCGGTCGTTAGTGAGTTGGTCTTCCAAGAAACAAAACTCCACAGCCATATCCACCGCCGAAGCTGAATACATATCTAAGGCATCTTGTTGTTCTCAATTTTTATGGATGAGGCAAACCTTGAAAGACTATGGTGTGTCTCTTGGTACGGTGCCTCTTCTATGTGACAATGAAAGCGCAATAAAGATCGCCAATAACCCTGTCCAACATTGCCGCACGAAACATATTGACATTCGCCACCACTTCCTACGTGACCATGTCGCAAATGGTGATATCAATCTCTCTCATGTGGGTACGATGTTCGAATTGGCCGATATCTTCACGAAGGCTTTGGATGAAGCCCAGTTTTTCATGTTGAGGCGAGAACTCGGTATCCTAGATCCTCAAAACTTGGATTGTTTTGCTTCTTGCACTGTATTCTTGCTCTTAACATGCTATGTAGTGCAACATAAATTTATCTCGTGTCATGATATGGGTCCAAGCATATATCTTTGAGGCGCCATGACATGTGTGCTTAAACATAGGGGGAGAAATTGTCCGCCAAATGGTCGGTTTTGTGTATTGGGTGCATTGTTGTTTCAAGCTAAATCCTTTGTACATGGTCGCTCTTTTCTTTTTGCTTTTTCATGACCTTGCCTTATGGACGTTTCTCTCTCTCTAGTCTTCACTTGGATCTTGTGTATATGTTCATATGATTCCTCAAAATTTCTCTTCTCCAAAACATCAACAATCTTGTCTCGCTCTCTTCAGAAAATTTTCGGTGAAAATTCCGGTCTGACCGGCCTGACCGGCCTGACGACCGAAAATTCCGGCGACCACCGAAAATTCCGGCAGCAAATTGAAAACCCTTTCCGAACATGGTTTCGGTTCTCTACCGAAATTTTCGGTCGCCACCGGAATTTCCGGTCAGCAGGTCGGTTCGCCGATGCTCTCGCCGGAATTTCTAGCGTGGAGAACGGTCCGACCGGACTTATTGCCGAATTTTTTTGGAGAGGGTATTTATAGCACGCGCGTGGGGCAGTTCCTTCCTCTTCCTTTCTTTATTCCCCACGCCCTCCCCTCCCCCATGGACGCCGGCCCAAGCTTCCCCACCCCCATAGGCCCTTCCCTCCACCCAAAACCCTCCCCACACCACCAAGTTTTAGATTGGGCCTCTACAAGTCTTTTCACTGAAGGTTTTGCTCTCTCCTTGCATGCATTGGGAGATCAGGGAGTGCTTCCCCACTTTCCCGTGTGGTGCTCTCTTTGTGCCTATCCTTGGCAAGGGAGGGGTCATGGCTTCGTCTTCGCCTTCCGAGGGTAATTTTGCTCTTTCCTCTCTTATTTCCCTTGTTTTTTTGTTTGTGGTGAAACCCTAGCCTTCATGTCTTGTTCTCCCTTAGTTCTCTCTACCCCCTAGTAGAGTAACTAGGCTAGCATCACCCTAGTTTCACCCAATATTCTCCCTCGTGTTGTTGTTTGTTCAAGTACTAAGTCATGGATAGTTTTATGGTCGACTGCCCAAATTTTTCGATCCTAGGACCGGTCGCACTGAACCCACAGCCGGAATTTCCGGCCACCGTTCCGGTCGACCGACTTGCTCGCCGGAATTTCCGGTCGAGCTCTCGGTTCGCCAGACCAGTCACCGACCATTCCGGCAACAGGGTCGGTTCCGCCGGACCTGGCTCCAAAATTTTTCTTTCGCCTATTTTTTTCTGTCCATGCGCTTGCCCAACCTTCATTACATGTTCTTGTGAGCTCCTCTATGGCATATACACTCATTTGTTCTTCTTTGCCTTGCGTTCTTATGTGCTACTTGTGCAGAGTCTGAACATAGCGACTTTGAGCCCGACACCGGCAAAAAGAGGAAGCTCACTATTCAACGGCCTCCTCCTCCTCGCCTCACTCAGCGTCAGCTAGAGAAAGCTGCTCTCACAGGGGGTTCTGGATCTGCTAGTGGCCAGAAGAAGAAAGCCTCTTCTGGAAGGTCTGCTATGAAAGGCAAGTCCAATCTTGGTCCTACTGAAGAAGAAGTTCCTCCTAACTTTAATACTGTCTCGGATATTACCGAACCAACCGCACTTATCAAGGGGCTGACAAGATGTTTTGGACTAACACCCAGAAGTTCTTTTGGGATGACTTTTACAATGAGCCATCTCGTATGCGGCGAGGTTTCTTTGTTCCTCCCAGGTATCTCAATGAGGACCACTATGCTCATTACCTCTCCTCCGACTTCGAGCATGTGGATGTGGCCCTCAAGCAGATGGATGTCTTTGCTATTGCTACAATCAAGGTCAAGCTAATGCCTGATATCATTCGCCAGTTCTTCTACATAGCTTACATTCACACTGATGATGCTCGCACTATCACTTGGATGACCGGCACCAAGCAATACTCAGCTTCTTTTGACGCTTTCTGCCATGCCCTGGGTTACCCTCCTAACAGTGTCTCTGGCTTCTGCATTCATTCTGAGAAGGTATTTAGTGACAACCAGCTCATTTTCTGCTATCCCAGTGATCCCAGCCATCAGCCTCCCAGCTTGTCTAGGATGTACTACTACTACTACATGGTGCTGTCTCGGTTCTTTCGCTACATCTTGTGAGCAAGGCTGGTGATGCTGTTGATGTCCGTGGTCACCACAAGAATCTGTTGTACTATTGTGAGCCTCGCCGTCTCCGGAAGATCAATGTGTGTGACTTCATCTACAATGAGATTCAGCGGTCCATTGAGAAGCGCATGACTCCCAATTTCTGTCAGTATGTTCAGCGCCTGATTGAGGCCACCGTTCCTGTTGCTGCTCTCCTCAGGGGTCCGCGTGAAGATATGGAGGATTTCACCTTACCTTGTCGTGGCTCTCATGTCGAGCTCCCCCAGATGTTTCCATCTGAGCGCCGGAAAAAGCATGCTCATGATCCTCTGTCTGCTAGTGGCTCGCGCTCTCGTAGGGACCTTCCCCGTGCTCTTCCATGCAAGAAGGGTCTTGCCCGGTTCTTCAACAGCTTATGGGATATGTGTCACTCCTCCTATGATGTTGCCCACCGCAGTTTGGAGCTCAGTCAGGAGAACAGGAGGCAGCACAATGCTTTCTTGGCAGAGCGTGGTCGACCAGTGCTAGATTTGGGCAATTCTCTAGCTCATGTCCCCTATGTCAACTTCGAGAAGCCCCCGCTGAATGAGGACATGTTTCGGGGTTTTGATCCATCTATGTTCCCCGGGGTTGCCACTTGCAGCTCCTCTCAGCGCCATGCTTCACCTATAGGGGATGACGATGATGGTGAGGGCGAGGACGAAGAGGAGGGTGACGATGAAGAAGAAGAGGAGGAAGAAGCCTATGATGATGACGATGAGGACAACTTTGGTGGCTAGATTGGTCTCTCCGCTCGTTTCCTCCTTTTTGGTCTCGATGCCAAAGGGGGAGAAAGAGTAGAGTCACTTCTTTCATGATTTGCCTCTTGCACAAGCCCTACTTTGCTCGTTTGTCTCTCACGGGCTTGTGCTTTTATTTGCTCTTTCGAACCATTTGTGTGTGTGTTTGGACAACCTTGCAGTTCTCTTATTGTAGTTGAATTTCCTATCACTATGTGCTTGCTATTATGTGCTAGATCTAATCGTATCATAATATCCTTTTTTGACTCTAGCTCGGTTTGTCATCGTTAACCAAAAATGGGGAGATTGAAAGGGCAAATAGCCCTTATCTAGTATTTTGTTAACTATGGCGATGGAGCTAGAGGATGGACTAATGTTTCTATTACCTCTCTACAGGTGAGAATTTGCAGGTTGTTGGTGATAGGTGACCCCCCCATTCGTTTCTTTATGGAGAGCCGGTGTCATTGTTTATTATTCTCTCTTATTTACTCTTGAGTAAAATAGGAAACACCGCACTATTAAGAGGGGTGATCTCTATGTGCTCTTTGGGGATGTTCTACACCATATAAGCCTCTCATCATCCACCCACACACACCCGTTCGAAGAAAGAGAGAAATCAGCCTTGAAAAATGAGTCTAAAGAGGTTACTGCGAAATGGGCAAATTCCCGGTGCACACCGATATGGCTTACATAATAGCTTTTCGGTTGTTCGCCGGGAATTCCGGTTGCCGCCGAAAATTCCGGCATGGGGTCCGGTCGACCGGAGCTGTCGCCGGAAATTCCGGCGAGCAACTCGGTCCGACTGGACTTATTGCCAGTTCTGTCGCAGGAACCTCCAAACGGCTCTTTTTCCCCTCACACTATATATACCCCTTTCTTATCCACTGTGAGGTTAGGCATTTTGAGCTAAAATTTCATTTCTTGAATCTCTCTCTCTCCCCCATTGTTGAAACACAAAAGCTTGAGGATCTCCCATTCTACCCAACCAAATCCAAATCCCTTTTGTAGAAAGGAAGAGGAGGTCCCCATCTATGTTTCCACCAAGCCAAAGTTAATTCCCCCTTGAGTTCATCGAGTTAGCTTGTTACTCTTGGGTTTGTGGGAAACCGTAGGCGACTAGGGTCGCCCAGAGGCATGCGGCTTGTGATTTGCTCTGTGGAAAGTTTGTGAGGGTTTGGAAACTACCTTAAAGTCTACCACAAGTAAGTGAGCTATTCCTTCGTGGGATAGGCTCGGAGAAGTAGGTGATCCATCGTGGCATGTGAGGAATCCTTCGTGGAACCTCACACCTCTCCAACGTGACGTAGCCCCCTTCCCAAAGGTGGTGAACACGGGAATACATCTTCGTCTCTGCCTGATTCGGTTATTCCTTAACCGATCTCTTACTTATGTTGCTTATCTTGTGATAGCCTTCGAGTTGAAGTATCTTGTACATCATATAGGTTGCCTCAACTAGTTTGCATTTAGGCTCACTTATATTCCGTAAAGCCTAAAACTTTCAAAAGATTATAAAGAATTTTGTAGAAACCTATTCACCCCCCTCTAGGTTAACCATCTTACACTTTCAACTGCTACTATAGCAGTCATATACTTAGCCTTTTGTTGTAGTATCCGTCATCCAGATCCATCATGGAAACTTTCTTTCCATTACATTGTGCCACCCATAGTTTAAATTGAGATAAACTTAATTTGTATCTTGTGACAAAACTAGTATCAATGTAACGCTTTACAATGAACTATTTGTAATTGTTTTTCACCTCTACACAAATATATTCTTAGTTCTTCCAAAAGATCATAAGAATATCCTTACTATCGTCCAATGATCATTTTATGATTCATTCTGGTATATGCTCATCACACTTAGAGCATATTGATTAAAACATTCTCGTGATTTCACTCATCAAGTGTCAAAGAACTTGAATCTTGTTTAACTTATCAAGTGTCGATACACTTGAGTCTTGATTCAATTCCTTTCCATGCGATAAGAACTGTTTCTTCTCTTTTTCTATATTGAACTCCTTCAATATCTCATATATGTACATTTGGCACAACTATATTAGCGTCACAGTCTATCCGCTATAGACATTCATGCTAAATATTCGGGTTTTCCCTAAGTCTTTCATCAAAATGAAATGCTTAACCTTTGTCAATAAAAATTACATAATTTCTAATCAACAAGATGTCCTCCACATAATGTATTAGATATATGTCTCAGTGTGCAAATGCAAGCATCTTTATCGTCTCCAGATGAAAACTCCTTGTTTCATCACGGTGAAGATTCCAACTCCGCGATGCTTACTTCAACCATTGAACTTTGCATGTCCCTTTTCGCATCCTTTGAATTAACAAAAACCCTTTGGATCGTGTCATGTACACGTCCTAGGTAACCATTCTATTAGAAGAACTTTGTTTTGTTTATTCATCTACCATATACCAAATTATATGTAGTGGTTGCTACGTTAATCCGTCCAGACTAAATATCGCTATGAAATATCAAATCTTGTCATAGTCAAATCCTTGAACATTGTTGTAAAATACTTTATGACATGTCGACCATTTCATAGATGTAAAACATCCATGTCTTTTTCTTTATAGATCCAAATACGACCGATAAGTTTTTACACCTTTCCGGAGGGTCTTCCAAGTTCAAAACTTGAATTATCCTGTATGGAACTATCACGGATTTTATGGCTTGAAGCCATTTGACGGAGTCAGGGCCCATCATCGCTTCTTTGCATGTAGTGGGTTCATCATTGTCAAACAATAATGATTTACTCTAAAATCTTAGTATTTCATTGTTTATCCGACCGACTTGGTTCAATAAGAACTTATACCTCCGTGACCACAACCTTTGAGGCACGTGAGCCATGAGCATTCTGGATGCCTCCGGAACATTTTCTATTGTCCTCCCACTTAACATTTATGAAAAATTCCTTCTTCAAGAAACTTCACGTTTCAAGCGACAAACCCTTTTTTCCTTGGTGTTATGGAGGAATAACCAATTGTTATTCGAAATAACCTACAAAGACATGCTCATCCGACTTCGGTTGTAAACATCTTACTTATGTTTAGCATACAAAAATTTAAGAAATGACAAATTGGGTTTTACCCAAACCATAACTTCCATGGTGTCATTTCAACGGATCAAGTTGGAGCTCTTTTCAGTGTAAAAGCGGTAGTCCCTAAAGCTTTTTATCTTTTAAAACATAATGGAAGTTTTATAAATAACACATTTGATCCAACCATGTCAAACAAGGTTTCATTACAAATCTCAAACACTCCATACTCCTATGGTGTTTCGGGAGATGTAAATCTACGTGTTTTGCTAAACTTGCAACTCAAATAAATCCCTTTATGATAAATCATAATTCATTTATTTTTCTTGTTACACTTGTAACTCAAATAAATCCCTTATGATAAAATCATAAACCATTTATTTTCTTGTTACAATGATTTTCACTTCATCTTGAAAGTCTTTTAACATTTTCAAATATTTCATATTTCATTCTCATTAAGTGAACATTCATTCAAATTTCCGGAGAAAGCATATGAAGTTGAAATCCATCGCTTACGACTATACATAATGGACTACATACATCGATATGTATAAATTCCAATATTTAGTCGTTCGTTATTCTTTGTCCTTTGAACGAAGTTTCAATTATCCCGAGGAAAGTCTCACAAGTGTCACTTAATCAAATCAAAGACTCCCAAAATCCATGAAAATGGAGATTCTTCATGTTTTCTTTCCAATCTAATTTAAACGGCGATGTCACTTCGTAAGTGATCTTTCAATCATTTGTCTTGCGACATTTTAGCATTAGTTTTTATGGATGTGATTTCTCCAACTAGCTTTGTAAATCATCCATCTTATATGGAATACGGTAATTACTTGAACAACCTTTTTTCTCATAATACCTGATTTAAATAACAATTATTAAAACAAATCTTGAAGTCAAGCTTTGATGTCAACGAGAAATACAAACAACAGTTTGTTTGTTTTCTATGAACATCATCACATATTCTCTTGCTAGTTATTTAGGCCATTGTGGTTTACGAATTGCGTTGTTCCGTATGAAATTTCATACCAACCAATTCGGTATCCAATACCCAAGAACCACATTGTTTAACAAGCAAAGAATACAACCATAACATCTATATCATCCATATACCTAAATTGGATATTTCCAATATTTTCTTTTCTGCCAAATATATTTTATATATTATCTTTCAACATTTCCTTTTCTTTTTAAAAGAATCTATCAACATCAAAAGTGGCGCCATATACATGACATATAGTCCAAAGCGTGTATATTAAAATAATAATACCTTTGGACTTGCACTTTGAAGTAGATCACCGTCATCAAAATGATCGGCATTCTTTGAAAATCCATTCTTTAGTAATATTTTAGTGTAGTAAACACCTTACATACATATTCTATTCATCCTTATCATGACGACTTTCATGATCAAGCTAATATAGCTTATAAAGATGAATCGTGAGTATAACGTAACTTTCCAAAACCCTTTTGGATGATTAGGATGTCTAGCATCTCCAACCTTTGTAAATTCTCATTCAATATGAGAACATACATTATACTCTATCATATTGCAACGAAAACATTGTTTCAGATATCGTTATATCTGTCACATATGATGGTTTCTGAAACAATTCTTTCAGCTCCTAGATAAACTTGATATTAAAAAAATCAAGAATCATGGAGGCAAACATGATACTTAAGATACTAACACTGGAATTATTAATCTCGATTTAATACCAATTATTAAATTTAATGGAGTAAACAGAGTTTGCTGAAAGTTTACAATAGGACTTTAAACTTTACATTGACACTCAACACAATACGATACCAGTTCGTAAAGTAAATATCCAGAATTCTATAGTTCTATAATGTCAATTAAAAATATGCATAAGGTGGTGAACGAATGCCAATGACTTCAACGAATTATGCAAATTCTCTTTGATTTAATTTATGATAAATTGAGTTTTACTAATACAAATTAGAAATGAACTCCCACTTAAAAATGACAACCCTCGTGTCTTTTTGGTAATTACTGAACCAAATCCACTACACCAAGTCTGATCATCACGTGAGTCGGTGTAGATTCAAAGGCGAGCATCAAATGGGCATTATATCTACCATATGACTCATGCTTAACCTTTCGGTCTGTGTCCAGAGGCCATGTCTATACATGCTAGGCTCGCCAAGTGAGAACCTTAGTATTCGCGTGTGTAACTGTCATACACCTGAGATATGCTCATGGATTCAAGTACACCCGATCATCACGTGATGTCTTGAAGCGACGAAACATTGTCGGGGCATACTTAAGGAAGAACACATTTTTATATTTATATTGAAATGAGGGATGATCTTATTATGCTAATAAAACGCCAAACAAGCAATATAATATGCAATCAAACATCACATGTTTGTAAGTGAAAAGATATGGTTCCCGCATATGATCTCCATCATGTGCACCATGGTATGATCTCTATCATACCTCTATGTGTAAGGACAAGGTCTATGGAACCTACACGTTATGTGTGAGTATCATCTCATAATTATACTTACAACATCACCATATCAGAACACTAGCCCAGCAACAATCTAAACTAGACGCCTCATGAACCACAACGAGGATAACCAAATTGTTGACAACTCGTTGCAAATTAGATATTGACTATAGTAGGAGAGACAGACACCGGTAGCCACTTATGCAAAACTAGTTGCATGTCAAGCGTGGAACATGTGTCATGTGTGAGGACATGTAAAGTTTGTCCAGGCCGCTTCATCCCACTATGCCACCAATATCCAAAGTACAACTAAGAAGCAATAAAATGATCATCATCGCCCACATACTCATATGTGTACTACCCGTGCAAAGCATCTATGCACATATCCGGCTCTGATACCACTGTAGGGTTCGCATCATAGAAAACAAAAAAATTCCTACTATGGAAACAACTATTTATCAAGATCTATCTACTATATATAAGCAACGGGTGGATATACATCCGTAGATAACATACCCTTGAAGACCGACAAATCTTAACGAGTACAAACTCGTGGTTAATGTAGACGATCTCTTGCCGATCTCAAGATCGAGAGGAAGTCATAGCGCCGCCAAACAGCAGCGCATCCGTGCTCACACACACATGCAAGACAACGAGCAACCTCCACCTCCTCGCTCCAGCGATGCAGCGGAAGCACAACCCTTTCTTGCCGAATAGCCACCGGGAACATGTATCTCGCTAGTCTGAGACCATGGGGGATAAATACTAGAGGGAGAGAGAGATCCTTCACGAGGAGGTGTGCTTTGAGAGGATGAGAGAGGCCCTTTTATAGGGGAGAGGGGGGACTCAAGTGGCATGGCGCCCAACCATGGGTGCTGCCCCCACCGCTTACACATTCATGTGGGTTGACACTCCACTCACTCAGATGCCTTTCAATTCCCTCCACTCAAAAACCCACTCAAATTCCCATTAAATTTCCACCAAATTTAATGCAAACTCTCATTAAATAAAACTCCTTTTATTTATTCAGAATTTTGTCAATTACTTTAATGACAAACATTCTCATATAACCCCTTCCTAGTATTTTATTTCACATGCAAAAACACTTTCTGCAATTGCACCCGAAAACCTGTTTCGTTATCTAGTGAAATAAATTCCTGCGCTTGTTATTCTTTCTGGCATGAAACTTTTGCTCCAATTGGATGTCACAGTGTCCCTTAAGTGTGCCACCCTATGGTTCGCTAATAATGCGGACATGATCGAGACCCTTCTCTGATCAATAATTAGAAGCGGAACCTGGAGATCCATACTGACTCCCACACATTCAACGATGGCTTTCCTATGATCATCGGAACCTTTTACGCTAGTATCTTAATCCCTTTGTTTCACGATATATTACATGTCCGAGATACGATCATCGGTATCTCCATACCTAGTTTGATATCGTTACCAACATGCACTCTTTTCTTGTTCCCGTGATATAACATTCTAGTGATCAAATCTCTTGCTTGCAAGATAATCAATATGATATCACTGAGAGGGCCCAGAGTATATCTATCTGTCATCAGGATGAACAAATTCCACTCTCGATCCATGAGCCTCAACATGACACTTTAGTAGTTCTGAACCCATCTTTATAATCACCCAGTTACGGTGTGACGTTTGAAGTCATCAAGAAACTCTTCCGGTGTTAGTGATTCACATGATCTCATGGTCTAAGGATTAGGATCACTTCGTAAGTTTTTATAGCAATATAAACTCAATGACTTTGATCATAATGCTATAGGATCACTTCGTAAGTTGTTATAGCAATATAAACTCAATGACTTTGATCGTAATGCTATACTTTGGATGAATGTTCATCACACTATTACACTAATATTGTGACCTCGTTATTAACAACATCCAATGTCTATGATCAGGAAACTTTGATCATCTTGTTAATAAACGAGCTAGTTTATAAGAGGGGCATAACTAGGAACTTCCTTTTTGTTTATTAAACACGCATGTATTAATGTTTCCGTATTAATACAATTATAGCATGCAAAATAAATATTTTTCTGAAATAAGGAATACGATAATAACCACTTTATTATTGCCTCTCGGGCATATTCCCTTCATTCGTAGCATGGAAAACAAAAATATTTCTACTGCATGAACACACACAAGCCAAGATCTATCTACTATATTGTAGCAACGAGTCGATAGAGTACGTACATTCGAAGATTCCGAAGTGGTTAATAAGATCGGATTCTCATGGGTGATGTAGTCGTACACTTGACGATCTCAAGATCGCGTAGACGATCCTTCCGGCGGCACTTCCGCATTCGGTCACACGTTCGATACTCGATGAAGACCTTCCTCTCCCATGTTCCAACAGGCAGCAGAGGTTGTACCTCTCTCCTCGCGAATCCGGCAGCACGACGGCGTGGTCTCGGAGATTAGAGGGGAGATCCCGCAGGGCTTCGCTTTAAGCCGGAGAGAGTTGGTGGAGTAGAGGGGTTCCTCGGCGCATAGGGTTTATTGGCCGAAGAGGAGGAGGTGGGGCCATAGGGCGGCAGCGGCGCTGGGCGGCGGTGGCTGCGGCTAGGGGTCTAGGGTTTGGGGTGTGGAGTTGTCCTAGGGGGTAGACCCCTCCCCTAGATATGTTTCCTGAATACAGTGATACTGCAATGGTAGACAATGAAGAGGAAGGAGGTGAAGAATGGGCATCAGATGATCCCGCTGATGAACTTAGTAGTGTCATCTCTGATGCAAAGCGAGACTGTGAAACAGAAAAATGAGAAGTTGAAGTTAGAGGGCATGTTAGAAGATCACAAGAAACTGTTGTACCCAAATTGCGAAGATGGCAGCACAAAACTCGGTACCACAATGGAATTGCTGCGATGGAAGGTAGAGTGTGCTCTAACTGACTCCTCAATTGAAAAGATGCTGAAAATAATGAAGCCGGAGTTTCCAAAACATAACGAACTTCCCGAGAGTATGTACGAAGCAAAGAAGACTCTCTGTCCTCTAGGATTGGATGTGCAGAAGATACATGCATGCATTAATGACTGCATCCTCTACCACGGTAAGGAGTATGAGAATTTAGATAAAAGCCCGGTATGCAATGGATTGCGGTATAAGATCAAACGAGATGACACTGGTGATGTTGAGGGAGATCCCCTCCGGAAGAGGGTTCCTGCTACGGTTATGTGGTATGCTCCTATAATACGCATGTTCAGAAACAAAGAGAATGCCAGGTTGTTGCGATTGCACAAAGAATACCGTAAGAAAGATGGGAAGTTGAGACACCCTACTGATGGGTCACAGTGGAGAAAAATCGAGAGATACTTCCCGGACTTTGCAGGTGTGCAAGGAACTTATGGTTTGGTCTAAGTACGGATGGCATGAATCCTTTTGGGGAGCAGAGCTGCAGTCAGAGCACTTGGCCCATGACTCTATGTATCTACAAACTTCCTCCTTGGTTGTGCATGAAGCGTAAGTTCATTATGATGCCAGTGCTCATCCAAGGCCCGAAGCAACCGGGCAACGACATTGATGTGTACCTTAGGCCATTAGTTGAAGAACCCTTACAGCTGTGGGGCAAACCAGGTGTACATGCGTGGGATGCAAACAAATAGGAGCCATTTGACCTACGAGGGTTTCTTTTCGTAACCATCAGTGATTGGCCTGCTCTTAGTAACCTTTCAGGATAGACAAACAAGGGATATAAGGCATGCACACATTGTTTAGATAAGACTAAAGGTACATATTTGCATAAATGCAAGAAGGTTGTGTACCTGGTGAATAGACGATTTCTTCCGACCAATCATCCTGTAAGAAAGAAAGGCAAGCATTTCAAAGGTGAGGCAGATCACCGGAAGAAGCCTGAACTCCCTGCTGGTGATGATGTATTTGGTATGGTCAAGGACACAGAAGTAATCTTTGGAAAGGGTCTCGGCGGTCAATCAGTTCCGAATGACGTCGCTAGAGGACACGCACCCATGTGGAAGAACAAATCTATATTTTGGGAGTTGCCATATTGGAAAGTCCTACGTGTCCGCTCTTCAATCGACGTGATGCACGTGATGAAGAATCTTTGCGTTAACCTGCTAGGATTCCTAGGCATGTATGGGAAGACAAAAGATACACCAGAAGCATGGGAGGACCAACAAATTATTAAAGACCCAAAGAACATACATACACATAACAAGACGGATAAAGGGCGTCACTTAAGTCGTGCCAGCTATGCTCTTACCAAAGCAGAGAAAGAAATCGTTTTTGAAGTCCTTTACAGTATCAAGGTACCGTCTGGCTTCTCATCTAATATAAAGGGGATAATAAATATGGCAGAGAAAAAGTTCCAAAACCTGAAGTCTCATGACTGTCACGTGATTATGACGCAGTTGCTTCCGATTGCATTAAGGTGGCTTCCACCGGAAAATGTTCGAGTACCCATTGTGAAGCTATGTGCATTCCTCAATGCAATATCTCAGAAGGTAATCAATCTAGATATTCTGCCAAGGTTACAAAAGGATGTGGTACAATGTCTTGTTAGTTTTGAGTTGGTGTTCCCACCATCCTTCTTCAGTATTATGACGCATCTCCTGGTTCACCTAGTGGAAGAGATTTCCATTCTCGGTCATGTATTTCTGCACAATATGTTCCCCTTTGAGAGGTTCATGGGAGTCTTAAGAAATATGTTCATAACCGTGCTAAACCAGAAGGAATCATATCCAAGGGACATGGAACAAAGGAGGTCATTGAGTTTTGTGTTGACTTTATTCCTGACCTTAAGCCGATTGGTGTTTCTAACTCGCGGCATGAGGGAAGACTAAGTGGAAAAGGCACGCTGGGAAAGAAAGCAATGATATGTAGGGACGAGGATTCTTTCACTAAAGCACACTACACAGTTCTACATAATTCCACCTTGGCATCTTCGTATATCGACGAACACAAGAATATTGTACGCTCCAAAAACCCGGGGAAGCCTGACTCATGGATTACAGATGAACACATGAAGTCTTTCGGTGGTTGGATGCAGACACATCTCTTGAATGACACCACTGTTGGAGATCAGCTATACTTGTTGGCCGCGTCACCATCTTATACTATATTGAATTTCCATGGGTACAAAATAAATGGGAAGACATTCTACACGATCGCCCAAGATAAAAAGAGCACCAACCAAAACAGTGGTGTCCGCTTTGATGCAACTAACGAGAATGGGCAAAAGGACACATACTATGGTTACGTAGAGGAGATATGGGAACTAGACTATGGAGTCTCTTTTAAGGTCCCTTTGTTTCACTGCAAATGGGTCAACCTGAATGAGGAAGGGGTAAAGATAGACCAGTTGTACGGAATGACAACAGTGGATCTCAATAATCTTGGTTATAGAGATGAACCATTCGTCCTAGCCAATGATGTGTCTCAGGTTTTCTATGTGAAGGACATGTCCTCCAAACCGAAAAAATAAAAAATATGCAAACGAATACATCATATGATGAGCCAAAGCGTCACATAGTTCTTTCAGGGAAAAGAAACATCGTGGGAATCGAGGACAAGATGGACATGTCAAAAGATTATAAGAAGTTGGATGAAATTCCGCCCTTCACAATGAAAACTGACCCAAGCATCCCGTTAAGTAAAGAAGATGCTCCTTGGTTACGTTTGAAGCGATCATAAGGAAGGACATATGCTAAGAAATTCATGCTCATATTGTGTACCTCTAGTTCATGTCTGGCCGGTCGGCTGCATATTGTGAACCTAAATGCCATGAGACATGATAGCTCATTTTGTGAAGGATATCTTATGATGTTTGCAATTTTCCAAATTTAATAAATGTATTGAGTGTTAGTCCTGGTTTGTGGCTTGACCGGGACTATATATAGGGGGGCATTTAGTCCCGGTTTTGTAGTCTTGGTTTTTAATATGAATAAATGTCTTGAGTGTTAGTCCCATTTTGTGGCTGGACCGGGACTAAAGGGGGCCTTTAGTCCCGATTCGTAGAAAGATTTTCCTGAACTATGAAGAAGTTGTCCTGATTCGTACTTACCATTAAGATCTGATCTCCAAACACGTGTGGTCACATATTAGGGAGTGCCTCTATGACCAGTTTGTTGGAGATGCCGAAGGACTGGGCTCTGACGGCATATCCCTCAAACTGGCCATAGTGGTGTCGCTGCTCTTGCACACCATCTTGCAGCTTGTAACTTCTCTAACTAGATCAATACACCTGCGAGATAACTAATTTCACATATTAGGGAGTTCCTCTATGACCAGTTTCTTGGAGATGCCGGAGGACTGGGATCCGGCGGCATCTCCCAGAAACTGGTCGTAGTGGTGTCCCTACTCTCGAAAACCATATTGGAGATGCCTCAATCTGGCTGGAGGACTGGACTCACAAGGATGCCTATTTATACTAAGAGCAGCTCGGGATAGTGTCGACACTTACAACATAATGTCGACACTCACCCCTATTATTAGTGCGGACTCGTGTTTTTTCCCGGTTGGTGTCTCCAACCGGGACTAAAGGTTCATCTTTAGTCCCGGTTGGTGACACCATCTGAGACAATGTACAAGACGCACGACATAATGTCGACACTCACCCCTATCATTAGTGTTGCCTGGCCCAGCCTGCCGAAATCCCTCCAACTGGGGCTAAATATGAACCTATCATGTTCGAAGTTTCATGGCTTTCAGTCCAAATGATCAAGCCATTTTCCATTTTCCGAGCGCAAAACACGGGTCGTTTTGTGAAGTAACCACCAAAATGCTGTTTCAGAATGCTACCGTCCCATATTTCTAAAATACTAGACCACCTTACATGGACTATCTCCCAACCGGGACATCTCAAACCTTTTCGTCCATCACGGGTAAAAAGGACAAATTTCTGCCGAATCGGTAGGAAGTGGGTCCGGTTTGTACTACAGGTACAAGATCTAACACCCGTGATTTTTTGAAAAAATCATTTTTAGACTTGCAATATGTGGTTTCTTCAGATATCCAATACAAGTTCTAACGATGCTCGTCCCCTATCTACATGCATGCCGGTTCGACCATATTTAGAAATTCAAAAAATTCAAAACGGGCATAAGAAATTCAAAAAAAGTCCGAAAAATGTAAATCCTTCACGTGGTGTCATATTATGTGACATAGTTGCAAGAAAAATACCAGACTTGGTATATTGATCATGTCTCAAAAAAACCTTCACAAAATGACCTATCATGTTCGAGCTTTCATGGCTTTCGGTCCAAATGACCGATGTTATGTGTTGAATCACGGTATAGTTTGTGATGCTGTGCCCATATTATGCATGCATGTGAACATTGGTATGGAGAACAATGTTGCAGGAGGAAGTTTTCCTTTTCATCGCACGGAAAAGCCATTTTCCATTTTCCGAGTGCAAAAAACTGGTCGTTTTATGAAGTAACCACCAAAATGCTGTTTCAGAATGCTACTATCACATTTTTCTAAAATACTAGATGAAGGGAATATGCCCGAGAGGCAAGAATAAAGTGTTTATTATCGTATTCCTTGTTTATGATAAATGTTTATTTTACGTGCTATAATTGTATTAATACGGAAACGTTAATACATGTGTGTTTAATAAACAAAAAGGAAGTTCCTAGTTATGCCTCTCTTATAAACTAGCTCGTTGATTAACAAGACGATCATAGGTTTCCTGATCATGGACATTGGATGTTGTTAATAACAAGGTCACAATATTAGTGTAACGGTGTGATGAACATTCATCCGAAGTATATCATTACGATCAAAGTCATTGAGTTTATATTGCTATAACAACTTACGAAGTGATCCTAATCCTTAGACCATGAGATCATGTCAATCACTAACACCGGAAGAGTTTCTTGATAACATCAAACGTCACACCGTAACGGGGTGATTATAAAGATGGGTTCAGAACTACTAAAGTGTTATGTTCAGGCCCATGGATCAAGAGTGGAATTTGTTCATCCCGACGACGGATAGATATGCTCTGGGCCCTCTCGGTGATATCACATTGATTAGATTGCAAGCAAGTAATTTGATCACTAGAATGTTATATCACAGGAACGAGAAAAGAGTACATGTCAGTAACGAGATCAAACTAGGTATGGAGATACCGATGATCGAATCTCGGACATGTAATATATCGCGAAACAGAAGGATTAAGATACTAGCGTAAAAGGTTCCGACGATCACAAGAAAGTCATCGTTGAATGTGTGGGAGTCAGTATGGGTCTCCAGATCCTGCTTCTGATTATTGATCCGAGAGGGGTCTCGATCATGTACGCATTATTGACGAACCGTAGGGTGACACACTTAAGAGACACTGACATCCATTTGGAGCAAAAGTTTCATGCCGAAAAGAATAACAAGAGTAGGAATTTATTTCACTAGATACCGAAACGGGTTTTCGGGTGAAATTGCAGAAAGTGTTTCTGCATGTGAATGAAATACTAGCAAGGGGTTATATGAGAATGTTTGTCATTAAAGTAATTGACAAAATTCTGAATAAATAAAAGGAGTTTTATTTAATGAGAGTTTGCATTAAATTTGGTGGAAACTTAATGGGAATTTGAGTGGGTTTTTGAGTGGAGGTAATTGATAGGCATTTGAGTGAGTGGAGTGTCCACCCACATGAATGTGGAAGAGGTGGGGGCAGCACCATGGCTGGGCGCATGGCCCCTTGGGTGCCCCCCTCTCCCTATAAAAGGAGCCCTCCTCCCTCTCTCTCACTTACACCTCCTCGTGAAGGATCTCTCTCCCCCTCTAGAATTTATTCCCCATGGTCTCGGACTAGCGAGATACATGTTCCCGGTGGCTATTCGGCAAGAAAGAGTTGTGCTTCCGCTGCATCGCTGGAGCGAGGAGGCGGAGGTTGCTCGGTGCCTCGAACGTGTGTGCGAGCACGGATGCTCTGCTGATTTGCGGCGCTAGGACTTCCTGTTGATCTTGAGATCGGTAAGAGATCTTCTACATCAACCACGAGTCGAACTCGTTAAGCTTTGTCGGTCTTCAAGTGTATGTTCTCTACGGATATACATCCGCCTGTTGTTTGTATCTAGTAGATAGATCTTGGTACATAGTTCCCATCATAGGACATTTTTTGTTTTCTATGCTGCGAACCCTACACTAGACCACCTTACATGGACTATCTCCCAACCGGGGCATCTCAAATCTTTTCGTCCATCTCGGGTAAAAAGGACAAATGTCTGCCGAATCGGTAGAAAGTGGGTACGGTTTGTACTACAGGTACATGATCTAACGCCCGTGATTTTTTGAAAAAATCATTTTTATACTTGCAATATGTGGTTTCTTCAGAGATCCAATGCAAGTTCTAACGATGCTCGTACCCTATCTCCATGCACGCCGGTTTGACCATAGTTAGAAATTTAAAAATTAAAAACATGCATAAGAAATTTAAAAACAGTCCGAACAATGTAAATCCTTCGGTGGTGTCATATTATGTGATATAGTTGCAAGGAAAAATACCAGACTTGGTATATTGATCATGTCTCGAAAAAACCTTCCCAAAATGACCTATCATGTTCGAGGTTTCATGGCTTTCGGTCCAAATGACCGATGTTATGTGCTGAATCACGGCATAGTTTGTGATGTTGTGCCCATATTATGCATGCATGTGGACATTGGTATGAAGAACAATGTTGCAGGAGGAAGTTTTCCTTTTGGTCGCATGGAAAAGTCATTTTCCATTTTCCAAGTGCAAAAAACTGGTTGTTTGTGAAGTAACCACCAAAATGGTGTTTCAGAATGCTACCGTCCCATTTTTCTAAAATACTAGACCACCTTACATGGACTATCTCCCAACCTGGACATCTCAAATATTTTCGTCCATCTCGGGTAAAAATGACAAATGTCTGCCGAATCGGTAGGAAGTGGGTTCGGTTTGTACTACACACGTACATGATCTAACGCCCGTGATTTTTTGAAAACAATCATTTTTAGACTCGCAATATGTGGTTTCTTCAGAGATCCAATGCAAGTTATAACGATGCTCTTCCCCTATCTTCATGCACGCCGGTTCGACCAGAGTTAGAAATTCAAAATGGGCATAAGAAATTCAAAAAAAGTCCGAACAATGTAAATCCTTCGCGTGGTGTCATATTATGTTACATAGTTGCAAGGAAAAATACCAAACTTGGTATATTGATCATGTCTCAAAAAACCCTTCACAAAATGACCTATCATGTTCGAGGTTTCATGGCTTTCCGTCCAAATGACCGATGTTATGTGCTGAATCATGGCATAGTTTGTGATGCTGTGCCCATATTATGCATGCATGTGGACATTGGTATGGAGAACAATGTTGCAGGAGAAAGTTTTCATTTTCGTCGCACGGAAAAGACATTTTCCATTTTCCGAGCGCAAAAAACTGGTCGTTTTGTGAAGTAAACACCAAAATGTTGTTTTAGAATGCTACCTTCCCATTTTTCTAAAATACTAGACCACCTTACATGGACTATCTCCCAACCGGGACATCTCAAACCTTTTCTTCCATCCTGGGTAAAAAGGACAAATGCCTACCGAATCGGCAGGAAGTGGGTCCGGTTTGTACTACAGATACATGATATAACGCCCATGATTTTTTGAAAAAATCATTTTTATACTCGCAATATGTGGTTTCTTCAGGGATCCAATGCAAGTTCTAACGATGCTCGTCCCCTATCTACATGCACGCCGGTTCGACCAGAGTTAGAAATTCAAAACGGGCATAAGAAATTCAAAAAAAAGTCCAAACAATGTAAATCCTTCGCGTGGTGTCATATTATGTGACATAGCTGCAAGGAAAAATACCAGACTTGGTTTATTGATCATGTCTCGAAAAAACCTTCACAAAATGACCTATCATGTTCGAGGTTTCATGGCTTTCGGTCCAAATGACCGATGTTATGTGCTGAATCACGACATATTTTCTGATGCTGTGCCCATATTATGCATGCATGTGGAAATTGGTATGGATAACAATGTTGCAGGAGGAAGTTTTCCTTTTTGTCGAATGGAAAAGCCATTTTCCATTTTCCAAGCGCAAAAAACAGGTCGTTTTGTGAAGTAACCACCAAAATGCTGTTTCAGAATGCTACCGTCCCATTTTTCTAAAATACTAGACCACCTTACATGGACAATCTCCCAACCGGGACATCTCAAACCTTTTCGTCCATCCCGGGTAAAAAGGACAAATGTCTGCCGAATCGGTAGGAAGTAGGTCCGTTTTGTACAACAGGTGCATGGTCTAACGCCCGTGATTTTTTGAAAAAAATCATTTTTAGACTCGCAATATGTGGTTTCTTCAGAGATCCAATGCAAGTTCTAACGATGCTCGTCCCCTATCTTCATGCACGCCGATTCGACCATAGTTAGAAATTCAAAAAACTCAATACGGGCAAAAGAAATTCAAAAAAAGTCCAAACAATGTAAATCCTACGCGTGGTGTCATACTATATGACATAGTTGCAAGGAAAAATACCAAACTTGGTATATTGATCATGTCTCGAAAAAACCTTCACAAAATGACCTATCATGTTCGAGGTTTCAAGGCTTTCGGTCCAAATGACCGATGTTATGTGCTGAATCACGACATAGTTTGTGATGTTGTGTCCATATTATGCATGCATGTGGACATTGGTATGGAGAA
Organism: Avena sativa; assembly: GCA_916181665.1. NCBI lineage: Eukaryota > Viridiplantae > Streptophyta > Magnoliopsida > Poales > Poaceae > Avena > Avena sativa. The sequence goes on from OV702283.1 coordinate 483,822,232, forward strand.
CAATGTTGCAGGAGGAAGTTTTCCTTTTCGTTGAACGAAAAAGCCATTTTCCATTTCCCGAGCGCAAAAAACAGGTCGTTTTGTGAAGTAACCACAAAATGTTGTTTTAGAATGCTACCGTCCAATTTTTCTAAAATACTAGACCACCTTACATGGACTATATCCCAACCGGGACATCTCAAACCCTAAACCCAAGTTTCTTCCCGCATTTCTTTCCGCCATTTCTTCCCGTGATTTCTTCCTGCGGTTTTTTTCCCGCCATTTTTCTTCCCGCCATTTCTTCCCATAGTTTTCTTCCCGCCATTTCTCAGTACATATATGTATTATTGGTCTCCATTGTCATTGCACATCTCTAGACTCATATCTGCAACCTCATCACTCTTTCCCATGGCTTCCACCATACGACTAACCCCAGGGAGGCGAACCCCTGCCCGTCGGGCTACTGCGTCACCGTCGGCTGGATGCTGAGTGCCGGAGGCGTGCCGGTTCCTCATGTCTCTCTAGGTGTGGCACGCCGGATGGACATCATGAACCACTACTATTTTGAGCTCATGTCGGAGCAGTGGACGAATCCCAACTGACATCCTGACTATTTCCCGACTTGAGAAGCCTTCTTCGGGGATCGGCGTGAGAGGGTGCTTGCCAGGCACGAGGAGGACTGCCCACCTCCTCCAAAATTCAACGAGGCCGGCCGTCGGCTGTGGTGGCGCGGTCGGACTCTCCAGAGCATCATGGCCTATGACACGGTCGCCGACTCTAACCCCCGCCTGCGCTACCCTCAAGTCCATCCCACTCGTACTCAGCCTTCAAGGTTCAATTATGGTGACCCCAACGACAACAGGGACGACGGCCGCGGCGAGTATGACGACTACAGTGACGAGTATTACAGGTGTAGGCAGGAGCATGACTGAGTCACTCCAACATTGCAAAACAAGTTCGGCTGATTGTGACTTAATCTGGCCATGTATCTTAATTTTTAGTTCTTCTTTGTATCTTAATCTTTAGTCGTGCTTTATGTAACTTAGTGTTAGTTGCGTTATGTACTTTAATTCTAGTTCTATCGTAATAAAATTTCTTCCCGCCCATTATTTCCCGTCCTTTTCTTCCCGCCCATTAATATATAAAAAATATAAGTTAATTCATTTTTAATTTTAAATGGTTCATAGTTTAAGTGGTTACATTAATTATTTTTAAAATAAGAAAATGTTTTTGAATTAGTTATTCAAAACCAAACACTTTTTACGTTTAAAGGTTTTCTAAATTCCAAATTAATATTCAAAAAATATAAGTTAATTCATTTTTAATTTTAAATGTTACATTATTTATTTTTTTAAACAGAAAATGGTTTTGAATTAGTTATTCAAATCCAAACACTTTTTTGTTTAAAGTTTTTCTAAATTCCAAATTAATATTCAAAAAATATAAGTTAATTCATTTTTAATTTTAAATAGTTCATAGTTTAAGTGGTTACATTAATTATTTTTAAAAACAGAAAATGGTTTTGAATTCGTTATTCAAATACAAACATTTTTTATGTTACAGTTTTTCTAAATTCCAAAGTAATTATCATTTTAAAAACATTATCAGTTTAAACCCCAAAATAAAAAATAAGGCGGAAACATAGAGAAAATTCGTGAAAATTTTTAAAAACAGGGTCATACGTCCCGATTGGAGCCACCAACCAGGACTAAAGGCCCCCTGCACGCGCCGATTGGTCTGATGAAAAAAAAGTGGAGCATACGTCCCGGTTGGTGGCTACAGCGAGACGTATGCGCCCATGGAGCCGCGCCTCACGAATCGCCGCAGCCCGGCCTTGCGCCGCACCACCCGTCCCCGCGCTGGAGAGGAGACATGCCGCGCGATCGTCCCCGCGCTGCGCCGGAGAGGAGCTCCACACCGCCTATCCCTGACCGCACATCACCACCCACTCCCGTCCCCGCGTCGTGCCCGCGCCGCCCACACCGTCCCCGCGCAGCGCTGCCCACGCCGGCTCATCCGCCACCTCCACGCCGCCCATCGGGAAGCTCATTTTTTGTTAGCTCTCCAGTTTTTCCTCTATTTTTTCTTTTTTCTTTTCAGTTATTAGATTAGGTTATTATTATGATTAGATTAATTTTTTTTATATGTGTAGATTATTTTTCTGTAGTGATTATATTATATTATATTAGGTTATTATTATGATTAGATTAATTACTATTTTTGTGTAGTTATTATATTTTAGTTGACATAGTTTTTTTTTAGGTTTTCTTAGTTTAGCAAATTTTTCAAAGCTAACACTAGCTAGTCTAGTTTAGCAAAAAAATTAGGTTGCTACAGTATGTTGCTAACAAAAATCGTGACACCAGCCGGGACCTCGCCATGCCGCTGTCGGCAGTGACCAACTCCGGGTGGCGCGCTCCTATATGGATCGCCTAGTCTCTCAACACCCGGACTTTTAATCCCAGATGCCTGTTATGCCATACATCGCAATCCCAGTATTACCATTTTTGCGAGACATAACAGAATTCGATACCACAGTACATCATCCATTACAAACCATACATAAGGTCTTACACAAATAAGGATCTCATGATCCAGTTCTTAATACAACTCAGGCAGCGGAAATACGTAATAATAATGGTAGCATAGGCGAAGCTCCATCTTCGGGGTTACAGGCAATGCTGACGATGGGAGATGAAACTAGTTGTCGTAACCTTCCTGGGGTCCATCCTCCTGGTACTCCTCTTCATAGTCTGGCCACAGGAATAGCCAGTGACAAAGCCATGAGTACTCTTTAAGTACTCGCAAACTAATACTAACAAGTGAAAGGGTTTTTGTAATAGGACACTAAGCTCTAGGGTTGTTTTGCAAAAAGCCAGATTTACCTCTACTAAGTTCGGAAGCAAGAAAATATACTTAAATTTTATAACACCTAAGTGGGAACTTATATCTCATGCCACAACTCTGTTGTGGTCAAGTCAAATTCTCAATTCATTTCACAAGTTATTTTGAAAACATATGACGGGGCAACAGTATGGCCACTCCAACTGTCCATAACCGCGGACGCGGCTATTCGAATAATTTGACACTCTGCAGAGATTGTACACTTTCACCACGACATTTGATACATCCGTTAGGAACAAATCCCGAATTCACCATACTGAGTATGCGGATAATCAATCCTAACCTTTCAATTACACGCCCTAGTATAAGCACCTCTCCTGTGAGTTTGGCCTCCCAACCATGACCAATTGTCATCTTGGGTACTGCACAGGTGGACAATCTTCACAAGGTATCCTCAGCTCAGACCTTGGCCGTGAGGGAACCAATACTAAGTTATAATATTTCCAGTCAAGCCCTACCCAATTCTCGGGTATTGTGGTTGTACGGTAAAATTGGAATGGTATTGCATCCAGACAACCATCAGTTTTATAAACGGCTAAGGCTCATGCCTCGACATTTTCATCACCAAAATCATCTGGTGTTCGGAAACACATGTCAAAACATCTCAATAGAATGATCCATCATTCCAAGGTTTTCGTTACCATTTTTCCACCAAGTATTCCCATCTAAAGTTGATCAAATTTTATGCTTAGCACTAGCATCTACAAGTGGGGGTAAGTACTAATGAGGGGTGGTAAACTAATGGAGTTTTACTAAGATTATCTAGCTTAGGCGAAATTTTATGCTCTTTATCCAACCTTCCATTATATCTCTAGAATCTACAATTCACTTAAGTAATCTCTAAGTACTATCTTTGATAAAGAAATAAAGTATAAAGTTGGCAAGTAAAACTAGGATTGGGTATAATCAAATGTGTCTAACCAAGCATGCTTAGTGCATTGCATAGGTTATTTAACTCTCATAATTGCAAGTGTTAGCTTGCCTTGTGCAGAGCAGTGGTTGAACTTCTCCTCGGCTTCTTCGTAGTATCCTCCTTCCTCCTCGTATCCTTGGTCGGTACTACCGTCTATAAATAAATACGAGGTACAGAATCACCAAACAATACTTGACTACTTTCAATCATCACACAAAGGGGTTCTATAGATGATCTAGCATCATCACTAACATTACAAGAATAAGGCTTTTGTCTTATTTATTTTATTTTTAGAAAAGTAATTTCTACTCATTGAAAAACTACTTAAGATTTAATATTCTCCAAACCAAACATGGGATCATGTTGACACATGTCATCACCACACATTTCAGTACATGGGAATGTGATTTAAAGTGGTGTCACAATTTAATAAGATTTAACCTTTTATTTAAAAAAATGTCTAGAAATGCCTATGTGGCATCCTTTTGTTACTTGAACATTATTTCTGTAAGTAAACCCATATGTTTTTATATATTCTGAAAGGTATGATCAATTGTGATTTTTGAGAGTTGGAATCATCTCAAAAGATATTATAGTTTAAATTTGAAAAATGTTTGAATGCAGAAAAGCTTTTGCCTTGTTATTTTTACCAAGGGTGATCTACAGATCCAAATGATTTCAATCCGACGGGCTTGGATTCAGCATTTCCAGACCTTTCTAACAAAATTGGTTTCATTCAATTTGGTTCACTTAATCGAGTTGGGTTGATTTTTGAAACTAGGTACAGAACTATGATTGAATTAAAATGGAAAAAGTTAAATTCAAACGAGTGGGCTGCGCGGGAACTGCTAATGGGCCGGCCTAGTGTCACTCCGCGGCACGGGGATCAACTGACAGGGGGGTTCCACCAGTCAGTGGCTCTTTAAACGCGAAGCGGTATGGGGCAACGTGGTGTGTTGGATCTAGTTCTATTACAACGGATCTGGTTCATCGTCCACGTCGGGCAGCGCTGGCAAGACAGAACCCTAACACGGCAGGTGGGGGTCGTGGGAGGCTCACCGGGGCTCAGGCGAGGCTCGGCGATGTGGGCGAACGACGAAGTCGACAACGGCGAATCTCCTGGAACCGACAGCTCCTCCTGGAGTGGACAAAATCGATGGCGCCCTTGTTCTCCAGAGGCGGCCTGCTCCGGCGCAATTCCGGCGATGCGCTACTCGCCTTGCTCCAGGAGTGGGAGCTCCACCCACATGAATGTGGAAGAGGTGGGGGCAGCCCCATGGCTGGGCGCCATGCCCCTTGGGTGCCCCCCTCTCCCCTATAAAAAGCCCCACTCTCCTCCTCTCACACCACACCTCCTCGCGAAGGATCTCTCTCCCCCTCTAGAATTTATCCCCCATGGTCTCGGACTAGCGAGATACATGTTCCCGGTGGCTATTCGGCAAGAAAGAGTTGTGCTTCCGCTGCATCGCTGGAGCGAGGAGGCGGAGGTTACTCGGTGCCTCGAACGTGTGTGCGAGCACGGATGCGCTGCTGTTTTGCGGCGCTAGGACTTCCTCTCGATCTTGAGATCGGCAAGAGATCGTCTACATTAACCACGAGTTTGGACTCGTTAAGCTTTGTCGGTCTTCAAGGGTATGTTCTCTACGGATATACATCCGCCCGTTGTTTGTATCTAGTAGATAGATCTTGGTACATAGTTGTTCCCATCGTAGGAAATTTTTTGTTTTCTATGCCGCGAACCCTACAGTAACATCCGTGGCGCACATGCCATAGTGCGCCACGGATGTGTCTGGCCGTTTCACAGCAGAGAGGGGCATGCGCTTAGGCATAGCGCACCCCCTACATGTGCCCCACGGTTGACTGTAACAACCGTAGCGCACCTACCCTATGTGCGCTACGGATGTTTGGTGTGCGGCCAACAGGGCCCTGGCCCACACATATCTGTGGCGCACTGTGGTCATGTGTGCCACGGTTGTTCTAGTTAGTAGTAGGGCACTGCCCATAGGTGAGCCACGCCTGTTTTAGCCGTGGGGCACTTCAACCATGTGAGCCACGGATGTGTTGATTACCTATAGCCACTTTCCTAGTAGTGTTAGATTCATCATTTCTAGACCTTTCTAACAAAATTGGTTTCATTCAATTTGGTTCACTGAATCGAGTTGGGTTGATTTTTGAAACTAGGTATAGAACTATGTTTGAATTAAAATAGAAAAAGTTAAATTCAAATGAGGGGGCTGCGCGGGAACTGCTAATGGGCTGGCCCAGTGTCACTCCGCGGCGCGGGGCTCAACTAACAGGGGGGTCCACCAGTCAGTGGCTCTTTAAACGTGAAGCGGTACAGGGCAACGTGGTGCGTTGGATCTAGTTCTAATCCAAAATCTCTGGTTCATCGTCCACATCGGGCAGCGCCGGCGAGACAGAACCCTAACGCGGAAGGTGGGGGTCATGGGAGGCTCACCGAGGCTCAGGCGAGGGTCGGCGATGCAGGCGAACGACGAAGTCGACGACGGCAAATCTCCTGGTACCGGCAGCTCCTCCTGGGGTGGACGAAATCGACGGCGCCCTTCTTCTCCAGAGGCGGCCTGCTCCGGCGCAATTCCGGCGATGCGCTGCTCGCCTTGCTCCGGGAACGGGGTGGAACGATCAGTGAGGTGAGGGGAGTGAGATGGTGTGCTCAATTAGGCCGGGGGTGGCCTCCTTTTATAGGCTCGATGGTGAGACCAAACGGGATGGGCAGGCGACGGTGGCGACACGGCTACGAGCAGCTAGAGGCATGGCCGAGGGTGGCGATCGATTGGTGGTCTCCTGGCGATGCTCTATGGCTTTAATGCGTGTGTAGGGGCGGTGGCAAACGGTCTGGAACGCTCGACGTTCATCTGCACGGCAGAGGCGGCATCTTCGACGGCGAGCAGTGGCTATGGGGTAAGGACGGTGAAAAGGGCATGTCTGGCGGTCTCCTGGGACGGTGGGGAGCATCCTGGCGGGCGGCGAGGGCTCGAGGTGGTCTAGTTAAATGGTAACAGCGCGTGCTCTACGGTGCACGTCGGCATGGTCGACAGCGGCACGGGTGCGGCGTTCCTGGCGGTTCTGGTTGGTGTTCACCATTGATGGCACTAGCGAGCTCACAGTGGTGCTAGTGATTAGTTAAGTTTGTTAGATGATCTACTAAGGCTAGTGGTGTCCAGAGAGGGAATAAGTTAGGCCAAAACACTGCTCAAAATAGTGTTTGTGATTTTGTTGATTTGAATCTGCAAGGTGTTTGATGAAATGGCCGCATGAATTCAAGTTTTGAATTTTGAAAAGATTTTTGGTGGGTGTGCTAGGCATGTGCTGGTGAGTCTGTAGATACTTGGGTTTTGAAAGTTGAGCTTGTTTGAGTGGTTTTTGAAAAAGTGGGATCTTCCCATATGATATAGATTCAATTTTGAACTGTCATTTAAACTATGCATTTGAATGTTTCTGGATGATCACAAGGTGGGAATTGATACTTTGTTATGAGTACTATCAAGGGGTGCAAAGATCCAAACAAGTTTCTGTTAAGTTCTGAAAGTTAGAGATAGCCAAAGTAGGCATGGGAGTTAATTTGGCAAAAGTGACCATTCACTTAATTTGTTTGTTTTGATTTATTTGTCTTTGGGAAAACTTTGGGAATTGTTTAGATGATGTTTATTTCACCAAAGAATCATTTTACAAGCAAAGAAATACATAATCATGGCAATTCTAAAGAATCCAAATTTCAATACACACACATATGAATGCTTTCATATTTTTAATCCGAAAAGTTTTTGTTAACCCTAAATTTGATGATTAGAGTTTGATGATCCAAGTTTAGTATTTTTGGGATGTTACATAGTCCCGCTTGCTCTAACGAGCCTAGCCGCGTGTGATGCCGTGGCCCGTGTTATCGCCGGCGACCACCATCCGCCGACATGGGGGTGGTAGTGACTTCATCATGACACACTGCTGGCGTGGCCGCTGACCCTCGCTTACCATTGACCGCCTGCATGGCATGATGACCTAGCCTTGGGCCCAACCGTGAGTGCTTTCTCTGGGCCGAGGGAGTGATCATAGATAGGAGGTTCTGATGAAGCTGGTAGTAACCCTCATAGGTGGTTTCGTAGTTTCCCCGAGTTAGGGTTTACACCCCTCGGAACCCCGATTAAACTGCCGAGCATGTCTTAAGTTTAAGATATACCAAAATAGTATACCTCAGTGACCCCTCTCATATGCATACGAGGTTTCTCCGAACTAGGTTTTACACCCCTCGGAACTCCGGAATATTGATTTTAGTTGATTCTTATTATTGTAAATATTGTAAATTCATTTTTATTATTGTGCATGTATATATTAGGGTTTCTCCGAATTAGGGTTTATATCTCTCAACACCCTACCTAACATTCTCCCTTAGCCGCTTTGACTTATCCGTTTTTCCACGTATGCAGAATTATGGACCCGCACGACAGAGGCGGAGAAAAGGAAGAGTTGATCCAAGGTGTGATCAGCAGGAAAGAAAATTTAGATGTATCGATGTTTCGGAACAACTCCAGTGAGGGTGATCCTCTTTTTTCCGGAAGGGACGACTTGTTTGAGGTTGAAGGTGATGCCTTCCGCGCGGGAGAAGGCGATGCCTTGTATGATCGAGAAGACGACCGCTCCGGCGAGGTGCATGTAATATAATTAATTCATTAATTAATCATCTGTTGTCTATATAGAAATAGTAACGATGATCTTTCTTCTTTTAGCCCTTCAGATCGAACAAATCTACTGAAAAGAGCGGACGAGGCCCAACCAAAAAGTTGGAAGACCATGAGAGGTTCAGGATCAAAGATATCGCGGAAGACGGCAAACCGACGGCTCTCTTTGTTGTCGCAAACAAATTTGTGGCACAATGCGGAGTAATCGTTAGGGATTTCGTCCCGATCACCATTCGAAATTGGAATAGGCCTGCTGATGCGGAAGAAGAGGGAACATGTTTATATGTCCCTAACATGGCCAAAGATTTATTGTGGAAGAGGCTCATGCTTAATTTCAAACTACCGAAGATAGAACTGGATCCAAATGCGGAGGATCCAGTTGAGGACGCCTTAGAACCGGCGAAAGCCATGGAGATGAAGGTCAGGGAGTGGGCTATGAAGAAGATGGCCCAATGTTTCACCAACTGGAAGAAAAGATTGCACCTTGACTTTGTTGTGAAAGAGAAGTCTCCGGATTTCGAGAAGATTCAGTTTCAGAAGATAAAACCATTCTGAGCTGAGTTTGTGGATTACAAAACATCAGAAAAAGCTAAGAAAATGTCTGCAATGAATAAGCTGAATGCTTCTAACAAGAAGTATCACCATACTATGGGGAAAGGTGGCTACAGGGCTGGCATTCCTAAGTGGAAGAAACTTGAGGATGAACTGCGTGCTAAAAAGATCATCACAGAGACAGACGATTGGATCGAACATGCAAAGAAGTGGTTTTATGGGCATGGGGGCACAATGGACTCAAAAGGGAAGTGTATATATAACATATGACATAAATAAGACCCCTTGCCAATCGAGAGATGAGAAACGCAGTAAAGGTTGTTAATGATGGGGACTTCATTCCCGATAGAGAGAATGATGAGCTCACACTCGCCCTTGGAAATAAGGAACATGATGGACGAACACGAGGTACAATAGGCTCCTAACCATGGAGTACTGGGTTTCCCGAAGAGAGGAATAAATATCTCGATAGAAGCCGTAAGAGGAGAAAGGACAAGGCAGAAGTTGAAGCAGATATTCAGAAAGAGATAATTCGTATAATTGAAGAACGAATAAAGCAACAACAAGATCAAATTAACGCACTTAGCCAGCAAGGTACTACTGGCCCATCTCAGCAGCACATGGTGGTAGAACCTGCATTCAATGCTACCGGCCTATCGAATAATCAAAAAAGCAGTGTGGCTTCCACCGAGGTCCCGGGTGATGACAATGACGATGACGATGGTGCACCGACGATGGCTCGTGTTGGATACCCAGTGGATGATATCACACAGATGACACACTGCGAGCTACATGTCAAAGTTGTGAACATATCAATGAAGGTGGCGGTCGGCTATGCCTTACCAATTGGACCCACACCAACTTACCATTGTTGTTCGGTTCCACAGGGCTACGCTGTTGTCGGGGTGGATGAAATCATTTCCACCTTTCAAGGTTTGAAGCTTGACTACCCTGCAGGTGAAGAGGATGTGACTGAACTGGGAGAAGCAACAAACGTCACCATTCTATGGCCAAAGGAATGTATCGTTCTTCAAAATCACATGCCAAGGCCATCTTCGCCGCCGCATCACCCGTCTCCAGCGCGGTCGTTGACGCCACGGCAGCCGTCTTCGTCGCCTCACCCGGCTCCGTCACCTCACCCGGCTCCGTCGCCTCACCAATCTCCGGTGCAGCCATCGCCGGCGCCTCAGGAAAAAAAGCATAAGCGTACCACCGCTACTCTGCGTAGTGGTAAGCGATCGCCGACACATAAACAAGAGCCTCTTCCAAAAGTACCAAAGGTTCCTACCAAGAGAGATTATGACTGTACTGAAGAGGAGACTACGGCGATCGTTGAGGCCTAAACGACAGCGTTCTTCGCTAAGCTGAGGCGGCCGAAAGAGCCAGAGTTCCCCAGCACCAAAGAAGAAAAGGACCGAGTGTTCGAAATGCTAAAGGACCTTCACCAACCCGAGCCAAAGCTGTCATCAGACTATGAGCGCTCTATTCTCAAGTCACATGCGGCACAGCAACTGTCGAAGAGCAGTACTGATGCAAGCGGGAAATCTGTTGCCCAGCTCGGAGAACAAGCAAAACAATCTTGCGCCCCTCTCAAGGTGATTTCCCATACCAATGTGGGGTCGAACAAATATGCGGCCGAAGATAAGTATGATCCAGATGTAGTTGCACAATACGGAAAAGCTATCGCTGCTCAAGGTATGAGTATTGCCCACTACTAATCCCAGTTACAGTACTTCCCCGTGGGTGAAGTAGCATACAAATACCAGTATGGCAAACCTCTCGTCAAACCTGAGGAGGTAAATAATCTTCCAACAAAAATGCGAATATTGCATAACTCGTACATGCATGCCACAAAAGCCTGGGCTAACTAGATAATGCTGAGGGTTACAAAAAATCATTATGGGAAAGAAATAGATGACATTATATCCATTGAATTTGTTAAACTATTTCAATTATTCAATCAAGACACCTTGGACAAATCGATCATCAGTGCCTATTGTCTGTAAGTACTAATTCTATAATTAATTTAGTCTCTAGCTATCTCACCTCGTTTATTGCATGTATATACTATAATATGCAGAATAAAGATTCTCGAATGCAACAGAGGACAAATATATGGCATTGGGTTCATTGACCCATATTGGGTTCATCAAGCTAATCTCAAAACAAATCCCTAGGATACGGAGGATAATATCGTACACGCGTTAAGGTTTCATGAAACCAGAAGGGAAAAACTATTTCCATACAACTTCGAGAGAGTGTTATTGTCTTGTATACACTTTCTATTTCGCTTACTCGACGTTAAGTATATAATTGATTAGTTATGCATGCGCAACTTCCAACCTGACAAAGGGCGTGCACTAGTCATGGACTCGAAACATAAACCCCTTGAGACGTGGAAGGACATGCAGATGCTTCTCCAGCGATAATTCTAATCATTATGACACTATATCGGCAACGTTCGTGAATTTTATGATATCAAGTAATTAATAACTTCTTTTATTCGTTTTCTTCGCCAGGTAGCGCTTGGAAACGGTTCACCAAGAAGGCTAGGGGTGTTTGGAAAGAGGAGCTTACATTTAAACCACTAGTTGTAAGCACCACTAGCTATATCTGTGCATCTCTTTGATTCTAGTTTTGATACCGTTATTACCATGCTTTATTATTATTTTGATTGAACTATGTTCTCGTAAAGTGCCTGACGCAGGGACCAGGGAACAATTTATGTGGATACTATATTTGTGAGTTCATCCGTCAGACGTGTTGTGAGAAGGGGAGAAATTTAGAACAACTTAACGTACTTAAACAATTTCTATAGTTTTCAATTACCATCAAATTGTGTTTAGTTTTATTCATATAGGTTGACTCCTTTTTTAAATCAGATCGAATGTCTACGGGACGGTCTTCTGCCAAAAGATCGTGTACAAGCAATTTAGGAGGAATTGCCGACATTCTTGGTTGCAGAATTCCTAGACCCAAAAAGAGAATACTATTCGGGTGTGTATATCCAATAGGGATTGTACAAAAAGCTTATTTTGTATGTAGTGCATGAACTCCATGTATGTAATGTAATATGTTCGACACTTGGATCTATATTGTCATGATGATCTTGTGTAATATAATTGTTCCTTCATTGATGAGTGCAAAACACTAAATAAAAAATAAAACAACATAAATGAATTCTCTGCCGCGACACAAAAAGTGGCCAAAATGCTGCTATGGCAAAAAAAAGGTTGCCAAAATGAATTCTCTACCGCGGCAGAGAAATGTGCCAAATTTCTGCCGCGGCAGAGAGTTATTTGTCCCGGTTCGTGTGACGAACCGGGACGGTTGCTCCTCCCCTCTCGCACTGAGCAGCGGTCACCTGTACCCTCTTTTGTCCTGGTTAGCGGGGCAACCGGGACTAAAGGTTGGGGCTTTAGCCCCGATTGCCCTGTCTCGGTTGGGGAACCGGGACTAAAGGCCCTTACCAACCGGGACACATGGTGTGTTTTGCACTAGTGCCCCCCCCCCCTACCCCACACACACACACATCACCAACACCACCAAAGAAACACATGATCAACCGGAGCCAACAAGAGCCGGCAAAATAGCACGTTGCCTTGCAAGTGGGCTAGCAATCATAACTTTTGTTAGCAAGAGATATTTAGTTTGTTGAGATTTCACTTCCATTATTATTACCAATGTGGTGACTATTACCACTTTGTGTCCTCAACCATATTATGAACACACAATTGTTTTTAGCTTGGACTAACTATTACCATTGATGGTCTAAATTGTCCATCAGTGACGAGCAAACAACCCAACACTCGTACTCCCTCCATTTTAAAATATAAGATGTTTTAGGTTTGTGAAGAGAATGTATCTAGACTTTTTTTAGTATGTAGATTCACTTCAAAATGAGTGAACCTACATACTAAAGTAGTCTAGGTACATTTGCTTCACAAAGCTAAAACATCATATATTTTGAAACATAGGGAGTAGTTGCCTACCATTAACGAGAAGGCTTCCCTCTATGTAGTACCTTAGTAGTGAGTGGTCCTTTTATCGGATCTGTCATTGGTTCTTAGTCCATTCCCAGCCCAATGATGTGCACATTAGTGATTTCATTGGATTGGAAGATTACAAAGTGCATAAATAAGAAAAAGTAGAAAAAATAATTTTTAATTTAATTTCAACAAAACATCAAAATACTAATTTAATTCCATTTCATCAGAACATCAAAAACATAAGTTTCAATCTGCTTCCACCATAATACAAAAAAACAGGCATCACAGATAGGAGGGAAGGGAACCAGACAAAACCATACCCTAAATCCTACCACATTGATGGGAGAACGGTACACTCAATCATGAACCCTAATTTGTCTGTACCACAACTACATGCGCATGGCCGAACTAGGTCAGTTGTACATGGCCACCCGATCATGGAACATGAAACGGTGGAAGAGTATTAGGGTCATCAATGTGCTGGATCTCATTAATCCGAATGTTGGCGAACTTTCCCTCACATCTCAAGGAATTAGTCAATCAAAATTAAAACATGCTTGGAAAAACCTTATCTATTTCTTCTTGCAATATTGGTTTCTGCACAATAAACCGGTAACCGTTTGGTCATGAGGAAAACACGTAGTTTGCAAAATATTTATTTATTATTATACTAAGAATGTCAGTGCCAGGATGATACAAACCACACATACATGACACATTATACAATACAATATGACACATGGATCAAGCAAAGACCATGGATCCTTCCATCGCATGGAATACCTACTGTGTGGTATGTACTCCAGTTTACTGGTAGGATGCATATTTTATTTCCCAGCGTGTAAGAGAGAGAGAGAGAGAGAGAGAGAGAGAGAGAGAGAGAGAGAGAGAGAGAGAGAGAGAGAGATCATATGCATGACATGTTGGCGATAAAGGACCGATCGATCAAGCCCGGGGACCAGAATAGGCACCAATGGACCTGACCTTATCGTCACATCGGCCAAAGAGGGCGACAATGGAGTCATCATCCACATCAATGGAGAAATAAATGTCTCCAATATTGTTTGGATACTTTCCGAACGGCCCATACTTAGCATCCTTAGAGGTGTTGAAGTTGAGTGCAGTGATGCAGGGGTTGAGGTAGCCAGAAATCCCGGTCAAAAACTCATCTTTGTTTATGCAGATCTGCACAACATACTATAAATTACAATGATGCAGAAAGGAGCCATAAGTACTATTTATTAATTACTTGATTAATATATACATCATAAATACTTCCTTCAAATCCAAAATTAATTGAAGATAGAGAACAACATGTAGGACATAAATACACCACACATGTTATATAGTTTGTATGAAATTTATGTTGGGCGGCAAGCACCTATATTAACTTATGAACGCAAAAGTTACATACCATATGCTTTGTACCATCTATGGTTCCATATGGACCTACTTCGATTAGGTCATTTTTCTCGTCACGATAGATGAAGGATATGGCTTTGATTTGCCCATCGGGACCATCACTGCTCCAAATAGTGATGTTCAAGAGTTGTTTGGGCGGTTTTTTGACAGAATCGATGTCAAAAGCAGGGCCTTCCTCATAACCATACGGGCCAATCTTCTTGGACGTCGCCTGGACACAATTAATACATGCAAATATATAGTAATAAGTTAGATCACATGTACGATAAATTAGACAGACGATGAGAGCTAACGACGAATGTATGTAATCGGTGATCAGCAAAAGCTGGTATCCTACCATTGCTAGTAGTAGGATGAATTTGTGTTGGCAGTCTTTCCAGGGAACGGCAGTGTTTCTTGATTTATGCTCCATGAACCCGTATGCCCAACTATTTATAGAGCAGCTGAGGGTATGCAAGTCGTGCAGGTATAACTGCCACATTCATTAGACACTTATGTAAACCATGTCAAGTGTATGAAAACCAATGTTAATTTTTTAATCCATTTGCAAGACGACCATCAGTTTTTCTTGATGTTGCTAGTCTTATTGTTCTTTTGAAGTATTCATACATGTTCCATGGAATATTGGACTCTGGCCGGTGGTATTTAATCTAGAGGGCCCCATACGGGTCACGTCCGTTGTAGGTTTATATATTCGTCCAAGTGATCATAGATCTAGTCAAGTCAAACTAGCATACCATTAGATAAAATTGCAAGAAAATTTGGTTATTGTCACATCGCTAGCAAAGTTTACTTGGTTGTTACTATTTTACCCGATTTTCATCCGTCGAGATTCACATTGCACTACAGGAAAGAACGAAGGTGCCGACGGCCAAATGTCGGGGCCGTCGGCTTAGCTACCTTCCCTGGCCAGCTGACAAGCCTGGCCGTCGGCGTAGGGACGGCCGTAGGCTTAGGTGACGGTGCCGAGGCTAGCCGTCGGCGTAGCGTGGCCGTAGGCGTAGTACAGAGGGTTGTGCCGACGGTGGCCCTCGGCATAGGTACAGCTCTCGGCGTAGCCCCAGTTTAGACACGGCGATGGAAAGGGCGTTAGGCAGACAGGCTGTGCCGACGGCCAGGCCGTCGGCGCAGCTCTTTCAAAAAATTTGTTTGGTCTGTACCGACGGCTTAGCCGTTGGCGTAGGCCTGATTTTTTCCTTTTATCTCATTATTTTTTGAAAAATCATAACTAAATCATTCTAGTTCAGAAAAATACAAATAATATATCAAAATTTGCAGAAAAATAAGACCTATCTATCTACACTCGAATATTACACATTTATAAAAAAATAAGTGAAACATAAAACATTATATATAGTTTAAAACGGGCATTATAAATTCAAAAACGATCCAAACAACGTGAAACCTTCACGTAGTGTTATATTATGTGACATAGTTAGAAGTAAAAATATCAAACTTGGTATATTGATTATGTCTCAAAAAAACCTTCACAAAATGACCTATCTCGTTTGAGGTTTCTTGGCTTTCGGGTCAAATGACCAATGTTATGGCTAGAATGAAGGCATAGTTTGTGATAATGTGTCCATATTGTGCATAAGTGTGCATCATGAGATGGCGAACAATGTTTCGGGAGGAAGTTTTCCTTTTCGTCACACCAAAAAGCCGTTTTCCATTTTCCGAGTGCAAAAAACTGACAGTTTTGTGAAGCAACCACCAAATGGCTAATTCAAAATACTACCGTCACATTTTTCAAAAATACTAGACCACCTTACATGGATAATGTCATAACAGGGGGATCTCAAACATTTTCGTCTATCCCTGGTGAAAAAGAGAAATTCCTACCGAATCGGTAGCAAGTGGGTCAGATATGAACTACAGGTACATGATCGGATGCTCATGATTTTTTACAAAAATTATTTTTAGGTTTAAAATATGTTGTTTCATCATCGAGCCACTTCAAGTTTAGCGAGTCTCAGTCCCGAGCTAAGAATCTTCATGCCCGCCCTTCGACAAAGTTTAACGATAGTTTAAAACGGGCATTATAAATTCCAGAACGATCCAAACAACGTGAAACCTTCGCGTGGTGTCATATTATGTGGCATAGTTAGAAGAAAAAATGTCAAACTTGGTATATTGATTATGTCTTAAAAAAACCTTCACAAAATGACCTATCTCGTCCGAGGTTTCTTGGCTTTCGGGTCAAATGACCAATGTTATGGCTAGAATGAAGACATAGTTTGTGATAATGTATCCATATTGTGCATATGGGTGCATCATGGGATGGCGAACAATGTTTCAGGAGGAAGTTTGCCTTTTCGTCGCACCAAAAAGCCGTTTTCCATTTTCCGAGTGCAAAAAACTGACACTTTTGTCAAGCAACCACCAAATGGCTAATTCAAAATACTACCGTCACATTTTGCAAAAATACTAGATCACCTTACATGGATAATGTCATAACAGGGGGATCTCAAACATTTCCGTCTATCCCTGGTGAAAAAGACAAATTTCTACCGAATCGGTAGAAAGTGGGTCAGATATGAACTACAGGTACATGATCGGATGCTCATGATTTTTTACAAAAGTCATTTTTAGGTTCAAAATATGTTGTTTCATCATAGATCCACTTCAGGTTTAGTGAGTCTCGGCCCGGAGCTAAGAATCTTCATGCCCGCCCTTCGACAAAGTTTAACGATTGTTTAAAACGGGCATTATAAATTCAAAAACGATCCAAACAACGTGAAACCTTCGCGTGGTGTCATATTATGTGACATAGTTAGAAGAAAAAATATCAAACTTGGTATATTGATTATGTCTCAAAAAAACCTTCACAAAATGACCTATCTCGTTCAAGGTTTCTTGGCTTTCGGGTCAAATGACCAATGTTATGGCTAGAATAAAGGCATAGTTTGTGATAATATGTCCATATTGTGCATAAGTGTACATCATAGGATGGCGAACAATGTTTCAGGAGGAAGTTTTCCTTTTCGTCGCACCAAAAAGCTGTTTTCCATTTTCCGAGTGCAAAAAACTGACGGTTTTGTGAAGCAACAACCAAATGGCCAATTTAAAATACCACCAGAACATTTTTAAAAAATACTAGACCACCTTACATGGATAATGTCATAACAAGAGGATCTCAAACATTTCTGTCTATCCCTGGTGAAAAAGACAAATTCCTGCCGAATCGGTAGGAAGTGGGTCAGATATAAACTATAGGTACATATTCGGATGCTCATGATTTAAAAAAAATCATTTTTAGGTTCAAAATATGTTGTTTCATCATAGATCCTCTTCAATTTTAGTGAGTCTCGGCCCCGAGCTAAGAATCTTCATGCCCGCCCTTCGACAAAGTTTAACGATAGTTTAAAACAGGCATTATAAATTCAAAAACGATCCAAACAACGTGAAACCTTCGCGTGGTGTCATATTATATGAGATAGTTAGAAGGAAAAATATCAAACTTGGTATATTGATTATGTCTCAAAAAAACCTTCACAAAATGACCTATCTCGTTCGAGGTTTCTTGGCTTTCGGGTCAAATGACCAATGTTATGGCTAGAATGAAGGCATATTTTATGATAATGTGTCCATATTGTTCATAAGTGTGTATCATGGGATGGCGAACAATGTTTCAGGAGGAAGTTTTCCTTTTCGTCGCACCAAAAAGCCGTTTTCCATTTCTCGAGTGCAAAAAACTGACGGTTTTGTGAAGCAACCACCAAATGGCTAATTCAAAATACTACCGTCACATTTTTCAAAAATACAAGACCACCTTACATGGATAATGTCATAACAGGGGGATCTCAAACATTTCCATCTACCCTGGTGAAAAAGACAAATTCTTACCGAATCGGTAGGAAGTTGGTCAGATATGAACTACAACTACATGATCAGATGCTCATGATTTTATACAAAAATCATTTTTAGGTTCAAAATATGTTGTTTCATCATAGATCCACTTCAAGTTTAGCGAGTCTCAGCCCCAAGCTAAGAATCTTCATGCCCGCCCTTCGACAAAGTTTAACGATAGTTTAAAACGGGAATTATAAATTCAAAAACGATCCAAACAACGTGAAACCTTCACGTGGTGTCATATTATGTGACATAGTTCGAAGAAAAAATGTCAAACTTGGTATATTGATTATGTCTCAAAAAAACCTTCACAAAATGACCTATCTCGTTCGAGGTTTCTTGGCTTTCGGATCAAATGACCAATGTTATGGCTAGAATGAAGGCATAGTTTGTGATAATGTGTCCATATTGTGCATAAGTGTGCATCATGAGATGGCGAACAATGTTTCAGGAGGAAGTATGCCTTTTCGTCGCACCAAAAAGCCGTTTTCCATTTTCCGAGTGCAAAAAACTGACACTTTTGTCAAGCAACCAACAAATGGCTAATTCAAAATACTACCGTCACATTTTGCAAAAATACTAGATCACCTTACATGGATAATGTCATAACAGGGGGATCTCAAACATTTCCGTCTATCCCTGGTGAAAAAGACAAATTTCTGCCGAATCGGTAGAAAGTGGGTCAGATATGAACTACAGGTACATGATCGGATGCTCATGATTTTTTACAAAAGTCATTTTTAGGTTCAAAATATGTTGTTTCATCATAGATCCACTTCAGGTTTAGTGAGTCTCGGCCCGGAGCTAAGAATCTTCATGCCCGCCCTTCGACAAAGTTTAACGATTGTTTAAAACGGGCATTATAAATTCAAAAACGATCCAAACAACGTGAAACCTTCGCGTGGTGTCATATTATGTGACATAGTTAGAAGAAAAAATATCAAACTTGGTATATTGATTATGTCTCAAAAAAACCTTCACAAAATGACCTATCTCGTTCGAGGTTTCTTGGCTTTCGGGTCAAATGACCAATGTTATGGCTAGAATAAAGGCATAGTTTGTGATAATATGTCCATATTGTGCATAAGTGTACATCATAGGATGGCGAACAATGTTTCAGGAGGAAGTTTTCCTTTTCGTCGCACCAAAAAGCTGTTTTCCATTTTCCGAGTGCAAAAAACTGACGGTTTTGTGAAGCAACAACCAAATGGCCAATTTAAAATACCCCCAGAACATTTTTAAAAAATACTACACCACCTTACATGGATAATGTCATAACAAGAGGATCTCAAACATTTCTGTCTATCCCTGGTGAAAAAGACAAATTCCTGCCGAATCGGTAGGAAGTGGGTCAGATATAAACTATAGGTACATATTCGGATGCTCATGATTTAAAAAAAATCATTTTTAGGTTCAAAATATGTTGTTTCATCATAGATCCTCTTCAATTTTAGTGAGTCTCGGCCCCGAGCTAAGAATCTTCATGCCCGCCCTTCGACAAAGTTTAACGATAGTTTAAAACAGGCATTATAAATTCAAAAACGATCCAAACAACGTGAAACCTTCGCGTGGTGTCATATTATATGAGATAGTTAGAAGGAAAAATATCAAACTTGGTATATTGATTATGTCTCAAAAAAACCTTCACAAAATGACCTATCTCGTTCGAGGTTTCTTGGCTTTCGGGTCAAATGACCAATGTTATGGCTAGAATGAAGGCATATTTTATGATAATGTGTCCATATTGTTCATAAGTGTGTATCATGGGATGGCGAACAATGTTTCAGGAGGAAGTTTTCCTTTTCGTCGCACCAAAAAGCCGTTTTCCATTTCTCGAGTGCAAAAAACTGACGGTTTTGTGAAGCAACCACCAAATGGCTAATTCAAAATACTACCGTCACATTTTTCATATATACAAGACCACCTTACATGGATAATGTCATAACAGGGGGATCTCAAACATTTCCATCTACCCTGGTGAAAAAGACAAATTCTTACCGAATCGGTAGGAAGTTGGTCAGATATGAACTACAACTACATGATCAGATGCTCATGATTTTATACAAAAATCATTTTTAGGTTCAAAATATGTTGTTTCATCATAGATCCACTTCAAGTTTAGCGAGTCTCAGCCCCAAGCTAAGAATCTTCATGCCCGCCCTTCGACAAAGTTTAACGGTAGTTTAAAACGGGAATTATAAATTCAAAAACGATCCAAACAACGTGAAACCTTCACGTGGTGTCATATTATGTGACATAGTTCGAAGAAAAAATGTCAAACTTGGTATATTGATTATGTCTCAAAAAAACCTTCACAAAATGACCTATCTCGTTCGAGGTTTCTTGGCTTTCGGATCAAATGACCAATGTTATGGCTAGAATGAAGGCATAGTTTGTGATAATGTGTCCATATTGTGCATAAGTGTGCATCATGAGATGGCGAACAATGTTTCAGGAGGAAGTTTTCCTTTTCGTCACACCAAAAAGCCGTTTTCCATTTTCCGAGTGCAAAAAACTGACAGTTTTGTGAAGCAACCACCAAATGGCTAATTCAAAATACTACCGTCACATTTTTTAAAATTACTAGACCACCTTACATGGATAATTTCATAACAGGGGGATCTCAAACATTTCCGTCTATCCCTGGTGAAAAAGAGAAATTCCTACCGAATCGGTAGCAAGTGGGTCAGATATGAACTACAGGTACATGATCGGATGCTCATGATTTTTTACAAAAATTATTTTTAGGTTTAAAATATGTTGTTTCATCATAGAGCCACTTCAAGTTTAGCGAGTCTCAGTCCCTAGCTAAGAATCTTCATGCCCGCCCTTCGACAAAGTTTAACGATAGTTTAAAACGGGCATTATAAATTCAAAAATGATCCAAACAACGTGAAACCTTCGCGTGGTGTCATATTATATGAGATAGTTAGAAGGAAAAATATCAAACTTGTTATATTGTTTATGTCTCAAAAAAACATTCACAAAATGACCTATCTCGTTCGAGATTTCTTGGCTTTCGGGTCAAATGACCAATGTTATGGCTAGAATGAAGGTATAGTTTGTGATAATATGTCCATATTGTTCATAGCGGTGCATCATGGCATGGCGAACAATGTTTCAGGAGGAAGTTTTCCTTTTCGTCACACCAAAAAGCCGTTTTCCATTTTTCAAGTGCAAAAAACTGACGGTTTTGTGAAGCAAGCACCAAATGGCCAATTTAAAATACCACCAGAACATTTTTTAAAAATACTAGACCACCTTACATGGATAATGTCATAACAGGGGGATCTCAAACATTTCCGTCTATCCCTGGTGAAAAAGACAAATTCCTGCCGAATCGGTAGGAAGTGGGTCAGATATGAACTACAGGTACATGATCGGATGCTCATGATTTAAAAAATAATAATTTTCAGGTTCAAAATATGTTGTTTCATCATAGATCCACTTCAAGTTTAGCGAGTCTCAGCCCCGAGGTAAGAATCTTTATGCATGTCGTTTTAAACCGGTAAATAAAATTATGATAAGAATCACGGCATAGTTTATGATAAGTTTATATTGATATCATATTTACATTCCTCTCATTTTTGTAATCAATTCAGACATATTATTTGCGGAATTCTGATTTACAGATTTAAATATATTAATTATTCCATATTAATAAAAAATACAAAAAAATAAAATCTTTATATTTTTATTTGAATTCAATAATATTTTTACTTATTCATTGTTGTTTACTTAAATAATTGCTTATAATTTCAAAAAATATAACCATGTGACAGGATGATATAAGAGTTAATAGGAATAATATCATGTATTGACAACATTGTGTAAATTGCTTTGCGTAAAGAGATGCTAAAGGAACGAGGAAGTTAAGCGTGCTAGAGTTAGAGTAGTGTTAGGATGGGTGACCGAACGGGAACTTTGACTTAGACTGCAATTTAATCAATTATTAACTATAAAATAGTGTTAAAATGATTTAAACGAGAGATTAAGAAGTCAAACAATTCAAAGATTAAAAATAATAATTTTTTTGAAAAAATAGTTAAAAAGTAATTTAGGCTATGCCGACGGTAACCGTCTAACCGTCGGCGTAGCTCCATTCCTGTGCCGGCTTGGCTAGCTTCAAGCTGGACCGTTATCGAAGATGGCCGTTGACTGACATGCGAGACCCGCTGAACGACGCTATGCCGAGGGAAGATGGCTGTGCCGACGGCCACGGAGTTGTGCCGACGAGGACGTACGCCGAGGGGGCTACGCCGACGGCCACCGTCGGCACAGCCCGTGCCGACGGCAATTTGGAGCTGTGCCAACGGCACCCGGCCATGGGCGTAGCGAATCTTTCATGTAGTGTTGCATTGGATTGTACACACCACACTCATTTTTACCGAGCTGGTAGGTTCCGATTATATGACTATGCAATCCATCGAGATCAATGCTATCCATGGACAGCCCCATGACCTTTAGGTGCATGCCATCTCTCACTCTTTGACGTTGAGTTGGCAATCACATGTGCAACGCCGATCCATTCCCCGTGTATCATGGAATTCAAACCTACATGATTGCCATGGACGATATAATGTCCACGCATTCACCTCGTATATCTTATGATGAACGTCTGGAATGAGCTCCTGTGACATTTGCAAGCTTAAATATCTCTATCACTTATACATATTAGAGTTGTGTTTAATTTAAATTAGATCTCGGCCGGCTCCTCCTCTCTTCTATAATCTTTGTACTATTGTATAAAATTAATTAATACAAGTTATTATTATCCAAAAATATTATTGTATCAGACGTCTAGGTTTTCTGCACCTAGATGGCTTCGCCAACTCCGTCGCCGCCGCCGACACGTCCAGTCTGGACGCCAGCCGAAGCTCGCGCCATCGGCGCATCTCTCTCTTCTTCCTCCACCTCTACTCTCCACCAAATTGCCAAACCAAATCCACAACCCCCACAACTTATCCTAGCCGACACGGTCACTAACGTCTCCCCCTTCG
This sequence comes from Avena sativa, assembly GCA_916181665.1. Lineage (NCBI taxonomy): Eukaryota > Viridiplantae > Streptophyta > Magnoliopsida > Poales > Poaceae > Avena > Avena sativa. Next base: position 483,845,537 of record OV702283.1, read on the forward strand.
TCCTGATCATCCGTGATCTCTCCAAGCATATTTTTTATCATTGGCGCCACCTCTTCCACGTTCATCTCGGTCGCTGCAGGCTCCGCGATCACATCAACCTCGCCTCGGCGGCCTGCCGATCCATGCTGGGTCAAGGACGACCACACCGTCATCCAATGGATCTTCACCAGGATCTCCACCAAGCTCTTCAACCTAGTCTCCACCGACGACGCCACGGCAGCACAACTATGGGCTGCCCTACAACAGCTTTTCCAGGACAACTCTGACTCGCGCATCAACGCTCTCCACATTGAGCTCCGCACCATCACTCAAGGCGATTCCCCGTCACCGTCAGTTGATGGAAATATGGTGGTAATCACTACTAGGAAAACGGCTATAGGTAATCAGCACATCCTTGGCTCACATGGTTGAAGTGCCCCACAGCTAAAACAGGCGTGGCTCACCTGTAGGCAGTGCCCTACTAATAACTAGAACAACCTTGGCGCACATGACCATAGTGCGCCACAGATGTGTGTGGGCCAGGGCCCTGTTGGCCACACGCCAAACTTCTGTAGCGCACTACAGTCATGTGCGCCATGGTTGTTAGGGTCATCTGTGGCGCACGTGTGCATGGTGCGCTACGACTAAGCGCATGCCCACCTCTGCTCTGAAACGGCCACAAACTTCTGTGGCGCACTCCGCCTAGTGCGCCACAGGGACTAGGAGCATCTGTGGCGCACTCGGCCTAGTGCGCCACAGAAGTTTGTACTCCCTGTGGCGCACTGGGGCCGTGTGCGCCACGGATGTTTCGATTCTTCTAGGACAGCACTTTATGTGCACATGTGTGCCCACACATCCACCACCCACACTTCACTTTCCCCTTCTTCTTCCTCCTTAGATCTAGTCGGGATCTTCTCCTTCCCACCTCAATTTCTCCATACATTCACCAATTTTAGCATGTAAAACTTGCTTTGGATGTTACATAAGTAATAGAGGAGGTCTCCGGTCTCTCATCTATCCGTCTCCGGTCGACGCGCGCACCTCTCCTTTCCATCTTTCTCGCGATCGGTCTCTCATCTCGGTAAGTTGTCCATGTAAGGATGTGTGCATGTGTATATGGATGATGCATGTGCTCATATGTATGTAGATGATCGATGCTCATGATGTGTGTATGTGTGGAGAGGATCGATGGTCATATGTGTGTGTATATGGAGAGTATCGATGATGCTCATGCATGTGTGTATGGAGAGGATAATGATATGTTCATGTGTGTATGGATCGGTCTCTCTCTCTCTCTTGTGTTTCTATGTGAACAAGTTGCCATTTGTTTTTCCAAAATGTTGATTCATTTCCATTTTGGAAAGACTTTGGCATTTCGCAAAGGTCCTAATTTTAGGATAGGTCATGCCGAAATTTTCTATCGACCATTGCATGCATGCATTCATTATGTGGTTCTAATAGACTTCAAAATTGTACCGTGTACATCGTGCAGGAAAAAATGGTCCGCATAATGAGCGAAGGCATTGTGGCTAGATTTTTGAAATGTGCGACGGCCGACATGATACGAAATAACAAGACAGATATAAGATGTCCGTGCAGAAGATGCAAACTCAACTGGGTGATCGACCCAGATTCCGGGAATCTGCAGGCGCACCTGCTCCGCCATGGTTTCATGGATGGATACACTCGTTGGATAAGCGATGGCGTAGATGATGGAGACGGTGAAGAAGGTGGCCAACATGACGATGATCATCATCACGGCAAGAACGGGCGAGATGATGAAGAGGCTCTGGAGATGGTGAAGGTGCGGAAGCAGACCGGGATGATGATGATCTAGATGCCGGAGGAGCAGACAACGATGGAACAACGTCAGGCTGGGTGCGGGACCCTTATGTGCAAGAGCTGCTTCTCAAGCAGACGAGTAACGCCAGGGCTGCCGCTAGAGAGAAAGCCAAGCTTGCGCAACTTGAGAAAGACGCGGTTACTCCATTGTATGAAGGATGCAGGCCCGATGATACCCGGTTGAATGTAACGCTCAAGGCTATGGAGATGAAGGCAAAGCACAAATTGAGCGACGCAAGCTTCGACGATATGATGGCATTCTGGCACGATCGTCTCCCGAAGGGGAACACATGTCCAACTAGTATCGAGGATGCCAAGAAAATCGTCTGTCCTCTCGATCTACCGCATGTTAGATATCACGTATGCATCAACGATTGCATCATTTATCGGGGCGAGGACGCGGAGAAAACCACATGTCCGGTGTGCGGCGTGAGTCGATACAAGAAAGGGAAGAAAGCACCTCGAAAAGTGGTATGGTACTTTCCTATCACCCCTCGTCTGCAGCGCTATTTCGCGGACCCTAAGGAAGCGAAGCTCATGCGATGGCATGCAGAAAGGAAGAAGCCAGGAGATGATGATGACCCCGAAAAGGATGAGCTGCTGACGCACCCTTCAGATGCTAGCCAGTGGAAAGCATTGGACCTCGAATTCCCAGAATTCGGTGGAGATTCGAGGAACATAAGGCTTGGTGCGAGCACCGATGGACTCAATCCGTTCGGTAGCCAGAGCAGCACGCACAACACTTGGCCCGTGTTTGTATGGATGTACAACCTCCCTCCATGGTTGTGCATGAAGAAGAAGTACATACAAATGAGTATGCTAATTCAAGGGCCAAAACAACCTGGTACCGACATCAATCTGTATCTCGGGCTGTTGAAAGAGGAGCTAGCCACGTTATGGGAATCTGGAGCCAATACTTACGACGCCGTCGCACAAGATTATTTCACTATGAGAGCCGCGTTGGTCACTACGGTGCAAGACTATCCAGGTTGCGGGTATATCTCGGGGCAGGTTATCCAAGGATTCTGCACATGCGTTAGGTGCATGGATAACACAAGCTATCTCCAACTAGAGAAAGATCCAGGGTCATCGAAAACCGTGTTCATGGCGCACCGGAGGTGGCTCGGCAAGAATGATCGATGGAGAAAACGTGGAGACCTGTTCGATGGCAAATCAGAGACCCGAGGAATCCCAGAGCGTAGGAGCAGCGAAGAAGTGGAAGAGTTGCTGAAAAACTGGAAAGATTGTCCTAAGCCTGGAAAGAAGCGAAAGAGGCAGCAACAAGACAAGCCGCTGATGAAGGTATGGAAAACAAGGTCTGTTTTCTGGGAGTTGCCATACTGGAAGTTTCTCCGCACGCCTCATAGCCTCGACATCATGCATATCACGAAAAACGTATGCGAGAGTCTGGTCGCCACCATAATCAACATGCCAGATAGGACGAAAGATGGTCCGAAAGCAAGGCACGACCTGATATGCTTGGGTATCCGGAAGGAGCTTCACGGAGGACGCACTACTCCTGATGATCAGGAAGATGACAATGATCATGAGTAGGAGACGACACAAGGTCGTCGGAAGGGTAAAAAGTTCAAGAAGAACGAATATTACTGCCCTCCTTCTTGCTTCACTCTAAGCCAGGATGAGATCAAACAGTTTTTCAAGTGCCTTCTAGGAGTCAAATTTCCTTACGGCTACGCGGGCAAGATAAGCAGATACCTAGACGAGGCGAAGCAGAGGTTCAGTGGCATGAAGTCTCACGACTGTGCCGTGCTAATGACGCAGGTACTTCCGGTCGCACTAAGAGGGATAATGGACGAGCACGTCCGTGAAACGTTATTTGGCCTATGCAAGTTTTTCGACGTCATCTCTAGGAAGTCGATTGGCTTGAATCAGCTCGGAAGGCTACAGGAGGAGATCGTGGTGATACTATGTGAGCTTGAGGTCTACTTCCCACCCGCATTCTTCGACATTATGGTGCATCTGCTGGTCCATGTCGTGCAGGACATCGTACAACTCGGGCCGATGTTTCTCCACAGCATGATGGCGTTTGAAAGGATGAATGGACACATCAAAGGATACGTTCGCAACAGGTCCCATCCAGATGGAAGCATAGCCAAGGGCTTTCTGGCCGAAGAGTGCATATCTTTCTGCACGAATTATCTAGACATCGAGAACCCTGTCGGTCTTCCCGTCAACAGACACCTTGGCAAGCTCGACGGATCTGGTCACCGAGAGGGTCGTCGCATACTGCATGCAGACTTCGATTTTCGACGCGCGGACTTTGATCGAGCAAACCTCGTCGCGCTACAGCATTTAGAACTGGTCGATCCTTGGGTACAGAAGCACAAAAGGTTAATCGAGAAGAAGTACAGTGACCGGGGCATACAGAGGACGCAGGGAGAAATAATCAAAGAGCACAACTCAGATTTCACGCGTTGGTTTAGGCAGACGCTCCTTGATAATCCCCCGCGCTCGCATTCTTCTGACACGGAAAAGATCATATTCACCTTGTCGCAGGGACCGATGCAAAACCTGGTGACCTATCAGGCGTATGATATCAACGGCTACACATTCTACACGGAGGAAAAGGACAACAAGGGTGATTATCAGAACTCAGGCGTAACGTCGGAATTCTACACCGATGACAACGTGAAGGAAAGATTCTATGGAAGAATCGAGGAGATCTGGGAGCTCGACTACTGTGGAGAAAAGGTGCCGATGTTCCGTGTCAGATGGGCAAAGAGCGTCGAAAGAGAAGACCGATATTTCACAACCATGGTTATACCCGAAGCAGCCAAATCCAAGGCCGCCGGTGCAAACGTGGCCGCGAAAAATGAACCGTGGGTACTGGCTACCAAAGTGGATCAATGTTTTTTCATTACTGACCCGACAAAGCCTAGCCGTGTTGTCGTGAGGAGAGGAAAAAGAAACATCATCGGAATGGATGGAGTCGCCAACGAGAAAGACTTCGACCAGTACGGCGATCCAAAGATTGAAGATGACGACGACTACGATGCAGCAACATACATCACAAGAAGAAAAAGGACAACCCTACCCAAAAAAGGTAGCCCGTGCGAAAGAAAAAACATTAAAGTGTCGGGGCTAAATTATTCAACCGCGACAAAGAAGGGAAAAAAGATTGTAAAACGCTAGCTCAAAAAATATTGTAAACGCGTGGTCAAAAAAGATTGTAATATTCATGAACAAAGTATTATGAAATTTAGTTATACTTTAAATCATATTTTTGGGCATTTTTGGAATATTATTACTTTTGGACATTTTTGGAATATTTAAAAGTATTTTAAAATCAAAATAAAACTTCTATGGCATATATCACCACTTTTGGGCATTTTTTGGAATATTTAAAAGTGTTTTTAAAATCAAAACAAAAAATTGGGGCACCAGGATTCGAACCTGGGTGCTCTCAGGTTTAGAATAGAGTAGTGGGCAGAACCAGTGGGATAGGCTAGTATAGTTGTTAGCTAGTGGGTCTGTAGTTCTCTTATCCAGTAGTTAGAAGCCGATAGGCGTAGCGCACTAGCCAGTAGTGCGCTATAGATATCCATAGCGCACTATGCCCAAGTGCGCTATGCCTAACTGGCTTTATCCACTCGATCGAGCCGCCTCTCTCATCCCCATCTCTCCATCTCAGCCCGAGCCCCCTCTCTCATCCCCATCGACGCGCCGCCGCCGCATCCCATCTGCATCAACGCGTGCCCGCCAGGAGGAGGTGGAGGAGGAGCGTCGCCCGCGCGCCAGCCAGCTGCAGGACGAGGAGCGCTGCCCACGTGCTAGCCAGGAGGAGCGTCGCCCGCGCACCAGCCAGGAGGAGGTGGAGGTGGAGCGTCGCCAGCCAGGAGGAGGTGGACGAGGAGCGTCGCCCGCTCGCTCGCCTCGCCAGTGGACTCGACCGTCTACAGCCCTGCCTCGCCAGCCACCTCACCTGCAGGCTCGTCCTCGTCCTCGTCTCAGAGAGGTGAGTCTTCTCCCCTCTCTCCATCTCCCCCTCTCTCCATCTCACCCGCGGGCATTGATTTAGAATTAGATTTAGGTTTAGGTTGACAGTGAGGTTTAGGTTGATTTAGGATTAGGTTGACAGTGAGGTTTAGGTTGATTTAGGATTAGATTTAGGTTTAGGTTTAGGTTTAGGTAGTAGCAGTAGCTTGATTTAGGTTGATTTAGCAGTAGATTTAGTGCTGAAATGATGCAAGCTGTTAATCTGAAATGGTTTACCATTTCGATCTGAATTCGATATTTTTTTCTCATAGTGATCTGAATTCGACTTTAATGTTTGTAGTATAAACAGTTTTGGCTTGAAATGGGCTAGTTAAACCAGTGCAGTAGTTTTTTAAGCAATAAATGGATACTTTTCTAACCTCTCCATGTTCTGTTAATAAATCAGTCAATCATGTCACTTCTATTTTTGGCTTGAAATGGGCTAGTTAAACCAGTGCAGTAGTTTTTTAAGCAATAAATGGATACTTTTCTAACCTCTCCATGTTCTGTTAATAAATCAGTCAATCATGTCACTTCTATTTTTGGCTTGAAATGGGCTAGTTAAACCAGTGCAGTAGTTTTCCTGTAGCTTCTATTTTTGTCCCTTCCCTCTTACTGTTCCCATCAATTCTAGTGCTCACCTCAGTTACCAGTACAACCTATGCCAGTGTAACCTATGCCAGTGCTCACCTCAGTTACCTGCATCACTTCTCACTCTTCTCATGCAATGCAGCAGTAGATTAATATAGGACTAGATATGTGCAGTAGATGGCCAATGTCCTTATCATGGTGATAACAGTCATGAATTTTTTTAACCCAAGCACTAGATTAATATAGCACTAGATATGTGCAGTAGATTAATATAGCACTAGATTAATATGGCATTGATGTCCTTATCATGGTGATAACAGATATGTGCAGTAGATTAATATAGCACTAGATGGTCATATATTCTTTAACCCAAGCATGAAATAAAACATCACTCATGCATCAAGTCCAGTAACTTCTTGCAAGTCCAGTAGATGAATATAGCAGTAAGATGGTCATATTTTATCAAGTCCAGTAATAATAGACAGAGAGCCTGAGCCATTGGTTGATCAGATTAGGAAAAACTTGTGGACTATGGAAGTGTTGAATGCATCTGCCGGTGGACTGTGTAAGTGTTGATCAGATCAGACAGAGAGCCTTTGTAACCTGTGGACTGTGTTGCTGTCAAGTTAGATGTAGTTGCTGTCAAGTTAGATGTCTGCATTGCACCTGTAGTTGCTATCAAGTTGCTGTCAAGTTAGATGTCTGCATTGCACCTGTAGTTGCTGTCAAGTTAGGTGTAGTTGATGTCAAGTTAGATGCCTGCATTGCACCTGTAGTTGCTGTCAAATTAAAACAAGTCTGCATTGCACCTGTAGTTGCTGTCAAGTTAGATGTCGAGCTTGTGCTAGCCAAGGTGAACTGAATTGAACTGTGTATACTTGTCATTTGCTATTATTTGCTGTCATTTGTTCACAGAACTAAAAATTATGTTGCCGTCATTTTCTTGCTAAACTTGTGCTTATTATGGTGTATGGTGTATTCTCATTTTCTTATTGCAAGCAAATGACAGCAAGGATTGTTGTTATTGTTGTAGCACTTGAAATTATTCTTGTGCTTGTATGAAGCACTTTATTATGTCCCGTATGCAGGGTCTTGTATGAAATGAGTCCTGATTTTTGCCGAAATGTTGATTAACTTCCGTTTCGGCAGAAATCGGGCACTCCTAGTTTAAGAAAATTAGCAAAGGTCATGCCGGATTTTTCCGTGCATTTAACCAATTATTTGTTTTTTATTAGTGCAAAGATGTGTGACAACGACGAGGCTGGATGTTCTAAGCGCATCAGCGCTGAAGGAGAACTCAGACCTCCGAATAAACAATTGACATTCTGGGAGGCGGCCCAGCGTCTAGAAGACGATGAAGAATACCATCCTTCGGAGAGCGAGGATGATGAGATGGAAGACGCGGAGGAAGAAGCCGAAGGAACGACGGACGATGAAACCACTGATGGCGGCGAGGGCACAGGGAGTGGTAGCAACCCTCCTAAGAAGAAGAAGCCGAAGGACCGGCGCCCGAACACGGCCGGCACGGTCAGGGAGGAAATTACCGAAGTGAGCCCATCAGGGGTTCCTTTGGAGCCCGCCCTTGTCGTCAAAGGGTACGGTGGGCAAGTGGCGGCGATCACCCGGACAACCATCTCGATCAACACCGAGAATCTCCGGCATAAAGATAATGGCCACTTGCGCACACTCCTCTTCGAGAAGCTGCACGCAAGATACAAGTTCCCCGCTAAGTATCAGAACACAAATTATCATGGGAACGAAGTAAACAAATCCGCCCTCACAAAGATGAGCACCGCCCTGGCCAGCTGGAGAACCCGGATAAAGAAGAAGATCTATAAAGAAGGCAAAAGTCTCGAGGAGATCCAGAAGATTGACCCGCAGATCACCGAAGATCAGTTCCGGGAGTTCAAGGAGAGGTGTGAATCCGAAAGAGCCCTGGCCAATAGTAATCGGGGAAAGGTGCTGCAGGCGATGAATATAGGTCATCACCATCTCGGATCTGGTGGATACAGAACCGCGGAGGCCAAATGGAATAAGGAGGACGAAGAGTATAGATCCAAGGGGATAGAAAACCCCTTTGCTAAATTCGAACCCAGGCAGGTTCGAAACTTCATCAGGGCCCGTTACCATGTGGACCCAAAAACCAAACAACTCACCGCGAATCCTGCGGTGAAGGAATTCGAGGAAATTGTGGTAAGTATAATCTAATTACCGCGGATCAACATGATTGCAATCTAATCGATGATCTAAATGATTCACTGTTACTTCTTCTGCAGGAGGAGGAAATTGTTGCTAGTCATGGATCCCAGGGTTCCTCATCCCAGGGGTCGACGGCGGCCACCCGGTGGGATAACCCTTTTAACAGGGCGATGAACCGGGCCAAGAAAATAGAGCCGGTTACGAAGAAGCCGTCGTCGGCTAGCCGTCTGGCCGGCCTCGGGGGTAAGAATTGGGTGGATCATTTTGGTCCACCGCCGAGGACGCATGTGGCGCCGTCGGGAAGGAGCGAGGAGGAAAACAGAGAGGTTCAAGAACTTAAGGTACAAGTGGCGCGGATCCCGCAGATCGTCCAAGACAACCTGGCAATCACCCTTACGTCCTTCCTGCCTACCTTGGTGGAGTCAATAGCGAACTGGAGTGCGGGTGGTCGAGTAGGGCCGTGCCCGATTCCAAGCATGGTCAGCAGCCACTCGAACAACACGACGCCGACGAATCAGGCGAACTACATGTTGGTGCCCCCTGCCATCGTCGCGGCGGCACCGGAGCTCCAAGCACCCGTCGGTAGGGAGAATACACCGGCGGCCAGCACCGCGCCATCAAGCAGCCCTTCCGTCTCTTGCACGCCCGTCGCCGTATGCGGTGCGTCGACATTAGCCGATCTCGACGCCATCACGGTAAACAAATTGCTTTAATTACCGCCTTTCATGCCATCTATATATTACTCTTGTGGCATCTCGCTCTGACGACGCCGTACATGTTTTCTGCAGACGGATGTTCCTTGCACTCTCTTATGCTACGTGAACAACGAGCTGAGGGATGTTGCCAAGGGTACCATCGTTCAACCCTTGCAGCGCACGTTCCACTCAAAACCGATGCCAGATAGCGTGCACAGGGTTAAAATTAGTCGGGTGCTAAGGGGCTGCGACGACCTGGAACCTCCCATTCAACCCCCAGGAGCGGATGAAGAAGAGTCGTCTGTCCTCAGAAGTTGCTTCGGCTTGTTCTTGCTATGGCCAAAGAGCATGATCCGTTTGGGGACGGCGGGGGCCATCACGCCACAGACAACAGCACCGCCTGTCGTGCCAGCGACAAGCGGTGGCAAGGCCCCCTTACCGCCCTCGCCGTCACCTCCACGCGGTGGGTCGGATGATCATGTTGATGATATGCACATGGCGCAGGATCCGGCCGAGGACGACGAAGACTGGAATGATCACTTCTTCAGCACTCAGTTTGGCAACGAAGAAGACCTAGCTGGTGGCCCCACAAAGAAAGCCACTATCACCAAGCGTCTATTTGGTTCTCAGGAGACGCCTCCAGCTTGCGCCTTTACAGATCCAGCTGATACAACCAACCGACCCTTTATTCTAAGCCCTGACACACTACATAGGGCGGCCGGTGCTCAGATTGCGGTGCCTGCCCGCTCTCCGAAAGGAAAAAAGGGCAGGAAAAGAAAATCTAGCAGCTCGATCCAGCCGGTGGCGTCAACAACTGCGAATCCGATCAGGTTTCGGGACGGGCCTCCAAGACCCGAGGGTATTATGTGGAGGATTCATGTGGCGGGTGAGCCCATGCTACCTAAGAATTTGCGGAAGCTCGCCAGTTCGGAACTGCAGAGTGTGCATGACGGCATGCTGACGATAGAGAGACACCTTCTATCGGAGAAAGATCCCTCGCACCCGGTATTCGTGGTTAAGGTGCCACCAGGCTTGGGCTTCGTCGACACTGCCCCCGCGGATCTGTTCTTCCTGCGGTTCGAGGACATCTTCAATATGTTCCACCTATACCCGCTGCACTATTCCATGGTCCGTCTCTTTTCTCTCAGCCTGGCCACGCAGATCATTAGAGAGAACACACCGGGCATCGCTATAGTGGACCCCTACTACATGCGTGACAGCTGCTTGGGTTCCCCCGCCGAACGACGTATCGTGGCCTCGTACCTAAAAAGAATCTTCGTGGCGAACAAGACAAAGGAATACATTCTCGTGCCTTACTTTCCCGAGTAAGTCGTTATTCAGTCGCCACCGTCGATTGGCTTTATTAGATCATCATCATTATTTTTTCAACACATTCCATTTGAATTTTTTGCGCAGAGATGAACACTGCACGCTCATCTCCTTATCGCCGAAGCATTCCCACGCCACGTATTTCGACTCGGGGAGTCTAGAAAAGAAGAAAAACTACGACAAGATCAAGGAAGTTCTGGATGATGCTCTCACTGGCTATGCCTCGACGGAAGGCACCAGCTTCGTGCGTAAGAAGGTCAAGTTCGGCAGGCACGTCTTCAACCACGTAACAGAGTTCCCCTGCGTGAAGCAGCCGGAAAACAGTAAGAAGGAAGCCTACTACGCACTCCATCACATGAGGGCGTTCCTACTTGACCAGCAGAATTCTACGCTGCCAGATCATCTCAAACAGTGGGCCGAAGCAAAGGCCAAGATCAATGATTCGGATATTAGACAAGAGATGTATCGCATCCAGCAGCAGTTTGGGGCAATCATCTTTCGTGATGTCATGACTTCAGGGGGATCTTCTACGGAGGAAATATCCTGAATAACCGTGACATAGAAGATCGCCTAGAGATGCAGGGTGACTATAGGAAGTTCATGATGAGGCAGGGCGTCCTCCCGTTCCCTAAGCCGAGCCAGAAGGCTTGATGTTGGCCTAGTTGTAGTTGCAAACTATAGATGATCTTTGTGTGTGTGTGGACGACAAGTGTACTTATCTTATTAGGTTTATGAATCACCGCTTACTTATTTTGCTTATTATTATTATATATCAATCAATTCTTGGTTTTTTGCTTACTCTTTGGTTCTCGGACGACAAGTGTGAGTTATTTTTGTCTTTTTCGAGAATATGCCGATGATTGAAATGTCGTGGCACAATATATATGTGAATGTGCTATGACGGGATTGTTAGCCTTGTGATATGCACAAGTCCAGGAATTGTGCATCCTACTTGGCTAACAGTCCCATCATAAGCATATTCCTGTGTCCAACGACCTAGCTAGTTATATATGAGGCATTCTTTTCGAGTTATTTTTGTCTTTTTCGAGAATATGCCGATGATTGAAATGTCGTGGCACAATATATATGTGAATGTGCTATGTCGGGATTGTTAGCCTTGTGATATGCACAAGTCCAGGAATTGTGCATCCTACTTGGCTAACAGTCCCATCATAAGCATATTCCTGTGTCCAACGACCTAGCTAGTTATATATGAGGCATTCTTTTCGAGTTATTTTTGTCTTTTTCGAGAATATGCCGATGATTGAAATGTCGTGGCACAATATATATGTGAATGTGCTATGACGGAATTGTTAGCCTTGTGATATGCACAAGTCCAGGAATTGTCCATCCTACTTGGCTAACAGTCCCATCATAAGCATATTCATGTGTCCAACGACCTAGCTAGTTATATATGAGGCATTCTTTTCGAGTTATTTTTGTCTTTTTCGAGAATATGCCGATGATTGAAATGTCGTGGCACAATATATATGTGAATGTGCTATGACGGGATTGTTAGCCTTGTGATATGCACAAGTCCAGGAATTGTGCATCCTACTTGGCTAACAGTCCCATCATAAGCATATTCCTGTGTCCAACGACCTAGCTAGTTATATATGAGGCATTCTTTTCGAGTTATTTTTGTCTTTTTCGAGAATATGCCGATGATTGAAATGTCGTGGCACAATATATATGTGAATGTGCTATGTCGGGATTGTTAGCCTTGTGATATGCACAAGTCCAGGAATTGTGCATCCTACTTGGCTAACAGTCCCATCATAAGCATATTCCTGTGTCCAATGACCTAGCTAGTTATATATGAGGCATTCTTTTCGAGTTATTTTTGTCTTTTTCGAGAATATGCCGATGATTGAAATGTCGTGGAACAATATATATGTGAATGTGCTATGACGGAATTGTTAGCCTTGTGATATGCACAAGTCCAGGAATTGTCCATCCTACTTGGCTAACAGTCCCATCATAAGCATATTCATGTGTCCAACGACCTAGCTAGTTATATATGAGGCATTCTTTTCGAGTTATTTTTTTCTTTTTCGAGAATATGCCGATGATTGAAATGTCGTGGCACAATATATATGTGAATGTGCTATGAAGGGATTGTTAGCCTTGTGATATGCACAAGTCCAGGAATTGTGCATCCTACTTGGCTAACAGTCCCATCATAAGCATATTCCTGTGTCCAACGACCTAGCTAGTTATATATGAGGCATTCTTTTCGAGTTATTTTTGTCTTTTTCGAGAATATGCCGATGATTGAAATGTCGTGGCACAATATATATGTGAATGTGCTAACCCGGGATCACTAGAGGAAAAAGGGCCATCCGTTCGCGACCCCTCGGAGCATTAGTCCCGGTTGCGCCAGCAACCGGGACTAATGCTGGCACGCGTCCCGGTTGGAGCGGGCACGGGGCCAGGGGGCATGGGTCCCGGTTGGTAAGGGGGCATGCGTCCCGGTTGGAGCCACCAACCGGGACTAAAGGTTTGGCCACAGCCACGTGGCGTGGCACGCACCTTTAGTCCCGGTTGCTGGCTCCAACCGGGACTAAAGACCCCTTGCCCTCTATAAATGCAACGCCCCAGCCCCCTCTGCCTCCACTCTGTTTTTTCGAATGGTGTAAGGTGTGAGGGTGTGTGCTAGTTTTTTCTCATGCATGCATTGAAGGTGTTTGTTGAAATGTTTGAGTGAAAAATCCAGTTGAATTTCTCATAGAACAAAAATATAGAAGGTGTCCGAGACGCACTTGAGCTTTCTCCTCTTTATTTCCCTCGATCGAGGTTAGCAATCCTATCTTTTCTAGGTCATTGATACAATTCATGTGTCGGTGTGAATTGGTTATTTCACTATTTACGATGTCCTGTTTTTTGATAAACTTACTTATATGATGCAGATGAACGGTAGGGAATGGATGTACGGTGACCGGCGGGTAGCCGGGTATATCAAAGGCGTGGATAAATTTATCGATGTGGCTACGGCAAACAAAGAGAATGGATTTATACGTTGTCCATGTGTTCAATGTTGGAACAACAAGGAGTACTCTTCCTCGAAAATCATTCGCGGCCACCTGATTATGAAAGGTTTCATGCCCAACTATAATTGCTGGACCAAGCACGGGGAAAGAGGGGTTATGATGGAAGATGGTGAAGAAGAAGATGATGATAACAACTATCATCATATGTTTCCTGAATACGGTGATACTGCTATGGAAGACAATGGAGAGGAAAAAGGTGAAGAACGGGCATCAGATGAGCCGGCTGATGAACTTGGTAGGGTCATTTCTGATGCAAAGCGAGACTGTGAAACAGAAAATGAGAAGTTGAAGTTAGAGGGCATGTTAGAAGATCACAAGAAATTGTTGTACCCAAATTGTGAAGATGGCAGCACAAAGCTCGGTACCACACTGGAATTGTTGCGATGGAAGGCAGAGTGTGGTCTAACTGACTCCTCATTTGAAAAGATGCTGAAAATAATGAAGCCGAAGTTTCCAAAACATAACGAACTTCCCGATAGTACCTACGAAGCAAAGAAGACTCTCTGTCCTCTGGGATTAGATGTGCAAAAGATACATGCATGCATTAATGACTGCATCCTCTACCGCGGTAAGGAGTATGAGAATTTAGATAAATGCCCGGTATGCAACGCGTTGCGGTATAAGATCAGACGAGATGACCCTGGTGATGTTGAGGGAGAGCCCCTCCGGAAGAGGGTTCCTGCTAAGGTTATGTGGTATGCTCCTATAATACCAAGGTTGAAACGCATGTTCAGAAACAAAGAGCATGCCAGGTTGTTGCGATGGCACAAAGAAGACCGTAAGAAAGACGGGGAGTTGAGACACCCTGCTGATGGGTCACAGTGGAGAAAAATCGAGAGAGACTTCCCAGACTTTGCAGGTGACGCAAGGAACTTATGGTTTGGTCTAAGTACGGATGGCATGAATCCTTTTGGGGAGCAGAGCTGCAGTCACAGCACCTGGCCCGTGACTCTATGTATCTACAACCTGTCTCCTTGGTTGTGCATGAAGCATAAGTTCATTATGATGCCAGTGCTCATCCAAGGCCCGAAGCAACCGGGCAACGACATTGATGTGTACCTTAGGCCATTAGTTGAAGAACTCTTACAGTTGTGGGGCAAACCAGGTGTACGTGCGTGGGATGAGAACAAACAGGAGCCATTTAATCTACGAGGGTTGTTATTCGTAACCATCAATGATTGGCCTGCTCTTAGTAACCTTTCAGGACAGACAAACAAAGGATATAAGGCATGCACCCACTGTTTAGATAAGACCGAAGGTACATATTTGCATAAATGCAAGAAGGTTGTGTACCTAGCAAATCGACGATTTCTTCCGACCAATCATCCCGTAAGAAAGAAAGGCAAGCATTTCAAAGGTGAGGCAGATCACCGGAAGAAGCCTGAACTCCCAGCTGGTGATGATGTATTTGGTATGGTCAAGGACATAGAAGTAATCTTTGGAAAGGGTCCCGATGGTCAATCAGTTCCGAACGACGTCGCTACAGGACACGCACCCATGTGGAAGAAGAAATCTATATTTTGGGAGCTGCCATATTGGAAAGTCCTGCGTGTCCGCTCTTCAATCGACGTGATGCACGTGACGAAGAATCTCTGTGTGAACCTGCTAGGATTCCTAGGCGTGTATGGGAAGACAAAAGATACACCTGAAGCACGGGAGGACCAACAAATTATGAAAGACCCAAAGAACATGCATACAGATAACAAGACGGATAAAGGGCGTCACTTAAGTCGTGCCAGCTATGCTCTTACCAAAGCAGAGAAGGAAATCTTTTTTGAAGTCCTTTATAGTATCAAGGTGCCGTCGGGCTTCTCATCTAATATAAAGGGGATAATAAATATGGCAGAGAAAAAGTTCCAAAACCTGAAGTCTCATGACTGTCACGTGATTATGACGCAGTTGCTTCCGATTGCATTGAGGGGGCTTCTACCAGAAAATGTTCGAGTACCCATTGTGAAGCTGTGTGCATTCCTCAATGCAATATCTCAGAAGGTAATCAATCCAGATATTCTGCCAAGGTTACAGAAGGATGTGGTACAATGTCTTGTTAGTTTTGAATTGGTGTTCCCACCATCCTTCTTCAATATTATGACGCATCTCCTGGTTCATCTAGTGGAAGAGATTGCCATTCTCGATCCGGTATTTCTGCACAATATGTTCCCCTTTGAGAGGTTCATGGGAGTCTTAAAGAAATATGTTCATAACCGTGCTAGACCAGAAGGAAGCATCTCCAAGGGATATGGAACAGAGGAGGTCATTGAGTTTTGTGTTGACTTTATTCCTGACCTTAAGCCGATTGGTGTTTCTGACTCGCGGCATGAGGGAAGACTAAGTGGAAAAGGCACGCTGGGAAAGAAAGCACTGATATGTAGGGACGGGGATTCTTTCACTAAAGCACACTACACAGTTCTACATAATTCCACCTTGGCAGCTCCGTATATGGAGGAACACAAGAATATTGTACGCTCCAAAAACCCGGGGAAGCCTGAATCATGGATTACAGATGAACACATGAAGTCTGTCGGTGGTTGGATGCGGACACATCTCTTGAATGACACCACTGTTGGAGATCAGCTATACTTGTTGGCCGCGTCACCATCTTCTACTGTATTGAATTTCCAAGGGTACGAAATAAATGGGAATACATTCTACACGATCGCCCAAGATAAAAAGAGCACCAACCAAAATAGTGGTGTCCGCTTTGATGCAATAGACGAGAATGGACAAAAGGACACATATTATGGTTACATAGAGGAGATATGGGAACTAGACTATGGAGTCTCTTTTAAGGTCCCTTTGTTTCGCTGCAAATGGGTCAACCTGAATG
Source organism: Avena sativa (assembly GCA_916181665.1). Classification (NCBI taxonomy): domain Eukaryota; kingdom Viridiplantae; phylum Streptophyta; class Magnoliopsida; order Poales; family Poaceae; genus Avena; species Avena sativa. Next base: position 483,862,045 of record OV702283.1, read on the forward strand.
GGGAAGGGGTAAAGATAGACCAGTTGTACGGAATGACAACAGTGGATCTCAACAATCTTGGTTATAGAGATGAACCATTCGTCCTAGCCAATGATGTGTCTCAGGTTTTCTATGTGAAGGACATGTCCTCAAGACCGAAAAAAAGAAAAAATATGCAAACGAATACATCATATGATGATCCAAAGCGTCACATAGTTCTTTCAGGGAAAAGAAACATCGTGGGAATCGAGGGCAAGACAGACATGTCAGAAGATTATAATAAGTTTGATGAAATTCCGCCCTTCACAGTGAAAACTGACCCAAGCATTCCGTTAAGTAAAGAAGATGCTCCATGGTTACGTCTGAAGCGGTCATAAGGAATGACATATGCCAAGAAGTTCATGCTCATATTATGTAACTCTAGTTCATGTCTTTCGCGGTTTGTGGCTTGACCGAAGGATATCTTTCGCGGTTTGTGGCCTTTAGTCCCGGTTTTGTAGTCTCAGTTTTTAATATTAATAAATGTCTTGAGTGTTAGTCCCATTTTGTAGCTGGACCGGGAGTGCCTCTATGACCAGTTTCTCGGAGATGCCGGAGGACTGGGCTCCGTCGGCATCTCCCTGAAACTGGCCGCAGTGGTGTCCCTGCTCTCGAAAACCATCTTGCAGCTTGTAACTTCACTAACTAGATCAATACGCCTCAGAGCTAACTAATTTCACATATTAGGGAGTGCCTCTATGACCAGTTTCTCGGAGATGCCGGAGGACTGGGCTCCGTCGGCATCTCCCTGAAACTGGCCGCAGTCGTGTCCCTGCTCTCGAAAACCATCTTGCAGCTTGTAACTTCACTAACTAGATCAATACGCCTCGGAGCTAACTAATTTCACATATTAGGGAGTGCCTCTATGACCAGTTTCTCGGAGATGCCGGAGGACTGGGCTCCGTCGGCATCTCCCTGAAACTGGCCGTAGTGGTGTCCCTGATCTCTAAAACCATCTTGGAGATGCCTCAAACTGGCTGGAGGACTGGACTCACAAGGATGCATATTTATAGTACAAGCAGCTCGGCATAATGTCGACACTCACCCCTATTATTAGTGCTGACTCATCTTTAGTCCCGGTTGGTGTCTCCAACCGGGACTAAAGGTTCATCTTTAGTCCCGGTTGGTGACACCATCCGGGACAAGGTACAAGCCGCACGACATAATGTCGACACTCACCCCTATTATTAGTGTTGTCTGGCCCACTCTGCCGCAATCCCTTTAGTCCCGGTTTGTGACTACATCCGGGACTAAATGTGTGCCGAACAATGATCATGTGTGTGTGGACATTGGTATGTAGAACAATGTTGCAGGAGGAAGTTTTCCTTTTTGTCGCACGGAAAATCCCTTTTCCATTTTCCGAGCGCAAAAAACGGGTCGTTTTGTGAAGTAACCACCAAAATGCCGTTTCAGAATGCTACCGTCCTATTTTCCTAAAATACTAGACCACCTCACATGGACTATATCCCAACCGGTACAAATCGGGACTAAATATGAACCCTCTCTTTATATAGGCATTTCCCTCTATTTATTAGGTAACACTTAAGACATTTATTAATATTAAAAACCGGGACAAATCGGGACTAGCTAACACTCAGGCCTAAAGCCGCCCCCTTTAGTCATAATCATGCCTAGTCCTATAGTACGCAACTTCAGGGTCTTCATCGTCGTCGTCATCATCATCGTCATCGTCACCTGCCACTCCGGGGATCCTCAGCCCATCCATGGCATATACCAGGGGCCATTCCAGCCTTGGATTCACGGCGGGTGGGAGAGGGGTCTCCTGGAAGATGATGTTGCTACCGCCGGGACAGTGTGGGGCCTGTGGCGGGTGGACTCGTGGGCACCGTAGGCGAGGATGGTCTCCCCCGGCGATGTAGCGCATCACTTCGATGATAGTACGGTTCTCCCACCACAGACGACGGCCGACTTCGTTGTTGTTCACCGGTGGCGGGCCATCACCCTCGTACCTGGCGAGCTCCCTTTCCCGCCTATTAGCGAAGAAGGCATTCCAGGTGTCATAGTTGTCGGGATCCCACTGGGGATCCATCCGCTGCTCCGGCGTGAGCTCGTGGTAGAAGTGCTTTGTGATGGCCGCCTGGCGCGCGGAACCTTGAGGGACAGGAGGGACAGGAACCCCTCCAGCGCTCAGCATTCAGCCGGCGGGCGGCCGGTACCCCGGTGGACAAGGGTAGTTGGAGGCGCACAGCGCCTCGGTCTCCTCGAGGGTCAGAATGGCCCAGTAGGCGTTGTCCATTGTTCTAAGAGAGGAAGGTGTGGATGTGTGGATAGCCATGACACGATCACCCTAAATATAGAGGGAAAGGGCGGGAAAACTTGGCGTGAAGCTTTGGGAAATGGCGGGAAATATCTTTAGTCCCGGTTAGTGACTACATCCGGGACTAAAAGCTCTAGTAGAAAGGAAAGGGCGGGAAAACTTGGCGGGAAGAGGTGGGAAATGGCGGAAAATATTTTTAGTCCCGGTTTGTGACTACATCCGGGACTAAATGTGTGCCGGACAATGATCATGTTTCGAAAAAACCTTCATAAAATTACCTATCATGTTCGAGGTTTCATGGCTTTCGGTCCAAATGACCGATGTTATGTGCTGAATCACGGCATAGTTTGTGATGTTGTGCCCATATTATGCATGTGTGTGGAAATTGGTATGGAGAACAATGTTGCAGGAGGAAGTTTTCCTTTTTGTCGCACGGAAAAGCCCTTTTCCATTTTCCGAGCGCAAAAAACGGGTCGTTTTGTGAAGTAACCACCAAAATGCCGTTTCAGAATGCTACCGTCCTATTTTCCTAAAATACTAGACCACCTTACATGGACTATATCCCAACCGGTACATCTCAAACCTTTTCGTCCATCCCGGGTAAAAAGGACAAATGTGTGCCGAATCGGTAGGAAGTGGGTCCGGTTTGTACTACAGGTACATGATCTATCGCCCGTGATTTTTTGAAAAAATCATTTTTAGACTCGCAATATGTGGTTTCTTCAGAGATCCAATGCAAGTTCTAACAATGCCCGTCCCCTATCTTCATGCACACCGGTTCGACCATAGTTAGAAATTCAAATAATTCAAAACGGGCATAATAAATTCAAAAAAAATCCGAACAATGAAAATCCTTCGCGTGGTGTCATATTATGTTACATAGTTGAAAGGAAAAATACCAGACTTGGTATATTGATCATGTTTCGAAAAAACCTTCACAAAATTACCTATCATGTTCGAGGTTTCATGGCTTTCGGTCCAAATGACCGATGTTATGTGCTGAATCACGGCATAGTTTGTGATGTTGTGCCCATATTATGCATGTGTGTGGACATTGGTATGGAGAACAATGTTGCAGGAGGAAGTTTTCCTTTTTGTCGCACGGAAAAGCCCTTTTCCATTTTCCGAGCGCAAAAAACGGGTCGTTTTGTGAAGTAACCACCAAAATGCCGTTTCAGAATGCTACCGTCCTATTTTCCTAAAATACTAAACCACCTTACATGGACTATATCCCAACCGGTACATCTCAAACCTTTTCGTCCATCCCGGGTAAAAAGGACAAATGTCTGCCGAATCGGCAGGAAGTGGGTCCGGTTTGTACTACAGGTACATGATCTACCGCCCGTGATTTTATGAAAAAATCATTTTTAGACTCGCAATATGTGGTTTCTTCAGAGATCCAATGCAAGTTCTAACAATGCCCGTCCCCTATCTTCATGCACACCGGTTCGACCATAGTTAGAAATTCAAATAATTCAAAACGGGCATAATAAATTCCAAAAAAATCCGAACAATGAAAATCCTTCGCGTGGTGTCATATTATGTTACATAGTTGAAAGGAAAAATACCAGACTTGGAATATTGATCATGTTTCGAAAAAACCTTCAGAAAATTACCTATCATGTTCGAGGTTTCATGGCTTTCGGTCCAAATGACCGATGTTATGTGCTGAATCACGGCATAGTTTGTGATGTTGTGCCCATATTATGCATGTGTGTGGACATTGGTATGGAGAACAATGTTGCAGGAGGAAGTTTTCCTTTTTGTCGCACAGAAAAGCCCTTTTCCATTTTCCGAGCGCAAAAAATGGGTCGTTTTGTGAAGTAAACACCAAAATGCCGTTTCAGAATGCTACCGTCCTATTTTCCTAAAATACTAGACCACCTTACATGGACTATATCCCAACCGGTACATCTCAAACCTTTTCGTCCATCCCTGGTAAAAAGGACAAATGTCTGCCGAATCGGTAGGAAGTGGGTCCGGTTTGTACTACAGGTACATGATCTACCGCCCGTGATTTTTTGAAAAAATCATTTTTAGACTCGCAATATGTGGTTTCTTCAGAGATCCAATGCAAGTTCTAACAATGCCCGTCCCCTATCTTCATGCACAAACGGGCATAATAAATTCAAAAAAAAACCGAACAATGAAAATCCTTCGCGTGGTGTCATATTATGTTACATAGTTGAAAGGAAAAATACCAGACTTGGTATATTGATCATGTTTCGAAAGGAAAAATCCGAACAATGGCCGTCCCCTATCACTTCTTATGTTTATAGTTTTTCTAAATTCCAAATTGATATTAAAAAAATATAAGTTAATTCATTTTTAATTGTAAATGGTTCATATTTTAAATGGTTACATTAATTATTTTTTAAAACAGAAAATGTTTTTGAATTATTTATTCAAATCCATACACTTCTTATGTTTAAAGTTTTTCTAAATTCCAACTTAATATTCAAAAATATATGTTAATTAACTTTAAAAGGTTACATTAATTATTTTTTAGAAATAGAAAATGGTTTTGGATTATTTATTCAAATCCATACACTTCTTATGTTTAAAGTTTTTCTAAATTCCAAATTAATATTAAAAAATATAAGTTAATTCATTTTAAAAGGTTACATTAATTATTTTCTAGAAATAGAAAATGGTTTTGGATTATTTATTCAAATCCATACACTTCTTATGTTTAAAGTTTTTCTAAATTCCAAATTGATATTAAAAAAATATAAGTTAATTCATTTTTAATTGTAAATGGTTCATATTTTAAATGGTTACATTGATTGTTTTTTAAAACAGAAAATGGTTTTGAATTATTTATTCAAATCCAAACACTTTTTATGTTTAAAGTTTTTCTAAATTCCAAATTGATATTAAAAAAATAAAAGTTAATTCATTTTTAATTGTAAATGGTTCATATTTTAAATGGTTACATTAATTATTTTTTAAAACAGAAAATGGTTTTGAATTATTTATTCAAATCCAAACACTTTTTATGTTTAAAGTTTTTCTAAATTCCAAATTGATATTAAAAAAATAAAAGTTAATTCATTTTTAATTGTAAATGGATCATATTTTAAATGGTTACATTAATTATTTTTTAAAACAGAAAATGGTTTTGAATTATTTATTCAAATCCAAACACTTTTTATGTTTAAAGTTTTTCTAAATTCCAAATTGATATTAAAAAAATAAAAGTTAATTCATTTTTAATTGTAAATGGTTCATATTTTAAATGGTTACATTAATTATTTTTTAAAACAGAAAATGGTTTTGAATTATTTATTCAAATCCAAACACTTTTTATGTTTAAAGTTTTTCTAAATTCCAAAATAATTATCATTTAAAAAACAATACAAATTTAAACCCCAAAATAAAAAATAAGGCGGGAACAGAGAGAAAACACCTAAATTTTTTTGAAAACAGGGGAATATGTCCCGGTTGGAGCCACCAACCGGGACTAAAGACCACCTGCGCGCCAACGCTTGGGCTGCTGAAAATTTTGGAGTATAGGTCCCGGTTGGTGGCTCCAACCGGGACGTATGACCCTTTAGTCCCGGTTGGAGCCACCAACCGGGACTAAAGGTCCTTCCTTTATAACTGCGCACGCCTCTTCTTCTTCTTCCCCTTCTCCATTCTCTGCAACCCGATGCGCCGCATAGAGACGCCGCCGCCCCGATCCCCCGGATGCCGGCAGGCTGCCCCATCCTTGCGCGCCCGGTGTCGCCGTCAGCACCGCCGCCTCCACCCTTCATCTCCGTCCATCGCCGCGCGCTGCCTCCGTCCTCCGTACCAGCGCCGCCTCCGTCCTCCGTACCGGCCAGCACCGGTGCCTCCATCCTCCACGTACCAGCGCCGCCGCCTCGGTACCAGCGTCGCGCCACCGCGCCGCCTCTCCCTCTCCTCCCCGATCGCCATAGTGTCGCCCGCACCCACCGTCGCCGCCGGTACCGCACGTACCCGAGGCTCCCCTTTTTTAGTTTTTTACTTGATTTAGGTGATGATTATTTTAGGTGTATTAGTTGTTAGATGATTTATTTGTTAGATGATTTAGTTGTTAGATGATATAGGTGTATTTAGATGATGTAGATGATTTAGGTGTATTTAGATGATGTAGATGATTTAGTTGATGATTATTTTAGGTGTATGTGTAGATGATTATTTAGTTGTTAGATGATTTCGTTGTTAGATGATTTAGTTGTTTGGTTATAACTCGACGCCGCCGCCGCTCGAGCTCGACGGAGGCGACGCTCCGGTGACCAAGAAGGAGCGGCGCCGCCTCTCTCTAACGCGCGGTGAGCCTCTGCACCTCCCAGTGCCCTCCGTTTGCCCGCTTGCTTGTTGTAGCCGCCACAGCGCCGTCCCCGGTGAGCACCCGACGGTGGCCGCCGAGATGATGTCACCCCGGCGTCACGCTGACGTGGCCCACGGACCCGCTGACCTTTGACCACCACGGTGGCTTGCTGATGTGGCATAGGGCCCAGCACTCAGTGACAGTGGCTAGGTTCTGTCTTGGTAAAAAAAACCCAACCCTTTGCTGATGTCATATTGACACAGTAATTCAATTTTAAATGATTTAATAATTCCAGAAATTGATATAAACTTGTAAATTCAATATCTTTTTATTTATAAGTCAGAAAAATACAAATAATATATCAAATTGTTCAGAAAAATGAAACCTATCTATTTATCCTATAATCATGCATTGTTCAACAATTTAAATGACAAGTATAATTAGAAGAACAAATGCACCCCTCTCATATGTTCCGGAGTTTCCCCGAGTTAGGGTTTTCACCCGTCGGAACCCCGATTAAATCGTCGACCATGTCTTAGGGTTACATTCCAATGCAAATTAACTTGTCATATCATCGTACTTGCTTGAGCATTGCATCGATGCCATGTTTTGATTGTTTCCCTTTCTTTTCGGTGTTTCGATTATTAGGTTTATTATTAGTTAGGTATTATTAGGTTTATTAATTAGTTTGGTATTATTGGTCTTCAGCCCCACTGGTCAGTCAATTTGGGTAGCCCCAGACCCGATTCACATTGCCAGTCACTGTGGTTAGATAAGGAATCATTAATACCCCTTAGGTGCATGTGGGTTCCCCTCTCATATGCATCGGAGGTTTCTCCGAACTAGGTTACACCCCTCGGAACTCCGGAATATTGATAACCGTTGATTTTAGCTAGAGTTACCTATCTACTACACGATTTCCTTTTTGTAGCTAGGTTTAGGGTTTCTCTTCATTTTTATTATTGTGTATGTATATATCAGGGTTTCTCCTTAACTTTCTCCTTTAGCCGCTTTGACTTATTCGTTTTTCCACCTATGCAGAAAATATGGATCCACACGTCAGAGACGAAGAAAAGGAAGAGTTGATCCAAGGTGTGATCCGTGGGGAAGATAATTTAGACGTATCAACGTTTCTGAACAACTCCGGTGAGGGTGATCCTCTTTTTACCGGAGTAGACAACTTGTTTGAGGTTGAAGGTGTTGCCTTCCGCGAGGGAGAAGGCGATGCCTTGTGTAATCGAAAAGACGACCGCTCCGGCAAGGTGCATGTAACATAAATCAATTCATTAATTAATCATCTGCTATCTATATAGAAATAGTAACGACGATCTTTCTTCTTTTAGCCCTCCGGATCGAAGGAATCTACTGAAAAGAGCAGACGAGGCCCAACCAAAAAGTTGGAAGACCATGAGAGGTTCAGGATCGAAGATGTCGCTGAAGACGGCAGACCGACGGCTCCCGAAGTTGTCGCAACCAAATTTGTGGCACAATGCGGAGTAATCGTTAGGGACTTAATCCCGATCACCATTAGAAATTGGAATAGGCCTGCTAATGCGGATGAAGAGGGAACATGTTTATTTGTCCCTAACCACGCCAAAGATTTACTGTGGAAGAGGCTCATGGTTAATTTCAAACTACCGAAGATAGAGCTGGATCCAAATGCGGAGGATCCAGTTGAGGACGCCTTACAACATGGGAGAGCCATGGAGGCTAAGGTCAGGGAGTGGGCTTTGAAGAAGATGGCCCAGTGTTTCACCAACTGGAAGAAAAGATTGCACCTTGACTATGTCGTGAAAGAGAAGACTCCGGATTTCAAGAAGACTCAGTTTCAGAAGATAAAACCATTCTGGGCTGAGTTTGTGGAATACAAGACATCGGGAAAAGCTAAGGAAATGTCTGCAAAGAATAAGCTGAATGCTGCTAACAAGAAGTATCACCATACTATGGGGCAAGGTGGCTACAGGGCTGGCATTCCTAAGTGGGAGAAACTTGAGCAGGAACTGCGTGATAAAAATATCACCCCAAAGACAGACGATTGGGTAGAACGTGCAAGGAATTGGTTTTACGGGCATGGGGGCACGTTGGACTCGGAAGGGAGGTGTATATATACCATACGACATAAAGAAGACCCCTTGCCAATCGAGAGGATGAGAAAAGCAGTAAAGGTTATTAAAGATGGGGACTTCATTCCCGATAGAGAGAATGATGAGCTCACACTCGCCCTTGGAAATAAGGAACATGATGAACAAACACGAGGCACAATAGGCTCCCAATCATGGAGGACTGGGTTTCCCGAAGAGAGGAAGAAATATCCTGATAGAAGCCGTCAGAGGAGTAAGGACAGGGCGGCAGTTGAAGCAGAAAGTCAGAAAGAGCGAATGCGTTTAATTGAAGAACGATTAAAGCAACAACAAGATGAAATTAACTCACTTAAAGAGCAAAGTACTACCGGCGCCCCATCTCAGCAGCACACTGCATTCGATGCTACCGGCCTATCGAATAATCGAAAAAGCAGTGTGGCTTCCACCGAGGTCCCGGGTGATGACAATGGCGATGCCGATGATGCACCGACGATGGCTCCTGTTGGCTACCCAGTGGATGATATCACAGAGATGACACACTGCGAGCTACATGTCAAAGTTGTGAACATATCAATGAAGGTGGCGGTCGGCTATGCCTTACCAATTGGACCCACACCAACTTACCACAGTCGTCCGGTTCCAGAGGGCTACGCTGTTGTCGGCGTGGATGAAATCATGCCCACCTTTGAGGTTTTGGATCTTCACTACCCTGCTGGTGAAGGGGATGTGACTGTGCTGGGTGACGCAAAAAACGTCACCATTCTATGGCCGAAGGATTGTATCGTGCTTCGAAATTACACGCCAAGTCCATCTTCGCCGCCGTCTCACCCGTCTCCAGCGAGGTCGTCGCCGCCGCGGCAGCCGTCTTCGTCGCCTCACCCGGCTCCGTCGCCTCACCCGTCTCCGGTGCAGCCATCGCCGCGGGAGCCATCGCCGGCGCCTCAGGATAAAAAGCGTAAGCGTACCGCTACTGTGCGTCGTAAGCGATCGCCGAAACGTAAACAAGAGCCTCTTCCAAAAGTACCAACGGTTCCTCCCAAGAGAGCTTATGACTGTACTGAAGAGGAGACTGCGGCGATCGTTGATGCGGAAACGGCAGCGTTTTTCGCTAAGCTGAGGCGGCCGAAAGAGCCAGAGTTCCCCAGCACCAAAGAAGAAAAAGCCAAAGTGTTGAAATTCTAAAGACTCTTCATCAACCCGAGCCAAAGCTGTCATCAGACTATGAGCGTTCTATTCTCAAGTCACATGCGGCACAAAAAGCCTCGAAGAGCAGTACTGATGCAAGCGGGAAATCTGTTGCCCAGCTCGGAGAACAAGCAAAATAGACTTGCGCCCCTCTCAAGGTGATTTCTCAAACCAATGTGGGGTCGAGCAAATATGGGGCCGAAGAGCAGTATGATCCAGAGGTAGTTGCACAATACGGAGAAGCTGCCGCTGCTCAAGGTATGAGTATTGCCCAGTACTTATCCCAGTTAGAGTTCTTCCCCGTGAGTGAAGTAGCATACAAATACCAGTACGACAAACCTCTCGTCAAACCTGAGGAGGTAAATAATCTTTCAACAAAAATGCGAAGATTGCATAACTGGTACATGCACGCCACAAGTGCCGGGGCTAACTGGATAGTGCCGAGGGTTACAAAAAAGCATCATGGGAAAGAAAGTGATGACATGATATCCATTGAATTTGTTGAGCTATTTCAATTATTCAATCAAGACGCCTTGGACAAATCGCTCATCAGTGCCTATTGTCTGTAAGTACTAATTCTGTAATTAACTTAGTCTCCAGCTATCTCACTTTGTTTATTGCATGTATATAATCATACTGTAATATGCAGAATGAAGATTCTCGAATGCAGCAGAGGACAAATCTATGATATTGGCTTCATTGATCCATATTGGGTTCATGAAGCTAATCTCAAAATAAGCCCCCAGGATACGGAGGATAATATAGTACACGCGTTAAGGTTTCAAGAAACCAAAAGGGAAATATTTTTTCCTTACAACTTCGAGTGAGTGTTATTGTCTTGTATACACTTTCTATTTCGCTTACTCGATGTTAAGTATATAATTGATTAGTTATGCATTCGCAGCTTCCACTATATTCTGTTAATCATTCAACTTGACAAAGGGCGTGTACTAGTCATGGACTCGAAACATAAACCCCTTGAGACGTGGAAGGACATGCAGATACTTCTCCAGCGGTAATTCTAATCATTACGACACTATATCGGCAACGCTCGTGAATTTTATGATATCAAGTACTTAATAACTTCTTTTATTCGTTTTCTTCGCCGGGCAGCGCTTGGAAACGGTTCACCAAGAAGGCTAGGGGTGTTTGGAAAGAGGAGCTTACATTTCAACCACTAGATGTAAGCACCACTAGCTATATCCGCGCATCTCTTTGATTCTAGTTTTGATACAGTTATTATCATGCTTGATTATTATTTTGATTGAACTATGTTCTTGTGAAGTGCCTGACGCAGGGACCAGGTAACAATCTATGTGGATACTATGTATGCGAGTTCATCCGGCAGACGTGCGATGAGAAGGGAAGAAATTTAGAGCAACTCCACGTATGTAAACAATTTCTATAGTTTTATTTTCAAACAAATTGTGTTCAGTTTCATTCATATAGACTGACTCCTTTTTTAAATCAGATCGAACGTCTACGGGACGGTCTTCTGCCAAAGGATCGCGTACGAGCAATTCAGGAGGAATTGGCGGGATTCTTGGATGCAGAAGTCCTAGACCCGAAAGGGGAATACTATTCTGCTGTGTATAGACAATAGGGATTGTAAAAATAGCAACTCGATCCGTGTATAGACAAGGGGAATACTTTTGTATGTAGTGCATGAACTCGATCCGTGTATTGAATGTAATATTGTCATGATGATCTTGTGTAATACAAGGTTCCTTCATTGATAAGTGCAAAACACTAAATAAACAATAAAACAACCTAAATGAATTCTCTGCCGCGGCACAAAAAGTGGCGAAAATGCTGCCGCGGCAACAAAATGTGCAAAAATGAATTCTCTGCCGCGGCAGAGAAATGAGCCAAATCTCTGCCGCGGCAGCAGGTTATTAGTCCCGGTTCGTGTTACGAACCGGGACTAATGCTCCACCCCCCCTCGCGCTTTGCTGCTGCCACGCGTGCACCCATTTGTCCCGGTTGGTGGGGCAACCGGAACTAATGGTTAGAGCTTTAGTCCCGATTGCCCCGTCCCGGTTGGGCAACCGGGACTAATGGCTCTTACCAACCGGGACGCATGGGCCGTTCTGCACTAGTGGATTGTTAGCCTTGTGATATGCACAAGTCCAGGAATTGTGCATCCTACTTGGCTAACAGGCCCGTCATAAGCATATTCCTGTGTCCAACAACCTAGTTATATATGAGGCATGCTTTTTGAGTTTGCTCTTTTTGATTTAAGAGTACTTTCTATAAGTGTATCTTCATATGCGACTTTAATTATACATGTTTTTTCAATCACCGGTTAGTTATTATTGTCAACTTGTAGATGACGTGGTACGTCGTGTACAAGGGACGGGTTCCCGGAGTCTACGATGATTGGGAAGACTGCCGGAGACAGGTGCACCGTTTCAGCGGCAATAGCTACAAAGGGTACAACACTATGGCGGAGGCGGAAGATAGATACACGCGCTATCTAGCGGGAGTTAGGACAAGGAACCGGATGAAGACCTACACCTTCGTCGCGGCGGTGATCATGCTTATCTTCTTTGGTTATTTATCCCGCGTTTGTGTCTAGCTAGCTAGTTTAGATGTCTAGGCGAGCTTCCGAGCTCTAACTTGTTCGATCGACACATGTATTCGCATGTCACCAACTACTACTTTGTAACATGATCAAAACAATGTAACTTGGACTATGTATTCATGTATGAGACTTATCTATATGTATTTGTTTCAATCTTGTTTTTCATATTGAATATTTATATATATAATTGTATATCTTGTATCTGTGTGTGTATATCTGCTGTAATATTGTATATAATCTGTACTGCATATAATCTGGCTTGGAAATTAAAAAAAAAATACATCTGTGGCGCACATGGTCTACCTTCTGTGGCGCACTACACCTAAAGCGCACCATGGATGTTTAGTGGCGCACTAGGTAGTGCGCCACAGAAGATCCAAGTGGTAGCGCACCACGCCAAACTTCTGTAGCGCACCAGGAGGTGCGCTACGCCTATCTCTACACAACCGTGGCGCACTAGGCAGTGCGCCACGGCTGAGAGATAGCCGTAGCGCAAGGCCCGTGGCGCACTACAGGTGCGCCACGGATGGGCCTTTCAGGTGCGCCACAGACGACCATTTTCCTAGTAGTGAATCTTAACATCATCCATATTGGCATCCTCATTAGCATCACCCTTCTCATATGTACTTTGGTGTACTTCTCCGTGGTGGATCCAACAATCGTACCCCGCCACGAAACCCCTTCTGATCAAATTTATCTGATTATGTGAAGTGCTTGTAAAACTCTGGATGTTTTTACAGTCACAATACAGGCAAAGTATCCATGGGTCCTTTGTATGAAATGCATTCATTTCGGTTGCGTTCAAAAACTCCTTGACCTGAAGTTTAGTCATTAATCATTTTAATTGAACTAAAATGAGCTTTTGCATTCCTAGTTGACTGACTTCTCATTTTGCAATTTGTATTGTCTTGATAAATTTATGATACACTAAGTTCTATATTCTTCCACTCTGTTTGGTGAAGCTGTTCATTTGCCTAAATTAGCAGGAGAATGTTTATTCACAGCCTGGGGTGATTGACTACACGCAGCTGAATTTGATGGTGCTACTGATGGATGGATGGTCGCTCACCAATGACTTGATATCAGATGGATCGCTGTTGACTTGATATCAATTGTATATGTGATGATCTGCCTGTCATTTGGGGTGTTGGAGTTATTTGTGATTGCTTAGTTGAAATACGAAAGTTTTGACTGGTTTGTTATTCTGCACATTATATATTGTTTGAACTACTGTTGGGCTGATTTGGTTGTAACTTTATTTTTTTAGAAAGGCATGTTGATGTTTAAATGATATTATTTGCTATATTACTAACATGGTTTCACTATAACTTTCTCTTAGAATGTCTTTTGGCATCTGTATGCATTTGGGATTTGTAGAAGACCAAAATGTCGTGGCCCAGACAGTGTTTTATGAAAGATTACACAATAACAAAATAAGGAATGGGCTGTAAAGTCGCCAAAGCTCAAATATACACACAACATAAATAATAGGCCAGAGCCCAAAAAATGATGTCACCCAAAAAGAAAATGGACTATAAATGGCAAGGACTAATCATTAATTCGCAGTTAAAGGATAAAATTTTGATAAAGAAGGCCCAAATGTTGGGCTTGACCCATTTAGAATGCTCAATTGGACTGAAAAAATGTTATCTATGACCAATTGGTTTGGTCATAGAAATATGCCACGTCAGATTCGTTGAGGTGGACGGGCTAGATATATAGGTTAGATTACAAACGTAATCAACCAAATATAGTATACCAGAAATATTATCTAAAACGTCTGGAATAGATTCTATGGTGGTAGATAAGAGAAAGAATGACTTGCAAAGTCAGTCGTACAAAAAAAATCCAGTTAAACGAACCATTATTGTCAGTTACGTACGTGTGGAGATGAATATAAAATTTGTGAGTCCGGCCAAAGAATTTGTTCCCACGTCTCGCGGATTTTGCGAAAGATTTGTTTAAAAATGTCAAACCTTTTATTATATCTCTAATTTAGACTTGCGGTAGGGTGGATGCTCAACTAATCAAATATGGCTTGTTTTGGGGAGATTATAAATTAAGGAGGCAACTAGATCGGTAGGAGTAGTTGAGAGGACAATGTCCAAAGGTCAAAAATTGAGATATGCACAAGAAAAATGGGACGGTTGCTTTCGTTGTGTTTATTAGTGGCGTTTTAAATAGGAGGTTAGTGAGCTTCCAGCGGCACATCGCTAGTCTTGCGTCAATAATAAATGTTGTCTTTGACTTTTTCTCTAATGCCACAATTAAGCTATTCACTGCTGACATATGAGTGGAACATCACCAATTGATTATGTATTTGTAACATTCGCCGGGGGGTGTGGGTTTAAATGTCACTGGCAACTTTTCAAAAAAATTTAGAAAATAGATACTTTATTATTTAGTTTCACAACTACTTTATATTAGGAACTAGATATTCATATCACTACGGGGAAGAACAACGTGTCGTGTGTGCAAATCACATGGCAAAGGATCTTGTAACACGGCAATAATGAAATGAATTCGAATGTTTCCATGCGAGCGATCCGTGTGGCACCTCGCCGTCGACCAATTATAGAAAAGCATACAGATCACGTGTTTCGATTTCTCAAGTACTATATGCTCGGTAATTTTTTTCTTATTTCCTATTTAATAACTTTTGCATCACAAATCATCACACAAGTAAAAATAGTTTTTTATCCATGCCTAGAGAAACTCTCACAAAAGGTGGGAACCTTGGCTACAACCAAACGATTTGAATTTCTAAAGGTAAGGAGCTATCATATTTCCATCACACGCTACGAGCATGCCCCCTGTCCACCTTGTTTCCGGAGGTTCTTATTTCCTGTTTTCCCCTTGTGTGGCTATGGGTATTGGCACCATGGATGTAGTATTAGTCAAACAATTTTTGAGGATAGACCTTGTTGGATACTTGGACCTGCTGCCTATAATTTTTTTGATGCAATTATTATTGGACCATGCTGTTTGGGGCACATGTCTGCACGGGTTTAATATGGCAACCCAATCATGCATTCATACATGGTTCTACCATCACGTGGGATTCATTTTTGTTTTTAAATTTCAAATGTTTTATCTCTTGATCCGTAAGTCGAAACTCAGATTTGTTTTCATCATTATCTTTTTCGAAACAGATTGCCTTTACGTTCTCATCACCGCTATGTTGTACAAACGTGACAAATGCAAAAGGTTGAATTTCACGCCTTTTTTGGCCACCGGGTCCGCCCACGAAACACGTTGGAACGACAAGTCTTTTCTTGTGCCCGTCAGTGGTAGGCCCTGTGAGGATTAGTTCGCGACCTACTAATGTCAGTCTTTTGCTCGCTCGTCGGGGTTCATGTTACCACCGGCGTACATTCATGCTTCCGCCAGTAAGGTTGCAGCAGCGCTAATCCTTTTTTCCGGTAGTGTCAATATCCCATGGAGTTAGATGATGCACATAATTGTTGTAAGGCTATGCTTCTCCCCACAACTCATGACTAGATCAACAATCATAAACATTGTATAAAAATTATTAAGACAAACACTAAATAGTCTTACACTGCCGCAAATCATGATGAGATCAAGATTAAAAGTATAGGACTATGGCTATGAGAGGGGATGGTGGCGGTGGATATCCACACCTCATATAGGAAAATAGTTTGAACTGTGTTTTTGCATACTATTGTTATGGTTTCTAGCGGCTCGGAGATAAATCTTGCATAGGAGCCTTCACGGAAGTTTCTTGTAGACAAGGCAAAGGCGGTGACACCTGGTATGGGAACTCGGTATGGCAGGTCCAACCCACACCAGTGCTTGTTAAACCTTTCGAAGTATTTATCCATGGCCTCTTTGACTTGGGATTATTGGAAACTCGTGATTCTTCATTAATTTCTATTCATTTCTCTATAAAATTACCCTATTATACAAGTAGGAAGATTAAAGAAAATTATTAGCACATCTTTACAATAATTAGTCATTACCCAAGGCCGAACCCGGCAAACTCATGTACCAATCTCGTCCCCGATTCTCCCTATGTCATTGTGATCCGCATCTCCGGTCCCTCGCACGATGGTACCCGCACTGGTATTCCTACATCAATAACCTAATTAATATTCATTTTTTATCTAATGGAACGCTTGCTTGAACTAACTTGGTATATCATCAATTCAGATAATATATAAATGTACAATATGATATGCACGAAGCCCTCCAGATTAATTTGATTGATCCATGATTATGACACCTATCAGAGTGTAATGCTGAATACGTGATAGATGTGGACACCTATAAATACTTAAAATAATATACCAAACTCATAAGAACAAGAAAAACCTATCTAATTCTTGCTTATGGATTAACTAAAAACTGGGAAGTGATTAGTTCATCGCTTGCTTTCATCTGTTTGTAGCCGCCGGCACCATCATCCCTAGATCGGGGGGGATCTGAAGTTCTTTCCGGCACCGTGCCGGAGGGGAGATCATCCCGGAGGCCTTCTTCTCCAGTATGATACGTGAGTAGTTCCACCTTGGACTATGGATCCATGTAGTATTTAGATGGTTGTATCTCCTCCTTGTGCTTTCATGTATAGATCTTGTGAGATCCGTTCATGATCAAGATCTAATTGTTGGAGATATGCCCTAGAGGCAATAATAAATGTAGTTATTATTATATCTTTGTGTTTATGATAAATATTTACATTCATGCTGTAATAGTATTAACAAGGAAACATTAATACTTGTGTGATTTGTAAACTAAAATAGAGTCCCTAGTAAAGCCTCTTTATTATACTAGCTTGTTGGTTAATAAATGATTGTGGTTTCCCTATCATAAACATTGAGATGTTATTAACAACAAGATCATGTCGTTAGGAGAATGATATGGTGGACATGCTCCTATAGATAAGCGTAGCATAAAGTTCAAGTCATTTTAATAGTTCAATTGCTATATGCTTTCTGATACATAGTAACCTAATTCCTTTGACCATGAGATCATGCATATCACCTTTACCGGATGGATGATTTGTTGACATCAAACACCACACCGTAACTGGGTGGCTATAAAGGTGGCATTGAGTGTTCGGAAAGTATTGGTTGAGACACATGGATCAAGAGTAGGATTTGTCCATCCATATGACGGATAGATATACTCTGGGCCCTCACGGTGAAATGTCATCCAACTAGCTTGCAAGCATGTGACTGGTTCACAAGGGATCACATATCACGGGCACGAGAAAAGAGTAATTATCGGTAACGAGGTTGAACTAGGTATGCAGAGATACCGACGATCATAACCTCGGATAAGTAAACTATCGTGAGACAAAGGGAAATTGGTATCGTATGTAAGTGGTTCATTCGATCGCAAAGTAATCGTAGAAATATGTGGGAGCCATATGAATTTCCAGATTCCTCTATTGGTGATTGTTCGGAGAAGTGTCTCGATCATGTCTGCATAATTCACGAACCGTAGGGAGACACACTTAAGGATTCGACGTTGTTTGAGTAGTTATGGAATGATGAGAAAGAGACCGAATGTTGTTCGGAGTCTCGAATGGGATTCGGGATATCACGAGGAGATCCGGAATGGTCCGGAGAATAAGATTCATATAAGGAAAGTCCTGTTCGGAGTTGGGGAATGGTTCCGGTGTTTTCATCGGGAATGTTCTAGAAGGTTCCGGAATGTCCGGCACTCCGGAGGGGAAGGGTACATGAATGTGTTATATCAAGTTGGAGTGACTGCATCATGTACTAAGTGTCATCGCTGAACAAAATAGAGGATTTAATCAAATCCTTGTTTGAAAAGTCAAACGCCAATTTGAAAGTCAAACGGCTATTTTTGGGAAGTGGAGAGGGAGGTGGAAACCGAGTTGGGGAGGAGTTCCTCCCCTCCACCGCCAGCCCACCTTGAAGCCGAGTTGGGGAGGGACTCCCCTCCCCTTGGCCGGCCCCTCCACCTATAAAAGGAGGGGCAGAGCTCCCCTCCTAGACACCCAACACGTCCACCTCTAAACCCTAGCCGCCGGCGCCGCCACCTCCTGCTGCCGGCGCCGCCCTAGGGCAAACCGCCGCCGCCGCCTAGCAACCCTAGCCGCCGGCCAAGCCTCCTACTCGGCGTGTCTAAACCCTAGATCATCGAGGGCTCTCTCATAGTCCACCATACTCGCTCCGGCTTAAGGCGAAGCCCTGCGAGATCTCCCCTCTACTTCTGGTACCACGCCGTTGTGCTGCCGGAATCGCGAGGAGAGTGCTACAACCTCCGCTGCCTGCTGGAACAACGGAGAGGAAGGTCTTCATCGAGTACCGAACGTGTGACCGACTGCGGGAGCGCTGCCGGAACGCAGCGCCGGAAGGATCGTCTACGCGATCTTGAGATCGGGAAGAGTACGACTACATCACCCACGAGAATCCGCTCTCGTTAAACACTTTGGAATCTTCGAGGGTGAGTTATTCCATCGACTCGTTGCTACAATCTAGTAGATAGATCTTGGCTTGTTTGTTTGTATGCGATAGAAATTTTTTGTTTTCCATGCTACGAAACCCTAAAGTGGTATCAGAGCCGTGTCTATATGTAGATCTGTTGCACGAGTCGAACACAATGGTCATTGTGGGCGTTGATGCTTTTATTGTCGATTGCTTCTTGTGTACTTTGCATCTTGTGGGATGTTGGGATGAAGCGTCCCGGGCTACATGCCATCGTTCATGAGACTTGCTCCATGCTTGACATGCAACTTGTATTGCATAAGTGGCTTTGCAGGTGACTGTTTCTCCTAGCATAGTTAAGATCCAATTTACAACGGGTGATTAACAATACTAGTATCAATGTTGTGGTTCATGTTCGTAAGTTAGAACGACACTTATTGAAAGCCCCAAACCACGTAAAACATGCAAAGAAAGTAGAGGCGTCTAACTTTGTCTTGCAGGGGTGTGCAGTGATGTGATATGGCCATGATTGTGATTATATTTGATGTATGCAATGTTCCTTATTGTAAGTTGGCAACCGGCAGGAGCCATATGGTTGTCTTTAATTTATGTTATGACCCACGTGTCTATTCAAAGTAGTTGTAATAGTTGAAGCCGGTGGACGACAACCATGAAGAAGCGTCATTGACCTTGATGCAATGCCGGTGATGATGGAGATCATGTTCGTGCTTGAAGATGGAGATCGGAAGCACAAAGAAGAAAGGCCATATCATATCACATATTATGAATTGCATGTGATGTTAATCCTTTATGCATCTTGTATTGCTTAGTAGAAGACGGTAGCATTATAAGATGATCCCTCATGCACATGAATTTCAAGTCATAAAGTGTTCACCCTTAGTTAGCACCGTTGCTAAAGCTTGTTGTTTCGAAGCACCACGTGATGATCGGGTGTATTAGATTCCGCAAGTGTATACAACGTGAGCAAGCTATATTTGCTCATGCGGAAGCTAAGGTTTGATCTTGACGAGCCTAGCATGTACAGACATGGTCTCGGAACACGGATCACCGAAAGGTGAAGCATGAATCATATAGTAGATGTGATGAACATGTCGATTGTTCGCCAATGAAACTATATCAACTCTCGTGATGATCGGTGTTGATGTGGTGGATTTGGTTCGTGTTATCACTAAAACAATGTGAGGGATATTGTTTTGAGTGGGAGTTCACCTAGATTAATTTAACTATTAATTAGAACTCAATTTGTCATAAACTTAGTCTAAACTATTGCAAATATGTTGTAGATCAATGGCGGCCCCTACCATCAATTTTAATGCGTTCCTAGAGAAAGAAAAGTTGAAAAACAATGGAAGCAACTTCGCGGATTGGTTCCGCAATTTGAGGATTGTCCTCACAGCTGGTAATTTGACCTACGTGCTGGATGCACTGCTGGGTGACCCACCTGCAGCTGATGCTACCGACGAAGTAAAGAATGTTTACCTCACTCGGAAGACTCAGTACTCCACAGTTCAGTGTGCTATATTGTATGGTTTAGAATTGGAGCTTCAGAAAAGGTTTGAGAATTCAGACCCACATGATATTGTCCATGATCTCAAATTGATCTTTGAGACTCATGCGGCAATTGAGAGCTATGAGGCTTATGAAAAGTTCTTTAACTGCAAGATGGAAGAGGGAAGCTCCGTCAGTGAGCATGTGCTTAAGATGTCTGGGCACGCAAATAAAATTCAAAGCTTGGGTATAGTGATTCCTAATGCTTTGGGGATTTACCGTGTCCTCCAATCACTACCACCAAGTTACAAGAACTTTGTGATCAACTACAATATGCAAAACATGAACAAGCAGTTGCCAGAACTGTTTGCTATGTTGAAGTCTGCAGAAGTGGAGATCAAGAAAGAGCACCAAGTGTTGATGGTCAATAAGACCACCAAATTCAAGAAAGGCAAGTCTAAGCAAAAGGGACACTTCAAGAAAGGTGGTAAGAAAGTTACCGCGCCGACGAAGAAAAGACCAAGGCTGGACCCAAGCCTGATACTGAGTGCTTTTACTGCAACGGAGAAGGTCACTGGAAGCAGAATTGCCCAAAGTACTTGGCGGATTTGAAGAACGGCAACATCAAGAAGAAAGGTATATCCGATATACATGTTAATGATGTGTATCTCACTAGTACTCGTAGTAGTGCCTGGGTATTTGATACTGGTTCGGTTGCTCATATTTGTAACTCGAAACAGGTGCTGCAGAATAAACGGAAGCTAGCGAAGAACGAGGTGACGATGCGCGTGGGAAATAGATCAAAGGTTCATGTGATCGCGGTCGACACGCTACCCCTTCATCTACCATTGGGATTAGTTTTATACTTAAATAATTGTTATTTGGTGCCTGCGTTAAGCATGAACATTATATCGGGATCTTGTTTATTGCGAGACGGTTACTTGTTTAAGTCCGAGAATAATGGTTGATCGATTTATATGAGTAATATGTTTTATGCACATCCACCTTTGATACATGGTCTATTCTTATTGAATCTCGATAGTGGAAATACACATATTAATAACATTGAGGCTAAACGTTTGAAATCGAGCGATAACTCGACCTACATGTGGCACTATCGTCTTGGTCACATTGGAGTGAAGCGTATGAAGAAACTCCATTCCGATGGACTTCTTGAATCACTTGATTTTGAATCACTTGAAAGATGCGAAGCATGTCTGATGGGTAAAATGACTAAGACTCCATTTTCTGGTATGATGGAGCGAGCTACAGACTTATTGGAAATCATACATACCGATGTGTGTGGTCCAATGAGTGTAGCATCGCGCGGTGGTTATCGATATGTTCTTACCTTCACGGATGACTTGAGTAGATATGGGTATATCTATTTCATGAAACATAAGTCTGAAACTTTTGAGAAGTTTAAGGTATTTCAAAGTGAGGTAGAGAATCAACGTAACAAGAATATTAAATTTCTACGTTCTGATCATGGAGGTGAATATCTAAGTTACGAGTTTGGCGAGCATTTGAAGAAATGCAGGAATACTTTCACAATTGACACCGCCGGGAACTCCACAGCATAATGGTGTGTCCGAACGTCGTAATCGAACTCTCTTAGATATGGTTCGTTCTATGATGTCACTTATAGATTTACCGCTATCATTTTGGGGTTATGCATTAGAAACAGCCGCATTCACTTTAAATAGGGCACCATCTAAATCCGTTGAAACGACACCGTATGAATTATGGTTTGGGGAGAAACCTAGATTGTCGTTCCTTAAAGTTTGGGGTTGCGAAGCCTATGTAAAGAAGTTACACCCGGACATGCTTGAACCCAAGGCGGAAAAATGCGTCTTCATAGGATACCCGAAGGAAACTATTGGGTATACCTTCTATCATAGATCCGAAGGCAAAATTTTCGTTGCCAAGAATGGATCCTTTCTAGAGAAGGAATTTCTCTCGAAAGAAGTGACTAGAAGGAAAGTAGAACTCGACGAGGTTGTCGAACCTTCTCTCGAAATTGCGAGTAGCACAACACCGGAAGAAGTTCCTGTGGTGCCTGCACCAATAAGAGAGGAAACTAATGATGATGATCATGGAATTTCGGTTGTAGTTGCTACAGAGCCTCGCAGGTCAACGAGAACTCGTACCACTCCAGATTGGTATGATCCCGTTATGAGTGTCATGTCGGTGGACAACACCGATGACCCTGCGACATATGAGGAAGCGATGATGAGCCCAGATTCCAACAAATGGCAAGAAGCCATGAAATCCGAGATTGGATCCATGTACGAAAACCAAGTATGGACTTTGGTGGACTTACCGGATGGCCGAAAGGCTGTCGAGAACAAATGGATTTTC
Organism: Avena sativa; assembly: GCA_916181665.1. Taxonomy (NCBI): domain Eukaryota; kingdom Viridiplantae; phylum Streptophyta; class Magnoliopsida; order Poales; family Poaceae; genus Avena; species Avena sativa. Next base: position 483,884,774 of record OV702283.1, read on the forward strand.
AAGAAGAAAACATATGCTGATGGTAATGTTACTGTCTATAATGCTCGACTTGTCGCAAAGGGGTTTCGACAAATTCAAGGAGTTGACTATGATGAGACTTTCTCACCAGTAGCGAAGCTAAAGTCTGTGAGGATTATGTTAGCAATCGCTGCATATTATGATTATGAGATATGGCAGATGGATGTCAAAACAGCATTCCTCAATGGAGACATTGATGAAGAGTTGTATCTGATGCAACCCAAAGGTTTTGTCGATCCTAAAGATGCTAACAAGGTATGCAAACTTCAACGGTCCATCTATGGATTGAAGCAAGCATCCCGAAGTTGGAATCAATGTTTTGATAAGGTGATCAAAAGTTTTGGTTTTATACAAACTTATGGAGAAGCTTGTATTTACAAGAAAGTGAGTGGGAGCTCTGTAGCATTCTTAATACTATATGTAGATGACATATTGTTGATTGGGAATGATGTAGACCTTGTTAATAGTGTCAAGGAATATTTGAATAATAGTTTTTCAATGAAAGATCTTGGCGAAGCAGCTTACATATTAGGCATAAAGATTTATAGAGATAGATCAAGACGCCAAATATCATTGTCACAAAGTACATATTTGGACAAAGTTCTAAAGAGGTTTGGAATGGAAGATGGCAAGAAAGGGTTCTTGCCCATGTTGCCCAATACGACCTTGAGTAAAACTCAAAGTCCGACATCGGCAGAAGATAGAGAAAGGATGAGTAAGACTCCCTATGCCTCAGCCATAGGATCTCTAATGTATGCCATGCTATGTACTAGACCCAACATTGCATATGTTGTTAGTTTAACTAGCAGATATCAAAGTGATCCAGGAGTGGATCGTTGGACAGCGGTCAAAAACATCCTTAAGTACTTGAGAAAAACTAAGGATATGGTTCTTTCTTATGGAGGTGATGAACAGCTCATTGTTAATGGTTACACCGATGCTAGTTGGAACACCGATCCGGATGATTCTAAATCACAATCTGGATACGTATTTATTTTGAATGGGGCAGCAGTTAGCTGGAGGAGTGCAAAGCAAAGCGTTGTGGTGAGATCTTCAACTGAATCGGAATACATGGCTGCTTCGGAGGCTTCACAAGAAGCGATATGGATGAAAGAGTTCATTACAGAGCTGGGTGTGGTTCCTAGTGCGCTGGACTCAATGTCTATCTACTGTGATAACATGGGTGCCATAGCCAATGCGCAAGAACCAAGGTCACACAAGAAGTTGAAGCACATCAAGCTACGTTTTAACGCTATTCGAGAACATGTCCAAGATGGGGACATAAAGATTTTCAAAGTACACACAGATCTGAATGTGGCGGATCCGTTGACTAAACCTCTCCCGAGGGAAAAACATGACCAACCAAACTGCCATGGGTGTTCGGTATATTACCATGTAAGCTAGATTAGATGACTCTACTGCAAGTGGGATACTGTTGGAGATATTCCCTAGAGGCAATAATAAATGTAGTTATTATTATATCTTTGTGTTTACGATAAATGTTTACATTCATGCTGTAATAGTATTAACAAGGAAACATTAATACTTGTGTGATTTGTAAACTAAAATAGAGTCCCTAGTAAAGCCTCTTTATTATACTAGCTTGTTGGTTAATAAATGATTGTGGTTTCCCTATCATGAACATTGAGATGTTATTAACAACAAGATCATATCGTTAGGAGAATGATATGGTGGACATGCTCCTATATATAAGCGTAGCATAAAGATCAAGTCATTTTAATAGTTCAATTGCTATATGCTTTCTGATACATAGTAACCTAATTCCTTCGACCATGAGATCATGCATATCACCTTTACCGGATGGATGCTTTGATGACATCAAACACCACACCGTAACTGGGTGGCTATAAAGGTGGCATTGAGTGTTCGGAAAGTATTGGTTGAGACACATGGATCAAGAGTGGGATTTGTCCATCCATATGACGGATAGATATACTCTGGGCCCTCTCGGTGAAATGTCATCCAGTTAGCTTGCAAGCATGTGACTGGTTCACAAGGGATCACATATCACGGGAACGAGAAAAGAGTACTTATAGGTAACGAGGTTGAACTAGGTATGCAGAGATACCGACGATCATAACCTCGGATAAGTAAACTATCGTGAGACAAAGGGAAATTGGTATCTTATGTAAGTGGTTCATTCGATCGCAAAGTAATCATAGAAATATGTGGGAGCCATATGAATTTCCAGATTCCTCTATTGGTTATTGTTCGGAGAAGTGTCTCGATCATGTCCGCATAATTCACGAACCGTAGGGAGACACACTTAAGGATTCGACGTTGTTTGAGTAGTTATGGAATGATGAGAAAGAGACCGAATGTTGTTCAGAGTCTCGAATGGGATTCGGGATATCACGAGGAGATCCGGAATGGTCCGGAGAATAAGATTCATATAAGGAAAGTCCTGTTTCGGAGTTGGGGAATGGTTCCGGTGTTTTCATCGAGAATGTTCTAGAAGGTTCCGGAATGTCCGGCACTCCAGAGGGGAAGGGTACATGAATGTGTTATATCAAGTTAGAATGATTGCATCATGTACTAAGTGTCATCGCTGAACAAAATAGAGGATTTAATCAAATCCTTGTTTGAAAAGTCAAACTTCAATTTGAAAGTCAAACGGCTATTTTTGGGAAGTGGAGAGGGAGGTGGAAACTGAGTTGGGGAGGAGTTCCTCCCCTCCACCGTCGGCCCACCTTGAAGCTGAGTTGGGAAGGGAGTCCCCTCCCCTTGGCTGGCCCCTCCACCTATAAAAGGAGGGGCAGGGCTCCCCTCCTAGACACCCAACACCTCCACCTCTAAACCCTAGCCGCCACCGCCGCCACCTCCTGATGCCGCCGCCGCCCTAGGGCAAACCGCCGCCGCCGCCTAGCAACCCTAGCCGTCGGCCAAGCCTCCTCCTCGGCGTGTCTAAACCCTAGATCATCGAGGACTCTCTCATAGTCTACCATACTCGCTCCGGCTTAAGGCGAAGCCCTGCGAGATCTCCCCTCTACTTCCGGTACCACGCCGTTGTGCTGCCGGAATCGCGAGGAGAGTGTTACAACCTCCGCTGCCTGCTGGAACAAGGGAGAGGAAGGTCTTCGTCGAGTACCGAACGTGTGACCGACCGCGGTAGCGCTGCCGGAACGCAGCGCCGGAAGGATCGTCTACGCGATCTTGAGATCGAGAAGAGTACGACTACATCACCCACGAGAATCCGCTCTCGTTAAACACTTTGGAATCTTCGAGGGTGAGTTATTCCATCGACTCGTTGCTACAATCTAGTAGATAGATCTTGGCTTGTTTGTTTGTATGCGATAGAAATTTTTTGTTTTCCATGCTACGAAACCCTACACTAATATATTTGTAATCATGCATGTTGTGTTTGCGGGGATCCGATGGATATTGAGATTACTATGTCAGATTGATTAATGGTTTTGTCTTTATGATTCTATCATGTCTGTGTTGTTTGTGCTCTTGCATGCTCTCCGTTGTTAATAGCTATCTTGGCCAAGTAGTTGCTAGTGACTCCAAGAGGGGTATTTATGCTCGATAGTGGGTTAATGCCTCTAGTTTGCAAGGAAAGTGACATAAATCTGTTCGGTTGAAGATGTGATGTTGCCACTAGGGAGAAAACAACGGTCTTTTGTTGATGGAACAAGTGGATTTTGTTTACTTTACACACTTTTCTTAAAGCAGTTGTCTGTTGCTTACAACTTAATACTGGGGGGAGGGGGCTTCGGATGATAACCCAAAGGTGGACTTCTAGTCATAGATGCAGCTGGATGGCGGTCTATGTATCTTGTTTTGTTGCCCAATCGAATCTCATAGGATCTTTTTGTATTGTATTGCATTGATTGCCTTGCTCAGTTCCTGTCAATTTCCCTGCTGTAATTTGTCTACCCTTCATGCCATATTGTTTATCTAAGGACCCCGGTCCAATCTTTACCATTGATACATCATCCACTGTTACATGTTTACTTGATGCAAACCATTACCTTCCACACCATACGTTCAATCCTTTGTTACGGCAAACCGGTGAGCTTGACAACCTCACTGTGTGTTGGGACAGATTCTTGAGTTTGTGTTGTGCAGGTCTCCGCGTTACTTGCAACACCTATGTGACGTTTCCTTCCTCCTTCTGGTTCGATAACCTCGGTATCTATTGAGGGAAGACTTGTTGCTGTGCTCATCACACCTTGCTCTTGGGGTTTCCAACGAAGTGCTCCACGTCAAGCACCAACAGCCGCATAGCCCCATGCTATGGTGATATTTCTTCTTTGCAGCATTTATCTTGTTTTTTTTCAGAATTTTCCTCTACAACTCCTGACTCCCTATACTCCACAAATGCATCCTAGTAAGGCTGCTGCTTCACTAGATACCCTTCGAATAATGGAGTTTTCTTGTCCTTCAGATACTTTAGCCATAATGATTTATTCCAGTTCTTGAATAGTTCGGTCATATTCTTAAGAGCAAACTACTTAACTTCCTTTCTCATTTCAGCTGTCTCGTCATCAGTCTCACATTCTCGCAGCTTGAAATGTGCCATGAGGTCAGTAAATAGTTGCTCTTTGAACCTATCGTCGATATACACAACACTCCATTTTGCCTCTTTGGGCTTATTCCACTCACGAACAGTGATCGGGGTGTGATCTCTAGCAACAACTCCGCATTGTTGAACAAATGCTTGTTTTGCTTCTTTCGGTTCCAATGGTTCTCCCTATTCGAAGACCTCTGTAATTTCAAAAACAGTACTGGCACCCAACTTTTTGGCTGGGACGCGCTTAGTTTTTTTTCTCGATGTAGAGGCCTAAGAGAAGAAACATTCGTCAACATAATATATATACAACTAGGTACATCTAGTGATCATCAAACATCATATATATACCTCATCGGTCTGCATTATGCATCCATGGGCTTCTACCTCTCATTGGTTCATCTCCTCTCCCTCAACGGATGAGTTCAGATACCTCGAGGGAGATCCATCATTGGCATTGTGAATCATATCCTCGAGAAATGTTCTGAATCTAGATCTGGTTATTTGAACATAACAAGTAAACCCTAAACCCGGAGGTACGGTGGCGGTGTCCAGTGCCGGTGATGGTGGCCGCGGGAGAGGCGGGCGACTACAGCTTCCCGCGAGAACCACCACCCTAACTCTAACTCCAGTCACCACCGAGCACCAACAGCCTAACCCTAACCCTAACTCTGGTCACCACCGAGCACCAACACCCTAACCCTAACCCTAACTCCGGTTACAAAGAGGGTCTAACAATATTTACAATAAAAATACTATATTACACTATTATATTACAATAAAAAAACTTACAATATTATAATATATCTCATACACTAAAAATAATAATCCTACACTATATAAAAAATCCTACAATATATCATAATCCTACATTATATAAAAAATACTACACTAATACACTAATAATAATCCTACACTATATAAAAAAATAATCCTACACTATATAAAACATCCTACACTATATCATAATCATCCTACACTAATAATAACCCTAAACACTAACAATATCCTACACAAATAAATCATTCTAAACACTAAAAAAATCCTACAATAATCCTAAACACTAACAAATCCTAGTCACTAACAGAATCCTAAACACTAACAAATCCTAAACACACTAACAAAATCCTACAATAATCCTAAACACTAACAAATCCTAATCACTAACAAATCCTAAACACACTAACAAATCCTAATCGTACCTGGCGGCGACGCTGGCGGCTGGCGGTGGCCGGAGGTGCTGGCAGTGGAGGAGATCGAAGCGCGGTGGAGGTGCGGCACCGACGGAGGGCGCGCGGGTCGGCGGGGGCGCGGGGCGCGCGGGTCGGCGGGGGCGTGGGGCACGGCGGGCTCGACGGTGGTGCAGGCACGGGCATGGATGCGGCGGTGGTGGCAGGCCGACGGGGAGGGAGGCGCGGGTGCGGCGGTGTGCTGCTCGTCGTCGAAGAAAATTGGGCAGCCTGGCGGCGCTGTGTTCGTCGTCTGGCCTCATCTCCTAGTGCGTTGCACCAGCCGGGACTAAAGGGGGGTCTCTAGTCCCGGCTGGTGCCATGGACCGGGACTAGAGGGGGGGCGTTTCATTTTCGCGCGTTGGGCTAGATCCTTTAGTCCCTGATGGTTACCTGGGCCGGGACTAAAGGCCCAAATTTGCACGTGCTGGGCCAAAACAGCGCGCGTTGTGCTTTTTTTTCAAATTTTTGAATATATTATTTAAAACATTTAAATTATACTTTTTTGCATACTTATTAATTTAGGAAAACTTTCAATATGAAAAGTGCTTGAATTTGAATAATTAATCCAAATCCATTTTCTTTTTTATAAAATAATTATTTTAAATAGTTAAATTATTAACCATTTTTCCATTATCAATTTAAATATGCACTAACTATTTTTTGCATATTTTTGAATCTCACTAAACTTTTAACATGAAAAGTGCTTGAATTTGAATAACTAATCCAAATCCATTATATGTTTTATAAAATAATTATTTTAAATAGTCAAATTATTAACCATTTTGCCATTATTAATTTAAAAATACATTAACTATTATTGTTTTGCATATTATTGAATCTCACTAAACTTTCAAAATGGAAAGTGCTTAAATTTGAAAAAATAATCCAAATCCAATTTATGAATAAGCTTTAGTCCCAGTTGTATCCACTAACAAGGACTAAATATATTTCCCGCCATTTCCCACCGCTTCCCGCCAAGTTTTCCCGCCCTTTTGAAATGGATCGTATGGACACCTAGAGGGGGGGTGAATAGGTGCTAACCAATTTTTAATACTTTTTCAATTTTAGGCTTGACACAAAGTAAATTCTCTAGATATGCAACTACGAGAATTTCCCTATATGTAACCCTAACTACTAAGCACGTAAAAGAGGAGCGAGGAAACCGTAGTGGAGCATGCGGAGACACAGGGATTTGTTTTACCGCAATTCCTTCCTTGTTAAGAGAAGTACATCTGCGGTGTAGGGGTGGGCGGTTCTAAGACCACCACGCCACAATAGGCCTCACCCTATTCTCTGATGGATCTCGCCACGAGAGGCCTGATCCACCTTCTCCACTATTGGATCCCTTCGAGGCGGGAACGGATGCCTTTTATAACACTATCGGGGCACACACCCACAACCGAATTGGGGGCTCCCGAGATGACAACACGCTGCCACAAGAACAAGGTTTATCAATATAAACAAAAATGAGGATCTAGATATTTGCAAGAAATACTAGATCGAAGGTTCTCCAAATGAATGGAGAGGAGATGAAGTGCTTGATTGCTGATGATGAAGATCGAGTTCTCCTCCTTCGATTCCCAAAGGGATGGGGCCTTTGGGTGGACCTAGGTGGAGCACTCTTGGATGAAGCTTTCAGATCTGATCTGGTCTTTTTCGAGATGAATCAAGAGTTCTGGAAGGAGGGTGAAGGCTGGCTTAAATACCCCCTCCCCAGATATGGCCGTTGCACAACTTTGGGGGCGGATTATTCGCCACTGGGAAAACTCCGCCCCAAGGGCGGATTCTCCGGGGGAAACTCCGCCCCCTCTCTGAGGCTTGCGCCTTGGTGAAGTTTGGTGAAGATCTTGGGGACGGATAATCCGGCCCGCCTAAGGGGCGGATTATCCGGCCAGGCCGGAAAGTCCGGCCAAAACTCCGCCCCCTCTCTGGGGCTTGCGCCTTGGCGATGAGTATGGGGGCGGACTATCCGGCGGGCGGATTATCTGGCGGGGCCAGAGAATCCGGCCAAAATTCCGCCCCCTTCTAGGGCTTGCGCCAACTTGGGAAGAGGGAGGGGCGGATTATCCGCCCCCCAAAAACAGAGTCCTTTCCCTTTTTCTCATAGGTGGCTGCAACACTTCAACACACATTAAATAATCCTTGATATTGTTATCTAACACACAAAACACTAGGGATTATAAAATGTTCTTTCAATCTCCCCCTTTTTGGTGTTAGATGACAATATTAGGATTTGCAATAAAAACGGCAAATGCCACCGTAAATAATGAAAGACGCTCCCCCTAGATGTGTGCATATTTAAGATTTGCATTTGAATACAAATACACACACGAGGGAGAACACTACTTCCATAACCAAGATAATTGAAACGAGGTGATTTGAGAAATAAGGTCATACCACCGAGATGAGAATATAGCCAAAGCATACATAGATAATCCCATGAATCCATATGCCATCAAATATGCTCCATAATTCCAGAATTCCATGGGGTCCATGATAGATAAATCCAGAATTCCATGAATACCAAACATAGTACCAAACAGTGGAGTACGACAAAGTCTTACATAGAAAAGGCACAAGCAAGAAAATAAAAACGACTAAAATCGAAAGGCTTGTGCCCGACCCTTGCAAATCCATGAGACCTAATAGAACTACTTCTCCCCCTTTGGCATCGAAACGCCAAAAAGGAAGAAGAGCGATGCTAACGCCCCTGGAGATAACTCCTCCTCATCCTCGTCGTAGTCATTCCCGTCCCCTTCCTCTTCATCATACTCATCATCATCGTCATCAGCTGGAGGAGTGGGTGCCCTCGGTGGAGGAGGAAAGAGGCAACTCTCGAGCTCGCCATAGTTGATCCCTGAGGTGTTCCACTGAGCATATGGATCCAGAGCGGCGGGAGGAGGTGGATGGCCAGTGGCACCTGAGACATGGTGGAGAATAAGCTGCTGCGTGTGATCCCTCTCATGATCCCTGCGGTACGCCTCATATTGGCCCTTGTGAGTGTCAATGTCCATGCAAAGAATGTTCCGCGGAAACCAAGAAGTTGCTTAACCTCGCGTGCCATTGGAGACACCGTGGAACAACAACCACTAGCCCGAGCATCACGCATGAAGGATTCCGGGGCAGTGGAAGGGTGATGGGTCTTCTGAGCCTTGTTGTAGATTTTCTTGGGCTTGTGAATTCCATCCAGAGCAGTGCCAAAATCCTCATGTGGCAACATATGCTTGACGAGCATCATTATGAAGGGAGCATAAGGAATAGAAAGCCTGTTGATCATAGCATCAGTCATCTCACGATAAATATAGTCCATGACATCTAGTTTGTAACCTGTGGCTGATCT